>CM032159.1:30388461-31588461 GCA_018901935.1 Pugionium cornutum | reverse complement strand
GCTTAACATCAGGATGAGTTACCCGGTTATAGGCATGTTCATCTCCATCCTCATGATGTCGAGGAGGCATTCTTGGTCTCTGGTGAAGACCATATGGCTCAAAGCCATCATCTTCAGTCTCTGGTTGCCGTGGAGGTCCTCTCGGCCTATGGTGATAGTTATGAGGTTGCGTGTCCTCATCTCCTTCTGGCTGGGGTTCCTCCTGTTCGTGCCGTGTCCTAAGGTACTCAGGACCCTCAGGACGGTCTTGCTCAGCTCTCACGTGCCTTATGGCCTGGAATCTTACTGGTCTCTCCACGCGCTCCAACCTCTCGCCTATGGATGCGAGTTGTGTTTGGAGTGTGGTGAACATGGCCATCATGGCTTCAGCTGCGTCTCTATTCTCTTCTCCCATGGTGTGCTACAAAGAAAGAAGACAATTAGGGTGCTCCTAAATTATTAGGAGGGTTTTCTTTTTATATGGGGTTGAAAAAAATGCAAAAAGGAAAAATCTTAAGGAAAGGAAATTTGACTACAAGAAAAAGGAAACTTCCTAGACAACTTGTGCTAGCTGTCCAATTCGAAATATCTTGGGTATTTTCCTATTCTCTTTTCTTTCCTTTTTCTTTTCTTTTTTTTCTTTTTAATTTAACTTAAAATTAATGGAAATATGAATTAAACAAAAAGGAAAACGTGATTGACAATGCAAAAGTGAACCTAAACCCTAGTGATACACGTAGGAGGCTAGATGCACTCGGTTTGGAGTTTGATGTTGTTTTTTGATTTTTCTTGAATACGACTTAAACTAATGCAAGAACTAGAAATAAGACAAGCAAAAGGATAGAAACAACCTGGTTTAGGAGCTTTAAGCTCTGATACCAAAATGATACAAGCCTTGATTCAAGGATGTATGCGCGTGGGCTGTTTGTAGAAGATTAGGTGAGAAACTCAACCTTAGGCTTCTGGATAGGGGTTTTCTGGATAGGAGCCTTATTAATATGCTCGACAGCTTGACCTTCTAGGGTCGACACAAATAAAGAAAAGGAAAGTTCACAAAAGTGCACAAAAGGAAAAGATACAAAAGTGTATAACCGAAAAACGACCTATCCCTAAAATGTTCTTGACTAAAAAATGTAAAGCAACTAGATCCTACCCTGCAAAACAGAAAGAGGCATATATTCGAATGTAAACTTACCTTAACTCACCTCACGGCCAAGAAATGGAAGGTGGCCGTCCTTGTGGCATGCCCACGCCTTGCTCCTAGTCTTCGACTTGGAGTAGGGTTAAGAATCTTTGAGCCCTGACCTCTCTTGCCATTAAAGCCCAAGTCTCTGATGTCCCTTGTGTTGTTGAGAAGCTATTGGACTCTTCCTTGTACTTTTGGCCCATTGTCCTTAGTCGATCTTCCTCTAGAAGCTTGTCGACCCATAGGCTGAATTTGTGGAAGAGTGCCCTTGATCTGCTTCTTGTCATTGCTCCTTGAGGTACCACTGGTGTAGAGACTTCCTCTAAGTGCATGTCCTGGAGCTGGTAGCTCATTTGGTCCGAGTCCTCTTGTGTAGAAGTGGAAGTGCGCGTGTACTCGGCTGGATCAGCTGTACCGGCTGGATTGTGGGCGGTACTGGCCGGAATGACTTCAGGACCGGCCAAGTTGATCCCGGAGTCGGCGGTGTCATTCACGTCCCCACCAAGTGTGCCAGAAGCTTGGGCCTCCCCGCCGGCAATGTTGACCGGTCTGGTCCTATAGGTCGAGGGTCCGGCGGTACTGTCTGGTCCGGCAGGCGCGCCAGATGGTCCTGCTGTCTCGGGCAAGCTTCCTGGTCGGCCAGTCTGGTCTCCTGGCTGGATGTACGACCTGATGTCCTCATCACTTACTCATCGCGAATCATATTGCTGGGGAATACGAAGCAAAGAACGAACTAATGGATGTCTATCTCAAACTCGTTCAGACAATGGTTGTGCAGTTCGATTCCTTCCAGCTGAGAAAGATTCCTAGGGGGGAAAACACCACGGTGGAGTCCTTGGCTGCTCTCACATCATGATCTGACCTAACCCTTAGACGAATCATACCTGTGGAGGCCATTGATAGGGCAAGAATCACCCTATCCAAGAGCGTCGATCAAGCCAGTGCGGTCCACGACGTCGATGAAGTCAGCGAACCCTTCGGCACCATGGACAACAACCCCGACGAACCAACCCATAATTGGCAAACCCCAATCAAACTATACATCGCTGATGGGAAAATTCGAAATGACAAATGGCCCGCACAAATCCTTAAGGCACTATGCGCGCCGTACTCCCTGATCGACGGTAATCTCTTCCGACGAAGGAATTCTGGAGTCCTCTTATGTTGCGTGGACGAACCCAAAGCACGCCAAATCATGACCGAAACTCACGAAGGCGCTGGTGGCAACCATTCTAGTGGACGAGCTCTGGCCATCAAAATCAGAAGACACGGCTTCTATTGGCCAACCATGTCTTCAGACTACGAAAACTTTTTTGCAACATCCGAAAAGTTCCAGCGCCATGGTCCTTCGATCCACTGTTCCACCGAGCTCCTAACAAATGCAAAGCTGCCCTTCCCCTTCATGCGCTGGGCGATGGATATCGTCGGTCCCCTGCCCGTTTCCAGACAAAAACGTTTCCTCCTTGTCATGACGGACTAATTCACCAAATGGGTCAAAGCAAAATTATACGCCGCGATCAAAGACAAGGACGTCCAGAAATTTGTCAGGAAAAACATCATATGCCGGCACGGATTGCTATATGAGATCGTCACCGATAACAGATCCCAGTTCATCTCTCACCACTTTGAAGGCTTCTACAATCGTTGGAAAATTCGAGTCAGTAAATCAATGCCGCGGTACCCGCAAGGCAACAAACAAGCCGAAACAACGAACAAGACCCTACTCTCCAGACTCAAAAGTGATTGGATGACAAGAAAGGGCTTTGAGCACACGAGTTCGATGTCGTCCTCTAGTCCTACATAACCACTCCCCACCACGCATTGGGCTTGACCCCGTTCTCCCTATCACATGGAGTTGAAGCTTTTGCCACGGCTGAAGCAGCAATACCAACCCTCCAACGATCCGAGCTACCAAATGAGCCCCGAACGAATGAGACTCTACTATGCCACGCCATTGACGAAATTGAAGAGGAACTCAACCGCGCCTTGCTCCGAATGCCAAATTACCAACAAAAGTTAGCCCGGTATTACAGCAGGAAGGTTAAGGGTCGCTACTTCCAAGACGGCAACCTCGTCCTCAGAAGGACCTTATCAGGTGTCATGGGTAGTTTAGCCCGGCGTGTACGAGCTTCTCAACATGGAGGGCAACCAAGTTCCTCGCACTTGGAATTCGGCCAACCTTAAGCGCTTCTACCCCTAAATCGGCATAGCGACTCTACTCGGCCCTACCATTTTTCTCTCTGCCTACTTCTCACTCTTTCTCGTTTCCATCTTAACTTCCTTTTTTTTACTATCTTCTTTTCTATTTTCTAGTTCGCTCTATTGTAACTTTGCAATGATTCTCAGAATGCTTTTTTTCCAACTTCTTTACCGATCTATGAGCAAAACACAAAGATATACAAGACCGCAGATAAAAAATGGAGTATTTTTATAAAGCGAGGGGTGGATAAAGCCGTACAGGCACCAAGTTTTTATGCAAACAAAACCGGGAGCTAAACGCTCCTGGCCAAGCCGCAACAATATAAATAAAAAAAGAGGGAGAGGAAGGGGAGACTAAGGTAGAGCGTGGCTTCACGGCATCTCTCCTTTGCCCTTGCTCCTGGCGGCCTCGTTTGGACGACCCGACGCACCTACTGCAGCCTTCTCACGGGCGAGCTTGGCCCTCGCCATGGCCCGCACTGCTCTCTCCTCTGCCTGGAGCTCGGCTATCCTCCGGCCCACCTCATTCACCTACTCGCTGAACTCCCTGGGTCGTAGTACACCCCAAAGTAGGGGTTCTCGCTGAGGAACTCCTCCAGCGGGTCTGAAGTCATGTTACGAGGCCGAGCTTCCTGAACGCAAACACGACCCCATCATATATAGAAAAAAGAAGAGCAGCTCAAAAAGGACTATCTACTTACGATGTATCCCCGGAGCATGGCCTCCACCGCCTCCCGCTCCATGAGCTCCACCCTCGGCGGAGGATCGTAGTATGGGACCCTCCCCCATCCACTCCTACATCGCCTCCTAGAGCGCCTCCGAGGTCGCCTTCACAAGCAATTTCTTTTCCAAGGCAGAGAACAACAGTTTCTCTCAAGTAGTGCGTCTAAGAGTCTTGGGGTGGAATGCTTCTCCTCATTACGGACCCCCCTTTTTATACTGCTTCAATCACTTGGGAAACAGTTCCCATAATTAAGTCGGTCTTAATTAAGCACCAAAGTTGAAGGGTCAAACGCAATTAATCCTTGCATATACGCGACTTCTCGGAAACATGCGCCCACCTCTTCGACTTCCAATAATATGCAGTGCACCTCACATCCCTACGAAGTCGAATCGTCAGCTCGACTGACACTCCTACACATAGCCAGGCTGACATGACCGCCTCGTTGACTTATATACAAAAAAAGAAAAAAAAAGAATGCCTCATTCAGGTTGAGGCCGCACCTCATCACTCCCCTATAACCTGCATTCGGTAAGGCTCAGCTCGACCATACGATCCTCCTTGGATCTCCTCCAAGCTATCATACAGATGTCTGTCATAAGTCGGACATCGCTCCGCACCTAACTGGCATCACCGCAAGATGCCCTGTTCATCGAATCACGTCTAAACTGAAGGTCAGAGGTCGTCAAAAGACACTCTGTCAAAAGCTAGGCATCGTACCGCACCAAACAGAAGTCATCGTAAGACACTCTGTTCCTTGGATAATGACCAAACTGAAGGCCAGACATCGTCGAAAGACACTCTGTCAAAGCCGGACCTTGCTCTGCACTTAACAAGCGTCGTCGTCGGACACCCTGTTCACTGGACCACGTCCAAGCTAAAAATATAGATGTCATCCACTATACACTCTATCAAACATAAACGAAGATTCCCCTTTGAATAATCCTATAAATGGACTTCACTGATCAAAAATTCATTATGATCTCGGTAAAAGAAGAAATCGGACTTTGTCCACCAAACGAGCTGATACTTAACCAAATACGATTGATTCAAATAAGAGTATGTACAAAACGCCACAACGGGCAACAATAGTCCAAGAATCATAAAAAAGAAAAGAAGAAAAACAAATGAAAACAAATCTACTACCCCCTTCCGTAGAAGGGTCTTGCCTCAGCTGCTCGGCCATGTCCGCGATCACCACATCGGTGTTGGTTCCGTGCTCATCCAACAAAAAACCGATGAGCAAAGCCAACATCTCCAGGTCACAATTGATGGGGACATCAGGTCGTATAGCCGGCCAGGAGACAACACTGGCCGACCAGGGAGCTTGCCTGAGACAGCCGGGCCATTTGGCACGTCTGCCGGCCCAAGCGGTAACGCCGGACCTTCGACCAACAGGACCGGACCGATCGACATTGCTCCCGGAGAGGCCCAAACCTCCGGCCCAACTGGAGGCGATGTGGATGACACCGCCAGTCCAATTGGTGACGGCGCCTGCTCAGAAGGCATTCCGGCCAGTACCTCGCACAGTCCAGCCCGTACAGCCGATCCAGCCGATCCAGCCGAGTACATGGGCATTTCAACATCTGCACAAGCAGACTCGGACCAGATAATCTACCAGCTTCAGGACATGCATCTAGAGGAAGTCTCTACACTAGTGGTGCCACCAGGAGCAATGACAAGGAGAATATCAAGAGTACTCTTCAACAAATTCAGCTTATTGGTCGACAAGCTTCTAGAGGATGATCAACAAAGGACAGTGGGCCAGAAGTGCAAAGAAGAGTCCAAAGGTTTCTCAATAATGCAAGGGACTTCAGAGACTTGGGCTTTAGTGGCAAGAGAGATCAGGGCCCAAAGATTCCTAACCCTACTCCAAGTCGAAGACAAGGAGCAAGGCGCGTGCATGCCACAAGGACGGCCAACTTCCATTTCTTGGCCGTGAGGTAAGAAAGGTAAGTTTTCAAATTGGATATTTGCCTCTTTCTGTTTTGCAGGGTAGGATTTAGATTGTTTACATTTTTGAGTCAAAGACATTTTAGGAATAGGTCCTTTTTTCGGTTATGCACTTTTGTATGTTTTCCATTTGTGCACTTTTGTAAATTTTCCATTTCTCTTTGAGTCGACCCTAGAAGGTCAAGCTGTCGAGCATATTAATAAGGCTCCTTCCAGCATTGTAGTTCGACAACCTTTTTGATAGTTAATAAAGATCGAGTTTTCTTTCTACAAGTTATTCTCTCAAGAGACTTGTACGCTTAGAACCTAGTTGAGACCAACCCTCCTAGCTCTAAGTTTGTGATTTATCACAAGGTTCATCACCCCTCGTGTGGTTCACTTTCACCCTTCCATCTTTTACCAACCAGAAACCCCCCATCCTGAAGCCTAAGGTTGAGTTTGTCACCTAATCTTCTCCACACAGCCCACGTGCATATAAGCCTTGAATCGAGGCTTGTATCATTTTGGTATCAGAGCTTAAAGCTCCTAAACCAGTTTGTTTTTATCCTTTAGTTAGTTTTTGTTTTAGTTCTTGCATTAGTTTAAGTCGCATTAAAGAAAAATCAAAACAATAACATCAAACTCCAAACCGAGTGCATCTAGCTTCTACGTGTATCACTAGGGCTTAGATTCACTTTTGCATTGCAATTTACGTTTTCCTTTTTGTTTAAATCATATTTCCATTATCTTTAAGTAAAATTAAAAAGAAAAGAAAAAGAAAATAGGAAAATACCAAAAAAACAGCTAGCACAAGTTGTAGGAAGTTTCCATTTTTCAGGTTTTTCCTTTTTCTCAATTTTTCCTTTTTGCAATTTTTGAATTCCTCTATAAAATAAAACCCTCCTAATAAACTTAGGAGCAGAATAACTTGTCTTCTTTCTTTGTAGTACGCAATGGCAAAAGAGAATAGGGAAGCAGCCGAAGCCATGATGGCCATGTTCACCACCCTCCAAACACAACTCGCATCGATCGGCGAGTGGTTGGAGCGCTGGAGAGGCCTGTGAGATTCCAGGCCATAAGACACGTGAGAGCTGAGCAAGACCGTGCTGAGTGTGCTGAGAACCTTAGGACACGGCACGAACAGGAGGAGCCCCAGCCAGATGGAGATGAGGACACACCACCTCATAACTATGACCCTAGGCCGAGAGGACCTCCACACAACCAGAGGCAGAATGTGATGGCTTCGAGCCATATGGTCATCACCAGAGACCAAGGATGCCTCCTGAGCATCATGAGGATGGAGATGAACATGCCTACAACCGGGTAACTCATCCTGATGTCAAGTTAACACCTCCTAGTTTTGCATGAAAAGTAGACCCCGAAGCCTATCTTGATTGGGAGAGGAGTATGGACCACATCTTCGATCACTACAACCAACCAGGACCTAGGAGAGTCTCCATGGCAGTAGCAAAACTCACGGACAATGCCCTCATCTGGTGGGATCATGAGGTGACTGACTGAAGGAGGAAAAGATTGAGGCCCGTAGACTCATGGGTCGACATGAAAGACCTCATGAGACAAAGGTTTGTTCCACCTTACTTTCATAGGGATTTGCAACGACGTTTTCGTACTCTTAAGCAGGGTACCTGATCAGTAGAGGAGTACTATAAAGAGTTTGAGAGACTAAGGAACAGGCTGGAGCTCAATGACGATGAGGAAGCTTTGATGGCACAATTCTTGGATGGACTTCAAGAAAGAATCAGCCGCAAGGTGGAAAGGCAAATCTACAATGACTTCAAGGATTTGTTTAACCTATCTGTCCAGGCTGAGCAGCACATCAAACGTAAGAGCCAAGACATCCGTGACAAGCCTAAGATGCCTTGGGCACCAAGCAACATTGCCAAGCCCGTAGACAAAGGCAAAAGCATAGAGATTGAGTCACGGTTCAAGAGCAAGCCTCCTGAGCCAACCCGTGACCAGAGGGCGCCTAGTAAGTCCTCTAACCCTCGAAGATCATGTGACATCACTTGTTTCAAGTGTAGGGGTCGCGGACACATCTCAAGGGAGTGCCCAAACAACCGGGTCATGCTGATTACGGAAGCTGGAGAGTATGAATCCCAAGAGGAGGAGGACTATGAACCAGAAGGAGAATACGGTGACATTGAGTACCCTGATGTGGGGGAAGTGCTGGTCACTAGACACATTCTCAGTGCAATGGTGGATCCTTCAGTGAGCATCCAAAGGGAGAACATCTTCCACAGCCGTTGCACCATCAAGGGAAAGGTATGTAACCTCATCATAGATGGTTGTTCTTGCACTAACGTTGCTAGTGCGTACATGGTTGATAATCTAGGTCTAGAGAAGACAAGGCACCCTCGACCATACAGACTGAGATAGCTCGATGACAAAGTGGAGCTCAAGATCCATGAGCAAGTCACTATGCCATTCAGTGTGGGCAAGTACGAAGACCAAGTCGTGTTCTACGTGGTGCCCATGCAAGCTGGCCATCTTCTGCTAGGAAGGCCATGTCAGTTTGACAAAGAGACCAGGCATGATGGCCGAACCAATCTCTACACTTTTGTGCATGACAAAAGAAAGGTCAGCCTAGCTCCTCTTACACCTGCCCAGGTACACGAGCTACAACTCCAAATGAGTAAGGAAAAGAAACTTATCAAGTCTAATTTTTTTATTCAACCAAGCCATGTCCGGAGGGCTTTAGCCTCGAAGGATTCAATGTTAGTAATGATCTTCAAAGAAATTTTGTGTATAGAACAGGAACAGGTAGAGCTACCTCCTGAAGTCACAGCTCTCCCCAACAAGTTCCAGGATGTGTTCCCAGAGGAGATACCAGCAGGCTTGCCTCCTTTACGTGGCATAGAGCACCAGATCGACCTAGTGCCACGAGCAGCCCTGCCCAACCGGCCAGCCTACCGGATGAGTCCAGAGGAGTCTAAGGAGCTTGAGAAGCAAGTCAAGGAGCTCCTGGAGAAAGGCTATGTTTGAGAGAGCCTCGGTCCAGGTGCCGTACCAGTGCTACTAGTGCCCAAGAAGGATGGGACTTGGCGTATGTGCGTGGATTGCCGAGCCATCAACAACATGACAGTCAAATACCGGCATCCGATACCACAGCTGGATGACATGCTAGATGAGCTGAGTGGAGCCACGGTCTTCTCCAAGATAGACCTCAAGAGTGGATACCACCAGGTCAGGATGAAGGAAGGTGATGAATGGAAGACTGCTTTCAAGACAAAGCAAGGGCTCTACGAGTTGCAGTCATGCCATTCCGCTTGACTAATGCCCCAAGTACCTTCATGCGCCTTATGAACCAAGTTCTTAGGGCGTACATCAGTAAGTTCATTGTAGTTTATTTTGATGACATATGAATTTATAGTAAATGCTTATGGGATCACCTCACACATCTTGAGTTGGTGTTTAAAACCCTTCGACAAGAAGAGCTTTATGCCAATCTCAAGAAGTGCATCTTTTGTACTGATAAACTTGTCTTCTTAGGTTTTGTTGTAAGTTCACCGGGCCTACAGGTTGATGAAGAGAAGATTCAAGCCATACAAGAATGGCCAACACCAAGCAACATCAGCCAAGTGAGGAGTTTCCACGGACTGGCCAGCTTCTACAGGAGATTCGTGCCCAACTTCAACAGTATTGCCTCACCACTGACGGTAGTAGTGAAGAAAAACATGGGATTCAGCTGGCGAGAAGCTCAGGAGAAGGCCTTCCAGGCCTTGAAGGACAGCCTTACACAAGCACCAGTGCTAGTCCTGCCCGACTTCAACAAGACGTTTGAAGTGCAGTGTGATGCCTCTGGGATAGGCATAGGAGCAGTGCTAACCCAAGGAGGGAGGCCAGTGGCATACTTCAGTGAGAAGCTAGGTGGTGCCTCACTGAACTACCCCAATTACGAAAAGGAGCTTTATGCCCTGGTTCGAGCATTGGAGACTTGGCAGCATTACTTGCTATCCAAGAAGTTTGTGATCCACACTGATCACGAGACTCTCAAACACCTCAGAGGGCAAACCAATCTCAAGAGGAGACATGCCAGGTGGATGGAGTTCATAGAGACCTTCCCGTACATCATCAAGTACAAGAAGGGCAAAGACAATGTGGTAGCCGATGCACTATCAAGGAGGTTCGCCTTGGTATCCACCATGGAGGCAAAGGTCCTAGGATTCGAGCACATCAAGGACCTATACAGGGATGATCCTGACCTTGCTGAGAGCTACAAGGAGTGTGGCACAGGGAGTCATGGCAAGTTTTACATCCATGAGGGATTCTTGTTCCGAGAGAGAAGGCTGTGCATACCACAAGGATCATTGCGAGAGCTTATCATCCGAGAAGCTCATGGAGGAAGACTCATGGGCCACTTTGGTGTCGACAAGACCCTAGCAGTGGTAAAGGAGCACTTCTACTGGACACACATCAAAAGGTCAGTAGAAGCCCATTGTGCAAGGTGCATCACTTGCAAAAAGGCGAAGTCCCGAGTGCACCCTCACGGGTTGTATCTCCCACTGCCCATACCTACACATCCATGGGTGGACATCTCAATGGACTTTGTTCTAGGTCTGCCCAAGATCAACCACAAGGATGCAATCTTTGTAGTGGTGGACAGATTCTCCAAGATAGCACACTTCATTCTGTGTGCCAATGTTAATGATGCCACGCAAACAGCCGAGCTGTTCTTCAGGGAGATAGTATGGCTTCAGGGAGTGCCAAGGACCATCGTGTCAGACAGGGACACCAAGTTCCTCAGTCATTTCTGGAGGACCCATTGAAGGAAGCTAGGCACGAAGCTACTCTTCTCTACCACCTGCCATCCTCAAACCGATGGCTAAACTGATGTTGTCAACCGGACACGGTCAACTCTTCTCAGGACTACACTAGGGAAGAACCTCAAGACTTGGGTGGAGTGCCTGCCATTCGTAGAGTTCGCTTACAACCGAGCCGTGCACTCAGCAACCAAGAAGACACCCTTTGAAGTAGTATACGGCTTCAACCCTCTCACACCATTGGAGCAAACGCCACTACCACCAGCAGAGATGACCAACCTCAACGGAGCATCCAAGGCGGAGTTCATAGGGAAGCTACACCAGATGGTAGCAGAGAACTTGGAGAAGAGGACCGGGCAGTACGTGACTCATGCCAACAAGGGAAGAAAAGAGGTAATCTTTCAACCAGGCGAATGGGTGTGGCTACACCTACGGCAGGAGAGGTTCCCCAACCTAAGGAGTTCCAAGCTAGCACCAAGAGGAGATGGACCATTCAGTGTGCTGGAGAGGATCAACAACAACGCCTACCGGATCGAGCTCCCAGGTGAGTTTAATGTGTCCAATACGTTCAACGTAACTGACTTAGCCCCATTCCATGCAGATGAACTAGTTTTGAGGTCAAAACCTACTGAAGAGGGAGGGGATGATGGGGACATCAGGCCGTATGGCTGGCCAGGAGACCAGACTGGCCGACCAGGGAGCTTTCCCGAGATAGCCGGGCCATTTGGCACGTCTGCCGGCCCAAGCGGTACCGCCGGACCTTCGACCAACAGGACCAGACCGATCGACATTGCCGGCGGAGAGGCCCAAACCTCCGGCCCAACTGGAGGCGACGTGGATGACAACGCTGGTCCAATTGGTGATGCCGCCAGCTCAGGAATCGACTTGGCCGGCTCAGAAGGCATTCCGGCCAGTACCTCGCACAGTCCAGCTGGTACATCCGATCCAGCCGAGTACATGGGCATTTCAACATCTAAACAAGGAGACTCGGACCAGATAAGCTACCAGCTTCAGGACATGCATCTACAGAAAGTATCTACACTAGTGGTGTCACCAGGAGCAATGACAAGGAGCAGATCAAGAGCACTCTTCCACAAATTCAGCTTATGGGTCGACAAGCTCCTAGAGGAAGATCAAAAAACTACAATGCTGGAAGAAGCCTTATTAATATGCTCGACAGCTTGACCTTCTAGGGTCGACTCAAAGAAAGAAAAGGAAAGATTACAAAAATGCACAAATGGAACATATACAAAAGTGCATAACCGTAAAAGGACCTATTCCTAAAATGTCTTTGATTAAAAAATGTAAACAATCTAGATCCTACCCTGCAAAACAGAAAGAGGCATATATTCGAATTGAAACTTACCTTACTTACCTCACGGCCAAGAAATGGAAGGTGGCCGTCCTTGTGGCATGCACGCGCCTTGCTCCTAGTCTTCGACTTGGAGTAGGATTAGGAATCTTTGGGCCATGACCTCTCTTGCCATTAAAACCCAAGTCTCTGAAGTCCCTTGCATTGTTGAGAAGCCTTTGGACTCTTCTTTGCACTTCTTGCCCATTGTCCTTGGTTGATCTTCCTCTAGGAGCTTGTCTACCCATAAGCTGCTTGTGGAAGAGTGCTCTTGATCTGCTTCTTGTCATTGCTCCTGGTGGCACTACTGGTGTAGAGACTTCCTCTAGATGCATGTCCTGAAGCTGTTAGCTTATCTGGTCCGAGTCTCCTTGTGTAGAAGTTGAAATGCTCGTGTACTTGCTGGATCGGCTGTACTGGCTGGACTGTGCGAGGTACTGGCCGGAATGCCTTCTGGACCGGCCAAGTTGATCCCGGAGTCGGCGGCATCACCAAGGGGACCAGCGGTGTCATCCACGTCGTCACCAATTGTGCCGGAAGCTGGGGCCTCTCCGCCGGAAATATTGATCGGTCCAGTCCTGTTGGTCAAGGGTCCGGCGGTACCGTTTGTGCCGGTAGACGTGCCAAATGGCCCGGCTGTCTCGGGCAAGCTTCCTGGTCGGCCAGTCTGGTCTCCTGGCCGGAAATACGACCTGATGTCCTCATCACCTCTCCTCGCCGACTACCTGGAGTTCTGCCGACAATGCCGCCACAGCACGGGAGTGCTCGACAGCCGCATTGTCCAGCTTCATCGACATCGAATAAGTAAGCGAAGACCAACCTGAGCCATATGCTTTGCTCAGTCGACGTAAGCATCTGAGCTGATCATCTTATCAACCCGAAGGACAGTGGGGTTCCAGGAGATACTATGGATGAGGTTGGCGCACGAACTCGCTTCGATGGTGATCGGATGCCCCAAAGCATAAGAGTAAGAAAAGCTAAACCTGTCCTACGCCTTATCAGCAAGACGAAGCGCACTGACCTTCGCAGCAAGCTGCTCAAGTCCCTCAGAGACCTTCCTCTTGGAGCCCGTCGATGGGGCCACAGTCGATTTAGAGACGACCAGAGGCGCAGCAGATGATAGCTCTATTGTAGAGTCCATGGGGAAGAAGCACAGGAGCAGAAAGGTCGGATGGGGCCTTGGACGCAGGCGGTACAGCTGGGGGCTCGGCCTCGGGAGCAGTAGACGGATCCACCACAAGGCCGTCACCTATCTTGGGATCGCCGGGACCCTCCTCCGCGTCATTGACTATGATGACATCCGAAAGTGGGGGAACAGGATCAACAGGAGGAGGCAGACTCCCGGCGCATCCGGACGCGACCTACCAGCCGTTCCAGACGACGACCCCTCCTAGGTAGCCGATGCAGGAGTCAACCTCCCAAGGGTGGCCAATAAGTCGGATGCCTACGGTACTCTTCTCGCCGGCCTCACCATTTCCCCTGACCAAATCAACTAGAAGACTTTAGATCAAAAGGATAACCAAGAATCGGGTCTATCCCGAATAGCAAAGTACCTTCTTTAATGCGAGCAAGACTTTGGCGAATGCGAACCTCGTTGATATCAGGCCACTTTCTTTTCCCCAACAAACAGATTTTCTCGACCTCAGAGAAGAAATTAACGGGAAGGGGACAACCTATCGGATGACGCACTACAACAAAAAGAAAAGGGAAGATTAGAATGGTGAAAGAAGAAACCCGAGACTCGAACTCCGATCTGGGTGACATCTACGAATAGAGCCATTCTAAGAAGAGAAGATCTCCCCATCAAAATCCCCGATCGATTCGAGAGAAATACAAACAAAGAATTACTTCGCCTGCCAATCGTAGACTTTTCTTGGTTCGCCCCAAACAATCTTGAACCGCGGCTTTATAAAAATATAAAACACCTTGGGGTTCGTCGTCATCTCTTTGATCGAGTTAAGTTCCTCGAACATATCACAGTCCATGATCATACCGCTCTCGGCCCCGAGATCTAGGAGCACGACCATATTACTGATCACCGCAGGAGACAACTAGGTGAAAGCCATTTGATGGCAGGAACAATATTCTAGGAGCAACCAAGGAAGCGGAAACCAGAGTCGACTGTGGCTTATGAAGGATTCATAGAGACATATGAACCCTTCTGCAGGTGCCCACGGACGTTCTCCCGGCCCAAGAACTCGGGCCTCAATCTTCCTAAGCATCCGACGGACATTCGCCAAGGATTTGGTTGTCCTGACCGTGGAGATGGAACCTGAAAGATTCCCCGACGCTTCCAACGCCAACGGATGTGAGGATTAACTTGCTGCACGGCTCGATGCGACCATATCAGAGTTACGCGCTCCTTCTTTTCCCTCTCCAAGGGACTGGAGATCGACGGTTCTGGAGAACACGTCGAATGGCGACTTTCAAGGATAGATGTGCTATCGCTACCCGATATGCTCGTCTCAAAGCCAGACGATGATCTAGAGCGAAGATAAAAAGAAGGGAGAGCTAAATAAACAAACGGAGATAGGAGAGAAGAAAATACCTTTCAAACTGAATAATGAGATAATGAAAGATTGTAGCAAGTTTTTATAGGAGTAAAAGCGATGGTTCCCGAGAAGGCACCATCATTGCTACTATGTCACTTTGGTTACTCTCTCAGCACGACAGCCTGAAATGTCGGACCACTCCAAAGCACTTTCGTGGCAGGAGGAAGCTGAGTCGGCGCCCACCAACTTCGTGGCAGGCCCAACCCAAGACAAAGCCCAGAACATGCTAAAGAAGGACCAGGATAATGAAAAGAACTTTAGCCGAGCTCGTCCAAAGGGTTCGGCGACAATCAAAACGTCAATCGACTCACCGAACTCCGGGGCTACTTTTGGGGGTGGGCTATGCCATCCATGAAGTCCGAGCTCGGCCCATTAAGATTTGGCACATTATGCTAAAGGCCCAATGTCAGAGAGTGGTTTTGCCATTATCGAGGAGTCGCCGAGCCAATTCGGTGACATGTCCGATCTTGCAAACTATCGAGGGCAGCAGTGAGTCTTCCAATGAGAAGCATTAATGAGCATTTATGGCAAATAATAATTACAACGTTGAAGATTAGGCGAGCTGAGGGTATAAAAGGGGAAGCTCGGGGGATAACTTGGGGGATAGAATTAATTAGCTCGGAGGTGCTTTCACCCTAGAAAGTTATCTACTTTGTAACCAAACTCATTAATAAACCGTTCAAATCTTTTTATCCTCTCTTAGAATCTAAACACTAGACGTTAATCTATCAAGTTCTTATCCAAGAATTGAGATACAACAGATTCATGTCATTCTGAGCTCCAAATCAAAGTTATAGACGATTTAGTTCGCACATGTCAAGTTGATCAGCTAGTAAATATGATCATTCTAAATTAATCATTGGTGCCTATTGAGTAAAGGCTTATAAATGAAGCATAATGCATGACATCACGCAGTTTGGGATAGATTAAATTACTTTATGACATCATGCAGTTTGGGATAGATTAAATGAAGCATAATGCAAATAATAATTATAAATGATGCTTTGTCGTATCTATTTCTATCTTAGATTTTATGACAATATAGTAAATTGAGCTAGCTTAACGTGGACATTGGATTCATGTCATTTTGAGCTCTAAATAAAAAGTTATAGACGATTTAATTTGGACATTTCAAGTTGATCGGCTAGTTAATATGATCATTCTAAACAGATCATTGGTGCTTCTTTAGTAAATGGTTATAAATGAAGCATAATACATGGCATCATGTAGTTTGGGATAGATATGATTACTTAGATGCTTTGTCGTATCTATTTCTGTCACAAATGTTTTCAAAATATAGAAAATTGAGCTAGCTTAACGTGCACATGGGATTCGTGTCGTTCCAAGCTCTAAATCAAAAGTAATGGACGAATTAGTACGGACATGTCAAGTTGATCGGCAGTTAAAATGAGCATTGTAAACTGATCATTGGTGCTCATTGAGTAAAGGCTTTTAAATGAAGCATAATGCATGGCATAACGCAGTTTTAGATAGCTTGGATTATTTGGATGCTTTCTCGTTTCTATTTCTGTCTCTATTTTTGTCAAAATATAGAAAATTGAGTTCGTTTCATTCTGAGCTATAAATCAAAGTTATGGTTGATTTAGTGCAGACATGTCAAGTTGATCGGCATGTTAAAATAATCATTCTAAGGTGATCATTGGTGCTCATTCAGTAAAGGCTTATTAATGAAGCATAATGCATGACATCACATAGGTTTAGATAGACTGGATTACTTGGACGCTTTGTAGCATCTAATTCAGTCTCAAATTTTGACACAATATAAAAAATTAAGCTAGCTTAGCATGGACATTGAATTCGTGTCATTCCGAGCTCTAAATCAAAAGTTCCGAATGATTTAGTGCAGACAGGCCAAGTTGATCGGCCAGTTGAAATGATCATAATAAAGTGATCACTGATGCTCATTGAATAAAGGCTTATAAATGAAGGATAATGCATGGTATCACGCAGTTCTGGATAGATTGGATTACTTGGACGGTTTTTTGCATCTAATTTTGTCTCATATTTTGTCACAATTTAGAAAATTGAGCTAGCTTAACATGGGTATTGGATTCGTGTCATTCTGAGCTATAGATCATAAGTTACAGACGAAATAGTGTGGACATGTCAAGTTGATCGGCTAGTTAATATGATCTTTCAAAACTGATCGTTGCTGCTCATTAAGTGAAAGCTTATAAATGAAGCATAATCCATGACATTACGCAGTTTTGGATAGATTTGATTACTTGGAGGATTTGTCAAAGAAATTTTAGTCTTAAATTTTATCACATTATAAAAAATCGAGCTAGCTTAACGTGGGGATATGTTTCGTGTCATTCGTAGCTCTAAATCAAAGTTATAGACGATTTAGTTTGGATATGTCAAGTTGATCGGCTAGTTAAAACGATCATTCTAAACTGATCATTTGTGCTCATTGAGAATAGGCTTATAAATGAAGCGTAATGCATGGCATCATGTAGTTTGTGATAGATTGGATTACTTGGATGCTTTGTCATTTCTATTTCTATCATAGATTTTATCACAATATAGAAAATTGAGCTAGCTTAACTTGGACATATGATTCGTATCATTCTGAGCTATATATCAAAAGTTACGGTCGGTTTAGTGCAAGAATGTCAAGTTGATCGGCCAGTTAAAATGATCATTCTAAACTGATCATTGGTGCTTGTTGAGTAAAGCTTATAAATGACGCATAATGCATGGCATCACACAATTTTGGATAGATTGGATTACTTATAAGCTTTTTCGTGTCGATTTCTGTCTCAAATTTCATCACAATATAGAAAGTTCAGCTAGATTAACGTGGACATTGAATTCGTTTCATTTTGAGTTATAAATCAAATGTTACGGACGATTTAGTGCAGACAAGTCAAGCTGATCGGCCTGTTAAAATGATCGTTCTAAACTGATCATTTGTGCTCATTGAGTAAAGGATTATTAATGAAGCATAATGCATGGCATTACGCAGTTTTGGATAGATTGGATTTCTTGGACTCTTTTTCGAACCTAATTCAGTCTCAAATTTCGTCACAATATAGAAAACTGAGCTAGTTTAACGTGGACATTGGATTCGTGTCATTTTGAGCTATATATAAAAAGTTATTAACGATTTAGTGCAGACATGTCAAGTTCATCGACTAGTTAAAATGATCATTCTAAACTGATCATTGGTGCTGATTGAGTAAAGAGTTAAAAATCAAGCATAATGCATGACATTACATAGTTCTAAATAGATTTGATTACTTGGAGAATATGCCCAAGAAAATTAAGTCTTAAATTTGATCACAATATAAGAAATTGAGCTAGCTTAACGTGGGCATTGGATTAGTGTCTTTCTGAGCTCTAACTAAATGTTATGGACAATTTAATGTGGACATGTCAAGTTGATCGACCTGTTAAAATGATCATTCTAAACTGATCATTGGCACTTAATGTGTAAAGACTTGCAAATGAAGCATAATGCATGGCATCACGCAGTTCTGGATAGATTGGATTACTTGTACATTTTGCCGTGTCTATTTCTATCTCAAATTTTTTCACAACATAGAAAATTGAGCTTGCTTAGCGTGGGCATTGGATTCGGGTAATTAATGCTATAAATCAAAAGTTACGAACGATTTAGTGCATACATAGTTGATCGGCCAGTAAATATGATCGTTCTAAACTGATCATAGGTGCTCATTGAGTAAAGGGTTATTAATGAATCATAATGCATGGCATCACTCAGATTTTGGTAGATTGGATTACTTGAATGCTTTGTCGTATCTAATTGTGTCTCAAATTTTGTCACAATATCGAAAACTGAGCGTGCTTAACGTGGACATTGGATTTGTGTCATTCTGAGTTATAAATCAAAAGTTATGGATGATTTAGTGCAGACATGTCAAGTTGATCGGCCAGTTAAAATGATAATTCTAAACTGATTATTGGTGCTAATTAAGTAAAGACTTATAATTGAAGCACAGTTTTGGATAGATTTGATTACTTGGAGAATTTGGCGTAGCAATTTTAGTCCTAAATTTTATCACAATATAGAAAATTGATCTAGCTTGTCGTGGGGATTGGATTCCTGTCATTATCAGCTCTAAATAAAAATTTATAGACAGTTTAGTTTGGACATGTCATGATCGGCCTCTTAAAATGATCATTCTAAATTGATCATCGGTTCTCATTGAGTAAAGGCTTATTACTTGGACGATTTGTCGTATCTAATTCTGTCATAAATTTTGTCACAATATAGAAAACTTAGCAAGCTTAGCGTGCGCATTGGATTTGTGTCATTCTGAGCTATAGATCAAAAGTTATAGACGATTTAGTGTAGACATGTCAAGTTGATTGGCCAATTAAAATGATTATTCTAAACTGATCATTGGTACTCATTAAGTAAAGACTTTTAAGGAAGCATAATGAATGGCATCACACAGTTTTGGATAGATTAGATTACTTGGACACTCTGTTGTTTCTAATTCTGTCTTAAATTTTCTCACAATATAGAAAACTGAGCTAGCTTAACGTGCACATTGGATTCGTGTCATTTTGAGCTATATATCAAAAGTTATGGACGATTTAGTGCAGACATGTCAAGTTGATCGACCAGTTAATATGATCATTCTAAACAAATGATTGGTGTTCATTGAGTAAAGGCTTATAAATGAAGCATAATGCATGGCATCACGTAGTTTGTGATAGATATGATTACTTGGATGCTTTGCCATATCTATTTATGTCTCAAATTTTGTCACAATATAGAAAATTAAGCTAACTTAACGTGGGTATTGGATTCGTGTCATTCTAAGCTCTAAATCAAAAGTTATAGACGATTTAGTGCAAATATGTCAAGTTGATTGGCCAATTAAAATGATTATTCTAAACTGATCATTGGTGCTCATAGAGTGAAGGCTTGTAAGCGAAGCATAGTGCATGACATTACGTAGTTTTGGATAGATTTGATTACTTGAAGGAAATGTCCTAGCAATTTTAGTCTTAAATTTTTTCACAATATAGAAAATTGAGCTAGCTTAACGTTGGCATTGGATTCGTGTCATTCCGATCTCTAAATCAAAAGGGACAGACGATTTAGTGCGGACATATCAAATTGATCGGCCATTTAAAATGATCATTCTAAACTGATCATTGGTGCTCATTGAGTAAAGGGTTATTAATGAAGCATAATGTATGGTATCACACAGTTTTGGATAGATTGGATTTCTTGAATGCTTTGTCATATCTAATTCAATCTCAAATTTTGTCACAATATAGAAAACTGAGCTAGCTCAATGTGGACAATGGATTCATGTCATTCTAAGCTATAAATCAAAAGTTATTGACAATTTAGTGCGAACATGTCAAGTTGATTAACCAGTTAAATGATCATTATAAACTGGGTGCTTATTGAGTGAAGGCTTGTAAACGAAGCATAATGCAGGACATTACACAGTTTTGGATAGATTTGATTACTTGAAGGATATGTCCAAGCAATTTTAGTCTTAATTTTTATCAAAATATAGAAAATTATGCTAGCATAACGTGGGCATTGGATTCATGTCATTCTGAGCTCTAATTCAAAACTTACAGACAATTAAAGGGGGACATGTGAAGTTGATAGGCCAGTAAAAATGATCTTTCAAAATTGAACATTGGTGCTCATTAAGTATATGCTTATTAATGAAGCATAATGCATGGCATCACACAGTTTTGGATAGATTGGATTTCTTGGACGCTTTGTCATATCTAATTTAGTCTCAAATTTTATCACAATATAGCAAATTGAGCTAGTTTAACGTGGACATTGGATTCGTGTCATTCTGAGCTATAAATCCAAAGTTAGAAACGATTTAGTGCAAACATGTCAAGTTGATCGGCCAGTTAAATATCATTCTAAACTGATCATTTTTGCGCATGGAGTAAAGGCTTATAAATGAAGCATAACACTTGACATTACGCAGTTTTGGATTGATTTGATTACTTGAAGGATATGTCCAAGCAATTTTAGTCTTAAATTTTATCACAATATAGAAAATGGAGCTAGGTTAACGTGGACATTGGATTCGTGTCATTTTGAGCTATAAAGCAAAAGTTACGGACGATTTAGTTCAAACATTTCAAGTTAATCATCCTGTTAAAATGATCGTTCTAAATGATCATTGGCGCTCATTGAGTAATGGCATATTAATGAATCATAATGCATGGTATCACGCAGTTTTGGGTGATTGGAATACTTGGACACTTTGTCGTATCTAATTGTGTCTCAAATTTTGTCATAATATTGAAAATTGTGCGTGCTTAACGTGGACAATGGGTTTGTGTCATTCTGAGCTATAAATCAAAAGTTATGAACGATTTAGTGCATACATGTCAAGTTGATCGGCCAGTTAAAATATCATTCTAAACTGATCATTTTTGCGCGTGGAAAAGGCTTATAAATGAAGCATGACGCTTGACATTATGCAGTTTTGGATTGATTTGATTACTTGAAGGATATGTTCAAGCAATTTTAGTCTTAAATTTTTTCAAAATATAGAAAATGGACCTAGCTTAACGTGGACATTGGATTTGTGTCATTTTGAGCTATAAAGAAAAAGTTACAAACGATTTAGTTCATACATGTCAAGTTGATCATCCAGTTAAAATGATCGTTCTAGATGATCATTGGTACTCATTGAGTAATGGCTTATTAATGAATCATAATGCATGGCATCACCCAGTTTTGGGTGATTGGATTACTTGGACGCTTTTTCTTATCTAATTGTATATCAAATTTTGTCACAATATAGAAAATTGTGCGTGCTTAACATGGACAATGGGTTTGTGTCATTCTGAGCTATAAATCAAAAGTTTTGGATGATTTAGTGCAGACATGTCAAGTTAATCGACCAGTTAAAATGATAATTATAAACTGATTATTAGTGCTCATTGAGTAAAAATTTATAAATGAAGCATAATGCATGACATTACATAGTTTTGGATAAATTTGATTACTTGGAGGATTTGGGGAAGCAGTTTTAGTCCTCAATTTTATCACAATATAGAAAATTGAGCTAGATTGACATGGGGATTGGATTCGTGTCACTATGTGCTATAAATCAAAAGTTCTAAACAATTTAGTTTGGATTTGTCAATTTTATTGGCTAGTTAATATGATCATTCTAAACTGATCATTGGTGATCATTGAGTAAATGCTTATAAATGAAACATAATGCATGGTATCATGCAGTTTGGGATAGATACAATTACTTGGATGCTTTTTCTTCTCTATTTATGAATCAAATTTTGTCACAATATAGAAAATTGAATTAGCTTAATGTGGGCATTGGATTCGTGTCATTCTGAGATCTAAATCAAAAGTTACAGATTATTTAGTGCAAACAGGTGAAGTTGATCTGCCAGTTAAAATGATCATTCTAAACTGATCATTGCTGCCCATAGAGCGATTGCTTGTACATGAAGCATAATGCATGACATTACGCAGTTTTGGATAGATTTGGTTACTTGAAGGATATCTCCAAGCAATTTTAGTCTTAAAGTTTGTCACAACATAGAAAATTGAGCTAACTAAACGTAGGTATTGGATTCGTGTCATTCTGAGCTCTAAATCAAAACTTACCGACGACTTAGTGCGGACATGTCAAGTTGATCTGCCAGTTAAAATGATCATTCTAAACTTATCATTGGTGCTCATTGAGTAAAGACTTATTAATGAAACAGAATGCATGGAAACAATCAGTTTTCAATAGATTGGATCTCTTGGACGCTTTGTCGTACCTAATTCAGTCTCAAACTTTCTCACAATATTGAAAACTGAGCTAGCTTAACGTGGACATTGGATTCGTGTCATTCTGAGCAATAAATAAAAAGTTATGGATGATTTTGTGCAGAAATGTGAAGTTGATCAGCCAGTTAAAATGATCATTCTAAATTGATCATTGGTGCGCATGTAGTAAAGGCTTATAAATAAAGCATAATGGTTGACATTATGCAGTTTTGGATAGATGTGATTACTTGAAGGATATGCCCAAGAAATTTTAGTCTTCAATTTTATCACAGTATAGAAAATTGAAGCTTAACATGGGCATTGGATTCGTGTAATTCTGAGCTCTTAACCAAAAGATAAGGACGATTTAATGCGAACATGTCAAGTTAATCGACCAGTTAAAATGATCATTCTAAAGTGATCATTGGTGCTCATTGAGTAAAGGCTTATTAATGAAGCATAATGCATGGCATCACGTAGTTTTGGATAGATTGGATTACATGTATGCTTTTTCATCTAATTCTCTCTCAAATTTTATCACAATATAGAAAATTGAGGTAGGTTAACATGGACATTAGATTCGTGTCATTCTGAGCTCTTAATCAAAAGTTATGAACGATTTAGTGCAGACATATCAAGTTGATTGGGCAGTTAAAATGACCATTCTAAACTGATCATTTGTGCGCATTGACTAAAGGTTTATAAATGAAGCACAATGCATGACATTACACAGTTTTGGATGGATTTGATTACTTGGAGGATTTGTCGAGGCCATTTTAGTCTAAAATTTTGACACAATATAGAAAATTGAATTAGCTTAACGTGGACAATGGATTCGTGTCATTCTGAGCTATAAATTAAAAGTTACGGACGATTTAGTGCACACATATCAAGTTGACTGGCCTGCTAAAATAATCATTCTAAACTGATCATAGGTGCTCATTGATTAAAGGCTTATTAATGAAGAATAATGCATGGCATCACGCAGTTTGGGATATATTGGATTACTTGGATGATTTTTCGTATGTATTTCGATCTTAAATTTTGTCACAATATAGAAAATGTAGCTAACTTAACGTGGATATTGGATTCGTGTCATTCTGAGCTATAAATCAGAAGGTATAAACAATTTAGTTTGGATATGTCAAGTTGATAGGCTAGTTAATATAATCATTCTAAACTGATCATTGGTGCTCATTGAGTAAAGGCTTATAAATGAAGTATAATGCGTGACATCACGCAGTTTGGGATAGATATGATTACATAGATCCTTTGTCTTATCTATTTAGGTCTCAAATTTTATTACAATATAAAATTGAGCTAGCTTAACGTGGGTATTGCATTCGTGTCATTCTGAGCTCAAAATCAAAAGTTACAGATGATTTATTGCGGACATGACAGATTGATCGGCCAGTTAAAATGATCATTCTAAACTGCTCATCGGTGCTCATTGACTAAAGGCTTTTAAATGATGCATAATACAGTGCATCACGCAGTTTTGGATAGATTGGATTACTTGGACACTTAGTCATATCTATTTCAGTCTCAAATTTTGTCACAATATACAAAGTTCAACTAGTTTAACGTGGGCATTGGATTCGTGTCATTCTGAGCTCTAAATAAAAAGTTATACATGATTTAATGCAAATATGTCACGTTGATCGGCCAGTTAAAATGATCATTTTAAACTGATTATTGGTGCTCATAGAGTGAAGGCTTGTAAATGAAGCATAATGCATGACATTATGCAGTCTTGGATATATTGGATTACTTCAAAGATACGTCCAAGCAATTTTAGTCTTAAATTTTATGACAATATTGAAAATTGAGCTAGCTTAACGTGGGTATTGGATTTGTGTTATTCTGAGCTATAAATCAAAAGTTATGGGTGATTTAGTGCAGACATGTCAAGCTGATCGGCCAGTTAAAATGATCATTCTAAGCTGATTGCCAGTAAAGGCGTATTAATGAAGCATAATGCATGGCATCACGTAGTATTGGATAGATTGGATTTCTTGGAAGCGTTGTCATATCTAATTCAATCTAAAATTTTGTTACAATATAGAAAACTGAGCTAGCTTAATGTGGACATTGGATTCGTGTCATTCTGAGCTATAAATCAAAAGTTATGGACAATTTAGTGCAGATATTTCAAGTTGATCGGCCAGATTAAATGATCATTCTAAACTGATCATTGGTACTCATTGAGCAAATGTTTATAAACGAAGCATAATGCATGGCATCACGCAGTTTAGGATAGATTGGATTACTTTGACATTTTGTCGTATCTCTTTCTATCTTAAATTTTATCACAATAAAGAATTTGGGCTAACTTAACGTGAACTCTGGATTCTGCCATTATGAGCTACAAATCAAAAGTTATAGACGATTTAGTTTGGACATGTCAAGTTGATCGGCTAGTTAATATGATCATTCTAAACTTATCATTGGTGCTCATTCAATAATGGCTTCTTAATGAAGCATAATTCATGGCATCATGCAGTTTGGGATAGATTGGATTACTTGGATGCTTTGTCTTACCTATCTCTTTCATAAATTTTGCCATAATATGGAAAATTGAGGTAGCTTAACGTGGGAATTGTATTCATGTCATTTTGAGCTCTAAATCAAAAGTTACAGACGATTCAGTGCAGACCGTCAAGTTGACCAGCAAGTTAAAATAATAATTCTAAACTGATCACTGGTGCTCATTGAGTAAAGGTTTATAAATGAAGCATAATGCATGTCATCACAAAGTTTTAGATAGATTTTAGTACTTGGATCTTTTATCGTATCTATTTCTATCTCTAATTTAGTCACAATTTAGAAAATTGAGCTAGCTTAACGTGGGCATTAGATTCGTGTCATTCGCATCTCTAAATCAAAAGTTACCAACGATTTAGTGTGTACATGTGAAGTTTATCAGCCAGTGAAAATGGTCATTCTAAAATGATCATTGGTGCACATTGAGTAAAAGCTTATAAATGAAGCATAATGCATGGCATCACGCAGTATTGGATAGATTTGATTACTTGAACGCTTTGTCGTATCTGTTTATGTCTCTCATTTTTTCAAAATATAGAACACTGAGCTACCTTAATGTGGGTATTGGATTCGTGTCATTCTCATCTATAATCAAAAGTTAGGAACGATTTAATGCGGACAGGTCAAGTTGATCGGCCAATTAAAATGATCGTTATAAACTGATCATTGGTGCTCATTGAGTAAAGGCTTATAAATGAAGTATAATGCATTGCATCATGTAGTTTTCGATAGATTGGTTTACTTGGATGCTTTTTCGTATCTATTTTTGTCTCAAATTCTGTCACAATATAGAAAACTGAGCAAGCTTAACATAGACATTGGATTTGTGTAATTTTGAGCTTAAATCAAAAGTTACGAACGATTTAGTGAAGACATGTAAAGGTTATCGGCTAGTTAAAATGATAATTCTAAACTGATCATTGATGCTCATTGGGTAAAGGCTTATAAATGAAGCACAATACAAACATCATGTAGTGTTGGATAGGTTGGATTACTTGGACACTTTGTCATATCTATTTTTGTCTCAAATTTGGTCACAATATAGAAAATTGAGCTAGCATAACGTGGGCTTTGGATTTAGGTCATTCTGAACTATAAATAAAAAGTTACAGACAATTTAGTTGATCAGAAAGTTAAAAGGATCATTCTTAGCTGATCATTGTGCCTAATTAGTTAAGGCTTATAAATGAAGCATAATGCATGGCATCAGGCAGTTCGGGATAGATTGGATTACTTGGTTGCTTTGGCTTATCTATTGTTGTCTCAAAATTTGTGACAATATAGAAACTTGAGCTAGCTTAACATGGCATTGGATTCGTGTCATTCTGAGCTATAAATCAAAAGTTACGGACAATCTAGTGCAGACATATCAAGTTGATTGGCTAGTTCAAATGATCATTCTAAACTGATCATTGATGCTCATTGAGTAAAGGCTTATAAATGAAGCACAATGCATGTCATCACGTAGTTTTGAATAGATTAGATTACTCGGGCGCTTTGTCGTATCTATTTCTATCTCAAATTTTGTCATAATTCAAAAACTTGAGCAAGCTTAACGTGGGGATTGGATTCATGTCATTCTGAGCTCTAAATCAAAAGTTACAGACGATTTAGTGCAGACATGTCAAGGTTATCGGCCAGTTAATTTGATCATTCCAAATTGATCATTGGTGCTCATTGAGTAAAGGCTTATAAATGAAGCATAATGCATTGCATTACGCATTTTGGGATAGATTTGATCAATTCGATTCTTTGTTTCTGTATTTGCTTTTGTATCAAATTTTTTCACAATATAGAAAATTGAGCTAGTTTAACATGGGCATTGAATTCTTGTCATTCTGAGCTATAAATCAAAAATTACGTACGATTTAGTGCGGACATGTCAAGTTTTTTGGCAAGATAAAATGATCATTTTTAACTGAACATTGGTGCTCATTGAGTTGAAGGTTATAAATGAAGCATAATCCATGGCATCATGCAGTTCGAGATAGATTGGATAACTTGGACATTTTGTCGTATCTCGTCCTGTCTCAAATTTTGTGATAGTATAGAAACTTGAGCTAGCTTAACGTGGGCATTAAATTTGTTTCATTCTAACCTCTAAATAAAAAGTTACGGAAGATTTAGTTCACACATGTAATGGTTATCGGCCAGTTAATTTCATCATTCTAAACTGATCCTTGTTGGTCATTGTGTAAAGGCTTATAAATGAAGTGTAATGCATGGGATCACGCATTTTGGGATAAATTTGATTACTTGGATGCTTTATCGTATCTATTTTTGTAATATAGAAAATTGAACTAGGTTAACGTGGGCATTGGATTTGTATGAGCTATAAACCAAAAGTTACGGAAGATTTAGTGCAGGCATGTCAAGTTGATCGACCAGTTAAAATGACCAATCTAAACTGATCATTGATGCTCATTGAGTAGGGGCTTATAAATGAAGCACAATGCATGACTTCCTGCAGTTTAGGATAGATTGCAAAACTTGCATGCTTTGTCATATATATTTCTATCTCAAGTTTTGTCATAATATTGAAAATTGAGCTAGCTTAACATGGGCATTGGACTCGTGTCAGACTGAGCTCTAAATCACATTTTACGAACGATTTAGTGCAGACATGTCAAGTTGATCGGCCAGCTAAAAATGATCACTCTTAACTGATCATTGGTGCTCATTGAGTTGAGGCTTATAAATGGAGAATAATGCATGGTATCATGCTGTTCGGGATAGATTGGATAACTTGGATACTTTGTCATATCTTTATTAGTCTCAAATTTTGTCAAAATATTGAAACTTGAGCTTGCTTAACGTGGGCATTGCATTCGTTTCATTTTGAGCTCTAAGTAAAAAGTTAGAGACGATTTAGTGCAGACATGTCAAGGTTAGTTTGATCATTCTAAACTGATCGTTAGTGCTCATTGAGTAAAGGCTTATAAATGAAGCATAATGCATTGCATCATGCATTTTGGGATAGATTGGATTACTTGGAGGCTTTGTCTTATCTATTTCTGCCTCAAAATTTGTCACAATATTGAAAGTTGAGCATGCTTATCGTGGGCATTGGATTCGTGTCATTCCTATAAATCAAAATTTATGGACGATCTAGTGCACACCTGTCAAGTTGATCGTCCAGTTCAAATGATCATTCTAAACTGATCATTGATGCTCATTGAGTAAAGACTTATAAATGAAGCACAATGCATGACATCACGCAGTTTGCGATAGATTGGATTGCTTGGACGCGTTGTCGTATCTATTTCTGTCTCAAATTGTATCACAATATAGAAAATTGAGTTAGCTTAACGTGGGCTTTGGATTTGTGTCATTCTGAACTACAAATCAAAAGTTACGGACGATTTAGTTCGGACATGTCAATTGATCGGCCAGTTAAAATGATCATTCTTAATTGATCCTTAGTGGTTATTGAGTCGAGGCTTATAAATGAAGCATAATGCATGGCATCACGTAGTTCGGGATAGATTAGATAACTTGATTGCTTTGTTGTGTCTATTTCAGTCTTAAAATTTGTCACAATAAAGAAACTTGAGCTAGCTTAACGTGGGCATTGGATTTGTGTCATTCTGAGCTCTTAATAAAAGGTTATAGACGATTTAGTGCAGACATGTCAAGGTTATCGGCCAGTTAATTTGATCATTCTTAATATTGCATTGGTGCTCATTAAGTTGAGGCTTATAAATGAAGCATAATGCATGGCATCAGGCAGTTCGGGATAGAATTGATAACTTGGACGTTTTTTCATATCTATTTCTGTCTAAAAAAGTCTGACAATATAGAAACTTCAGCTACCTTAACATATGCAACGGATTAGTGTCATTCTGAGCGCTTAATCAAAAGTTACAGACGATTTAGTGTACACATGTCAAGGTTATCAGCCAGTTAATTTGATCATTGTAAACTGATAATTGGTGCTCATTGAGTAAAGGGTTATAAATGAAGCATAATTCATGACATCACGTATTTTGGAACAGATTGGATTATTTGGATGCTTTGTCGTATCTACTTCGGTGTCAAAATTTGTCACAATATTGAAAATTGAGCTAACTTCACGTGGGCTTTGGATTTGTGTCATTCTGAGCTATATATGAAAAGTTATGGAGGATTTTGTGCGGACATGTCAAGTTGATCAGCCCGTTAAAATGATAAATCCTAACTGATGATTGGTGCTCATTGAGTTGAGTCTTATAAATGAAGCATAATGCATGGCATCACACGGTTTGGGATAGGTTGGATAACTTTGACTCTTTATCGTATATATTTCTGTCTCATATTTGTCAGAATATAGAAAATTTAGCTACCTTAACGTGGGCATCAGATTCATGTCAATCAGATCTCTAAATCCAAAGTTACGGACGATTTAGTGCGGACATGTCAAGTTGATCGGGTAGTTAAAATGGTCATTCTTAACTGATCATTGGTGTTCATTGAGTTGAGGCTTATAAATAAAGCATAATGCATGACATCATGCAGTTCGGCATAGATTTGATAACTTGGAAGCTTTGTCGTATCTTTTTTGTCTCAAATTTTGTACAATATAGAAACTTGAGATAAGTTAACGTGGGCATTGGATTCATGTCATTTTGAGCTCTTAATATATGGACGACTTAGGGCAGGCATGTCAAGTTTATCCGCGAGTCAATTTGATCATTCTAAACTGATTGTTAGTGCTCATTGAGTAAAGACTTATAAATGAAACATAATGTATCGCATCATGCATTTTGTGATAGATTGGATTACTCGGAGGCTTTGTCTTATCTATTTCTGTCTCAAAATTTGTCACAATATTGAAAATTGAGCTTGCTTAACGTGGGCATTGGATTCATGTCATTCTAAGCTATACAACAAAACTTACACATGATGTAGTGCAGACCTCTCAAGTTGATTGGCCAGTTCAAATGATCATTCTAAACTGATCATTGATGCTCATTGAGTAAAGACTTATAAACGAATCACAATGCATGACATCAAGCAGTTTGGGATAGATTGGATTCCCTGGACGCGTTGTCGTATCTATTTCTCTCTCAAATTTTATCACAATATAGAAAATTGAGCTAGCTTAACGTGGCTTTGGATTTGTGTCAATCTAAACAATAAATCAAAATTTACGGACGATTTATTTCGGACATGTCAATTGATCGGCCAGTTAAAATGATCATTCTTAATATATCATTGGTGCTTATTGAGTTGAGGCTTATAAATGAAGCATAATGCATGGCATCACGTAGTTCAGGATAGATTAGATAACTTGGTTGGTTTGTCGTATCTATTTCATTCTCAAAATTCGTCACAATATAGAAACTTGAGCTAGCTTAACAAGGGCATTGGATTCGTGTCATTCTGAGCACTTAATAAAAGGTTATGACGATTTAGTGCAGACATGTCAAGGTTATCTGCCAGTTAATTTGATCATTCTTAGTATCACATTGGTGCTTATTGAGTTGAGGCTTATAAATGAAGCATAATGCATGGCATCAGGCAGTTCAGGATGGATTGGATAACTTCGACGTGTTTTCGTATCTATTTCTATCTAAAAATTTGTCACAATATAGAAACTTCAGCTACCTTAACGTGTGCATTGGATTTGTGTCATTCTGAGCTCTAAATCAAAAGTTACTGACGATTTAGTGTACATATGTCAAGGTTATCAGCCAGTTAATTTGATCATTGTAAACTGATAAATGGTGCTCATTGAGTAAAGGGTTATAAATGAAGCATAATGCATGACATCACGTATTTTGGGATAGATTGGATTATTTGGATGCTTTGTCGTATCTACTTCGGTGTCAAAATTTGTCACAATATTGAAAATTGAGCTAGCTTAATGTGGGCTTTGGGTTTGTGTCATTCTGAGCTATATATGAAAAGTTACAGACGATTTTGTGTGGACATTTCAAGTTGATCGGCCAATTGAAATGATAATTCTTAACTGATCATTGGTGCTCTTTGAGTTGAGTCTTATAAATGAAGCATAATGCATGGCATCACGCAGTTCGGCATAGATTGGATAACTTGGACTCTTTATCGTATATATTTCTGTCTCATATTTGTCAGAATATAGAAAATTTAGCTAGCTTAACGTGGGCATCAGATTCATGTCAATCAGATATCTAAATCAAAAGTTACGGACGATTTACTGCGGACATATCAAGATGATCGGGCAGTTAAAATGATCATTCTTAACTGATCATTTGTGCTCATTGAGTTGAGGCTTATAAATAAAGCATAATGCATGGCATCATGCAGTTCGGGATAGATTAGATAACTTGGACGCTTTTTCGTATCTTTTTCTGCCTCAAATTTTGTCACAATAAAGAAACTTGAGATAGCTTAACATGGGCATTGGATTCATGGCATTTTGAGATATTAATATATGGACGACTTAGGGCAGACATGTCAAGTTTATCCGCAAGTTAATTTGACCATTTTAAACTGATCGTTAGTGCTCATTGAGTAAAGACTTATAAATGAAACATAATGCAACGCATCATGCATTTTAGGATAGATTGGATTACTTGGAGGCTTTGTCTTATCTATTTTTGTCTCAAAATTTGTCACAATATAGAAAATTGAGCTCGCTTAACGTGGGCATTGGATTCGTGTCACTCTAAGCTGTGAAAAAAAGGTACGGACGATGTAGTGCAGACCTGTCAAGTTTATCGGCCAGTTCAAATGATCATTCTAAACTGATCATTGATGCTCATTGAGTAAAGACTTATAAATGAAGCACAATGCATGACATCACGCAGTTTGGGATAGACTGGATTACTTGGATGCGTTGTCGTATATATTTCTGTCTCAAATTTTATCACAATATAGAAAATTGAGTTGGCTTAACGTGGGCTTTGGATTTGTGTCAAAACTTATGAACGATTTAGTTCATATATGTCAAGTTGATCGGCCAGTTAAAATGATTTTTCTAAACTGATCTTTGGTGCTTATTGAGTTGACGCTTATAAATGAAGCATAATGCATGGCATAACATAGTTCGGGATTGATTATATAACTTGGTTGCTTTGTCGTATCTATTTCAGTCTCAAACTTTTTCACAATATATAAACTTGAGCTAGATTAACATGGGCATTGGATTCGTGTCATTTTGAACTGTTAATAAAAGGTTATGGACAATTTAGTGCAGACATGTCAAGGTTATCGGCCAGTTAATTTGATCATTCTTAATTGATCATAGGTGCTCATAAAGTTGAGGCTTATAAATGAAGCATAATGCATGGCATCGCGTTGTTCGGGATAGATTGGATAACTTGGACATTGTTTTATATCTATTTCTGTTTAAAATTTTGTCACAATATAGAAACTTCAGCTGCCTTAACGTGTGGACTGGATTCGTGTTATTCTGAGCTATAAATCAAAAATTACTAACGATTTGGTGTACACATGTCAAGGTTATCAGCCAGCTAATTTGACCATTGTAAACTGATCATTGGTGCTCATTGAGTAAAGGGTTATAAATGAAGCATAATGCATGACATCATGTATTTTGGGACAGATTGGATTGCTTGGATGCTCTCTCGTATCTATTTTTGCGTCAAAATTTGTCACAATATAAAAATTGAGCTAGCTTAATGTGGGCTTTGGATTTCCGTCATTCTGAGCTATATATCAAAAGTTACGGACGATTTTGTGCGGACATGTCAAGTCGATCGGCCAGTTAAAATGATCATTCTTAACTGATCATTGGTGCTCATTGAGTTGAGTCTTATAAATGAAGCATAATACATGGTATCATGCAGTTCGGGATAGATTGGACAAATTGGACTCTTTGTCGTATATATTTATGTCTCATATTTGTCACAGTATAGAAAATTTAGCTAGCTTAACGGGGGCATCGGATTCATGTCATTCAGAGCTCTAAATCATACGTTATGCCCGAATTAGTGTGGACATGTCAATTTGATCGGCCAGTTAAAATGATCATTCTTAACTGATCATTGGTGCTCATTGAGTTGTGGCTTATAAATAAAGCATAATGCATGGCATCATGCAGTTCACGATAGATCAGATAACTTGGACGCTTTGTCGTATCTTTTTCTGTCTCAAATTTTGTCACAATATAGAAACTTGAGCTAACTTAACGTGGGCATTGGATTCGTGTCATTTTAAGATCTAAAGTTACGGACGACTTAGTGCAGACATGTCAAGGTTATCCGCCAATTAATTTGATCATTCTAAACTTATCGTTAGTGGTCATTTTGTAAATGCTTATAAATGAAGCATAATGCATCGCATCATGCATTTTGGGATAGATTGGATTACTTGGAGGCCATGTCTTTTCTATTTGTGTCTCAAAATTTGTCACAATATAGAAAACTGAGCTTGCCTAACGTGAGCATTGGATTCATGTCATTCTAAGCTATAAATAAAAAGTTATGGACGATTTAGTGCAGAACTGTCAGGTTGATCGGCCAGTTCAAATGATCATTTTAAACCGATCATTGATGCTCATTGAGAAAAGACTTATGAATGAAGCACAATGCATGACATCACGCAGTCCAGGATAGATTGGATTACTTGGACGAGTTGTCGTATCTATTTCAGTCTCAAATTTTATCACAATATAGAAAATCTAGTTAGCTTAACGTGGGCTTTGGATTTGTGTCATTCTGAAATATATATCAAAAGTTACGGACGATTTAGTTCGGATATGTCAAGTTGATCGGCCAGTTAAAATGATCATTCTTAACTGATCCTTGGTGCTTATTGAGTTGAGTCTTATAAATGAAGTATAATGCATGGCATCACACAGTTCAGGATAGATTAGCTAACTTGGTTGCTTTGTCTTTTCTATTTCAGTCTCAAAATTGGTCACAATATAGAAACTTGAGGTACCTTAACATGGGCATTGGATTCTTATGATTTTGAGATCTTAATAAAAGGTTATGGACAATTTAGTGCAGACATGTCAAGGTTATCGGCCAGTTAATTTGATCATTTCTAACTGAGCATTGGTGCTCATTGAGTTGAGGCTTATAAATGAAGCATAATACATGGCATCACGCAGTTCGGGATATATTGGATAACTTGGACGTTTTTTGTATCTATTTCTGTATAAAAATTTGTCACAATATTGAAACTCCAGCTACCTTAACATGTGCATTGGATTCGTGTCATTCTGAGCTCTGAATCAAAAGTTACAGACGATTTAGTGTACACATGTCAAGGTTATCAGCCATTTAATTTGATCATTGTAAACTCATCATTGGTGCTCATTGATTAAAGGGTGATAAATGAAGCATAATGCATGAAATCACGTATTTTGGGACAGATTGGATTACTTGGATGCTTTTTCGTATCTATTTCTGTGCCAAATTTGTCACAATATAGAAAATTGAGCTAGCTTAAAGTGGGCTTTGGATTTGTGTCATTCTGAGCTATATATCAAAAGTTACGGCCGATTTTGTGTGGAAATTTCAAGTTGATCGACCAGTTAAAATGATCATTCTTAACTGATCATTGGTGCTCCATAAATGAAGCATAATGGATGGCATCACGCAGTTTGGGATAGATTGGATAACTTGGACTCTTTGTCGTATATATTTCTGTCTCATATTTGTGACATTATAGAAAATTTAGCTAGCTTAATGTGGGCATCGGATTCATGTCATTCAGAGCTCTAAATCAAAAGTTACAGACGATTTAGTGTGGACATGTAAAGTTGATCGGCAAGTTAAAATGATCATTCTTAACTGATCGCTGGTGCTCATTGAGTTGAGGCTTATAAATAAAGCATAATGCATGGCAGCATGCAGTTCGGGACAGATTAGATAACTTGGACGCTTTGTCATATCTTTTTTGTCTCAAATTTTGTCACAATATAGAAATTTGAGTTAGCTTAACGTAGACATTGGATTCGTGTCATTTTGAGCTCTAAATAAAAAGTTTTAAATGATTTGGTGCAGACATGTCAAGGTTATCCGCCATTTAATTTGATCCTTCTAAACTGATCGTTAGTGCTCATTGAGTAAAGGCTTATAAATGAAACATAATGCATCGCATCATGTCTTTTGGAATAGATTGGATTACTTGGAGCCTTTTTCTTATCTATTTGTGTCTCAAAATTTGTCACAATATAGAAAATTGAGCTTGCTTAACGTGGGCATTGGATTAGTGTCATTCTAAGCTATCAATTAAAAGTTAGGGACGATTTAGTGCAGACCTGTCAAGTTGATCGGCCTGTTCAAATGATTATTCCAAACTGATCATCGAAGCTCATTGAGTAATGACTTATAAATGAAGCATAATGCATGACATCATACAGTTTCGGATAGTTTGGATTACTTGGACGAGTTGTCGTTTCTATTTCAGTCTCACATTTTATCACAATATAGAAAACCAAGCTAGCTTAACGTGGGCTTTGGATTTGTGTCATTCTAAACTCTAAATCAAAAGCTACGGACGATTTAATTCGGACATATCAAGTTGATCGGCCTGTTAAAAGGATCATTTTCAACTGATCCTTGGTGCTTATTGAGTTGAGGCTTATAAATGAAGCATAATGCTTGGCATCACGAAGTTCGGGATAGATTAGATAACTTGGTTGGTTTGTCGTTTCTATTTAAGTCTCAAAATCTGTCACAATATGGAAACTTGAGCTACTTAACGTGGATATTGGATTCGTGTCATTTTGAGATTTTAATAAAAGGTTATGGATGATTTAGTGCAGACATGTAAAGGTTATCGGCCAGTTAATTTGATCATTCTTAACTGATCATTGGTGCTAATTGAGTTGAGGCTTATAAATGAAGCATAATGCAGGGCATCACGCAGTTCGGGATGGATTGCACTACTTGGAGGCTTTGTCTTATCTATTTATGTCTCAAAATTTGTCACAATATAAAAAATTGAGCTTGCTTAACATGGGCATTGGATTCGTGTCATTTTAAGCTATAAATCAGAAGTTTCAAAAGATTAAATGTAGACCGGTCAAGTTGATCATCGAGTTCAAATGATCATTCTAAACTGATCATTGATGCTCATTGAGTAAGGACTTATAAATGAAGCACAATGAATGACATCACGCCGTTTGGGATTGATTGGATTACTTAGACGCGTTGTCGAATCTATTTCTGTGAAATTTTATCATAATATAGAAATTGAGCTAGCTTAACGTGGGCTTTGGATTTGTGTCATTCTGAACTATGAATGAAAAGTTACGGACGATTTAGTTCGGACATGTCAAGTTGATCGGTTACTTAAAACGATCATTCTTAACTGATCTTTACTGCTTATTGAGTTGAGGCTTGTAAATGAAGCATAATGCATGGCATCACGTAGTTCGGGATAGATTAGATAACTTGGTTGCTTTGTCATATCTATTTCAGTCTCAAAATTTGTCACAATATAGAAACTTGAGCTAGCTTAACATGGGCATTGGATTCGTATCATTCTGAGCTCTTAATAAAAGGTTATGGACGATTTAGTGCAAACATGTGAAGGTTATCGGCCAGTTAATTTTTTCATTCTTAACTGATCATTGGTGCTCATTGAGTTAAGACTTATAAATGAAGCATAATGCATGGCATCATGCAGTTCGGGATAGATTGGATAACTTGGACGCTTTGTCGTATCTTTTTTGTCTCAAATTTTTTCACAATATAGAAATTTGAGTTAGCTTAACGTAGACATTGGATTCGTGTCATTTTGAGCTCTAAATAAAAAGTTTTAAATGATTTGGTCCAGACATGTCAAGGTTATCCGCCATTTAATTTGATCCTTCTAAACTGATCGTTAGTGCTCATTGAGTAAAGGCTTATAAATGAAACATAATGCATCACATCATGTCTTTTGGAATAGATTGGATTACTTGGAGCCTTTTTCTTATCTATTTGTGCCTCAAACTTTGTCACAATATAGAAAATTGAGCTTGCTTAACGTGGGCATTGGATTAGTGTCATTCTAAGCTATAAATCAAAAGTTAGGGACAATTTAGTGCAGACCTGTCAAGTTGATCGGCCTGTTCAAATGATTATTCCAAACTGATCATTGAAGCTCATTGAGTAATGACTTATAAATGAAGCACAATGCATGACATCATACAGTTTCGGATAGTTTGGATTACTTGGACGAGTTGTCGTTTCTATTTCAGTCTCACATTTTATCACAATATAGAAAACCAAGCTAGCTTAACGTGGGCTTTGGATTTGTGTCATTCTAAGCTATAAATCAAAAGCTACGGACGATTTAATTCGGACATGTCAAGTTGATCGGCCTGTTAAAAGGATCATTTTTACCTGATCCTTGGTGCTTATTGAGTTGAGGCTTATAAATGAAGCATAATGCTTGGCATCACGAAGTTCGGGATAGATTAGATAACTTGGTTGGTTTGTCGTTTCTATTTCAGTCTCAAAATCTGTCACAATATGGAAACTTGAGCTAGCTTAACATGGGTATTGGATTCGTGTCATTTTGAGATTTTAATAAAAGGTTATGGATGATTTAGTGCAGACATGTAAAGGTTATCGGCCAGTTAATTTGATCATTCTTAACTGATCATTGGTGCTAATTGAGTTGAGGCTTATAAATGAAGCATAATGCAGGGCATCACGCAGTTCGGGATGGATTGCACTACTTGGAGGCTTTGTCTTATCTATTTATGTCTCGAAATTTGTCACAATATAAAAAATTGAGCTTGCTTAACATGGGCATTGGATTCGTGTCATTTTAAGCTATAAATCAGAAGTTTCAAAAGAGTAAATGTAGACCGGTCAAGTTGATCATCGAGTTCAAATGATCATTCTAAACTGATCATTGATGCTCATTGAGTAAGGACTTATAAATGAAGCACAATGAATGACATCACGCCGTTTCGGATTGATTGGATTACTTAGACGCGTTGTCGAATCTATTTCTGTGAAATTTTATCATAATATAGAAATTGAGCTAGCTTAACGTGGGCTTTGGACTTGTGTCATTCTGAACTATGAATGAAAAGTTACGGACGATTTAGTTCGGACATGTCAAGTTGATCGGCCACTTAAAACGATCATTCTTAACTGATCTTTACTGCTTGTTGAGTTGAGGCTTGTAAATGAAGCATAATGCATGGCATCACGTAGTTCGGGATAGATTAGATAACTTGGTTGCTTTGTCATATCTATTTCAGTCTCAAAATTTGTCACAATATAGAAACTTGAGCTAGCTTAACATGGGCATTGGATTCGTATCATTCTGAGCTCTTAATAAATGGTTATGGACGATTTAGTGCAAACATGTGAAGGTTATCGGCCAGTTAATTTTTTCATTCTTAACTGATCATTGGTGCTCATTGAGTTAAGACTTATAAATGAAGCATAATGCATGGCATCATGCAGTTCGGGATAGATTGGATAACTTGAACGTTTTTTCGTATCTATTTCGGAATAAAAATTTGTCACAATATAGAGACTTCAGCTATTTTAACGTATGCATTGGATTCATGTCATTCTGAACTCTAAATCAAAAGTTACCGACGATTTAGTGTACACATGTCTAGGTTATCAGCAAGTTAATTTGATCATTGTAAATTGATCATTGGTGCTCATTGACTAAAGGGTTATAAATGAAGCATAATGCATGACATCACGTATTTCGGGATAGATTGGATTACTTGGATGCTTTGTCGTATCTATTTCTGTGTCAAAACTTGCCTCAATATTGAAAATTGAGCTAGCTTAACGTGGGCTTTGGATTTGTGTCATTCCAAGCTATATATCAAAAGTTACGGATGATTTTGTGCGGACATGTCAAGTTGATCGGCCAGTTAAAATGATCATTCTTAACTGATCATTGGTGCTCATTGAGTTGAGTCTTATAAATGAAGCATAATGAATTGCATCACGCAGTTTTGGATAGATTGGATAACTTGGATTATTTGACATATATATATTTCTGTCTTAGATTTTTCACAATATAGAAAATTTAGCTAGCTTAACGTGGGCATCAAATTCATGTCATTCAAAGCTTTGAATCAAAAGTTATGGATGATTTAGTACGGACATGTCAAGTTGATCGGCCAATTAAAATGATCATTCTTAACTGCTAATTGGTGCTCATTGAGTTGAGGCTTATAAATAAAGCATAATGCATGACATCATGCAGTTCAGGATAGATTAGATAACTTGGATGCTTTGTCGTATCTTTTCCTGTCTCAAATTTTGTCACAATATAGAAACTTGAGCTAGCTTAACGTGGGCATTGGATTCGTGTCATTATGAGATCTAAATCAAAAGTTACGGACGATATAGTGCACATATGTCAAGGTTATGAGCGAGTTAATTTGATGATTCTAAACTGATCGCTGATGCTCATTGAGTAAAGGCTTTAAAATGAAGCATAATGCATGGGATCACGCATTATGGGATAGATTTGATTATTTGGATGCTTTGTTGTATCTCTTTCTGTATAAAAATTTGTCACAATATAGAATATTGAGCTTGCTTAACGTGGACATTGAATTCGTGTTATTTTGCGCTATAAACAAAAAGTTACAGATGATTTAGTGCAGACATGTCAATTTAATCGACCAGTTAAAATGATCAATCTAAACTGATCATTGATGCTATTGAGTAAGGGCTTATAAATGAAGCACAATGCATGATATCTTGTAGTTTTAGATAGATTGGATTACTTGGATGCTTTGTCGTACATTTTTTGTCTCAAACTTTGTCAAAATATAGAAAATTGAGCTACCTTAACGTGGGCTTTGAATTTGTGTCATTCTAAGCTCTAAATCAAAACTTACGGACGATTTAGTGCGCACATGTCAAGTTGATCATCCAGTTAATATGATCATTCTTAAGTGTCATTTTTACTCATTGAGTTGAGGCTTATATATGAATCATAATTCGGCATCACCCAATTCGGGATAGATTTGATAACTTGGATGCTTTGTCATACGTTTTTCTGTCTCAAATTTTGCCAGAATATATAAACTTGAGCTAGCTTAACATGGGCATTGGATTCGTTTCATTTTGAGCTTTAAATAAAAAGTATCAGATGATTTAGTGCAGACATGTCAAGGCTAATTGCTAGTTAATTTGATCAGTCTAAACTTATCATTGGTGCTCATTGAGTAAACGCTTATAAATAAAGCATAATGCATGACATCATGCATTTTGGGATAGATTGGATAACTTCGAGGCGTTGTCGTATCTATTATATCTCAAAATTTGTTAGAATATAGAAAATTGAGATCGCTTAAAGTGGGCATTGGATTCATGTCATTCTAAGCTATAAATCAAAAGTTACGGACAATCTAATGTAGACATGTCAAGTTGACTGGGCAGTTCAAATGATCATTCTAACCTGATCATTGATGCTCATTGAGTAAAGGCTTATAAATGAAGCAAAATGCATGGCATCACATAGTTTTGGATAGATTGGATTACTTGGATGCTTTGTCGTATCTATTTCTAACTCAAATTTTGTCACAATATAGAAACTTGAGCAAGCTTAAAGTGGGCATTGGATTTGTATCATTCGGAGCTCTAAATAAAAAGTTATGGATGATTTAGACATGTCATGGTTATCGGCCAGTTAATTTGATCATTCTAAACTAACCATTGGTGCTCATTGAGTAAAGGCTTATAAAAGAAGCGTAATGCATGACATCGCGCATTTTGGGATAGATTGGATTACTTGGAGGCTTTGTTGTATCTATTTCGGTCGCAAAAGTGTTCACAATATAGAAAATTGAGTAAGCATAACGTGGACATTAGATTCATATCATTATGAGCTATAAATCAAAAGTTACAGACGATTTTTTGCATACATGTCAAGTCAGCCAGTTAAAATGATCATTCTAAATTGATCATTGATGCTCATTGAGTAAAGGCTTATAAATGAAGCACAATGCATGACATCACAAAGTTTTGGATGTATTGGATTACTTGGATACGTTATTGTATCTATTTCTGTCTAAATTTTTTATCAAAATATAGAAAATTCACCTAGCTTATCGTGGGCTTTGGATTTGTGTCATTCTGAACTATAAATCAAAAGTTACGGACGATTTATTGCAGACATGTCAAGGTCATCGCCCAGTTCAAAGGATCACTCTTAACTGATCATTGGTGCTTATTGAGTTGAGGCTTATAAATGAAGCATAATGCATGGCATCACGCCGTTCAGGATACATTGGATAACTTGGATGCTTTGTCATATCTTTTTTTGTCTCAAATTTTGTTAGAATATAGGAACTTGAGCTAGCTTAACGTGGGCATTGGATTCAATTCATTATGAGCTCTAAATAAAAAGTTACAGCTGATTTAGTGCTGACATGTCTAGGTTATTGGTCAGTTAATTAGCTTATTCTAAACTGATCACTGGTTCTCATAGAGTAAAAGCATATAAGTGAAACATAATGCATGACATCATGCATTTTGGATAGATTTGATTACTTGGACGCTTTATCGTATCTATTTTATCTCAAAATTCCTCACAATATAGAATATTGAGCTTGCTTAACGTGGGCGTTGGATTCGTGTCATTTGGAGCTATAAACAAAGAGTTACGAACAATCTTGGCAGACATGTCAAATTGATTGACCAATTCAAATGTTCATTCTAAACTGATCATTGATGCTCATTGAGTAAGGGCTTATATATGAAGCACAATGCATGACATCCTACAGTTTTTGATATATTGGATTACTTAGACGCGTTTTTGTATCTATTTTTGTAACAAATTTTGTCACAATATAGAAAATTGAGCTAGCTTAACGTGGGCTTTGAATTTTTCTCATTCTGAGCTTTAAATCAAAAGTTACGGACGATTTAGTGCGGACCTGTCAAGGTTATCGACCAGTTAAAATGATCATTCTTAATTGATCATTGGTGCTCATTGAGTTGAGGCTTATAAATGAAGCATAATGAATGGTATCACGCAATTCGGGATAGATTGGATAAGTTGGATCCTTTCTCATATCTTTTTCTGTCTCAAATTTTGTCAGAATATAGAAACTTGAGCTAGCTCAACGTGGGCATTACATTCGTTTCATTTTGAGCTCTACATAAAAAGTTAAACACGATTTTGTACAGACATGTCAAGGTTATTTGCCAGTTAATTTGATCATTCTAAACTGATCATTGGTGCTCATTCAGTAAAAGCTTATAAATGAAGCATAATGCATGACATCGTGCATTTTGGGATAGATTGGATAACTTGGAAGCTTTATCGTATCTATTTCTATCTCAAAATTCGTCCGAATATAGAAAATTGAGCTTGCTTAACATGGGCATTGGATTCGTGTTATTCGGAGCTACAAATCAAAAGTTACAGACAATCTAGTGCAGACATGTCAAGTTTATTGGCTAGTTGAAATGATCATTCTAAACTGATCATTGATGTTCATTGAGTAAAGGCTTATAAATGATGCAAAATGCATGGCATCACATAGTTTTAGATAGACTTGATTACTTGGATGCTTTGTTATATCTATTTCTGTCTCAAATTTTGTCACAATATAAAAATTTGAGATTGCTTAAGGATAGATTTGATTACTTGGATTATTTGGATGCTTTGTCGTATTTCTTTCTGTATCAAAATTTGTCACAATATAGAAACTTGAGCTAGCTTAACGTTGGCATTGGATTCATTTCATTATAACCTCTAAATAAAAAGTTACGGAAGATTAAATATAGGCATGTCAATGTTATCGGCCAGTTAATTTCATCATTCTAAACTGATCATTCTAAACTGATCATTGGGGCTCATTGAGTAAAGGCTTATAAATGAAGAATAATTGATGGCATCTTGCACTTTTGGATAGATTGGATTACTTAGAGGCTTTGTAGTATCTCTTTCTATCTCAAAATTTGTCAATATGTAGAAAAGTGAGATTGCTTAAAGTGGGCATTGGATTCATGTCATTCTAAGCTATAAATCAAAAGTTACGGACAATCTAATGTAGACATGTCAAGTTGACTGGGCAGTTCAAATGATCATTCTAAACTCATCATTGATACTCATTGAATAAAGGCTTATAAATGAAGCACAATGCATGACATCCCACAGTTTTGGATAAATTGGATTACTTGAACGCTTTTTCGTATCTATTTTTGTCACAAATTTTGTCACAATATAGAAAAAATATATAGCTTACCGTGGGCTTTGGATTTGTGTCATTTTGAACCATAAATCAAAAGTTACGGACGATTTAGCGCGGACATGTCAAGTTGATCGGCCAGTTAAAATGATCACTCTTAATTGATCATTGGTTCTTATTGAGTTCACGTTTATCAATAAAGCATAATGCATGACATAACGTAGTTCGGGATAGATTGGATAACTTGGTTGCTTTGTCGAATCTATTTCTGTCTCAAAATTTGTCACAATATAGAAACTTGAGCTAGCTTAATGTGCGCATTGAATTCGTGTCATTATGAGATCTAAATCAAAATTTACGGACGATTTAGTGCAAACACTTGAAGGTTATCGGCTAGTTAATTTGATCATTCTAAACTGATCATTGGTGCTCATTGAGTAAATGCTTATAAATGAAGCATAATGCATGGCATCACTCATTTTGGGATGGATTTGATTACTTGGATGTTTTGTCGTATCTTTTTCTGTATCAAAATTTGAAACAATATAGAAAAGTAAGCTAGATTAACGTGGGCATTGGATTTGTGTCATTCTGATCTATAAATTTACATTTACGGACGACTTAGTGCAGATATGTCAAGTTTATCGACTAGTTAAAATGATCATTCTAACCTCATTGTTGATGCTCATTGAGTACGGGCTTATAAATGAAGCACAATGCATGGCATCCTGTAGTTTGGAAAGATTGGATTACTTATACTCTTTATCATATATATTTTTGTCTCAAATTTTGTCACAATAATTAGAAATGTTAGATACCTTAACGTGGACATTGGAATCGTGTCATTTTGAACTCTAAATACAAAGTTACGGACGATTTAGTGCAGTTATGTGAACGTTATCAACTAGTTAATTTGATCATTTTAAACTGATCATTGGTGCTCATTAAGTAGAGGCTTATAAATAAAGCATAATAGATGGCATCACGCATTTTGGGATAGATTGGATTACTTGGTGGCTTTTTTTTACGTATTTCTTTCTCAAAATTTGTCATAATATAGAACATTGAGCTTGATTATGTGGGCATAGGATTTGTGTCATTCTGAGCTATAAATCAAAAGTTACGGATAATCTAGTGCAGACATGTCAAGTTGATCAGCCATTTCAAATGATCATTCTGAACTGATCACTAATGTTCATTGAGTAAAAGCTTATAAATAAAGCAATATGCATGGCATCACACAGTTTTGGAATGATTGGATTACTTGAACGCTTTGTCGTATCTATTTCAGTGAAAAATTTGGTCACAATATACAAACTTGAACTAGCTTATCGGGGGCTTTGGATTTGTGTCATTCTGAGTTCTAAATTAAAAAGTTATGATCGATTTAGTGCGGACATGTCAGGTTGATAGGTCAGTTAAAATGATCATTCTAAATTGATCATTGATGCTCATTGAGTAAAGGCTTATAAATGAAGCACAATGCATGACATCCCAAAGTTTTGGATGAATTGGATTACTTGGATACGTTATCGTATCTATTTCTGTCTAAATTTTTTATCAAAATATAGAAAATTCACCTAGCTTATCGTGGGCTTTGGATTTGTGTCATTCTGAACTATAAATCAAAAGTTGCGGACGATTTATTGCAGACATGTCAAGGTCATCGCCCAGTTCAAAGGATCACTCTTAACTGATCATTGGTGCTTATTGAGTTGAGGCTTATAAATGAAGCATAATGCATGGCATCACGCCGTTCAGGATACATTGGATAACTCGGATGCTTTGTCATATCTTTTTTTTTCTCAAATTTTGTTAGAATATAGGAACTTGAGCTAGCTTAACGTGGGCATTGGATTCAATTCATTATGAGCTATAAATAAAAAGTTACAGCCGATTTAGTGCTGACATGTCTAGGTTATTGGTCAGTTAATTAGCTTATTCTAAACTGATCACTGGTTCTCATAGAGTAAAAGCATATAAGTGAAACATAATGCATGACATCATGCATTTTGGATAGATTTGATTACTTGGACGCTTTATCGTATCTATTTTATCTCAAAATTCCTCACAATATAGAATATTGAGCTTGCTTAACGTGGGCGTTTGATTCGTGTCATTTGGAGCTATAAACAAAGAGTTACGAACAATCTTGGCAGACATGTCAAATTGATTGACCAATTCAAATGATCATTCTAAACTGATCATTGATGCTCATTGAGTAAGGGCTTATATATGAAGCACAATGCATGACATCCTACAGTTTTTGATATATTGGATTACTTAGACGCGTTTTTGTATCTATTTTTGTAACAAATTTTGTCACAATATAGAAAATTGAGCTAGCTTAACGTGGGCTTTGAATTTTTCTCATTCTGAGCTTTAAATCAAAAGTTACGGACGATTTAGTGCGGACCTGTCAAGGTTATCGGCCAGTTAAAATGATCATTCTTAATTGATCATTGGTGCTCATTGAGTTGAGGCTTATAAATGAAGCATAATGAATGGTATCACGCAATTCGGGATAAATTGGATAAGTTGGATCCTTTCTCATATCTTTTTCTGTCTCAAATTTTGTCAGAATATAGAAACTTGAGCTAGCTCAACGTGGGCATTACATTCGTTTCATTTTGAGCTCTACATAAAAAGTTAAACACGATTTTGTACAGACATGTCAAGGTTATTTGCCAGTTAATTTGATCATTCTAAACTGATCATTGGTGCTCATTCAGTAAAAGCTTATAAATGAAGCATAATGCATGACATCGTGCATTTTGGGATAGATTGGATAACTTGGAAGCTTTATCGTATCTATTTCTATCTCAAAATTCGTCCGAATATAGAAAATTGAGCTTGCTTAACATGGGCATTGGATTCGTGTTATTCGGAGCTACAAATCAAAAGTTACAGACAATCTAGTGCAGACATGTCAAGTTTATTGGCTAGTTGAAATGATCATTCTAAACTGATCATTGATGTTCATTGAGTAAAGGCTTATAAATGAAGCAAAATGCATGGCATCACATAGTTTTAGATAGACTTGATTACTTGGATGCTTTGTTATATCTATTTCTGTCTCAAATTTTGTCACAATATAAAAATTCGAGATTGCTTATGGATAGATTTGATTACATGGATTATTTGGATGCTTTGTCGTATTTCTTTCTGTATCAAAATTTGTCACAATATAGAAACTTGAGCTAGCTTAACGTTGGCATTGGATTCATTTCATTATAACCTCTAACTAAAAAGTTACAGAAGATTAAATATAGGCATGTCAATGTTATCGGCCAGTTAATTTCATCATTCTAAACTGATCATTGGGGCTCATTGAGTAAAGGCTTATAAATGAAGAATAATTGATGGCATCTTGCACTTTTGGATAGATTGGATTACTTAGAGGCTTTGTAGTATCTCTTTCTATCTCAAAATTTGTCAATATGTAGAAAAGTGAGATTGCTTAAAGTGGGCATTGGATTCATGTCATTCTAAGCTATAAATCAAAAGTTACGGACAATCTAATGTAGACATGTCAAGTTGACTGGGCAGTTCAAATGATCATTCTAAACTCATCATTGATACTCATTGAATAAAGGCTTATAAATGAAGCACAATGCATGACATCCCACAGTTTTGGATAAATTGGATTACTTGAACGCTTTTTCGTATCTATTTTTGTCACAAATTTTGTCACAATATAGAATAAATATATAGCTTACCGTGGGCTTTGGATTTGTGTCATTTTGAACCATAAATCAAAAGTTACGGACGATTTAGTGCGGACATGTCAAGTTGATCGGCCAGTTAAAATGATCACTCTTAATTGATCATTGGTTCTTATTGAGTTCACGTTTATCAATAAAGCATAATGCATGACATAACGTAGTTCGGGATAGATTGGATAACTTGGTTGCTTTGTCGAATCTATTTCTGTCTCAAAATTTGTCACAATATAGAAACTTGAGCTAGCTTAATGTGCGCATTGAATTCGTGTCATTATGAGATCTAAATCAAAATTTACGGACGATTTAGTGCAAACACTTGAAGGTTATCGGCTAGTTAATTTGATCATTCTAAACTGATCATTGGTGCTCATTGAGTAAATGCTTATAAATGAAGCATAATGCATGGCATCACTCATTTTGGGATGGATTTGATTACTTGGATGCTTTGTCGTATCTTTTTCTGTATCAAAATTTGAAACAATATAGAAAAGTAAGCTAGATTAACGTGGGCATTGGATTTGTGTCATTCTGATCTATAAATTTACATTTACGGACGACTTAGTGCAGATATGTCAAGTTTATCGACTAGTTAAAATGATCATTCTAACCTCATTGTTGATGCTCATTGAGTACGGGCTTATAAATGAAGCACAATGCATGGCATCCTGTAGTTTGGAAAGATTGGATTACTTATACTCTTTATCATATATGTTTTTGTCTCAAATTTTGTCACAATAATTAGAAATGTTAGATACCTTAACGTGGACATTGGAATCGTGTCATTTTGAACTCTAAATACAAAGTTACGGACGATTTAGTGCAGTTATGTGAACGTTATCAACTAGTTAATTTGATCATTTTAAACTGATCATTGGTGCTCATTAAGTAGAGGCTTATAAATAAAGCATAATAGATGGCATCACGCATTTTGGGATAGATTGGATTACTTGGTGGCTTTTTTGTACGTATTTCTTTCTCAAAATTTGTCATAATATAGAACATTGAGCTTGATTATGTGGGCATAGGATTTGTGTCATTCTGAGCTATAAATCAAAAGTTACGGATAATCTAGTGCAGACATGTCAAGTTGATCAGCCATTTCAAATGATCATTCTGAACTGATCACTAATGCTCATTGAGTAAAAGCTTATAAATAAAGCAATATGCATGGCATCACACAGTTTTGGAATGATTGGATTACTTGAACGCTTTGTCGTATCTATTTCAGTGAAAAATTTGGTCACAATATACAAACTTGAACTAGCTTATCGGGGGCTTTGGATTTGTGTCATTCTGAGTTCTAAATTAAAAGTTACGATCGATTTAGTGCGGACATTTGAGGTTGATAGGTCAGTTAAAATGATCATTCTTAACTGATCACTGGTGCTCATTGAGTTGAAACTAATAAATGAAGCATAACGCATGGCATCACGAAGTTCATGATAGATTGGATAACTTGGATGCTTTGTCATATCTATTTCTTTCTCAAATTTTGTCACAATATTGAAACTTGAGCTAGCTTAATGTTGGCATTGGATTTGTGTCATTCTAAGCTCTAAATCAAAAATTATGGACGATTAATTGTAGGCATGTCAAGTTGATCGACCAATTAATATGATCATTCTAAACTGATCATTGGTGCTCATTTAATAAGGGCTTAAAAATTAAGCAATATGCATGGCATCACGCAGTTTGAGATAGATTGTATTACTTGGATTCTTTGTTGTTTCTATTTCTATCTCAAAACCTGTCACAATATAGAAAATTGAGCTTGCTTAACGTGTGCATTAGATTCGTGTCATTCTGAGCTTTAAATCAAAAGTTAGAGACGATTTAGTGCAACTATGTCAAGTTGATCAATAGCTAAAATGATCATTCTAAACTGATCATTGATGTTCACTGAGTAAAGGCTTATAAGTGAAGAACAATACATTGCATCACGAATTTTTAGATAGATTGGATTACTTTGACGCCTTGTCGTATCTATTTCGGTCTCAAATTTTGTCACAATGTAGAAAATTAAGCTAGATTAAAGTGGGCTTTGGACTTGTGTCATTCTGAGCTCTAAATCAAAAGTTACGGACGACTAAGTGCAGACATATCATGTTGATCAACCAGTTAAAATGATTATTCTAAACTGATTATTGATGCTCATTGAGTAACGGCTTAAAAATAAAGCACAATGCATGTCATCACGCAGTCTGGATAGATTGGACTATTCGCATGCCTTGTCGTATCTATTTTTGTCCTAAATTTTGCCACAATATAGAAAAGTAGGCTATCTTGACGTGGGCTTTGAATTTGTGTCATTCTAAGCTCTAAATCAAAAGTTACGGACGATTTAGTACGGACATGTCAAGTTGATCGGCTAGTTAAAATTATCATTTTTAAGTAATCATTGGTGCTCATTAAGTAGAAGCTTATAAATGAAGCATAACGCATGGCATCATGCAGTTCGTGATAGATTGGATAACTCTGACCCTTTGTCCTACATATATATATATATATATATATATATATATATATATATATATATATATATATATATATTTATATATATTTCTTTCTCAAATTTTGTCACAATATTGAAACTTGAACTAGCTTACCGAAGGCATTGGATTCGTGTCATTCTGAGCTCTAAATCAAAAGTTATGGACGATTTAGTGAAGACATGTCAGGTTGATCAACCAGTTAATATGATCGTTGGTGCTTATTGAGTATAGGCTTATAAATTAAGCATAATGCATGGCATGACGCAGTTTGGGAGAGATTGTATTACTTGGATGCTTTGTCTTATCTATTTCTGTCTCAAAACTTGTCACAATATAGAAAATTGAGCTAGCTTAATGTGGGCATTGTATTCGTATCATTCTGAGCTATAAATCAAAAGTTACGAATGATTTAGTGCAAATATTTCAAGTGGATCGACCAGTTAAAATGATCATTCTAAACTTATCATTGATGCTCATTGAGTAAAGGCTTTTAAATGAAGAACAATGCATTGCATCACGCATTTTTAGATAGATTGGATTACTTAGACGGCTTGTCATATCTATTTCTGTCTAAAATTTTATCACAATATAGAAAATTAAGCTAGTTTAACATGGGCTTTGGATTTGTGTCATTCTGAGCTCTAAATCAAAAGGTATAGACGATTTAGTGCAGACTTATTATGTTGATCTGCTAGTTAAAATGATCATTCTAAACTGATCATTGATGCTAATTGAGTAACGGCTTACAAATAAAGCACAATGCATGGCATCACGCAATTTGGATAGATTGGATTACTTGCATTCTTTGTCGTATCTATTTCTATCTTAAATTTTGTCACAATATAGAAAATTAAGCTAGCTTGACGTGTGTTTTGGATTTGTGTCATTGCGAACTCTAAATCAAAAGTTACAGATGATTTAGTGCGCACATGTCAAGTTGATCGGCTAGTTAAAATGATCATTTTTAACTGATCATTGGTGCTCATTAAGTAGAGGCTTATAAATGAAGCATAACGCATGGCATCACGCAGTTCGTGATATATTGGATAACTTGGACGCTTTGTCATATCTATTTCTTTCTCAAATTTTGTCACAATATTGAAGCTTAGGCTACCATAACGTGGGCATTGGATTCGTGTCATTCTGAGCTCTAAATCAAAAGTTATGGACGATTTAGTGCATACATGTCAAGTTAATCGACCAGTTAATATGATCATTCTAAACTGATCATTGGTGCTCATTGAGTAAAGGCTTATAAATTAAGGATAATGCATGGCATCACACAGTTTGGAATAGATTGTATTACTTGAATGATTTGTCGTATCTATTTTTGTCTCAAAACTTTTCGCAACATAGAAAATTGAGCTAGCTTAACGTGGGCATTGGATTCTTGTCACTTTGAACTATAAATCAAGAGTTTCGGACGATTTCGTGCAAATATGTTAAGTCGATCGACCAGTTAAAATGATCATTTCAAACTGATCATTGATGCTCATTGAGTAAAGGCTTATAAATGAAGCGCAATACATGGCATCACTCAGTTTTGGATAGATTGGATTACTTGGATGCTTTTTCGTATTTATTTCTGCCTCAAATTTTGTTACAATATAGAAAACTAACCTAGCTTAACGTGGGCTTTACATTTGTGTCATTCTTAGCAATAAATCAAAAGTTATGGACGATTAAGTGCAGACATGTCAAGTTGATCGGTTTGTTAAAATGATCATTCCAAACTGATTACTGGTGCTTATTGAGTAAAGTCTTATAAATGAAGCATAATACATCGCATTACACATTTTTTGATAATTTGGATAACTTGAATGCTTTGTTGTATCTATTTCTTTCTCAAATTTTATCACAATATAGAAAGTTGAGCTAGCTTAACGTGGGATTTGGATTTGTGTCATTCTGAACTCTAAATCAAAAGTTATGGACAATTTAGTCCAAACATGTCAAGTTGATCGGCCTGTTAAAATGATCATTCTAAACTGATCATTGATGCTCATTGAGTTAAGGCTTATAATTGAAGCACAATGCATGGCAACACACAATTTGGATAGATTAGATTACATGTACGCCTTGTGGGATCGATTTCTGCCTTAAATTTTGGCACAATATAGAAACTTTAGCCAGGTTAACGTGGGCATTGGATTCGTGTCATTCTGAGCTATAAATTAAAAGTTACGGACGATTTATTGCAGACATGTCAAGTTGATGGACCAGTTAAAATGATCATTCTAAACTGATTATTGATGCTCATTAAGTAAAGGCTTATATATGAAGCACAATGCATGGCATGATGCAGTTTGGATAGATTTTGTTACTTGGATAATTTGTCGTATCTATTTCGGCCTCAAAATTTGTCACAATATAGAAAATTGAGCTAGCTTAACGTGGGCATTGGATTCGTATCATTCGGAGCTATAAATCAAAAGTTGCGGACGATTTAGTGCAGACATGTCAAGTTGATTGGCATGTTAAAATTATCATTCTAAACGGATAATTGATGATCATTCCGTAAAGGCTTATTAATGAAGCACAATGCATGGCATGACGTAGTTTTGGATAGAGTGCATTACTTGGATGCTTTTTCAAATGTATTTCTGTCTTGAATTTTGTCACAATATAGAAAATTGAGCTAGCTTAACGTGGGCTTTTGATTTGTGTCTTTCTGAGCTCTAAATCAAAAATTACCGACGATTTAGTGCGGACATGTTAAATTGATCGCCCAGTTACAATGATCATTCTTAACTGATCACTTGTGCTCATTAAGTAGAGGCCAATAAATGAAGTACAATGCATGTCATCACGTAGTGCGGGATAGATTGGATAACTTTGAACCTTTGTCGTATCTGTTTTTGTCTCAAATTTTGTCACAATATAGAAATTTTAGCTAGCTTAAAGTATTGGACTCATATCATTTTGAGCTATAAATCAAAAGTTACGGACGATTTAGTGCGGACATGTCAAGTTGATCGGCCAGTTAAAATGATCATTCTTAATTTATCATTGGAGCTCATTGATTAGAGGCTTACAAGTGAAGTATAATATATGAAATTACACTGTGCGGGATAGATTGGATAACTAGGACGCTTTTTCATATCTATTTTTGTCTCAAAGTATTTCACAGTATAGAAAATTGAGCTAGCCTAACATAGGTATTGGATTCGCGTCATTCTGAGCTATAAATCAAAAATTATGGATGATTTATGGCAGATATGTCAAGTTGATCGGCCAGTTAAAATTATCCATTCTAAAATGATCAGTAATGCTCATTGAGTAAAGGCATATAAATGAAGAACATTGCATGACATCATGCAATTTTGGTTAGATTGGATTAATTGTATGCTTTGTCATATTTATTTCTGTCTGAATTTTTTGCACAATTTAGAAACTTAAGCTAGTTTAACGTGGGCATTTGATTCGTGTCATTTGGAGCTCTAAATCAAAAGTTACGACGATATAGTGCGGATATGTCAAGTTGATCGGCCACTTAAAATGATCATTCTAAACTGATTATTGATGCTCATTGAGTAAAGACATATAAATGAAACATAATGCATGGCTTCACTAATTTTGGGTAGGGTTGGATTATTTGGATACTTTATCGTATCTTATTCGGTCAAAAAATTTGTCACAATATACAAAATTGAGCTAGCTTAACATGGGCTTTGGATTTGTGTCATTTTGATTTTTTAATCCAAACTTACGGACTATTTAGTACAGACATATCAAGTTGATCGGCCAGTTAAAATGATCATTCTAAAAGGATTATTGATGATGATTGAGTAAAGGCTTATAAATGAAGCACAACGCATGCTATGACGCAATTTTGGATAGATTGGATTACTTGGACGATTTGTCGAATATATTTCTGTCACAAATTTTGTCACAATATAGAAAATTGAGCTAGCTTAAAGTATGCATTGGAATCGTGTCATTCCAAGCTCTAAAAAAAAGTTATCGATGATTTAGTACACACATGTCAAGATTATCGGCCAGTTAAAATGATCATTCTAAACTGATCATTGATGCTCATAGAGTAAATGCTTATAAATGAAGGACAATGCATGGCATGACGCTGTTTTGGATAGATTGGATTATTTGGAAGCTTTGTCGAATCTATTTCTATCTCAAATAATGTCACAATATAGAAAATTGAGCTAGCTTAACGTGGGCTTTGGATTTGTGTCATTCTGATCTCTAAATCCAAAGTTATGGACGATTTAGTGCTGACATGTCAAGTTCATCGACTAGTTAAAAAATTATTGTAAACTTATTATTGATGCTCACTGAGGAAAGACTTATAAATGAAGCACAATGCATGCCATGATGCAGTTCGGGATAGATTGGATAACTCTGATGCTTTGCCTTATCTATTTCTGTCTCAAACTTTCTCACTATATTAAAAATTGAGCTAGTTTAACGTGGGCATTGGATTAGTGTCATTGTGAGCTATAAATCAAAAGTTACGGCGATCTAGTGTAGACATGTCAAGGTGATCGGTTAGTTAAAATGATCTACTTAAACTTATCACTGATGCTCATTGAGTAAAGGCTTATAAATGAAGCATAATGCATGGCACGACGAAGTTTTGGATAGATTGGATTACTAGGACACTTTGTCGAATCTATTTCTAGCTGAATGTTTGTTTGAATATAGAAAATTGAGCTATCTTAACGTGGGCTTTGGATTTGTGTCATTCTGAGCTCTAAATCTAAAGTTACAGACAATTTGGTGCTGACATGTCAAGTTGACCGGCCAGTTAAAATGATCGTTTTAAAATGATTATTGATGCTTATTGAGGAAAGGCTTATAAATGAAGCACAATGCATTGCATGATGCAGTTTTGGATAGATTGGATTATTTGGACTTTTTGTTAAATCAATTTCTGCTTTAATTTTGTCAAAATAACGAACATTGAGCTAGCTTAACGTGGGATTTGGATTTGTGTCATTCTGAACTCTAAATCAAAAGTTATGGACAATTTAGTCCAAACATGTCAAGTTGATAGGCCTGTAAAAATGATCATTCTAAATTGATCATTGATGCTCATTGAGTAAAGGCTTATAATTGAAGCACAATGTATGGCAACACGCAATTTGGATAGATTAGATTACTTGTATGCCTTGTGGGATCGATTTCTGCCTCAAATTTTGGCACAATATAGAAAATTTAGCCAGGTTAACGTGGGCATTGGATTCGTGTTATTCTTAGCTATAAATTAAAAGTTACAGACGATTTATTGCAGACATGTCAAGTTGATCGACCAATTAAAATGATCATTCTAAACTGATCATTGATGCTCATTAAGTAAATGCTTATATATGAAGCACAATGCATGGCATGATGCAGTTTGGATAGATTTTGTTACTTGGATAATTTGTCGTATCTATTTCGGCCTCAAAATTTGTCACAATATAGAAAATTGAGCTAGCTTAACGTGGGCATTGGATTCGTATCATTCGGAGCTATAAATCAAAAGTTACGGACGATTTAGTGAAGACATGTCAAGTTGATTGGCCAGTTAAAATTATCATTCTAAACAGATAATTGATGATCATTCCGTAAAGGCTTAATAATGAAGCACAATGCATGGCATAACGTAGTTTTGGATAGAGTGCATTACTTGGATGCTTTTTGAAATCTATTTCTGTCTTGAATTTTGTCACAATATAGAAAATTGAGCTAGCTTAACGTGGGCTTTTGATTTGTGTCTTTCTGAGCTCTAAATCAAAAATTACAGATGATTTAGTGTGGACATGTTAAATTGATCGCCCAGTTACAATGATCATTCTTAACTGATCACTTGTGCTCATTGAGTAGAGGCCAATAAATGAAGTACAATGCATGTCATCACGTAGAGCGGGATAGATTGGATAACTTAGAACCTTTGTCATATCTGTTTTTGTCTCAAATTTTGTCACAATATAGAAATTTTAGCTAGCTTAAAGTATTGGATTCATGTCGTTTTGAGCTATAAATCAATGTTACGAACAATTTAGTGCGGACATGTCAAGTTGATCGGCCAGTTAAAATGATCATTCTTAACTTATCATTGGAGCTCATTGATTAGAGGCTTACAAGTGAAGTATAATATATGAAATTACGCTGTGCGGGATAGATTGGATAACTAGGACGCTTTTTCATATCTATTTTTGTCTCAAAGTTTTTCACAGTATAGAAAATTGAGCTAGCCTAACATGGGTATTGGATTCGTGTCATTCTGAGCTATAAATGAAAAATTATGGATGATTTATGGCAGATATGTCAAGTTGATCGGCCAGTTAAAATTATCCATTCTAAAATGATCAGTAATGCTCATTGAGTAAAGGCATATAAATGAAGAACATTGCATGACATCATGCAATTTGGTTAGATTGGATTAATTGTATGCTTTGTCATATCTATTTTTGTCTGAATTTTTTTCACCATTTAGAAACTTAAGCTAGTTTAACGTGGGCATTTGATTCGTGTCATTTGGAGCTCGAAATCAAAAGTTACGGACGATTTAGTGCGGACATGTCAAGTTGATCGGCCACTTAAAAAGATCATTCTAAACTGATTATTGATGCTCATTGAGTAAAGACATATAAATGAAACATAATGCATGGCTTCACGAATTTTGGGTAGGGTTGGATTATTTGGATACTTTGTCGTATCTTATTCGGTCAAAAAATTTGTCACAATATACAAAATTGAGCTAGCTTAACGTGGGCTTTGGATTTGTGTCATTTTGATTTTTAAATCCAAAGTTACGGACTATTTAGTGCAGACATGTCAAGTTGATCGGCCAGTTAAAATGATCATTCTAAAATGATTGTTGATGCTGATTGAGTAAACGCTTATAAATGAAGCACAATGCATGCTATGACGCAATTTTGGATAGATTGGATTACTTGGACGATTTGTCGAATATATTTCTGTAACAAATTTTGTCACAATATTGAAAATTAAGCTAGCTTATAGTGTGCATTGGAATCGTGTCATTCCAAGCTCTTAAACAAAAGTTATCGACGATTTAGTGCACACATGTCAAGATTATCGGCCAGTTAAAATGATCATTCTAAACTGATCATTGATGCTCATTGAGTAAATGCTTATAAATGAAGGACAATGCATGGCATGACGCTGTTTTGGATAGACTGGATTATTTGGAAGCTTTGTCGAGTCTATTTCTGTCTCAAATATTGTCAAAATATAGAAAATTGAGCTAGCTTAACGTGGGCTTTGGATTTGTGTCATTCTAATCTCTAAATCCAAAGTTACGGACGATTTAGTGCTGACATGTCAAGTTGATCGACCAGTTAAAAAATCATTGTAAACTTATTATTGATGCTCATTGAGGAAAGACTTATAAATGAAGCACAATGCATGCCATGACGCAGTTCGAGATAGATTGGATAACTCTGACCCTTTTGCCATATCTATTTCTGTCTCAAATTTTCTCACTATATTGAAAATTGAGCTAGGTTAACGTGGGCATTGGATTAGTGTCATTGTGACCTATAATTCAAAAGTTACGGCGATCTAGTGTAGACATGTCAAGGTGATCGGTCAGTTAAAATGATCAATTTAAACATATCACTGATGCTCATCGAGTAAAGGCTTATAAATGAAGCATAATGTATGGTACGAAGAAGTTTTGGATAGATTGGATTACTTGGACACTTTGTCGAATCTAATTCTAGCACAATGTTTTTCACAACATAGAAAATTGAGCTATCTTAACGTGGGCTTTGGATATGTGTCATTCTGAGCTCTAAATCTAAAGTTACGGACAATTTAGTGCTAACATGTCAAATTGATCGGCCAGTTAAAATGATCATTTTAAAATGATTATTGATGCTCATTGAGTAAAGGCTTATAAATGAAGCACAATGCATTGCATGATGCAGTTTTGGATAGATTGGATTATTTGCACGTTTTGTTAAATCTATTTCTGGTTTAATTTTGTCACAACATCGAACATTGAGCTAGCTTAACATGGGATTTGGATTTGTGTTATTCTGAACTCTAAATCAAAAGTTATGGACAATTTAGTCCAAACATGTCAAGTTGATCGGCCTGTTAAAATGATCATTCTAAATTGATCATTGATGCTCATTGAGTAAAGGCTTATAATTGAAGCACAATGTATGGCAACACACAATTTGGATAGATTAGATTACTTGTATTCCTTGTGGGATCGATTTCTGCCTCAAATTTTGGCACATTATAGAAACTTTAGCCAGGTTAACGTGGGCATTGGATTCGTGTCATTCTTAGCTATAAATTAAAAGTTACGGACGATTTATTGTAGACATGTCAAGTTGATCGACCAATTAAAATGATGATTCTCAACTGATCATTGCTGCTCATTAAGTAAAGGCTTATATATGAAGCACAATGCATGGCATGACGCAGTTTGGATAGATTTCGTTACTTGGATAATTTGTCGTATCTATTTCGGCCTCAAAATTTGTCACAATATAGAAAATTGAGCTAGCTTAACATGGGCATTGGATTCGTATCATTTGGAGCAATAAATAAAAAGTTATGGACGATTTAGTGCAGACATGTCAAGTTGATTGGCCAGTTAAAATTATCATTCTAAACTGATAATTGATTATCATTCCGTAAAGGCTTATTAATGAAGCACAATGCATGGCATGACGTAGTTTTGGATAGGGTGCATTACTTGGATGCTTTTTGAAATCTATTTCTGTCTTGAATTTTGTCACAATATAGAAAATTGAGCTAGCTTAACGTGGGCTTTTGATTTGTGTCTTTCTGACCTCTAAATCAAAAATTACAGAAGGTTTAGTGCGGACATGTTAAATTGATCGCCCAGTTACAATGATCATTCTTAACTGATCACTTGTGCTCATTGAGTAGAGGCCAATAAATGAAGTACAATGCATACCATAACGTAGTGCGGGATAGATTGGATAACTTAGAACCTTTGTCATATCTGTTTTTGTCTCAAATTTTGTCGCAATATAGAAATTTTAGCTAGCTTAAAGTATTGGATTCATGTCATTTTGAGCTATAAACCAAAAGTTACGGACGATTTAGTGCACACATGTCATGCTGATCGGCCAGTTAGAATGATCATTCTAAACTAATCATTGATGCTCATTGAGTAAAAACTTATAAACTTATAAATGAATCTATTTGTGTCTCAAATTTTGTCACAATATAGAAAATTGAGCTAGCTTATAGTGGGCATTGGAATCGTGTCATTCTGAGCACTAAATCATAAGTTACGGACAATTTAGTGCACTCATGTCAAGCTGATCGGCCAGTTAGAATGATCATTCTAAACTAATCATTGCTGCTCATTGAGTAAAAACTTATAAATGAAGCACAATGCTTGGCATGATGTAGTTTTGGATAGATTGGATTAGTTGGAATCTTTTTCGAATCTATTTCTGTCTGAAATTTGTTCACAATATAGAAAATTGAGCTAGCTTAATGTGGGTGTTGGATTCGTGTCATTCTGAGCTATAAATCAAAAGTTATGGCCAATTTAGTGCATACATGTCAAGTTGATCGGCCTGTTAAAATGATCATTCTAAACTGATCATTGATGCTCATTGAGTAAATGTTTATAAATGAAGAAAAATGCATGGCATGATGCAGTTTTGGATAGATCGGAGTCCTACGATGCTTTGTCGTATCTATTTTTGTCTCAAATTTTGTCACAATATAGAAAATTGAGCAATCTTAACGTGGGCTTTGGAGTTGTGTCATTCTAAGCTCTAAATCCAAAGTTACAGAAAATATAGTCCAGACATATCTAGTTGGTCAGCCTGTTAAAATAATCATTCTAAACTGATTATTGATGCTCATTGAGTAAAGGCTTATAAATGAAACACAATGCATGGCATGACGCAATTTGGGATAGATCGGATAACTTGGCCGCTTTGCCATATCTATTTCGGTCTCAAATTTTTCACAATATAGAAAATTGAGCTAACTTAACGTGGCCTTTAGATTTGTGTCATTCGGAGCTCTAAATCCAAAGTTACGGACGATTTAGTGTTAACATGTCAAGTTGATCGGCCAGTTAAAATAGTCATTTTAAATTGATTATTGATGCTCATTGAGTAAAGACTTATAAATGAAACACAATGCATGGCATGACGCAGTTTTGGATATATTGGATTAATTGGATGCTTTGTCAAATCTATTTATGTCTCAAATTTTGTAACAATATAGAAAATTGAGCTAGCTTATAGTGAGCATTGGAATCGGGTCATTCTGAGCTCTATATCAAAACTTACGAACGATTTATTGCAGATATGTCAAGTTGATCATTCAGCTAATATGATCATTCAGCTAATATGATCATTCAGCTAATATGATCATTCTCAACTAAACGTGCTCATTGAGTAAAGACTTATAAATGAAATATAATGCATGACATCACGCATTTTGGGTAAGATTGGATTGCTTGAATACTTTGTAGTATCCATTTTGGTCTACAAATTTGTCACAATATAAAAAATTGAGCTAGCTTAACGTAGGCATTGTATTCGTGTTATTTTAAGCTATAAATCAATAGTTACACACGATTTAGTGCAGATATGACAAGTTGATCGGCCAGTTAAAATGATCATTCTAACCTGATCATTGTTAATCATTGAGTAAAGGTTTATAAATGAAGAACAATGTATGGCATTACACAGTTTTGGATAGATTGGATTACTTGGATGCATTGTCCAACCAATTTTTGTTTCAAATTTTTTCACAATATAGAAAATTGAGCTAGATTAACGTCGGATTTGGATTTCTGTCATTCTTATCTCTAAATCCAAAGTTACAGACGATTTAGTGCAGACATGATAAGTTGATCGGCCTGTTAAAATGATCATTCTAAACTACTTATTGATGCTCATCGAGTAAAGGCTTATAAATGAAACACAATGCCTGGCATAACGTAGTTTTGGATAGATTGGATTACTTGGACGCATTGACAAATCTATTTCCGTCTCAAATTTTGTCACAATATAGAAAATTGAGCTAGCTTAACGTGGGCTTTGGATTTGTGTCATTCTTAGCTCTTAATCCAAAGTTATGGACGATTTAGTGCTGACATGTCCAGTTGATCGGCCAGTTAAAATGATCATTCCAACCTGATCATTGTTAATCATTAAGTAAAGGCTTATAAATGAAGCAAGATGCATGACATTACACAGTTTTGGATAGATTGGATTACTTGGACGCATTGTCCAACCTATTTCTGTCTCAAATTTTTTCACAATATAGAAAATTAAGCTAGCCTAACGTCGGATTTGGATTTGTGCCATTCTCATCTTTAAATACGGACAATTTAGTTCAGAAATGCTTAGTTGATCGGCCAGTTAAAATGATCATTCTAAACTAATTATTGATGCTCATTGAGTAAATGCTTATAAATGAAACCCAATGCATGGCATAACGTAGTTCTGGATATATTGGATTAATAGGACGCATTGTCGATTCTATTTCCATCTCAAATTTTGTCATAATATAGAAAATTGAGCTAGCTTAACGTGGGCTTTGGATTTGTGTCATTCTTATCTCTTAATCCAAAGTTACGGAAAATTTAGTGCTGACATGTCAAGTTGATCGGCCAGTTAAAATGATCATTATAAACTGATTATTGATCCTTATTGAGTAAAGGCTATAAATGAAGCACAATTCATGGCATTATGCCGTTTTTGATAGATTGGATTACTTGGACGCATTGTCCAGCCTATTTTTGTCTCGATTTTTTCACAATATAAAAAATCGAGCTAGCTTAGTGTGGGCTTTGGATTTGTGTCATTTTGATCTCTAAATCCAAAGTTACGGATGATTTAGTGCAAATATGTCAAGTCGATCGACCAATTAAAATGATCATTTTAAACAGATCATTGATGCTCATTGAGTAAAGGCTTATAAATGAAGCACAATGCATGGCATCACTCAGTTTTGGATAGATTGGATTACTTGGACTCTTTTTTGAATTTATTTCTGCCTCAAATTTTGCTAGAATATACAAATTGACCTAGCTTAACGTGTGCTTGAGATTAGTGTCATTCTGAGCAATAAATCAAAAGTTATAGATGATTAAGTGCACACATGTGAAGTTGAACGGTTTGTTAAAATGATCATTCTAAATGGATCACTGGTGCTCATTTAGTAAAGGCTTATAAATGAAGCATAATGCATCGCATTACACTGTTTTTGATAATTTGGATAACTTGAACGCTTTTTCATATCTATTTCTTTCTCAAATTTTATCACAATATAGAAAATTTAGCCAGTTTAACGTGGTCATTGGATTCGTGTCATTCTGAGATATAAATTAAAAGTTACGAACGATTTTGTGCAGACATGTCAAGTTGATCGACCAATTAAAATGATCATTCTAAACTGATCATTGTGCTCATTGAATAAAGGCTTATAAATGCACCACAATGCATGGCACAACACAGTTTTGGATAGATTGGATTAGTTGGACACTTTGTCGTATTTATTTCTGTCTCAAATTTTGTAATAGTATAAAAAATTGAACTAGGTTAACGTGGGCTTTGGATTTTTGTCATTCTAAGCTTTAAGTCAAAAGTTACGAACGATTTAGTGCTGACATGTCTAGTTGATCGGCAATTAAATGATCATTCTTAACTTATCACTAGTGCTCATTGAGTAGAGGCTTATAAATGAAACATAATGCATGACATCACGCAATTCGGGATAGATTGGATAACTTGGACGCTTTGTCGTATGGATTTCTGTATCAAATTTTATCACAATATAGAAAATTGAGCTAGATTAAGGTGGGCATTATATTTGTGTCATTCTGAGCTATAAATAAAGTTACGGACGAGTTAGTGCACACATGTCAAGTTGATCGGCCAGTTAAAATGATCATTCTAAACTGATCAATAGTGCTCATTGAGTAAAGGCTTATTAATGAACCATGATGTATGGCATCACACATTTTAGGATAGATTGGATTACTTGGATGCTTTGTTGTATCAATTTCTATCTCAAAATTTGTGATAATTTAAAAAATTTGAGCTAGCTTAACGTGGGCATTGGATTCGTGTTATTCTGACCTATAAATCAAAAGTTACGGACAATTTAGTGCAGACATGTCAAGTTGATCGGCCACTTAAAATGATCATTATAAACTGATTATTGATGCTCATTGAGTAAAGGCTTATTAATGAAGCACAATGCATGGCATGATGCAGTTCAAGATAGATTGGATTACTTGGACGCTTTGCCGAATCTATTTCTGTCTTAAATTTTGTCACAATATACAAAAAAATAGCTCGCTTAACGTGGAGCTTGGATTTGTGTAAGTTTGAACTCTAAATCAAAAGTTACGGACGATTTAGTCCGGATATGTCCAATTGATAGGCTAGTTACAATGATCATTCTTAACTGATAATTGGTGTTCATTGAGTAGAGGCCTATAAATGAAACACAATGCATCACATCCCGTAGTTCGGGATAGATTGGATAACTTGGATGTTTTGTTATATCTATTTCTGTCTTAAATTTAATCACAACATAGAAAATTATGCTAGCCTAACGTGGGCGTTGGATTCGTGTCATTATGAGCTCTAAATCAAAAGTTACAGATGATTTAGTGCAGACATGTCAAGTTAATCGGCAAGTTAAAAGGATCTATTCTATACTGAGCATTGATGCTCATTGAGTATAGGCTTATAAATGAAGCATAATGCATGTCATCATGCACTTTTTGATAGATTGGATTACTTGACGCTTTTTCGTATCTATTTTTGTCTCAAATTTTATCATAATAAGAAAATCGGGCTAGCTTAACGTGGGCTTTAGATTTGTGTCATTCTCTGCTCTAAATCGAAAGTTGTGGACGATTTAGTGCAGATATGTAAAGTGTATTGGCCAGTTAAAATGATCATTCTAACCTGATCATTGATGCTCATTGCGTAAAGGCTTATTAATGAAGGACAATGCATGGTATGATGCAGTTCAGGATAGATTGAATTACTTGGATGCTTTGTCAAATCTATTTCTATTTTAAATTTTGTCACAATTTATAAAATTAAGTTTGCTTAACGTGGGGTTTGGATCTGTATCATTTTGAGCTCTAAAGTTACGGACGATTTAGTGCGGATATGTCAAATTGATTGACTAGTTACAATGATCATTCTTAACTGATAATTGGTGCTCATTGAGTAGAGGCCTATAAATCAAACAAAATACATGCCATCACACAGTTCAGGATAGATTGGATAACTTTGACGTTTTTCCGTATCTATTTCTGTCTCAAGTTTTGTCACATTATAGAAAATTGAGCTATCTTAACGTGGGTATTGGATTCATGTCATTCTGAGCTATAAATCAAAAGTTACGGACGATTTAATGCGTACATGCCAAGTTTATCGGCCAATTAAAATGATCATTCTTAACTGATCATCGGAGCTCATTGATTAGAGGCTTATAAATGAAGCATAATGCATGCACCACGTAGTTCAGCATATACTAGATAGATTAGATTACTAGGAAGCTTTGTCGTATCTATTTTTGTCTCTAATTTCGTCACAATATAGAAAACTGAGGTAGCTTAATGTGGGTATTGGATTTGTGTCATTATGAGCTATAAATCAAATGTTACCGACGATTTAGTGCCGAGATGTCAAGTTGATCGGCTAGTTAAAATGATCCATTTTAAACTAATCATTGATGCTCATTGAGTAAAGTCTTAATAGTGAATCACAATGCATGGCATCATGCAGTTTTGGATAGATTGGATTACTTGAATGCTTTGTCATATCTACTTCTGTCTCAAATTTTGTCACAATATAGAAACTTGAGCTAGCTTAACGTGGACATTTGATTCATGTCATTCTGAGCTCTAAATCAAAAGTAACGGGTAATTTAGTGCAGACATGTCAAGTTGATCGAGCAGTTAATATGGTCATTTCAAACTGATCATTTGTGCTCATTGCATGGCATCAAGCATCTTAAGTAAGATTGGATTGCTTGGATACTTTGTTGTATCTATTTCGGTCTCAACATATGTCACAATATAAAAAATTGAGCTCGCTTAATGTGTGCGTTGATTCGTGTCATTCGGAGATATAAATCAAAAGTAACGGACGATTCAGTGCAGACATGTCATGTTCATCGGCCAGTTAAAATGAACATTCTAAACTGATCATTGATTCTCATTGAGTAAAGGCTTATATATGAAGCACAATGCATGGCATGACGCAGTTTGGATAGATTTGGTTACTTGGATACTTTGTTGTATCTATTTCGGCATCAAAATTTGTCACAATATAGAAAATTGAGCTAGCTTAACGTGGGCATTGGATTCGTGTCATTCTGAGCTATAAATCAAAAGTTATGGACGATTTAGTGCAGACATTTCTAGTTGACTGGCCAGTTAAAATGATAATTCTAAACTGATCATTGATGATCATTCAGTAAAGGCTTATTAATGAAGCACAATGCATGGCATGACGCAGTTTTGGATAGAGTGTATTACTTGGATGCTTTTTCAAATCTATTTCTGTTCTGAATTTTGTCACAATATAGAAAATTGAGCTACCTTAACGTGGACTTTTGATTTGTCTCTTTCTGAGCTCTAAATCAAAAATTACAGACAAATTAGTGCGGACATGTCAAATTGATCGCCCAGTTACGATGATCATTCTTAACTGATCACTTGTGCTCATTGAGTAGAGGCCTATAAATGAAGTACAATGCATGTCATCACTCAGTGCGGGATAGATTGGATAACTTAGACCCTTTGTCATATCTGTTTTTGCCTCAAATTTTTTCACAATTATAAATTTGAGCTAGCTTAAAGTGGGATTGGATTCATGTCATTTTGAGCTATAAATCAAAAGTTACATACGATTTAATGCGGACATGTCAAGTTGATCGGCCAGTTAAAATGATCATTTTTAACTTATCATTGGAGCTCATTGATTAGAGGCTTACAAGCGAAGTGTAATGTATCACATTATGCAGTGCGGGATAGATTGGATAACTCGGATACTTTTTCGTATCTATTTTTGTCTCAAAGTTTTTCACAGTATAGAAAAATGAGCTAGCCTAACGTGGGTATTGGACTCTTGTTATTCTGAGCTATAAATCAAATGTTATGGATGATTTATTGCAGATATGTCAAGTTGATCGCCAGTTAAAATTATCCATTCTAAAATGATCAATAATGCTCATTGAGTAAAGGCATATATATGAAGCACAATGTATGACATCATGAAATTTTGGATAGACTAGATTACTTGAACGCTTTGTCATATCTATTTATGTCTGAAACTTTCTCACAATTTAGAAATTTGAGCTAGCTTAATGTTGGCATTGGATTCGTGTCATTTGGAGCTCTAAATCAAAAGTTAAGGACAATTTAGTGCAGGCATGTCATGTTGATCGGCCACTTAAAATGATCATTCTAAAATGATTATTGATGCTCATTGAGTAAAGTCATATAAAATGAAATATAATGCATGGCTTCACGAATTTTGGGTAGGATTGGATTACTTGGATACTTTGTCGTATCTTATTCGTTCAAAAAAATTGTCACAATATACAAAATTGAGCTAGCTTAACGTGGGCTTTGGATTTTTGTCATTTTGATCATTAAATCCAAAGTTACGGGCGATTTAGTGCAGACATGTCAAGTTGATCGGCCAATTAAAATGATCATTCTGAAATTATTATTGATGCTCATTGAGTAAAGGCTTATAAATGAAGCACAATGCGTGGCATGATGGAGTTTTGGATAGATTTGATTATTTGGACGCATTGTCCAACCTATTTCTGTCTCAAAAAATTTCACAATATAGAAAATTGAACTAGTTTAACAAGGGCTTTGGATTTGTGTCATTTTGATCCTTAAATCCAAAGTTACAAAGGATTTAGTGCAGACATGTCAAGTTGATCGGCTAGTTAAAATGATAATTTTAAACTGATTATTGATGCTCATTGAGTAAATGCTTATAAATGAAGCACAATGCATGACATGACGTAGTTTTGAATAGATTGTATTACTTGGATGCATTGTTGAATCTATTCCTGTCTAAATTTTGTCAGAATATAGAAAATTGAGATAGCTTAACGTGCGTTTTGGATTTGTGTCATTTTCAGCTCTAAATCCATAGTTACGGACGATTTAGTGTTGACATATCAAGTTGATCGGCCAGTTAAAACGATCATTGTAAGCTGATTGTTGATGCTCATTGAGTAAAGTCCTATAAATGAAGCACAATGCATGGCATGACATAGTTTTGGATAGATTGGATTACCTGGACGCTTTGTCGAATCTATTTAGGTCTCAAATTTTGTCACAATATAGAAAATTGAGCTAGCTTAACGTGGGCTTTGGAGTTGTGTCATTCTGAGCTCTAAATCCAAAGTTACGGACAATATGGTCAAGACATGTCAAGTTGATCGGCCAGTTAAAATGATCATTTTAAGATGATGATTGATGTTCATTGAGTAAAGGCTTATAAATGAAGCACAATGCATTGTATGACGCAATTTTGGATAGATTGAATTACTTGGACGCTTTGTTGAATATATTATTGCCACAAACTTTGTAACAATCTAGAAAATTGAGCTAGGTTATAGTGGGCATTGGAATCGTGTCATTCTGAGCTCTAAAACAAAAGTTATGGATGATTTAGTGCACACATGTCAAGGTTATCGGCCAGTTAAAATGATCATTCTAAACTGATCATTGATGCTCATTGAGTAAATGCATATAAATGAAGGACAATGCATGGCATGATGCTGTTTTGGATAGTTTGGATTACTTGGAAACTTTGTCGAATCTATTTATATCTTAAATTTTGTCACAATATAGAAATCGAGCTAGCTTAACGTGGTCTTTGGATTTGTTTCATTCTGATCTCTAAATCCAAAATTACGTTCAATTTAGTAGTGACATGTCAAGTTGATAGGCCAGTTAAACGATCATTGTAAATTGATTATTGATGCTCATTGAGGAAAGACATAGAAATGAAGCACAATGCATGGCATGACGCAGTTCAGGATAGATTAGATAACTCTGACGCTTTGCCATATCAATTTCTGTCTCCAGTTTTCTCACAATATAGAAAATTGAGCTAGCTTAACGTGGGCGTTGGATTCGTGTAATTCTGAGCTATAAATCAAAAGTTATGGGCGATCTAGTGCAGAAATGTTAAGGTGATCGGTTAGTTAAAATCATCATTCTAAACTTATCACTGATGCTCATTGAGTAAAGTCTTAGAAATGAAGCACAATTCATGGCACGACAAAATTCTGGATTGATTGGATTACTTGGCGCATTGTCGAATCTGTTTTTATCTCAAATTTTGTCACAATATAGAAAATTGAGCTAGCTTAACATGGGCTTTAGTTTTGTGTCATTCTGAGCTTTAAATCTAAAGTTACGGACAATTTAGTGCTGACATGCAAGTTGATCAGCAAGTTAAAATGATCATTCTAAAATGATTACTGATGCTCATTGATTAAAGACTTATACATGAAGCACAATGCATTGCATTATGCAGTTTTGGATAGATTGGATTATTTGGATGTTTTGTTAAATCTATTTTTTCCTTAATTTTGTTACAATATAGAAAATTGAGCTAGCTTATAGTGGGCATTGGAATAGTGTCATTTTGAGCTCTAAATCAAAAGTTACGGACAATTTAGTGCAGATATGTCAAGTTGATCATCCAGTTAATAGGATCATTCTCAACTAACCGTGCTCATTGAGTAAAGACTTATAAATGAAACATAATGCATAGCATCACACATTTTGGGTGAGATTGGATTGCTTGAATACTTTGTAGTATCCATATTGGTCTACAAATTTATCACAATATAAAAAATTGAGCTACCTTAACGTAGGCATTGGATTCGCGTTATTTTGAGTTATAAATAATAGTTACACACGATTTAGTGCAGACATGACAAGTTGATCGGGCAGTTAAAATGAACATTCTAACCTGATCATTGTTAATCATTGAGTAAAGGCTTATAAATGAAGCACAATGCATGGCATTACACAGTTTTGGATAGATTGGATTACTTGGATGCGTTGTCCAACCTATTTCTGTCTCAAATGTTTTCACAATATAGAAAATTGAGCTAGCTTAACGTCGGATTTGGATTTGTGTCATTCTTATCTCTAACTCCAAAGTTACGGACGATTTAGTGCAGACATGCTAAGTTGATCGGCTAGTTAAAATGATCATTCTAAACTAATTATTGATGCTCATTGAGTAAAGGCTTATAAATGAAACACAATGCATGGCATAACGTAGTTTTGGTTATATTGGATTACTTGGACGCTTTGTCGAATCTATATTCGTCTCAAATTTTCTCACAATATAGAAAATTGAGCTAGCTTAACGTGGGCTTTGGATTTGTGTCATTCTTAGCTCTTAATCGAAAGTTACAAACGATTTAGTGCTGACTTTTCAAGTTGATCGGCCAGTTAAAATGATCATTATAAACCGATTATTGATCTTCATTTAGTAAAGGCTTATAAATAAAGCACAATTCATGGCATGATGCCGTTTTTGATAGATTGGATTACATGGACTCATTGTCCAACCTATTTTTGTCTCAATTTTTTCACAATATAAAAAATCGATCTAGCTTAGTGTGGGCTTTGAATTTGTGTTATTTTGATCTCTAAATCCAAAGTTACGGATGATTTAGTGCAAATATGTCAAGTCGATCGACCTGTTAAAACGATCATTATAAACTGATCATTGATGCTCATTGAGTAAAGGCTTATAAATGAAGCACAATGCATGGCATCACTCAGTTTTGAGTAGATTGGATTACTTGGACACTTTTTCGTATCTATTTTGGTTTCAAAATATGTCACAATATAGAAAATTAAGCTACCTTAACGTGGGTACTGGATTCGTGTCAATTTGAGCAATAAATCAAAACTTACGTACGATTTAGTGTAAACATGTCAAATTGATCAGCCAGTTAATATGATCTTTCTAAACTAATCATTGGTGCTCATTGAGTAAAGAGTTATAAATGAAACATAATGCGTGGCATCACGCATTTTGGGTAAGATTGGATTACTTGGATTCTTTGTCGTATCTATTTTGGTCTCAAAATATGTCACAATATTGAAAATTGAGCTATCTTAACGTGGGCACAGGAATCGTGTCATTCTAAGCTCTAAATAAAATGTTACGGATGATTTAGTGTAGATTTGTAAAATTAATCAGCCAATTAATATGATAATTCTAAACTGATCATTGATCCACATTGACACATTTTGGGTAAGATTGAAATATGTTGATATTTTTTCGTGTCTATTTTGGTCTCAAAATGTGTAAAAATATAGAAAATTGAGCTAGCTTAACGTGAGCATTGGATTTGTGTCATTCTGAGCTATAAATTAAAAGTTGCGGACGATTTAGTGTAGACATATCAAGTTGATGGGCTAGTTAAAATGCTCATTGAGTAAATCTTATAAATGCAGTACAATGCATGGCATGACGCAGTTTAGGATAGATTTAATTACTTGGGTGCTTTGTTGAATCTATTTCTATCTCAAATTTTCTCGTAATATAGAAAATTGAGCTAGCTCAAGGTGGATATTGGAACCTAATCTTTCTGAGCTCTAAATCAAAAGTTATAAATGATTTAGTGTAGACATGTCCAGTTAACGAGCCAGTTAATATTATCATTCTAAACTAATCATTGGGGCTTAGTGAGTAAAGACTTATAAATGAAACATAATGCATGGCTTCACGCATTTTAGGTAAGATTGGATTAGTTGGATACATTGTCGTCTCTATTTCCGTCTCAAAATATGTCACAATATAGAAAATTGATCTAGCTAAACGTGGGCATTAGATTCGTATCATTCTGAGCTATAAATACAAAGTTATGAATGATTTAGTGCATACATGTCAAGTTGATTGGGCAGTTAAAATGATCGTTCTAAACTGATCATTGATGCTCATTGAGTAAAGACTTATTAATGAAACATTATGCATGGCATCATGTATTTTGGGTAAGATTGGATTACTTGGATATTTTATCGTATCTATTTTGGTCTTAAAATTTTTAAAAATATAGAAAATTGAGTTAGCATAACATGGGTATTGGATTCATGTCATTCTGAGCTATAAATCAAAAGTTATGGACAATTTAGTGCAAACATCTCATATTGCTTGGCCACTTAAAATGATCATTCTAAACTGATCATTAATTCCCATTGAGTAAAAGCTTATAAATGAAACACAATAAATGGCTTGACGCACTTTTGGATTGATTGGATTATTTGGATGCTTTGTTGAACCTATTTCTATCTCAAATTTTTCACAATATAGAAAATTGATCTAGTTTAACATTGGATTTGAATTTGTGTCATTCTAAGCTCTAAATCCAAAGTTATGGATGATTTAGTGTAGAAATATCAAGTTGATCGGCTAGTTAAAATGATCATTCTAAACTGATTATTGATGCTCATTGAATAAAGGCTTATAAAATGAAGCAAAATGCATGGCATGACGCAGATTTGGATAGATTGAATTGATTGAATGCTTTATCAAATCTATTTCTGTCTCAAATTTTCTCACAACATAGAAAATTAAGCTAGTTTAACGTGGGCATTTGAATCATGTCGTTCCGAGCTTTAAATCAAAAGTTATGGACGATTTAGTGCATACATGTCAAGTTAATCAGCTAGTTAATATGATCATTTTAAACTGATCATTGATGCTCATTGAGTAAAGCCTTATAAAGTAAGCACAATGCATAGCATGACGCAGTTTTGGATAGATTGGATTACTTGGACATGTTGTTTAACTTATTTCTGTCTCAAATCTTTTCAAAACATAGAAAATTGAGATATTTTAACGTGGACTTTGGATTTGTGTTATTTTGATCTCTAAATCCAAAATTACAAACGATTTAGTGCAAATATGTCAAGTTGATCGTGCAGTTAAAATATCATTCTAAATATCATTGATTAAAGGCTTATAAATGAAGCACAATGCATGGCATGATACAGTTCTGGATACATTGGATTACTTGGACACTTTGTCGAATTTGTTTTTATCTCAAATTTTTTTTATAATATAGAAAATTGAGTTAGGTTAACGTGGGCTTTGAATTTGTGCCATTCTGAGCTCTAAATCCAAAGTTACGGATGATTTAGTGTAGACTTGTCAAGTTGATCGGCCAGTTAAAATGATCATTCTAAACTGATTATTGATGCTCACTGAGTAAAAGCTTATAAATGAAGCACAATGAATGACATGACACAGTTTTGGATGGATTGGATTACTTGGATGCTTTATCGAATCTATTTATGCCTCAAATTTTGTCACAACATAGAAAATTGAGTTAGCTTAACGTGGGCATTAGAATCATGTTGTTTTGAGCTCTAAATTAAAAGTTACGGACGATTTAGTGCAGATATGTCAAGTTGATCAGTTAGTTAATATGATCATTCTAAACTAATCATTGGTGCTCATTTAGTAAAGACTTAAAAATAAAACATAATGCATGACATCACACATTTTGGGTAAGATTGGATTACTTAGATACTTCGTCGTATCTATTTTTGTCTTAAGATTTGTCAAAATATAGAAAATTGAGCGAACTTAACGTGGGCATTGGATTCGTGTCATTTTGAGCTATAAATCAAAAGTTACAGATGATTTAGTGCAAAAATATCAAGTTGATTAACCAGTTTAAATGATCATTGTAAACTGATCATTGATGCTCATTGAGTAAAGCCTTATAAATGAGGCACAATGCATGACATGACGCAGTTTTGGGTAAATCACCTATTTCTGTCTCAAATCTTTTCACAATCACTACAAGAATACATTAATATTTCTGATGGCATTTCCGACAGAAATAAAACCATCACAGTTTTCCTACGCCTATGCGACAGTTTTCCGACGGACTACCGATGGAATTTATTTCGTCGGTGTTCCATCGATAATTCCTCATGCTTGCACTATGATCGAGGATCGATGGTAAAACCTATCGTCTTTCCGTCCGTTTTCCGACAAAAACATAGGCGTCGATCGGGATATCCTCTTGAAACCATTGCACATTACTGAAAAATACAAACCGTCGAGTTTTTTTTCCCATTATTTCCCGACAGAATGTCGTTTTTACTATCCGTCTGGAATCCGTTGGGAATATATCGATGGGCTGACGTCGAGTATCGTTGGTTGGTCGTCGGAAATATCCGGCAGTGGTCGGAAAATGTCAGAAATCCATCGGAAAAGGGAATATTTTTAAAAATAATCTATTAAAAGTTTCTGATTATCTGTTAAAAATTCGTAATAGTTTGTTAAAGATTGGTGATAATGTGTTAAAAAATCGTGATATTCTTCTAATTTTCAATATATATATGCTATGCTCCTTCACAATTTCACCAGAACAAAAAATCTTAAGAAAATGTCTTCTTCGGGTTCTTATGATTATTTTCGATCGTGGATGGATAAACCTTGGTATGATTTAACAACGGGAGAATTGACTGATAATTTGCGCAAGGTGTTGAAGAGTTCATGACATTTGCATCAAACAATAGCATGACATCACAATACGGTAAAATTTATTGTCCATGTATTAAATGTCGAAATCATAGATTAATCTCTGTTAAAAAAGTACGTAATCATTTGTATAGGACTGGATTTATGCCGGGTTACAAAATTTTGTATTCACATGGAGAAACACATGCAACGATGCAATATTATGGTAGTACTTCAAAAAGGTTACATAGTACTAATGTTAGGGTAGAGGAACCGGCATCACAAGTTGATATAAACGGAGGTACAGTTCAGATGGTGAATGATGCATTTCGTGAACAAAGAGCATCGTACATTGAAGATAGGAGTAGAATAGAGGAACATAATTTGGAAGCCCGGAAATTTTTTGATATGTTAGATGCATCGAACCAACCTTTGTATAAAGGATGTAAAGATGAATTATCGCCTTTATATGTTGCAAGCAGGTTGATGACGATAAAGACGGATTTCAACTTGGCTGAAGATTGTGTGAATGCAATAGCTGATTTTGTTAGAGATATATTACCTGAAGATAATATTGCACCTGCTTCATAATACGAGGTTCAAAAGCTTGTAGCTGGTCTTGGATTGCCATATTAGATAATTGATATATGTATTAACAATTGCATTCTCTATTGGAGAAATGATGAAAACCGCATGAAGTGCCGATTTTGTCACAAACCTCGATTTCAAGAGACAAGCGGCTGAGTACCTATTCCACATAAACGGATGTGGTATTTGCCATTAAAAGAGAGGTTAAAGAGGTTATATCAATCTGAACACATGGCAAAACCTATGAGATGGCATGCAGACAATAATTCGAATGGAGAAATTGTGCATCTCTCGGATGTAGAAGCATGGAAGCATTTCCAACAGGTTTATCCTACTTTTGCATATGAGCCTAGGAACGTATACATCGGGTTATCTACATATGGATTCAACCCTTTTGGGAAGCATGGGAGGCAATACTCGTTGTGGCCAGTTATCGTGACACCTTATACTTTGCCTCACTCGTTGTGCATGAAACGAGAGTTTTTGTTTCTAACAATTCTCATCCCCGGTCCAGAGCATCGTAAGCGATCGCTTGATATTTGATTGCAGCCACTAATTCATGAGTTAAAAATGATGTGGGAAAATTGTGTCAAAGCATTCGATGTTTCCAACCAACATAACTTCCTGATGCGAGCAGCAGTTATGTGGACCATAAGTGATTTTCCAGCATATGGTATGTTATCAGGATGGTCGACGCATGGAAGATTAGCATGCCCATATTGTCAAGATAATACTGATGTGTTCCAACTGAAACACGTACGAAAGACTAGTTGGTTCGATTGTCATCGTCGATTTCTACGACAAGATCATCCATATCGCCAGAGCACGACATTCTTTAGGAAAAACAAAAAAAAATTGATGGTCCACCTCTTATTATTGACGGGAATTATATAATGACTCAACTTAGAGATTTTGGTGCTGAGAGAACGGCTTCATGTGGAGGTAACGGACATTACCCTTTTGATGGTTGTGGCGAATACCATAATTGACACAAGAAGATAATTTTTTGGGATTTACCATATTGGAAGGACCATTTGTTGTGTCATAATCTACATGTTATACACATTGAGAAGAATTTTTTCGACAACATAATGAATACCGTTCTAAATGTGCAAGGAAAAATAAAAGATAATTTGAAAGCAATATTGGATTTGCCGGATATTTTTTCTCGGAAGGAACTACATGTAATGTCAAATGGAAAATCATTGTCTCCCGCATTCCGGTTGGATGCACATGCAAAAGATGAATTCTTTGACTGGATTAAGCATAGTGTAAAATTTTTAGATGGATACGCATCTAATATTCGTAATTGTGTCGATACTATTGAAGGCAAATTTTCAGGGATGAAAAGTCATGATTGTCATGTTGTCATGCAAAGACTATTCCCCTTTGCCTTTAGCGATCTTCTTCCTAAAAACGTCTATGAAGCAATTGCAGGTACGTTTATATTATTTTATATATAAATAATCATAATTTCATATATTATATGATATTAACTTTTTTATGTAGGGATTGGTGTTTTTTCCGAGATTTATGTACAAGATCACTTACTGAAGACGATATCCAAAGTTTGGAGTAAATAATATCGGTTCTCATTTGTAACCTCGAGAAAATATTTCCACCAGCGTTTTTTGATGTTATGGAGCATCTTCCTATTCACCTCTCTCGAGAAACAGTGCTTCGAGGACCTCTTCAGTACCAATAGATGTATCTTTTTGAGAGATATATGTTCCACCTAAAGAAAAAAGTTTAAAATCTTGCCAGGGTTGAAGGTTCAATCGTCGCACAAAATATTAATGAAGAAACATCTAACTTCGCTAGCTACTATTTTCCATCGCAAGTCCAAACAAAAAATAGAGGACCTGGACGAGATGATGATGGAGGAGAAAAACCAAGCTATCTAGTGTATGTGCCAGAAATATTTTCACAAATTAGACGTTTAAGTGGAAAAGAGAAGATGCGACGTCTATCAGAGGAGGAAAACATTAACTGGCATTTGAATATTTTGACAAATTGCGATAACATTTTGGAATATGAAAGGTACATTCAATTAAATTTTGTTTTTAATTGTTATTATAATTTATTATTAATTATTTTGTTCATAATTAACATGATATACATGGAACAAATATGTGTTCATTATTCAGATTACACAGAGAATGAGTTGGTCGTACTTAAAAAAAAGCGAATTTGCAAGATGGTTGCATTTTTATGTTAGTGTTACAACAATTATGTAATTTTCAATAATATTTTCATATATATATATATATATATAACTGACTACATTCAATTATTTTGCATGTTACTACAAGTCCTTCTAAGGGGATAACGTTTCCCACGTGGTTAGTTGAGGTTGTGAGTGGTCCAATATTTACTGCAACATCTTATCCAATATACTGCACTCGTGGATATGCTTTTAAGAGTCATCGTGAAGGAAACTAACAAACAACTTGTAATTATGGTGTATCATCTCAATCGGGATAAATTGTATACAACGGTGTTCTTCGTGAAATATTAGAAGTTCACTATCCAAGAATGATTTATTTGAGGTATATTGTGTTCTACTGTGACTAGTATGACCCTTTTATGGGTCAACGTCAAGATGAATTTGGTGTTACATCTTTCCACTCTCGTAAACGAAATAAAAAATATGATCCTTTGATACTTGCATCAAAAGCGGACCAGGTTTGATACATTCGATATCCTCGTGTGAGGAACAAGCAAGATCCTTGGATTATTGTGACCTCAATACATCCTAGAGGAATGGTATGTGGTATTACCGAATAAGACCCTATGCAACAAAGCACAATTGGTAACTTAGGTTCCATATACACTTCTCTTGAAGTTATCTTTGTTGTTGATTATATCACGAACGGAGATTACAACGTGTTTCAAGATTCAAAAGAAGAGATTGGCGAGTTTGACGACCAAAATTCAGCTAATTTAGAATGTTCATCATATTCAGATTAAATTTGTGATAATAATGTTTTATTTTTTTCCATACTATAATTATATATAAATTATCTTTTTCTGATAATACTTCATTTCAGATTATTATAATTAGAATAAATTATATTAAACTGAAAAATATTGGAAATAAACGCAGAACTTTTTCTTTGTTATATCTTTCTAAATTGGTGACGTGACATTTCTATTACTTTGAATCTATTAAAAGATATACAAATTTTAAATTAATTATAGACAATTAAAACAATTGTTTTTTGCTTTTTAAATTTTAGAGAATAATAGTAACATATCATATACTTTTTACGGGGGAAACGTAATTACCAACGCGGGCTTTCGCAAAAAATATTTATTATGGTGCCGACGGATTCTCGACGGAAATTGCCGTCGGGAATATCTAATATAACATATGATCGTTTCTTCTTCTATTTCCCTCTCGCCTTTCTTCTTCTCTGCCTCTTCGCCACTGCCATCGCCGGAAAATGCCTTTCCTCTTCACCTCCTGCGCTGTCGTCCCCATTAAATTCATGTAAGTTTTCTGATTTTAAGATACTTTTCTTTGATAGTTAGGTAAAATTTCAGAGATTACGATCTGAAATCTGGAAAAACAATCTAGTTTAACTAGTTTAATTCTCTTTGATAATATTCATTTATTTCTGATACCAACAAGTAGTTTAATCTGGAAAAACAAAAATCAACATCCTTTTGGGCTGTCTTTACAATCTCTATTTACCAGTGTATGTGCTCGATCTGTGGTGAAAAAAGTTTGAGTGAGAGGAAACTACTCCAGCTTCAAAACGAAAGGATTTTTTGTTTAGACAAATTAGAAATAGAAAAATACTTCTAAGCTAAATCACTTTAGCTGTTCATATGGTAACATATATATTTAACCCTATTTCCATTGACTGATATTACAAAATGTAACAAATGATTATATTCGTATTTAATTGATTTTTCTATTGAGAAAAAATATTGACAAATCATCTAAACCGGGAAGGAGCCAGGATGAAAGTAATTTAGATACTTTCTAGACTATTAGTATAATCATCTAATTCTGAAAATTGGGAAAGTTAAACGTTTAGGAAGCCCATGTGGAATGCAAGGGAGACATTTAATATATTTTAGATTTGAAAAATATAGGAAATTGATTGCAGTATTTACAGATGTAAAGGAGGAAGCAAGAGAAAAAGCTTGTGCAGCTTTCAATGCATTGTTCATCCACTATTTTTTTTGGTGATAGTAGCTTAGATGAAAACCTAGATTTTGAATGGGTTTATAATATTTTTTCCGACATCAATTACTATTTTCAGTTACCCAGATATCTTATATAAAATTCAATGATAAAATTATTCTAAATTCATATTATTAAAAGTAACTCAAATTTCACTGTCACCAATCAAAGTTGTGAGTAGCATCAAACCCAATATAAAAAAGAAAATATTATATTAAAAATTTATATTAAATTGATAGATTAATTTGAGAAAATTTTTATCCAAAGTTTAATTTGAATTTAGATTAATATTTGATTAATAGATTAATTTGAGAAAGTTTTTTTCGATATTTTAAAATTGGGTTTCAAAGAAAAATATCAAATAGTAAATGTACATAGATTGATAAAATATCACAATCATAATGTTTAAGGTCGTATCAAGAGTACCAAAGACATGGTGAGTCGTGTACTCCGAGTTGTATATCAACTCAAGTTCTAGAATCTGCAAATAATTCTTTTCGACCAATGACAATTGAATAATTGGTTCAGTAGTCTGGTTGTGAACTTCTTACTTTTCTTGATCCGAGACGTCAAGGAAATTCGACATGGTCAATTAAATTTTCTATAATTATTTTAACGCTATTCTAATAAAAATTTATAGATTTGGTATTTCAAACAACAGAATAAATAAATCTATATTAAATATGTTTCATTCTCTTTTGAACAAACCATATACAAAATTTTGAGATATTCCGTATGAAGAACGTCAGATTTGGTTCAGGACGTTTGCGGTACGTTAATTTATTTTTAAATAAATAATTGTTTTAAATAGTTTTAATAATATTTTTTTAGTAATATATAAGTAAATTTTGCAACAAGAATTTACATGACATCCCATGAATACAAAATTGATTGAAAAAGCTTTTCAAAAAGAGGCTGTAGTATAATTTTTTCGCCACATGAACGAGTGGAAACAAAAATGAAAAAGAGAAAATACAAACCAAGAGGGTTAAATGAGTCGGTTTGAAACAATTGTATTCGTTATTGGGAATATTCCAGCGGTGAGGTCATCTCAAGGACTAATTCAGAAAACCGTAAGAGCGACCGAGGAGGCAAAGGCATTTACATTGATGCCGGATTGACTAGTTTTCTAATATGAGCCGATCAATTGATAAAATAATTATTATATTAATTTTATTTATTATTATTTGAAATTTTTAAAATTTTTAATTTATAATTTTTTAACTTTTAGACATAAGAATTTGGACCACCTCCAGATCACTTGCAACTTCTCAAGACCGTCCATACGAACAAAAATACTGGTCGCATCCAAGATGGTCTCGTTAGTAAGATCATCGAAAAAGTGAAAAAGAAAAAAGTGATATTTTAACTGAGCAGTTTCAAGTTAGTTTTTCATCTTTGGTCTCCAAATTACCTCGTTGTGAGATTAACCGTCTGGTTCCTGATGTAAGTTTTATTTTTCCTTTTATTTATTTTTATATTTAATATTATAATACCTTTTTAATAATATTTTTTTGTTTTTATAGGAAGTACCATTTTATAAGTGTCGTCATCCAGGACTCGTGAGAGTTGCAGATACCGGTGGTGCAACATATGCGGCTATAAACAAGGAGAATGAACAGTTAAAAGAAAAAATGGCGGTTATGGAGATAGATATGATGAATCTTAAAAATATTGTAGAAATGATGAAAACCAAGTTTCCGGATCACTTTTTTTCTCGTCCTTCTTCTCCGTCTCCTCCGATGTAATTTGTAGTTTTAAAACAATTAAACAATTATTAAATTTATAGTCAGAAATATTATTTTTATTAATTGTATTAATATTTTTAAAAATATTTAAAAATATTAATTAAATTTAATATAAATACTAATTGTTCTAATATTTTTAATAAATATATATTTAAAATATTTAATAAATAAATTTTAAAAAATAAATATTCTAAGTTTTTTTCAATTATTTGGTTATTTTCGATGGATGCTGTCGTCGGCAATTACCGACGGATAATCCCGTCGGAAATTTGTCGGTTAACTCCCGATGGGTGAAAACCATTGGGATACACCATCGGTTCACATTCCCGACGGTAACGATCATCAGAAAACATCGACGGCTCGACTGACAAAATCCATCGCAAATACTTCAGGAATTTCCGAAGGAATAAACCCATCGAATATCCGTCGGTATTTGCGGACATCATGAACCCATCGTCTATCCATCGGAAATTGCTGACGGTGACATTTATCTCCAAACCATCAGGAATTCCCGATCCATTGCCAATGGAAGTTGATTTCCGATGAAATAGTCCCGATGAACATCTGTTGTCCGAAAGTAGACGGGAATTGCTATTCCCCACGGATTGCTGACGCAATTCACCATAGGGAATTTGATGTTTTCCTGTATTGAATATAGAAAATTGAGCTACCTTAACGTGAACTTTGGATTTGTGTCATTTTGTTCTCTAAATCTAAAGTTACGGACGATTTAGTGCAAACATGTCAAGTTGATGGGCCAGTTAAAATATCATTCTAAACTAATTATTGATGCTCATTGAGTAAAGGATTATAAATGAAGCATAATGCATGGCATGACACAGTTTTGGATAGATTGGATTACTTGGACGCTTTGTCGAAACTTATTCTGTCATCGCTAATTTTGGGTAAGATTGGATTACTTGGATACTTTGTCGTATCTATTTCAGTCTCAAAATTTTTCACAATATAGAAAATTGAACTAACTTAACGTCTACATTGGATTCATGTCATTCTGAGCTATAAATCAAAAGTTACGGACAATTTAATGCATACATGTCAGGTTGATTGGCCAGTTAAAATTGTCATTGTAAACTGATTATTGATGCTCATTGAGTAAAGGATTATAAATGAAGCACAATGCATGACATGACGCAGTTTTGGATAGATTGGATTACTTGGATGCTTTGTCGAAGCTATTTCTGTCTCAAATTTTTTTGCAATATAGAAAATTGAGCTAGCTTAACGTGGGCTTTGGATTTGTGTCATTCTAAAGCTCTAAATCCAATGATAGCGACGATTTAGTGCAAAATGGCAAGTTGATCAACCAATTTAAATGATCATTTTAAAGTGATTATTGATCTTCATTGAGTTAAGGCTTATGAATGAAGCACAATGCATGACATTACTGGGTTTTCGATTGATTGGATTACTTGGAGGCTTTGTCAAACCTATTTCTATTTCAAATATTTTCACAATATAGAAAATTGAGCTAGCTTAACGTGGGCTTTGAATTTGTGTCATTCTAAGTTCTAAATCCAAAGTTACGGATGATTTATTGCAGACATGTCAAGTTGATTAGCCAGTTAAAATGATCATTTCTTAACGGATCATTGATGCTCATTGGACTGATAAATGAAGCACAATGCATGACATTACGCAGTTCGGGATAGATTGCCATATCTATTTTTGTTTTAAATTTTGTCACATTTAAAAAATAAGCTAGCTTAACGTGGGCATTGGATTCATTTCATTTTGAGCTCTAAATCAAAAGTTACAGACGATTTAGTGTAGACATGTCAAGTTGATCAGCTAGTTAATATTATCATTCTAAACTGATCATTGGTGCTCATTGAGTAAAGACTTATTAGTGAAACACAATGTGTGGCATCACACATTTCGGGTAAGATTGGATTACTTGGATATTTTGACGTATCTATTTCAGTCTCAAAATTTGTCACAATATAGAAATTTGAGCTAGCTTAACATGGGCATTGGATTCGTGTCATTTGGAGCTATAAATTAAAATTTATGGACGGTTTAGTGTTGAGATGTCAAGTTGATTGACCAGTTAAAATGATCATTCTAAACTAATCATTGATACTCATTGAGCAAAGGCTCATAAATCAAAAGTTACGAATGGTTTAAAGTAGAGATGTCAAGTTGATCCGCCAGTTAAAATGATCATTCTAAACTGATCATTGATACTCATTGAGTAAAGTCTTATAAATGAAGAACATTGCATGGCATGACGAAGTTTTGGATATATTGGATTACTTTGACGATATGTCGAATCTATTTTTTGTCTCGAATTTTGTTACAAGATAGAAAATTGAGCTAGTTTAGCGTGGGATTTGGATTTGTGTCATTTTGACTTTACTAAAAGTTACGTACGATTTAGTGAAGACATGTCAAGTTGATTAGCCAGTTAAAATGATCATTCTAAACTGATCATTGATGCTCATTGAGTAAAGGCTTATAAATGAAGAACAATGCATGGGATGACACAGTTTTGGATCGATTGGAATACTTGGATGCTTTGTCAAAACTATTTATGTCTCAAATTTTGCCAAAATATAGAAAATCTAGCTAGCTTAATGTGGGCTTTAGATTTGTGTCAATCTGAACTCCAAATCAAAAGTTATGGACGATTTAGTGCGTAAATGTCAAGTTGATCGGGCAGTTCAAATGATCATTCTTAACTGATCTTTGGTGCTCATGGAGTAGAGGCTTATAAATGATGCACACTGCATGACAACACATAGTTCGGGATAGATTGGATAACTTGGACAATTTTTGTATCTGTTTCTATGTCAAATTTTGTCACAATATAGAAAATGAACCTATCTTAACATGGCCATTGGATTCATGTCATTCTTATCTATAAATCAAAAGTTACAGACGATTTAATGCATATAGGACAACTTGATCAGCAAGTTAAAATAATCATTCTAAACTAATCACGGGTGCTCATTGCGTAAGGACTTATAAATGAAGCATAATGCATGACATTACATAGTTTTTGATAGATTTGATTACTCTGAGGATTTGTTGTTGCAATTTTAATCTTAAATTTTAACAAAATATAGAAAATTGAGCTAGCTTATCATGGGCTTTGTATTTGGGTCATTCCAAGATCTAAATCAACCGTTACGGACGATTTAATGTGGACATGTCAAGTTGATCGGCCAATTAAAATGAGAATTCTTAACTGATCATTGGTGCTCATTGAGTAAAGGCTTATAAATGAATCACAATGCATGACATCATGTAGTTTTAGATAGATTGAATTACCTGGACACTTTGTCGTATCTATTTATGTCTCTAATTTTATCACAATATAGAAACTTGAGATAGCTTAACGTGAGTATTGGATTCGTGTCATTCTGAGGTCTAAATCAAAAGTTATGGACGATTTAGTGCAGACATGTCAAGTTGATCCAGTTAACATGATCGTTCTAAACTAATCAATTGTGCTCATTGAGTAAAGACTTATAAATGAAACATAATGCATGATATCACGCATTTTGGGTAAGATTGGATTAGCTGGATATTTTTTCGTATCTATTCGGTCTCAAAATTTGTCACAATATAGAAAATTGATCTAGCTTAATGTGGGCATTAGATTCATTGAGTAAAGGCTTATTAATGAAGCACAATGCATGCCATGACACTATTTTGGATAGATTGGATTATTTGAGATGCTTTGTCAAACCTATTTTTGTCTCAAATTTGTTCACAATATAGAAAATTGAGCTAGCTTAACGTGGGCTTTGGATGTGTGTCATTCTGAGCTCTAAATCCAAAGTTACAGACGATTTAGTTCATATATGTCAAGTTGATCGCTCAGTTAAAATTGTCATTCTTAACTGATCATTGGTGCTCATTGTTACAATATAGAAAATTGAGCTAGTTTAACGTGGGCATTGGACCGGTGTCATTCTGAGCTATAAATCAAAAGTTATGGACGATTTAGTGTAGACATGTCAAGTTGATTTCCCAGTTAAAATGATCATTCTAGAGTGATCATTACGGCTTATTGAGTAAAGGCATGTAAATGAATCACAATGTGTGGCATGACGCAGTTTTGGATAGATTGGATTACTTGAACGCTTTGTCGAATCTATTTCTGTCTCAAATTTTATCAAAATATTTAAAATTAAGCTAGCTTAACGTGGGCTTTGGATTTGTGTCATTCTGATCTCTAAATCAAAACATACATACGATTATGCGAACATGTCAAGTTGATCAGTCGGTTAAAATGATCATTAACTGATCATTGGAGCTCATTGAGTAGAGGCTTATAAATGAAGCACAATGCATGGCATCACGTAGTTCGAGATAAATTGGATAACTTGGATGCTTTGTCGTATCTATTTCTGTCTCAAATTTTGTCATAATATAGAAAATTGAGCTAGATTAACGTGGGCATTGGATCGTGTCATTATGAGCTCTAAATCAAAAGTTATGGACGGTTTAGTACAGACATGTCAAGGTTACCGGCCAGTTAATTTGATCATTCTAAACTGATCATTGGTGCTCATTAAGTAAAAGGCTTATAAATGAAGCATAATGCATGGCATCATGCATTTTGGGATAGATTGGATTACTTGGAGGCCTTATCGTATCTATTTCTATCTCAAAATTCGTTACAATATAGAAAATTGAGCAAGATTAACGTGGGCATTGGATTCATGTCATTCTGAGCTATAAATCAAAAATTACGGGTGATTTAGTGCACACATGTCAAGTTGATCAGCTAGTTAATATGATCATTCTAAACTGATCACTAGTGCTCTTTGAGTAAGGGCTTACTAATGAAATACAATGCATGGCATCACGCATTTTGGGTATGATTAGATTACTTGGATACTTTGTCGTATGTATTTTGGTCTCAAAACTTGTCATAATATAGAAAATTGAGCTACCTTAACGTGGGCATTGGATTCGTGTCGTTCAGAGCTATAAATCAAAAGTTATGGATGGTTTAGTGCAGAGATATCAAATTGATCGGCCAGTTAAAATGATCATTTTAAAATAATCATTAATGGTCATTGAGTAAATGCTTATAAATGAAGCACAATGCATGGCATGATGCAAATTTTGATAGATTGGATTACTAGGATGCTTTGTCGAATCTATTTATGTCTCCAATTTTGTAACAATATTGAAAATTGAGCTAGCTTAACGTAGGCTTTGGATTTGTGTCATTCTGAGCTCTAAATCCAAAGTTACCGATGATTTAGTGCAGACATGTCAAGTTGATCGGATAGTTAAAATGATCATTCTAAACTGATTATTGATGCTCATTGAGTAAAGGCTTATAAATGAAGCACAATGCATGGCATGACACAATTTTGGATTGATTGGATTACTTGGATGCTTTGTTGAAACTTATTCTATCTCAAATTTTGTCACAATATAGAAAATTGAGCTAGATTAACGTGGGCATTGGAATCCTGTCATTCGGAGCTCTAAACCAAAAGTTACAGATGATTTGTGCATACATGTCAAGTTGATTGACCAGTTAATATGATAATTCTAAACTAATCATTCATGCTCGTTGAGTAAAGACCTATGAATGAAACATAATGCATGGCACCACGCATTTTAGGTAGGATTGGATTACTTGGATACTTTTTCGTATCTATTTTGGTCTTTAAATTTGTCACAGCATAAAAAATTGAGCTAGATTAAGGTTGGCATTGGATTCGAATCATTCTCAGCTAGCTCTAAATCAAAAGTTATGGACGATTTAGTTTAGACATGTCAAGTTGATTGGCCAGTTAAAATGATTATTCTATACTGATCATAGATGCTCATTGAGTAAAGGCTTATAAATGAAGCACATGGCATGGCATGACGCAGTTTTGGATAGATTGGATTACTTGGATGCTTTGTCGAATCTATTTATGCCTCAAATTTTAAAACAATATAGAAAACTAAGCTAGCTTAACGTGGACTTTGGATTTGTGTCATTTTGAGCTCCTTCAAAAGTTACGGACAATTTAGTGCGAAAATGTCAAGTTGATCGGTCAGTTAAAATGATCATTCTCAACAGATCATCGGTGCTCATTAATTAGAGGCTTATAAATGAAGCATAATGCATGGAATCACGCAGTTCGGGATAGATTAGAGTCCTACGACGTCTTGTTGTATCTATTTTTTCTAAAATTTTGTCACAGTATAGAAAAATTGAGCTAGCTTAACGTTGGTATTGGATTCGTGTCATTCAAAGCTATAAGTCAAGTGTTACAAACGATTTAGTGCAGGCATTTCAAGGTGATCGTCCAGTTAATATGATCATTCTAAACTATGCAATGGTGCTCATTGAGTAAAGACTTATAAATGAAACACAATGCATGGCATCATGCATTTTGGGTAAGATTGGATTAGTTGGATACTTTGTCGTATCTATTTCGGTCTCAAAATTTGTCACAATATAGAAAATTGAGCTAGTTTAACGTGGGCATTGGATTCGTGTCATTCTGAGCTCAAATCAAAATTTATGAACGATTTAGTGCAGACATGTAAAGTTGATCGGCAAGTTAAAATGATCATTCTAAACTGATTGTTGATGCTCATTGAGTAAAGGCTTATAAATGGGGCACAATGCATGGCTTGACACACTTTTGGATAAATTGGATTACTTGGATGCTTTGTTGAATCTATTTCTGATTCAAATTTTGTTACAATAAAGAAAATATAGCTAGCTTAACATGAGCATTGGATTAATGTAATTCTGGGCTATAAATCAAAAGTAACGGACGATTTTGTGTGCAGACATGTCAAGTTGATTGGCCAGTTAAAATGATCATTTTAAACTGATCATTGGTGCTCATGGAGTAGATGCTTATCAATGAAGCACAGTGCATGACATCACATAGTTTGGGATAGAGTGGATAACTTGGACTCTATGTCGTATCTATTTCTATCTCAAATTTTGTTACAATATAGAAAATTGAGCTAGCTTAACGTAGGCATTGGATTCATGTCATTCCTATCTATAAATCAAAAGTTACGGACGATTTAGTGCAAACATGTCAAGTTAATCAGCGAGTCAAAATGATCATTTTAAACTGATCACTGGTGATCATTGAGTAAGGGCTTATAAATGAAGCACAATGCATGGCATGCGTAGTTTTGGATAGATTTGATTACTCTGAGGATTTGTCGAAGCAAATTTAATCTTAAATTTTACCACAATATAAAAAATTGAGTTACCTTAACATGAGTTTTGCATTTGTGTCATTCTGAGCTGTAAATCAAAACTTACGGACGATTTAGTGTGGACATGTCAAGTTGATCGTCCAGTTAAAATGATCATTTTTATTTGATCATTGGTGCTCATTGGGTAAAGGCTTATAAATGAGGGACATTGCATGGTATCATGCAGTTTTGGATAAACTGGTTTACTTGTACGCTTTGTCGTATTTATTTCTCTGTCAAATATTGTCACATTATAGAAACTTGAGCTAGGTCAACGTGGGCATTAGATTCGTGTCATTCTAAGCTCTAAAACAAAATTTACGAACGATTTAGTGCACACATGTCAAGTTGATCAGCTAGGTAATATGATATTTCTAAAGTAATCATTGGTGCTGATTTAGTAAAGACTTATAAATGAAACATAATGCTTGACATCACACATTTTCGTATATATTTTTGTGTTAAATTTTGTCACAATAGAGAAAAATGAGCTAGGTTAATGTGGGCATTGGATTCATATCATTATGAGCTATAAATAAAAAATTACGGACAATTCAGTGCAGACATTTCAAGTTGATCGCAAATTAATATGATCATTCTGAACTTATCTTTGATGCTCATTGAGTAAAAGCTTATAAATGAAGTAAAACGCATGGCATGACGCAGTTTTAAATAGATTGGATTACTTGGACGCTTTGTCAAATCTATTTCTGTGTTGAATTTTGTTACAATATAGAAAATTGAGCTAGCTTAATGTGGGCTTTGGATTTGTGTCATTCTGAGCTCTAAATCCAAAGTTCCGGACGATTTAGTGCAGACATGTCAAGTTGATGGGCCAGTTAAAGTGATCATTCTAAACTAATTATTGATGCTCATTGCGTAAAGGCTTATAAATGAAGCACAATGCATGGCAAGACGCAGTTTTGAATAGATTTGATTACTGGGACGCTTTGTGGAACATAATTCTGATACAATTTTTTTCACAATAAAGAAAATTGAGCTAGCTTAACGTTGGCTTTGGATTTGTGTGTTTCTTAGCACTAAATCCAATGTTACGTATGATTGAGTACATACATGTCAAGTTGATCGACCAGTTAAAATGATCATTTGTAACTAATCATTTTTAACTGATCATTGGTGCTCATTGAGTAGAGGCTTATATATGAAGCACAATGCATGAGATAATGCACTTTGGGTCAGATTGGATTACTTGGATACTTTTTCGAATCTATTTCTGTCTCAAAATTTGTCACAATATAGAAATTTGAGCTAACTTAACATGGGCATTGGATTCGTGTCATTCTTAGCTATAAATCAAAAGTTACAGACGGTTTAATGCAGAGATGTCAAGTTGATCAGGCAGTTAAAATGATCATTCTAAACTAATCATTGATGCTCATTAAGTACATGCTTATAGATGAAGCACAATGATGGCATGACATAGTTTTGGATAGATTGGATTACTTGGATGCGTAGTCAAATCAATTTCTATCTCGAATTTTGTCACAATATAGAAAATTGTGCAAGCTTAGCATGGGATTTGGATTTGTTTCATTCTGAGCTTAAAATCCAAAGTTATGTATGATTTATTGCAGACATGTCAAGTTGATCGGCCATATAAAATGATCATTCTAAGCTGATTATTGATGCTGATTGAGTAAAAGCATATAAATGAAGCACAGTGCATGGAATGACGCCGTCTCGGATAGAAGTGATTACTTGGACGCTTTGTCGAATATATTTCGGTCATAAAATATGTCACAATATAGCAAATTGAGCTAGTTTAACGTAGACATTGGACGATTTAGTGCAGCCATGTCATGTTGATCAGACAGTTAAAATGATCATTCTAAATTTATCACTAGTGCTCATTGAGTAAGGGCTTATAAATGAAACATAATGAATGACATTACGAATTTTTGATAGATTTGATTACTCAGAGGATTTGTCAAAGCAATTTTTATCTTCAAATTTATCACAGTATAGAAAATTGAGCTAGATTAATGTGGGTGTTGCCTTTGTGTCATTCAAAGCTCTAAATCAAACGTTACACACGATTTAGTGCGCACATGTCCATTTTATTGGCCTGTTAAAGTGATCATTCTTAACTGACCATTTTTACTCATTGAGTAAAGGCATATAGAAAATTGTCACAATAGAGAAAATTGAGCTATTTTAACGTGAGCATTGGATTCGTGTCATTCTGAGCTATAAATCAAAAGTTACGGACGATTTCGTGCAGACATGTCATGTTGATCGGCCAGTTTAAATGATCCTTCTAAATTGATCATTGATGCGCATTGAGTAAAGGCTTATAAATGAAGCATAATGCATGGCTTGACGTAGTTTTGGAAAGAAATGATTACTTGGATGCTTTTTCGAATCTATTTCGGTTTTAAATTTTGTCACAATATAGAAAATTGAGCTAGTTTAACGTGGGCATTGGATTCAAGTGATTCTAAGCTATAAATCAAAAATTACCGACGATTTAGTGCATACATGTCAAGTTGATCGACCAGTTAAATTGATCATTCCAAACTGATCACTGGTGCTCATTGAATAAGGGCTTATAAATGAAGCATAATGCATGACATTATGCAGTTTTGATAGACTTAATAACTCTGAGGATTACTCGACGCAATTGTAATCTTAAATTTTATCACAATATAGAAATTGAGCTAGCTTAACGTTGGCTTTGCATTTGTTTCATTCTGAGCTCTAAATCAAAAGTTACTGACGATTTAGTGCGGACATATTAAATTGATCAGCCAGTCAAAATGATCATTCCTAAATGATCATTTGTGCTCATTGATTAGAGGCATATAAATGAATCATAATGCATGGCATCACACAGTTCGGGATAGATTAGAATCCTAAGACGTTTTGTCCTATCTATTTTTGTCTGAAATTTAGTCAGAATATAGAAAATTCAGCTAGCTTAAGGTGGGTATTGGATTCGTGTCATTCTGAGCTATAAATCAAATGTTAAAGGCGATTTAGTGCAGATATATCAAGTTGATCGGCCAGTTAAAATGATCCATTCTAAACTTATGATTGATACTCATTGAGTAAAGGCTTATAAATGAAACCCAATGCATAGCATCATGCAGTTTTGGATAGAATGGATTACTTGGACGCTTTATCCTATCTATTTCTGTTTCAAATATTTTCACAATATAGAAACTTGTGCTAACTTAAAGTGGGCATTGGATTCGTGTCATTCTAAGCTCTAAATCAAAAGTTATGGACGATTTAGTGCAAACATGTCAAGTTGATCGTCCAGTTAATATGATCATTGTAAATTGATCATTGGTGCTCATTGAGTAAAGACTTATAAATGAAACACAATGCATGGCATCACGCATTTTGTGTAAGATTGGATTACTTTGATACTTTCTCATATCTATTTCCGTCTCCAAAATTTGTCACAATATAGAAAATTGAGCTAGTTTAACGTGAGCATTGGATTCGTGTCATTATGAGCCCGAAATCAAAAGATACGGACGATTTAGTGCAAACATGTCAACTTGATCAGCCAGTTCAAATGATCATTAAAAATTGATCATTGATGCTCATTGAGTAAAGGCTGCTAAATGAAGCACAATGCATGGCTTGACAAATTTTTGGATAGATTAGATTACTTGGACTTTTTGTCGAATCTATTTCTGTTTTAAGTTTTGTTAGAATATAGAAAATTGAGCTAGTTTAACATGGGCATTGGATTCGAGTCATTCTGAGTTATAAATCAAAAGTTACGAAACATTTAGTGCAGACATGTCAAGTTGAATGGCCAGTTAAAATGAAAATTCTTAACAGATCATTGGTGCTCATTGAGTAAAGGCTTATAAATGAAGCACAATGCATGGCATGATACAGTTTTGGATAGATTGGATTAGTTGGACACTTTGTCAAACCTATTTCTATCTAAATTTTATCACAATATAGAAAATTAAACTAGCTTAACGTGGGCTTTAAATTTGTGTCATTCTATACTCTAAAAAAAATTATAGACGATTTAGTGTAGACATGTCAAGTTGATTAGTCAGTTAATATGATCATTCTAAACTAATCATTGTTGCTCATTGAGTAAAGACTTATTAACAAAACACAATGCATGGCATCACGTGTATTGGATTACTTCGATACTTTGTCGTATCTATTTTGGTGTTAAAATTAGTCAAAATATAGAAAATTGAGGTAGCTTAACGTGGGCATTGGATTCGTGTCATTCTGAGCTATAAATAAAAAGTTATGGACGGTTTAGTGTTGAGAAGTCAAGTTGATTGGCCAGTTAAAATGATCATTCTAAACTAATCATTGATACTCATTGAGTAAAGGCTTATAAACGAAGCATAATGCAGGGCATGACGCAATTTTGGATAGATTGGATTACTTGGACGCTTTGTCGAATCTATTTCTGTGTCGAATTTTGTCACAATATAGAAAATTGAGGGAGCTTAGCGTGGGTTTGGATTTGTGTCATTCTGAGCTCAATTCCAAAGTTACATATGATTTCTACAGACATGTCAAGTTGATCGGCCAGTTAAAATGACAATTATAAACTGATTGTTGATCCTAACTGAGTAAAAGGTTGTAAATGAAGCGCAATGCATGGCATGCCGCAGTTTCGAATAGATTGGATTACTTGAATGCTTTGTCGAATCAATTTCTATCACAAATTTTGTCCCAATTTAGAAAATTGAGCTAGCTTAACGTGGGTGTTGGAATCGTGTCATTCTAAGCTCTAAATCAAAAGGTACGGACGATTTAGTAAAGACATGTCAAGTTGATCGGCCAGTTAATATGATAATTCTACAGTAATCATTGGTGCTCATTGAGTAAAGAATTATAAATTAAGCAAAATGCATGGCATCACGCATTTTAGGTAAGATTGTATTACTTGGATACTTTTTCGTATCTATTTCGGTCATAAAATTTGCATAATATAGAAAATTAAGCTAGCTTAACGTGGGCATTGTATTTGTGTCATTCTGAGCTATAAATCAAAAGTTACGGCGGATTTAGGGTAGAAATGTCAAGTTGATTGGCCAGTTAAAATGGTCAATCTAAACTGATCATTGATGCTCATTGAATAAATGCTTATAAACGAAGCACAATGCATGGCATGACGGAGTTTTGGATAGATTGGATTACTTGGACTCTTTTTCAAATCTATTTCTGCCTCAAACTTTGTGACCATATAGAAAATTAAGCTAGATTAACGTGGAATTTGGATTTGTGTCATTCTGAGATCTAAATCAAAGGTTATGTACGATTTAGTGCGGATATTTCAAGTTGATTGGTAAGTTAAAATTATCATTCTTAACTGATCCCTGGTGCTCATTGAGTAGAGGCTTATAAATGAAGCACAATGCATGGCATGACGCCGTTTTGGATAAAATGGATTACTTGGATGCTTGGTCGAATCTATTTACGTCTAAAATTTTATCCCAATATACAAAATTAAGCTAGTTTAACGTGGGCTTTGGATTTGTGTAATTCTGAGCTCTAAATCAAAAATTACGGACAATTTAGTGCAAACATGTCAAGTTGATCAGCCAGTTAATCTGATCATTCTAAACTGATCATTGGTGTTGATTGAGTAAAGACTTATAAATGAAACATAATGCGTGGCATCACGCATTTTGGGTAAGATTTGATTACTTGGATACTTTGTCGTATCTATTTTGGTCTCAAAATTTGTCACAATATAGAAAATTGAGCTAAATTAATGTGGGCATTGGATTCATGTCATTCTGAGCTATAAATCAAAAGTTACGGACAGTTTAGTGCAGAGATGTCAAGTTGATCGGCCAGTTAAAACGATTATTCTAAAATAATCATTGATGCTCATTGAGTAATGGCTTATAAATGAAGCAAAATGCATGTCATGACCCAATTTTGGATAGGTGCGATTATTTGGACGCTTTGTAGAATCTATTTATGTGTCGAATTTTGTCACAATATAGAAATTGAACGAGCTTATCGTGGGCTTTGGATTTATGTCATCATGAGCTCAAAATCCAAGTTACGTATGATTTAGTGTAGATATGTCAAGTTGATCGGCCAGTTAAAATGAGCATTCTAAAATGATTGTTGATTCTCATTGAGTAAAGGCTTATAAATGAAGCACAATGTATGGCATGACGCAGTTTCGGATAGATTGGATTACTTGAATGCTTTGTCGAATCTATTTCTATCTCAAATTTTGTGACAATATAGAAAATTGAGCAAGATTAAAGAGGGCATTGGAATCGTGTCGTTGTAAATTCTAAATCAAAAGTTACAGACGATTTAGTGAAGACATGTCAAGTTGATCGGCCATTTAATATGATAATTCTAAAGTAAACATTGGTGCTCATTGACTAAAGAATTATAAATTAAACATTATGCATGGCATCACGCATTTAAGGTAAGATTGGATTATTTGGATATGTTTTCGTATCTAATTTGGTCATAAAATTTGTCGCAATGTAGAAAACTGAGGTACTTAACATGGTAATTGGATTCATGTCATTCTGAGCTATAAATCAAAAGTTACGGCAGATTTAGTGTAGAAATGTCAAGTTGATTGGCAAGTTAAAATGGTCATTCTAAACTAATCTTTGATGATCATTGAGTAAAGGCTTATAAACGAAGCACAATGCATGGCATGATCGAGTTTTAGATAGATTGGATTACTTGGACACTTTGTCGAATCTATTTCTGCCTCAAACTTTGTCACCATATAGAAAAATAAGCTAGATTAAAATTGGCTATGGATTTGTGTAATTCTGAGCTCTAAATCAAAAGTTATGTACGATTTAATGCGGACATGTCAATTTGATTGGTCAGTTAAAATGGTCATTCTTAACTGATCATTGGTGCTCATTGAGTAGAGGCTTATAAATGAAGCACAATGCATGGCATGACGCAGTTTTGGATAGATTGGATTACTTGTACGCTTTTTCGAATCTATTTATGTCTAAAATTTTACCACAATATTCAAAATTAAGCTAGTCTAACATGGGCTTTGGATTTGTGTCATTCTGTGGTCGAAATCAAAAATTACAGACAATTTAGTGAAGACATGTCAAGTTGATCAGCAAGTTAATCTGATAATTCTAAACTAATCATTGATGCTCATTGAGTAAAGGCTTATAAATGAAACATAATGCGTGGCATCACACATTTTGGGTAAGATTTGATTACTTGGATACTTTGTCGTACCTATTTTGGTCTCAAAATTTATCACAATATAGAAAATTGAGCTAAATTAATGTGGGCATTGGATTCGTGTCATTCTGAGCTATAAATCAAAAATTACGGACGGTTTAGTGCGTACATGTCAAATTGATTGGTCACTTAAAATGATCATTCTTAACAGATGATTGGTCCTCATTGAGTATAGGCTTATAAACGAAGCACAATGCGTGGCATGATGGAGTTTTGGATAGATTGGATTACTTGGACACTTTGTCGAATCTATTTCTGCCTCGAACTTTGTCCCCATATAGAAAAATAAGCTAGATTAACATGGGCTTTGGATTCGTGTCATTCTGAGCTATAAATCAAAAGTTACGGACGGTTTACTGCAGAGATGTCAAGTTAATCGGGCAGTTAAAATGATCAATCTAAACTAATCATTGATGCTCATTGAGCAAAGGCTTATAAATCAAGCAAAATGCATGTCATGACGAAGTTTTGGATAGGTGGGATTATTTGGACGCTTTGTAGAATCTATTTATCTGTTGTTTTGTCACAATATAGAAATTGAACGAGCTTAGCGTTGGATTTGGATTTATGTCATTTTGAGCTCAAAATCCAAAGTTATGTATGATTTAGTGCACACATGTCAAGTTGATCGGCCAGTTAAAATGATCATTCTAAAAAGATTGTTGATGCTCATTGAGTAAAGGCTTATAAATGAAGCACAATGTATGACATCACACCGTTTCAGATAGATTGGATTACTTGAATGCTTTGTCGAATCTATTTCTATCTCAAATTTTGTGACAATATAGAAAATTGAGCAAGATTAAAGAGGGCATTGGAATCCTGTCGCTCTAAGCTCTAAATCAAAAGTTACGAACAATTTAGTGCACACATGTCAAGTTAATCAGCCAGTTAATATGATCATTCTAAACTAATCATTGGTGCTCAATGAGTAAAGACTTATTAATGAAACAGAATACATGACATCATGCATTTTGGGTAAGATTGCATTACTTGGATACTTTTTCGTCTCTATTTTGGTCTCAAAATTTGTCACAATATAGAAAATTGAGCTAGCTTAACGTGGGCATTGGATTCTTGTCATTATGAGCTATAAGTCAAAAGTTACGGACGATTTAGTGCAAACATATCAAGTTGATCGGCCAGTTAAAATGATCATTATAAACTACTCATTGATGCTCACTTAGTAAAGTAAAGGCTTATAAATGAAGCACAATGCATGGCTTGATGCAATTTTGGATAGATTGGATTACTTGGATGCTTTGTCAAATCTATTTTTGTGTTGAATTTTGCTACAATATAAAAAATTGAGCTAGCTTAACGTGACCATTGGATTCGTGTCATTATGAGCTATAAATCAAAAGTTACGGAAGATTTAGTGCAGATATGTCAAGTTGATCGGACAGTTAAAATGATCATTCTAAACTTATCTTTGATGCTCATTGAGTAAAGGCTTATATATGAAGAACAATGCATGGTATGACGCAGTTTTGGATAGCTTGGATTACTTGTACGTTTGTCGAATCTATTTCTGTTTTGAATTTTGTTACAATATAGAAAATTGAGATAGCTTAAAGTGGGCTTTGCATTTGTGTCATTCTAAGCTCTAAATCAAAAGTTACAGACGATTTAGTGCAGACATGTAAAGTTCATCGGCCAGTTAAAATTATCATTCTTTACTGATCTTTGGTGCTCATTGATTAGAGGCTTATAAATGAAGCATAATGCATGGCATCATGTAGTTTGGGATAGATTGGAGTCCAACGACGTTTTTCGTATCTATTTTTGTCTGAAATTTTGTAACAATATAGAAAATTGAGCTACCTTAACGTGGGTATTTGATTCTTGTCATTCTGAGCTATAAATCGAATGTGAAAGAAGATTAAGTGCATACATGTCAAGTTGATAGGCGAGCTAAAATGATACATTCTAAACTGATCATTAATGCTCATTGAGTTAGGGCTTGTAGATGAAGCACCATGCATAATATCATGTAGTTTTGGACAGATTGGATTTCTTGGATGCTTTTTCCTATCTATTTCTGTCTCAAATTTTGTCACAATATGGAAAATTGAGCTACATTAACATGTGCATTAGAATAGTGTCATTGAGCTCTAAATCAAAAGTTACTGACGATTTAGTGCAGACATCTCAAGTTGATCAGCCAATTAATATTATCATTCTAAACTAATCATTGGTGCTCATTGAGTAAAGACTTATAAATGAAACATATTGTGTGGCATCACGCGTTTTGGGTAAAATTGGATTACTAGAATACTTTGTCATATATATTTTGGTCTCAAATTTTGTCACAATATAGAAAATTGAGCTAACTTAACGGGGGCATTGGATTTGTGTCATTATGAGCTATAAATCAAAAGTTACGGATGATTTAGTGAAGACATGTCACGTTGATTGGCAAGTTAAAATGATCATTTTAAACTGATCATTGATGCTCATTGAGTAAAGGCTTATAAATGAAGCACAATGCATGGCATGACACAATTTTGGATAGATTAGATTACTTGGACACTTTGTCGAATCTATTTCGGTCTCAAATTTTATCACTATATAGAAAATTAATCTACTTTAACTTTGGCTTTGGATTTTTTTTATTTTGAGCTATAAATCAAAAGTTATGGACGATTTAGTGTGGACATGTGAAGTTGATCGGTCATTTAAAATGATCAATCTTAACTTATCATTGATGCTCATTGAGTAGAGGCTTATAAATGAACCACAATGCATGGCATGAGTAAAGACTTTTTAATGAAACACAATGCATGGCATCACGCATTTTGGGTAAGATTGGATTACTTGGATACTTTTTCGTATCTATTTTGGTCTTAAAATTTGTCAAAATATAGAAAATTGAGCTAGATTAACGTGGGCATTGGATTCGTGTCATTTTGAGCTATAAATAAAAAGTTATGGACGGTTTGGTGCAGAGATGTCAAGGTGATGAGCCAGTTAAAATGATCTATCTAAACTAATCATTGATGCTCATTGGGTAAAGGCTTATAAATGAAGCATAATGCATGGCTTGACGTAGTTTTGGATACATTGGATTACTTGGACGCTTTGTCGAATCTATTTCTGTTTCAAATTTTGTCACAATATAGAAAATTGAGCTAGTTTAATGTGGGCATATGATTTGTGTCAATGTGAGCTATAAATCAAAATTTACGGATGATTTAGTGCAGTCATGTCAAGTTGAGTAGCCAGTTAAAATGATCATTATAAACTGATCATTGGTGCGCATGGAGTATAGGTTATAAATGAAGAACAATGCATGACATCTCACAGTTCGGGTAGATTGGATAACTTGGGACGTTTTGTCATATCTATTTCTCTCAAATTTTGTCATAATATAAAAAATTGGGCTAGCTTAACGTGGGCTTTGGATTCAAATCATTATTAGCTATAAATCAAAAGTTACAGACGATTTAGTGCAGACATGTCAAGTTTATCAGCAAGTTAAAATGATCATTCTAAACTGATCACCGTTGCTCATTGAGTAAGGGATTATAAATGAAGCATAATGGATGACATTACGTAGTCTTTTATAGATCTGATTACTCTGACGATTTGTTGTAGCAATTTTAATATGAAATTTTTTTAAAATATAGAAAATTGAGCTAGCTTAATATGGACTTTGCATTTATGCCATTCTAAGCTCTAAATGAACAGTTATAGAGGATTTAGTGAAGATATGTCAAGGTGATCGGCCAGTTAAAATGATCATTCTTAACTGAGCATTGGTGCTCATTGAGTAAAGGCGTATAAATGAAGCACAATGCATGACATCATGCAGTTTTGGATAGATTGGATTACTTGGATGCAATGTCATATCTATTTCTATCTCAAATTTTATCACAATATAGAAACTTTGGCAAGCTTAACATGGGCATTGGATTCGTGTCATTCTAAGCTGTAAATCAAAAGTTACAGACGATTTAGTGCACACATGTCAAGTTGATCAGCCAGTTAATATGATCATTCTAAACTAATCATTGGTGCTAATTGAGTAAAGACTTATAAATGAAACATACTGCATGGCATCATGCATTTTGGGTAAGATTGGATTACTTTGATACTTTTTCGTATCTATTTTGGTGTCAAAATGTGTCACAATATAGAAAATTGATCTAGCTTAACGTATGCATTGGATTCGAGTCATTATGAGCTATAAATAAAAAGTTACGAACTATTTAGTGTAGACACGTCAATTTCATCGCCTAGTTAAAATGATCATTCTAAACTGATCTTTGATGCTCATTTAGAAAAGGCTTATAAATGAAGCACAATGCATGGCATGACGCAGTTTTGGATTGATTTGATTGCTTAGACGCTTTGTCGAATCTATTTCGGTCTCAAAATTTTGTCACAATATTGAAAATTGAACTAGATTAACGTGGAGTTTGGATTTGTGTCATTCTAAGCTCTAAATCCAAAGTTACGAACAATTTAGTGCAAACATATCAAGTCGATCGGCCTGTTAAAATGATCATTCTAAACTGATTATTGATGCGCATTGAGTAAACGCTTATAAATGAAGCACAATACATGGTATGACGCAGTTTTGGATAGATTGGATTACTTCGACGCTTTGTCGAATCTATTTCTGTCTCAAATTTTGTCACAATATAGAAAATTGAGCTAGCTTAACGTGTGCATTAGAATAGTGTCATTCTAATCTCTAAATCAAAACTTACTGACTATTTAGTGCAAACATGTTAAGTTGATCAACCAATTAATATGATCATTCTAAACTAATCATTGGTGCTGATTAAGTAAAGACTTATAAATGAAACATAACGCAAGGCATCATGCATTTCAGGTAAGATTGGATTACTTGGATGCTTTGTCGTATATATTTGGGTCTCAAATTTTGTCATAATATAGAAAATTGAGCTAACTTAACGGAGGCACTGGATGCCTATCATTCTGAGCTATAAATCAAAAGTTACGGACGATGTAGTGCAGAAATGTCAAGTTGATTGGCCAATTAAAATGATCATTTTAAACTGAACATTCATGCTCATTTAGTAAAGGCCTGTAAATGAAGCATAATGCATGGCATTACGCAATTTTATTAGATTGGATTACTTGGACACTTTTTCGAATCCATTTCTTTCTCAAATTATATCACTATAAAGAAAATTAAGCTACCTTAACTTGGGCTTTGGATTTTTGTTATATTGAGCTATATATCAAAAGTTACGGATGATTTAGTGTGGACATGTCAAGTTGATCGGTCATTTAAAATGATCATTCTTAACTGATCATTGGTGCTCATTGAGTAGAGGCTTATAAAAGAACCACAATGCATGGCATGAGTAAAGACTTTTAAATGAATCACAATGCATGGCTTGACGCAGTTTTGTATAGATTGGATTACAAGAATGCTTTTTCGAACCTATTTCTTTTTCAAATTTACTTCACAATATAGAATATTGAGCTAGTTTAACGTGGACATTGTATTCGTGTCCGTCTGAGCTATAAATCAAAAGTTACGGATGATTTAGTGAAGACATGTCAAGTTGATTGGCCAGTTAATTTGATCATTCTAAATTGATCACTGGTGCTCATGGAGTAGAGGCTTATAAATGAAGCACAATTCATGACATCACACAGTTCGGAATAGATTGGATAACTTGGACGTTTTGTCTTATCTATATCTGTATCAAAATTTTGTGACAATATAAAAAATTGAGCTAGCTTAAGTTTTGGCATTGGATTCAAGTCATTCTGAGCCATAAATCAAAAGTTACGGAAGCTTTAGTGTAGACATGTCAAGTTCATCAGCAATTTAAAATGATCATTCTAAACTTACCACCGGTGCTCATTGAGTAAGGGCGTATAAATGAAGCATAATGGATGACAAGACGCAGTTTGTTATAGATTTGATTACTCTGAGGATTTGTCAAAGCAATTTTAATTTTAAAATTTTCACAATATAGAAAATGAGCTAGCTTAACATGAGCTTTGCATTTATGTCTTTCTGAGCTCTAATTCAACAGTTACTGAGGATTTTGTGCGGACATTTCAAGGTGATGGGCCAGCTAAAATGATCATTCGTAACTGATCATTGGTGCTCATTGAGTAAAGACTTATAAATAAAGCACAATGCATGGCATCATTCAGTTTTGGATAGATTGAATTACCTGGACGCTTTGTCATATCTATTTTTGTCTCAAATTTAGTCACAATAAAAAAACTTGAGGTAGCTTAACGTAGGCATTGGATTCGTGTCATTCTGAGCTCTAAATCAAAAGTTACGGACAATTTAGTGCACACATGTCAAGTTGATCAGCCAGTTAATATGATCATTCTAAACAAATCATTGGTTCTCATTAAGTAAGGACATATAAATTAAACATAATCCATGCCATCACACATTTAGGGTATGATTGGATTACTTGGACACTTTTTCATATCTATTTTGGTCTCAACATTTGTACAATATAAAAAATTGAGCTAGCTTAACGTGGGCATTGGATTCGTGTCATTATGATCTATAAATAAAAAGTTATGGACAATTTAGTGCAGACATGTCAAGTTGATTGGCTAGTTAAAATGATCATTCTAAACTGATCTTTCATGCTCATTTAGTAAAGGCTAATTAATGAAGCACAATGCATGGCATGACGTAGTTTTCGATAGATTGGATTACTTGGACGCTTTGTCGAATCTATTTTGGTCTCAAAATTTTGTCACAATATAGAAACTTGAGGTAGCTTAATGTGGGCATTTGATTCTTGTCATTCTGAGCTCTAAATCAAAAGTTATGGACGATTTAGTGCACACATGTCAAGTTGATCAGCCAGCTAATATGATCATTCTAAACTAATCATTGGTGCTCATTGAGTAAAGACTTATAAATGAAACATAATGCATGGCATCACACATTTTGGGTAAGATTGGATTACTTGGACGCTTTGTCGTATATATTTGGGTCTCAAATTTTGTCACAATATAGAATATTGAGCTAACTTAACGGAGGCAGTTGATTCGTGTCATTATGAGCTATAAATGAAAAGTTATGGCCGATTTAGTGCAGACATGTCAAGTTGATTGGCGAGTTAAAATGATTATTTTAAACTGATCATTGATGCTCATTTAGTAAAGGCTTGAAAATGAAGCACAATGCATGGCATGAGGCGATTTTGGTTAGATTGGATTACTTGTACACTTTGTCGAATCTATTTCTGTCTCAAATTTTATCACTATATAGAAAATTAAGGTACCTTAACTTGGGCTTTGGAGTTTTGTTATATTGAGCTATAAATCAAAACTTACGGACGATTTACTGCGGACATATCAAGTTGATTGGTGATTTAAAATGATCATTCTTAACTGATCATTGGTGCTCATTGAGTAGAGGCTTATAAAAGAACCACAATGCATGGCATGAGTAAAGACTTTTAAATGAAGCACAATGCATGGCTTGACGTAGTTGTGGATAGATTGGATTACATGAACGGTTTTTCGAATCTATTTCTTTTTCAAATTTACTTCACAATATTGAAAATTGAGCTAGTTTAATGTGGGCATTTGATTCATGTCACTCTGAAATATAAATTAATAGTTACGGATGATTTAGTGCAGACATGTCAAGTTCATTGGCCAATTAAAATGATCATTCTAAACTGATAAATGGTGCTCAAGGAGTAGAGGCTTATAAATGAAGCACAATGCATGACATCACATGGTTCGGGTAGATTGGATAACTTGGATGCTTTGTCTTATCTATATTTGTCTAATATTTTGTCACAATACAAAAAATTGATCTAGCTTAATTTGGGCACTGGATTCAAGTCATTCTAAGCCATAAATTAAAAGTTATGGACGATTTATTGCATACATGTCAAGTTCATCAGCAAGTTAAAATGATAATTCTAAATTTATCACCGGTGCTCATTGAGTAAGGGCTTATAAATGAAGTATAATGGATGACATTTGGCAGTTTTTTTATAGATTTGATTACTCTGAGGATTTGTCTAAACAATTTTAATCTTAAGTTTTTTCACAATCTGGAAAATTGAGCTAGCTTAACATGGTCTTTGCATTTGTGTTATTCTAAGCTCTAAATCAAATGTTACGGACGATTTAGTGCGGACATGTCAAGTTGATCTAAAATGATCATTTTTAACTGATCATTGGTGCTCATTGAGTAAAAGTTTATAAATGAACCACAATGCATGGCATGAGTAAAGACTTTTTAATGAAACACAATGCATGGCATCACGCATTTTGGGTAAGATTGGATTACTTGGATACTTTGTCGTATCTATTTTGGTTTTAAAAATGGTCACAATATAGAAAATTGAGCAAGATTAACGTGGCTATTGGATTCGTGTCATTCTAAGCTATAAATCAAAAGTTATGGACGGTTTAGTGCAGAGATGTCAAGTTGATCGGCCAATTAAAATGATCATTCTAAACTAATCATTGATGCTCATTGAGTAAATGCTTACAAATGAAGCACAATGCATGGCATGACGTAGTTCTGGATAGATTAGATTACTTGGACAGTTTGTCGAAACTATTTCTGTCTGGAATTTTGTCACAATATAGCTTAGCGTGGGCTTTGGATTTGTGTCATTCTGAGATCAAAATCTAAAGATACGTATGATTTAGTGTAGATATGTCAAGTTGATTGGCTAGTTAAAATGATCATTCTAAACTAATTATTGATGCCTATTGAGTAAATGTTTATAAATGAAGCACAATGCATGACATGACGCAGTTTTGGATAGATTGGATTACTTGGACGTCGTGTCAAATCTATTTCTGTCTCAATTTTTTGTCACAATATAGAAAATTGAGCTAGATTAACGTGGGCATTGGACCATGTCATTTTGAGCTCTAAATCAAAAGTTACAGATGATTTAGTACAGGCATGTCAAGTTGATCAGCCACTTAATATGATCATTGTAAACTGATCATTGGTGCTCATTGAGTAAAGACTTATTAACGAAACACAATTCATGGCATCATGCATTTTGGGTAAGATTGGAATACTTGGATACATTCTCGTATCTATTTTGGTATCAAAATTTGTCATAATATAGAAAATTTAGCTAGCTTAATGTTGGCATTGGATTCTTGTCGTTCTAAGCTATAAATCAAAAGTTACAGATGGTTTAGTGTAGAGATGTCAAGTTGATTGGCCAGCTAAATGCTCATTCTAAACTGATCATTGATACTCATTTAGAAAAGGCTTATAATGAAGCAGAATGCATGGCATGACGCAGTTTTGGATAGATTGGATTACTTGGACGCTTTGTAGAATCTATTTCTATCTTGAATTTTGTTACAATATTGAATATTGAGCTAGCTTAACGTGGGCTTTGGATTTGTGTCATTGTGAGCTCTAAATCAAAAGTTACGGATGGTTTAGTGTAGAGATGTCAAGTTGATTGGCCAGTTAAAATGCTCATTCTAAACTGATCATTGATGCTCATTGAGGCTTATAAATGAAGCAGAATGCATGGCATGACACAATTTTGGATAGATTGGATTACTTGGATGATTTATCGAATCTATTTCTATCTCGAATTTTGTCACAATATAGAAAGTTGAGCTAGTTTAACGTGGGCATTGGATTTGTGTCATTCTGAGCTATACATCAAAAGTTATGGATGATTTAGTGTGGACATGTAAGTTGATTGGCCAGTTAAAATGATCATTCTAAACTGATCATTGGTGCTCATGTAGTAGAGGCTTATAAATGGAGAACAATGCATGAAATCACACAGTTCGGAATAGATTGGATAACTTGAACGCTTTGTCGTATCTATTTCTGTCTCAAATTTTGTCACAATATAAAAATTGAGCTAGCTTAACGTACGCATTAGATTCATGTAATTCTGAGCTATAAATCAAAAAATACGGACGATCTAGTGCAGACATGTCAAGTTGATCAGCCATATAAAATGATCATTCTAAACTGATCACTGGTGCTCATTGAGTAAGGGTTTATAAATGAAGCATAATGCAGGAAATTACGTAGTTTTGGATAGATTTGATTACTCTGAGGATTTGTCGAAGCAATTTTAATTTTAAATTTTATCACAATATAAAATATTGAGCTAGCATAACGCGGGCTTTGCATTTGTGTTATTCTGAGCTCTAAATCAAAAGTTATAGACGATTTTGTGCGCACATGTCAAGTTGATCGGCCAGTTAAAATGATCATTCTTAACTGATCTTTGGTGCTCATTGATTAAAAGGCTTATAAATGAAGCATAATGCATGGCATCATGCAGTTCGAGAAATATTGGAGTCCTACGACGCTTTGTCATATCTATTTTTGTCTCAAATTTTGTTACGATATAGAAAATCGAGCTCGCTTAACGTGGGTATTGGATTCGTGTCATTCGGAGCTATATATCAAATGTTACGGATGATTTAGTGCAGATATGTCAAGTGGATCGGCCAGTTAAAATAATCCATTCTAAACTGATCATTGATGCTCACTGAGTAAAGGCTTATAAATGAAGCACAATGCATGGCATCATGCAGTTTTGGATATTTTGGATTACTTGGACGCTTTGTATCATATATTTTTGAATCAAATTTTATCTCAATATAGAATCTTGAGCTAGCTTATTGTGGCCATTGGATTCGTGTCATTCTGAGCTATAAATCAAAAGTTACAGACGATATAGTGCAGGCGTGTCAAGTTGATCAGCCAGTTAATATGATCATTATAAACTAATCATTGGTGCTCATTGAGTAAAGACATATACATGAAGCACAATGCATGGCATGACGCAGTTTTGGATAGATTAAATTACTTGGGGGCTTTGTCAAATGAATTTCTGTGTCAAATTTTGTCACAATTTCAAAAATTAAGCTAGTTTAACGTGGGTATTAGAATTGTGTCATTCTGAGCTATAAATCAAAAGTTTTGGATGATTTAGTGCTAACATCCAAGTTGATCCGCCAGTTAAAATGATCATTCTAATTTGATCATTGACATTCATTGAGTAAAGGCTTATCAATGAAGCACAATGCATGGCATGATGCAGTTTTGGATATATTTGATTACTTGGCGCCTTGTCGAATCTAGTTCTAACTCAAACTTTGTCACAATAAAGAAAATTGATCTAGCTTAATGTGGGATTTGGATTCGTGTGATTCTAAGGTTTAATTCAAAAGTTACAAACAATTTAGTGAAGATATGTCTATTTGATAGGCCAATTAAAGTGATCATTCTAAACTGATTATTAATGGTCATTGAGTAAAGGCTTATAAATGAAGCAAATGCTTGGCATGACGTAGTTTCGGATTGATTGGATTACTTGGATGCTTTATCGAAACTATTTATGTCTCAAATTTTGTCACGATATAGAAAATTGAGATAGATTAACACGCATTGGAATCGTGTCATTTGGAGCTCTAAATAAAAAGTTATGAACGATTTAGTGCAGACATGTCAAGTTGATCGGCTAGTTAATATGACCACTCTACACTAATCATTGGTGCTCATTGAGTAAAGACTTATAATTGAAACATAATGCATGGCATCACGCATTTTGGGTAAGATTGGATTACTTGGATACATGTCCTATCTATTTTGGTCTCAGAATTTATCACAATATAGAAAATTGAGATAGCTTAACGTGTGCATTGGATTCATGTCATTCTGAGCTATAAATAAAAAGTAATAGACGATTTAGTGCAGACATGTCAAGTTGGTCAGCCAGTTAAAATGAGCATTCTAAACTGATCATTGATGCTCATTGAGTAAAGGCTTATAAATGAAGCACAATGCATGACATGACGCAGTTTTGGATAGATTAGATTGCTTGGCTCTATGTCGAATCTATTTATGTCTTGAATTTTGTCACAATATAGAAAATTGAGCTAGTTTGACATGGGAATTTGATTTGTGTCATTCTGAGCTATAAATCAAAAGTTATGGACGATTTTAGTGCAGACATGTCAAGTTGATCGGCTTGTTAAAATGATCATTCTAAACTGATTATTGGTGCTCATTGAGTAAAGGCTTATAAATGAAACACAATGCATGGAATGCTGCAGCTTTAGATAGATTGGATTACTTGGACGCTTTGTCGTATCTATTTCTGCTGCACAAGTTGTGACAATATAGAAACTTAAGCTGGCTTATCGTGGGCATTGCATTCGTGTCATTTTGAACGGACATGTGAAGTTGATCGGCCTGTTAAAAAGATCATTCTTAACTTATCATTGGTGCTTATTGAGTAGAGGCTTATAAATGAAGCACAATGCATGACATCACGCAGTTCGGGATAGACTGGATAACTTGGATTTTCTTCGTTTCTATTTTGTGTCAAATTTTATCACAATATAGAAAATTAAGCTAGGTTAACGTAGGCATTGGATTCATGTCATTCTGATCTCCAAATCAAAATTTACGGACCATTTCGTGCCGACATGTCTAGTTGATCGGCCAGTTAAGATGATCATTCTTAACTAATCATTGGTGCTCATTGAGTAGAGCCTTATAAATGAAGCACAATGCATGACATCACGCAGTTCGGGATAGATTGGATTACTTAGACGCTTTGTCATATCTCTTTCAATCTCAAATTTTATCACAATATAGAAAATTGAGCTAGCTTGACGTGGGTATTGGATTCATGTCATTCTAAGCCATAAATCAAATGTTACGGATGATTTAGTACAGACATGTCAAGGTGATTGGTTGGTCAAAATGATCCATTCTAAACTGATCATTGTTGCTCATTAAGTAAAGGCTTAAAAATGAAGCACAATGCATGGCATCATGCAGTTTTGGATAGATGGGATTTCATGGATGCTTTTTCATATCTATTTCTCTCTCAAATTTTGTCCCAATATAGGAGCTTGAGCTAGCCTAACGTGGGCATTGGTTTTGTGTTATTCTGAGCTCTAAATCAAAAGTGATGAAAAAGTTAGTGCACATATGTCAAGTTGATCGGCCAGTTAATATGACCATTTTAAACTCTGATCATTGATGCTCATTGAGTAAAGACTTATAAATGAAACACAATGCATGGCATCATGCATTTTTGGTAAGATTGGATTACTTGGATAATTTGTCGTACCAATTTTGGTTTTAAAATTTGTCACAATATAGAAAATCGAGCTAGCTTAACGTGGGCATTGGCTTCGTATCATTGTGAGCTATAAATCAAAAGTTGCAGACAATTTAGTGTAGACGCATAAATTTGATCGGCCAGTTTAAATGATAATTGTAAACTGATCATTGATGCTCATTGAGTAAAGGCTTATAAATGAAGCAGAATGCATGGCATGACGCAGTTCATGATAGTTTGGATTAATTGGACGCTTTTTCAAATCTATTTCTGTCTCAAATTTTTTCACAATATAGAAACTCGAGCTAGGTTAACATGGGCATTGGAATCGTGTCATTCTGAGCTCTAAATCAAAAGTTAAGGACGATTTAGTGCACACATGTCATGTTGATCAGCCAGTTAGTATGATTATTCTAAACTAATCATTGGTGGTCATTTTGTAAAGACTTATATATGAAATATAATGCATTGCATCACGCATTAGGGGTAAGATTTGATTACTTGGATACTTTGCCGTATCTATTTTGGTGTCCAAATTTGCCATAATATAGAAAATGGCGCTAGCTTAACGTGGGCACTGGATTCGGGTTAATCTGAGCTATAAATCAAAAGTTACGGACGATTTAGTGTACACATGTCAAGTTGATTGGCCAGTTATAATGATCATTCTAAATTGATCATTGATGCTCATTGAGAAAAAGCTTATAAATGAAGCACAATGCATGGCAAGATGCAGTTTTGGGTTGATTGGATTATTTCGACGCTTTTTTGAATCTATTTCTATCTCAAATTTTGTCACAATATAGAAAATTAAGCTCGCTTAATGTGGGCTTCGTATTTGTGTCATCCCGAACTCTAAATCAAAAGTTACAGACGATTTAGTGCAGACATGTCAAGTTGATCGGCCAGTTAAAATGATCATTCTTAACTGATCATCGGTGCTCATTGAGTAAAGGCTTATAAATGAAGCACAATGCATGAAATCACCCATTTCGGGATAGATTGGATAACTTGGACGCTTTATCCTATCTATTTTTGTCTCAAATTTTCTAAAAATATAGAAAATTGAGCTAGTTTAACGTGGGTATTGATTCTTGTCATTCTGAGCTATAAATAAAATGTTACACACGATTTAGTGGAGACATGTCAATTTGATCGGCCAGTTGAAATGGTCCATTCTAAACTGATCTTTGATGCTCATTGAGTAAAAGCTTATAAATGAAGCACAATGAATGGCAGCATGCAGTTTTGGATAGATTAGATTAATTGGACGCTTTACCGTATATATTTCTGTCTCAAATTTTATCAAAATATAGAAACTGAGCTAACTTAGTGTGGGCATTAAATTTGTGTCATTCAGAACTCTTAATAAAGAGTTACAGACGATTTAGTGCCGATATATCATTATGATCAGCCAGTTTATATGATCATTCTAAACTAATCATTGGTGCTCATTGAGTAAAGACGTATAAATGAAACATAATGCATGGCATCATGCATTTTGGTTAAGATTGGATTATTAGTATACTTTGTCATATCTATTTCAGTTTCAAAATTTGTCACAATATAGATAATTGAGCTATCTTAACGTGGGCATTGGATTCGTGTCATTCGGAGCTATAAATCAAAAGTTACGGACGATTTAGTGCAGACATGTAAGGTTGATCGGCCAGTTAATATGGTCATTCTAAGCTAATAATTGGTGATGATTGAGTAAAGGCTTATAACTGAAGAACAATGCATGGCATGACGGAGTTTTGGGTAGATTGAATTATTTGGACGCTTTTCCAATCTATTTCTGTCTTGAATTTTGTCACAATATAGAAAATTGAGCTAGCTTAACATGGGCTTTGGATCTGTGTCATTCCGAGCTCTAAATCAAAAGTTACGGATGATTTATTGCAGAGCTATCAAGTTGATCGGCCAGTTAAAATGCTCATTCTAAACTCATTATTGATGCTCAGTATAGCAGAGCTTATAAATGAAGCACAATGCATGACATGATGTTGTTTTGGATAGATCGGATTACTTGGACGCTTTGTCCGAATCTATTTCTGTCTCAAATTTTGTCACAATATAGAAAATTGAGTTACCTTAACATGGGCATTGGAATCGTGTGCTTCGGAGCTCAAAATCAAAAGTTACATACGATTTAGTGCAAACATGTCAAGTTGATCGGCTAGTTATTATGATCATTCTAAACTAATGCATGGCATCACGCATTTTGGGTAAGATTGGGTTACTTGGATACTTTGTCGTATCTGTTTCGGTCTCAAAATTAGTCACAATATAAAAAATTGAGCTAAACTAACGTGGGCATTGGATTCGTGTCTTTCAGAGCTATCAATCAAATGTTACAGTCGACTTATTATAAACTGATCGGCTAGTTAAAATGATCCATTATAAACTGATCATTGATGCTCATTGAGTAATGGCTTATAAATGAAGCACAATGCATGGTATCATGCAGATTTGGATAGATTGGATTATTTGGACGCTTCGTCGTATCTATCGGTGTCTCAAATGTTTTCACAATATAGAAAATTGAGGTAGCATAACGTGGGCATTGGATTTGTGTCATTCAGAGCTCTAAATCAAGAGTTACGGACGATTTAGTGCGGACATGTCATGTCGATCAGCCAGCTAATATGATCATTCTAAACTAATCATTTGTGGTCATCGAGTAAAGACTTATAAATGAAACATAATGCATGGTATCACGCATTTTAGGTAAGATTGGATTACTTGGATACTTTGTCGTATCCATTTCGATCTCAAAATTTGACACAATATAGAAAATTCAGCTACCCTAACGTGGGCATTGGATTCGTGTTATTCTGAGCTATAAATCAAAAGTTATTGATGATTTAGTGTGTACATGTCAAGTTGATCGGGCAGTTAAAATGATCGTTTTAAACTGATTATTGATGCTCATTGACTAAAGGCTTATAAGTGAAGCACAGTGCTTGGCATGACACAGTTTTGGATAGATTGAATTACTTGAAAGATTTGCCGAATCTATTTTTCTCTTGAATTTTGTCACAATATAAACAATTGAGGAAGCTTAACGTAGCCTTTGGATTTGTGTCATTCCGAGCTTTAAATCAACAGTGATGGATGATTTCTTGCAGAGCTATCAAGTTGATCGGCCAGTTAAAATGATCATTCTAAACTGATTATTGGTGCTCATTGAAGCACAATGCATGGAATGCTGTTGTTTTGGCTAGATTGGATTAGTTGGATGCTCTGTCGAATCGATTTTTGTCTCAAATTTTGTCACAATATAGAAAATTGATCTGCCTTAACATGGGCATTGGAATTATGTCATTCGGATCTCTAAATCAAAAGTTACAGATGATTTAGTGCAGACATGTCAAGTTGATCAGCCGGTTAATATGATCATTCTAAACTAATCATTGGTGTGGTTGAGTAAAGACTTCTTAATGAAACAAAATGCATGGCATCACGCATTTTGGGTAAGATTGGGTTACTTGGATACTTTGTCGTATCTATTTCGGTCTCAAAATTTGTCACGAAATAGAAAATTGAGCTAACTTAATGTGAGCATTGTATTCGTGTCAATCTAAGCTATAAATCAAATGTTACGGACGATTTAGTGCGGACTCGTGAAGTTGATCGGCAAGTTATAACGATCCATTCTAAATTGATTATTGATGCTCATTGAGTAAGGGCTAATAAATAAAGCACAATGCATTGCATGAAGCAGTTTGGAAAGTTGGAATTACTTGGACACTTTGTCGAATGTATTTCTGTCTCAAATATTGTCACCATATAGAAAATTCAGCTAGCTTGACAAGGGCTTTGGATTTGTGTCATTCAGAGGTCTAAATCAAAAGTTATGGATGATTTATTGCAGAGCTATGAAGTTGATCGACCAATTAAAATGATCATTCTAAACTGATTATTGATGCTCATTGAGTAAAGGCTTAGAAATGAAGCACAATGCATGGCATGATGTTGTTCTGCATAAATTGGATTACTTGGATGCTCTGTCGAATCTATTTTTGTCTCAAATTATGTCACAATATAGAAAATTGAGATGCCTTAACGTGGGCATTGGAATCGTGTCATTCAAATCTATAAATTAAAAGTTATGGACGATTTAGTACAGACATGTCAAGTTGATCAGCCAGTTAATATGATCATTCTAAACTAATCATTGCTGCTGATTGAGTAAAGACTTATTAATGAAACATAATGGATGGCATCAGTCATTTTGGGTAAGATTGGGTTATTTGGATACTTTGTCGTATCTATTTCAATCTCAAAATTTGTCACAAAATAGAAAATTGAGCTAACCTAATGTGAGCATTGAATTTGTGTCATTCTGAGCTATAAATGAAATGTTACAGACGATTTAGTGCGGACTTGTGAAGTTGATCGGCTGGTTAAAATGATCCATTCTAAATTGATTATTGATGGTCATTGAGTAAAGAATTATAAATAAAGCACAATGCATATCATGACCCAGTTTTTGATAGATTGAATTACTTGGACATTTTATCAAATGTATTTCTGCCTTTAGTTTGTCAAAATATTTAAAATTGAGATCGCTTAACATGGGCTTTGGATTTGTGTCATTCGAAGCTATAAATCAAAAGATATGGATGATTTTTTGCACAGCTATCAAGTTGATCGGCTATTTAAAATGATCCATTCTAAATTGATTAGTGATGCTCATTGAATAAAGGCTTATAAATGAAGCACAATGCTTGGCATGACTCAGTTTTGGATAGATTGAATTACTTTGACTCTTTGTCGAATGTGTTTCTGTCCTGAATTTTGGCACAATATAGAAAATTGAGCTAGCTTGATGTGGGCTTTGGATTTGTGTCATTCTAAGCTCTAAATCAAAAGTTTTGAATGATTTATTGCATAGCTATCAAGTTGATCGGCCAGTTAAAATGATCATTCTAAACTGATTATTGATGCTCATTGAGTAAAGGCTTATTAATGAAGCACAATGCATGACATGATGTTGTTTTGCATAAATTGGATTACTTGGATGCTCTGTCGAATCTTTTTTTCTCTCAAATTTTATAATAATATAGAAAATTGAGCTGCATTAATGTGGATATTGGAATCATGTCATTCGGACTCTCTAAATCAAAATTTACGAATGATTTAATGTAGACATGTCAAGTTGATCATCCAGTTAATATGATCATTATAAACTAATCATTGGTGCTGATTGAGTAAAGACTTATTAATGAAACACAATGCATGGCATCACGCATTTTGGGTAAGATTGGATTACTTGGATACTTTGTGGTGTCTGTTTTGGTCTCAAAATTTTTCAAAAAATAGAAAATTGAGCTAACTTAATGTGAGAATTCAATTCGTGTCATTCTGAGCTATAAATCAAATGTTATGGAGGATTTAGTGCGGACTTGTGAAGTTGATCGGCTATTTTGAATGATTCATTCTTAATTGATTATTGATGCTCATTGAGTAAAGGCTTATAAATTAAGCAGAATGCATGGCATGACTCTCTATATCAAAAATTATAGACAATTTATTGCGGACCTATTAAGTTGATCTGCCAGTTAAAGTGATCATTGCTGCTCATTCAGTAGAGGCTTAAAAATGAAGAACAATGCATGACATCATGCAGTTCGGGATAGATTAGATAACTTGGACGCTTTGTCGTATCTATTTTTGTCTCAAATTTTTCATAATATAGAAAATTGAGCAAGTTTAACGTGGGCATTGCATTCATTTCATTATGAGGTATAAATGAAAAGTTACGGACGATTTAGTGTATACATGTCAAGTTGATCAGCCAGTTACAATTATCATCGAAAACTAATCACTAGTTCTCATTGCGTAAGGGCTAATAAATGAAGCATAATGCATGACATTCCGAAGTTTTTGATAGATTTGATTTCTCTGAGGATTTGTCGAAGGAATTTTAATCTTAAATTTTATCACAATATAGAAAATTTAGCAAACTTAACGTGGGCTTTCTATTTGTGTCATTCTGAGTTCTAAATTAAAAGTTACGGATGATTTAGTGCAAACATGTCAAGGCGAACGGCCAGTCAAAATGATCATTCTTAACTGATCATTGGTGCTCATTTATTATAGTATAAATGAAGTATAATGCATGGCATCAGGAGTTCCTGATACATGGGATAACCTGGATGCTTTGTCGTATCTATTTTTGTCTCAAATTGTTTCGCAATATGAAACATTGAGATAGCTTAACGTGGGTATTGGATTCCTGTCATTCTGATCTATAAATCAAATGTGTAAGGATGATTTAGTGCAGACATGTCAAGTTGATCGTCCAGTTAAAATGATCCATTCTAAATTGATCATTGATGCTCATTGAGTAAAGGAATATAAATGAGGCACAATGCATGGCAGCATGCAGTTTTGGATAAATCGGATTACTTGAACGCTTTGTCATATCTATTTGTGTCTCAAATGTTTTCACAATATAGAAATTGAGTTAGCATACCGTGGGCATTAGATTCATTCCATTCAGAGCTCTAAATCAAGAGTTACGGACGATTTAGTGCAGACATGTCAAATCGATCAGCCAGCTAATATGATCATTCTAAACTAATCATTAGTGCTCATTGAGTAAAGACTTATAATTGAAACATAATGCATAGCATCACGCATTTTCGGTAAGATTTGATTATTTGGATACTTTGTCATATCTATTTTGGTCTCAAAATTTGACACAATGTATAAAATTGAGCTAGCCTAACATAGGCATTGGATTCGTGTCATTTTGAGCTATAAATCAAAAGTTACACATGATTTAGTGTGGACATGTCAAGTTGATCGGCCAGTTAAAATCATCATTCTAAACTGATTATTGATGCTCATTTAGTAAAGGCTTATAAATGAAGCACAATGCATGGCATGACACAATTTTGGATAGATTGAACTACTTGAAAGCTTTGTCGAACCTATTTCTCTCTTGAATTTTGTCACCATATAGACAATTGAGCTAGCTTAGCGTGGCCTTTGGATTTGTGTCATTCCGAACTTCAAATCAATAGTTATGGATGATATAATACAGAGCTATCAAGTCGATCGGCGAGTTAAAATTATCATTCGAAACTGATTATTGATGCTCATTGAGTAAAGGCTTATAAATGAAGCATAATGCATTGCATGCTGTTCTTTTGGATAGATTGGATTACTTGGACGCTCTGTTGAATCCATTTTTGTCAAAAATTTTGTCAGAATATAGAAAATTGAGCTGTCTTAACGTGGGCATTGCAATCGTGTCATTCGGAGCTCAAATCAAAAGTTACGGACGATTTAGTGCAGATATGTCAAGTTGATCATCCAGTTAATACGATCATTCTAAACTAATCATTTGTGTTGATTGAGTAAAGACTTATTAATGAAACATAATGCATGGCAACACGCATTTTGGGTAAGATTGGGTTACTTGGATACTTTGTCGTATCATTTTCGGTCTCAAAGTTTGTCACAAAATAGAAAATTGAGCTAACTTAATGTGAGCATTGGATTCGTGTCATTTTGAGCTATAAATCAAATGTTACGTATGATTTAATGCGGACTTGTGAAGTTGATCGGCTAGTTAAAATGATCCATTCCAAATTCATTATTGATGCTCATTTAGTAAAGGCTTAAAAATGAAGCACAATGAATGGCATGACACAGCTCTGAATAGATTGAATTACTTGGACGCTTTGTCGAATGTATTTCTGCCTTGAATTTTGTCACAATATAGAAAATTGAGCTAGCTTGACGTGGGCTTTGCATTTGTGTCATTCCGAGCTCTAAATCAAAAGTTATGGATGATTTATTGCAGAGCTATCAAGTTGATCGACCAGTTAAAATGATCATTTTAAACTGATTATTGATGCTCATTGAGTAAAGGCTTATAAATGAAGCAGAATGCATGACATGATGCAGTTTTGGATTGATTGGATTACTTGTACGCTTTGTCGAATCTATTTTTATCTCCAACTTTGTCACAATATAAAAAATTAAGCTAGCTTGATGTGGGCTTTGGATTTGTGTCATTCGGAGCTCTAAATGAAAAGTTATAGATGATTTATTGCAGAGCTATCAAGTTGATCGGCCTGTTGAAATGATCATTGTAAACTGATTATTGATGCTCATTGGATAAAGGCTTATAAATGAAGCACAATGCAGGGCATGATGTTATTCTACATAAATTGAATTACTTGTACGCCCTATCAAATCCATTTTTGTCTCAAATTTTGTCACAATATAGAAAATTGAGCTACCTTTACGTGGGCATTGGAAACGTGTCATTCCGAGCTCAAAATCAAACGTTATGGACGATTTAGTGCAGACATGTCAAATTGATTGGCCCATTAATATGATCATTCTAAACTGATAATTGGTGCTCATTGAGTAAAGACTTATAAATGAAACACAATAAATGGCATCACGAATTTTGGGTAAGATAGGACACTTTGTCATATCTATTTTGGCCTCAATATGTCATACTATAGAAAATTGAGCTAGTTTAACATGGGCATTGGATTTGTGTCATTCTGAGCTATAAATCAAAAGTTACTGACGATTTAGTACAGAAATATCAAATTCAAAGGCCAGTTAAAATGATCATTTTAAACTGATCACTAATGCTCATTGAGTAAAAGCTTATTAATGAAGCAAATGCATTGCATGATGCAGTTTTGGATAGATTGGATTACTTGGATGCTTTGTCGAATCTATTTATGTGTCAAATGTTTTTGACAATATAGAAAATTGAGCTAGCTTAACGTGGACTTTGGATTTGGGTAATTGTGAGTTCTAAATCCAAAGTTACGAAAGATTTAGTACAGACATGTCAAGTTGATCGGCCAGTTAAAATGATCAGTATAAACTGATCATTGATGCTCATGGAGTAAAGGCTTATAAATGAAGCACAATGCATGGCATGATGAAGTTTTGGATAGATTGGATTACTTGGATTCTTTGTCGAACCGATTTATGTCTCAAATTTTGTCACAATATAGAAAATTTAGCCAGCTTAACATTGGTATTGGATTTGTGTCATTGTGACCTCTAAATCAAATGTTACGGATGATTTACTGCAGACAAGTCAAGTTGATCGACAAGTTAAAATAATTCATTCTAAAGTGATCATTGATGCTTATTGAGTAAAGGCTTATAAATGAAGCACAAGGCATGGCATCATGCAGTTTTGGATAGATTGGATTACTTAGACGCTCTGTTGTATATCTTTTGCCTCAAATTTTGTCAAAATATAGAAACTTGAACTAGCTTAACGTGGGCATTGGATTCGTGTCATTCAGAGCTCTAAATCAATAGTTACGGACGATTTAGTGCAGACATTCCAAGTGGATCAGCCAGTCAATATGATCATTCTAAACTAATCATTGGTGCTCTTGAGTAAAGACTTATAAATGAAGCACATTGCATGGCATGACACATTTTGGATAGATAGGATTACTTGGAGGCTGTGTCATATCTGTTTCTGTCTCAAATTTTGTCGCAATATAGAAAATTGAGTGAGCTTAACGTGGTTATGTGATTCGTGTCATTTTGAGCAATAAATCAAATGTTACGGACAATTTAGCGGAGACATATGAAGTTGATCGGCTAGTTAAAATGATCCATTCTAAATTGTTCAATGATGCTCATTGATTAAAGGCTTATAAATGAAGCACAATGCATGGCATCATGCAGTTTTGGATAGATTGGATTAATTGGATGTTTTGCCATATCTATTTCTGTCTAAAAATTTGTCACAAAATAGAAAATTGAGATAACTTCGCGTGGGCATTGGATTCGTGTCATTCTGGGCTATAAATCAAATGTTATAGACGATTTAGTGCAGACATGTGAAGTTGATCGGCTAGTTAAAGTGATCCATTCTAAATTGTTCAATGATGCTCATTAAGTAAAAGCTTATAAATGAAGCACAATACATGGCATCATGCAGTCTTAGATTGGATTACTTGGACACTTTGTCGTATCTATTTATGTCCCAAATTTTTTCACAATATAGAAAATGGAGCTACCTTAACGTGGATATTTGATTCGTGTCATTCTGAGCTATAAACCAAATGTTAAGGACGATTTACTGCAAACATGTCAAGTTTATTGATCAGTTAAAATGATCCATTTTAAACTGATCATTGATGCTCATTGAGTAAAGTCTTATAAATGAAGCACAATGCATGGCATCATGCACTTTTGGATATATTGGATTACTTGGACGCTTTGCCGTATCTATTTCCGTCTCAAATTTCGTCATAATAGAGAAGCTTGAGCTAGCTTAACGTAGACTTTGGATTTATGTCATTATGAGCTCTAAATCCAAAGTTACGAAAGATTTAGTGCTTTGATCCGCGAGTTAAAATGATCATTCTAAACTGATCATTGATGCTTATTGAGTAAAGGCTTATAGATGAAGCAAAACGCATGGCATGATGCAGTTTTGGATAGATTGGATTACTTGTACGGTTTGTCGAATTTCTTTTTGTCTCAAATTTTGTCACAATATAGAAAATTGAGTTAGCTTAACATGGGATATGGATTTTTGTCATTCTTAGCTCTGAATCCAATGTTACGGATGATTTAGTGCAGACACATCAAGTTGATCGGGCAGTTCAAATGATCATTCTAAACTGATTATTTTTGCTCATTAAGTAAAGGCTTATAAAGAAGCACAATGCATGGCATGATGCAGTTTTGGATAGATTGGATTACTTGGACGATTTGCCGAATCTATTTCTGTTCAAATTTTGTCACAATATAGAAAATTGAGTTAATTTAACGTGGGCATTGGAATAGTGTCATTCTCAGCCCTAAATCAAAAATAGGGATGATTTAGGGTAGACACGTAAACTTGAACAGCTAGTTAATATGATCATTCTAAACAAATCTTTGGTGCCCATTGAGTAAAACTTATCAATGAAACATAATGCATGACATCACGCATTATCGGTAAGATCGGATTATTTGGATTCTTTATCGTATTTCTGTCTCAAAATTTGTCACAATATAGAAAAATGAGCAGGCTTAATGTAGGCATAGGATTCGTGTCATTTTGAGCTATAAATCAAAAGTTATGGACGATTAAGTGCATACATGTCAAGTTGATCGGCCAGTTAAAATGATCATTCTTAACTGATCATTGGTGCTCATTGAGTAGAGACTTATAAATGAAGCACAATGCATGACATCACGCAGTTCGGGAAAGATTGGATCACTTTGATGCTTTTTCGTATCTATTTATGTATCAAATTTTGTCACAATATAGAAAATTGAGCTAGTTTAACGTGGGCATTGGAGTAATGTCATTCTGAGCTATAAATCAAAAGTTACGAACGATTTAGTGGAGATATGTCAAGTTACTGACGATTTGGTGCAAACATGTCAAGTTGTTTGGCCAGTTAAAATGTTACATTCTAAACTGTTCACTGATGCTCATTGAGTAAAGGCTTATAAATAAAGCACAATGCATGGCATCATGCAATTTTTGATAGATTGGATAACTTGGACTCTTTTTCATATTTATTTCTGTCTCAAATTTTTTCACGATATAGAAAATTGTGGGAACTTAAAATGGGCATCGTATTTGTTTCATTTTGACCTATAAATCAAAAGTTACAAACGATTTAGTGCAGACATTTCAAGTTGATTGGCCAGTTGAAATGATCATTCTAAACTGATCAATGATGCTTATGGAGTAAAGGTTTATAAATGAAGCACAATGCATGGCATGACATAGTTTTACATAGATTGGATTAATTGGTCGGTTTGGCGAATTAATTTCTATCTCAATTTTTGTAACAATATAAAAAATAGCTAGTTTAACGTGGGCTTTGGATTTGTGTTACTCTGAGCTTTAAATCAAAAGTTATGGATGATTTAGTGCGGACATGTCCAGTTGATCGGCCAGTTTAAATGATCATTCTTAAGTGATCATTGGTGCTCATTGAGTAGAGGCTTATAAATGAAGCGCAATGCATGACATTACGCGGTTCGGGATAGATTGGATAACTTGGACGCTTTGTCGTATCTAGTTATGTCTCAAATTTTGTCACAGCATAGAAAATTGAGCTAGCTTAACGTGTGCATTGGATTCATGTCATTATGAGCTATAAATCAAAAGTTACGTACGATTTAGTGGAGACATGTCAAGTTGATCAGCCAGTTAAAATGATCATTCTAATCTGATCACTGGTGCTCATTGAGTAAGGGCTTATAAAAGAAGCATAATGCATGAAATTATGTAGTTTGTGATAGATTTTACTACTCTGAGGATTTGTCGAAGGAATTTTAATCATAAATTTTATCACAATATAGAAAATTGGGCTAGGTTAACGTGGGCTTTTGATTTGTGTCAATATGAGTTCTAAATCAAAAGTTACAGAAGATTAAGTGCGTACATGTCAAGAGTATTGGCCAGTTAAAATGATCAATCTTAACTGATCATTGGTGCTCATTGATTAGAGGCTTATAAATGAAGCATAATGCATGGCATCGGGCAGTTCGGGATAGATGGGATAACCTATACTCTTTGTCGCATCTATTTTTGTCTCAAATTTTGTCACAATATAGAAAATTGAGGTAGCTTAACATGGGTACTGGATTCGTGTCATTCCGAGCTATAAATTAAATCTTATGGACAATTTAGTGCATATATGTCAAGTTGATCAGTCTGTTAAAATGATCCATTCTAAATTGATCATTGACGCTCATTGAGTAAAGGCTTATAAATGAAGCACAAGGCAAGGCATCATGCAGTTTTGGATAGATTGGATTACTTAGATGCTTTGTCATATCTATTTTTGTCTCAAATTCTATCACAATATAGAAACTTAAGCTAGCTTAACATGGGCATTGGATTCGTGTCATTTAGAGCTCTAAATCAAGAGTTACGGACGATTTAGTGTAGACATTTCAAGGGGATCAGCAGTTAATATGATCATTCTAAACAAATCATTGGTGCTCATTGAGTAAAGTCTTATAAATGAAGCACATTGCATGGCATGCCACATTTTCGGATAGATTGGAATACTTGGAGGCTGTGTCATATCTATTTCTGTATCAAATTTTGTCGCAATATAGAAATGAGCGAGCTTAACGTGGATATGTGATTCGTGTAATTCTGAGCTATAAATCATATGTTACGCACGATTTAGCGCATACATGTGAAGTTGATCGGCTAGCAAAAATGATTCATTCTACACTATTCAATGATGCTCATTGAATAAAGGTTTATAAATGAAGCACAATGCATGACATCATGCAGTTTTGGATAGATTGGATTCCTTGGACGCTTTGCCGTATCTATTTCTGTCTCGAAATTTGTCCAAAAAATAGACAATTGAGCTAACTTAACATGGGCATTGGATTCGTGTCATTTTGAGCTATAAATCAAATGTTACCTATGATTTAGTGCAGACATCTGAAGTTGATCGGCTAGTTAAAATGATCCATTCTAAACTGTTCAATGATGCTCATTGAGTAAAGGCTTATAATGGAAGAACAATACATGGCATCATGCAGTTTTAGATTCGATTACTTGGACGCTTTGTCGTATCTATTTTTGCCTGAAATTTTGTCACAATATAGAATATTGAGCTAGCTTAACGTGGGTATTGGATTCGTGTCATTCTGAGCTATAAATCAAATGTTAAGGACCATTTATTGCAAACATGTCAAGTTGATCAGCCTGTTAAAATGATCCATTCTTAACTGATCATTGATGCTCATTGAGTAAAGGCTTATAAATGAAGCACAAGGCATGGTATCATGCAGTTTTGGATAGATTGGATTACTTAGACGCTTTGTCATATCTATTTTTGTCTCATATTTTGTCAAACTATAAAAACTTAAGCTAGCTTAACATGGGCATTGGATTCGTGTCATTTAGAGCTCTAAATCAAGAGTTACAGACGATTTAGTGTAGACATTTAAAGTGGATCAGCCAGTTAATATGATCATTCTAAACTAATCATTGGTGCTCATTGAGTAAAGTCTTATAAATGAAGCACGTTGCATGGCTTGACACATTTTTGGATAGATTGGATTACTTGGAGGCTGTGTCATATCTATTTCTATCTCAAATTTTGTCACAATATAGAAATGAGCGAGCTTAACGTGGGTATGTGATTCGTGTAATTCTGAGCTATAAATCAAATGTTACGGAAGATTTAGCGCACACATGTGAAGTTGATCGGCTAGCTAAAATGATTTATTCTACACTATTCAATGATGCTCATTGAGTAAAGGTTTATAAATGAAGCACAATGCATGGGATCATGCAGTTTTGGATAGATTGGATTACTTGGACGATTTGCCGTATCTATTTCTGTCTCGAAATTTGTCACAATATAGAAAATTGAGCTAATTTAACGTGGGCATTGGATTCGTGTCATTCTGAGCAATAAATCAAATGTTACCGACAATTTAATGCAGACATCTGAAGTTGACCGGCTAGTTAAAATGATCCATTCTAAACTGTTCAATGATGCTCATTGAGTAAAGGCTTATAAAGGAAGCACAACACATGGCATCATGCAGTTTTAGATCGGATTACGTGGACGCTTTGTCGTTTCTATTTCTGTCTCAAATTTTGTCACAATATAGAAAATTGAGGTAGCTTAACGTGGGTATTGGATTCGTGTCATTCTGAGCTATAAATCAAATGTTAAGGACCATTTATTGCAAACATGTCAAGTTGATCAGCCTATTAAAATGATCCATTCTAAACTGATCATTCATGCTCATTGACTAAAGGCTTATAAATGAAGCACAAGGCATGGTATCATGCAGTTTTGGATAGATTGGATTACTTAGACGCGTTGTCATGTCTATTTTTGTCTCATATTTTGTCACACTATAAAAACTTAAGCTAGCCTAACATGGGCATTGGATTCCTGTCATTTAGAGCTCTAAATCAAGAGTTACAGACGATTTAGCGTAGACATTTCAAGTGGATCAGCCAGTTAATATGATCATTCTAAACGAATCATTGGTGCTCATTGAGTAAAGTCTTATAAATGAAGCACATTGCATGGCATGACACATTTTTGGATAGATTGGATTACTTGGAGGCTGTGTCATATCTATTTCTATCTCAAATTTTGTCACAATATAGAAATGAGCGAGCTTAACGTGGGTATGTGTTTCGTGTAATTCTGAGCTATAAATCAAATGTTACGGAAGATTTAGCGCACACATGTGAAGTTGATCGGCTAGCTAAAATCATTCTACACTATTTAATGATGCTCATTGAGTAAAGGTTTATAAATGAAGCACAATGCATGGGATCATGCAGTTTTGGATAGATTGGATTACTTGGACGCTTTGCCGTATCTATTTCTGTCTCGAAATTTGTCACAATATAGAAAATTGCGCTAATTTAACGTGGGTATTGGATTCATGTCATTCTGAGCTATAAATCAAATGTTACCGACGATTTAATGCAGACATCTGAAGTTGACCGGCTAGTTAAAATGATCCATTCTAAACTGTTCAATGATGCTCATTGAGTAAAGGCTTATAAAGGAAGCACAACACATGGCATCATGCAGTTTTAGAACGTATTACGTGGACGTTTTGTCGTTTCTATTTCTGTCTCAAATTTTGTCACAATATAGAAAATTGAGCTAGCTTAACGTGGGTATTGGATTCGTGTCATTCTGAGCTATAAATCAAATGTTAAGGACCATTTATTGCAAACATGTCAAGTTGATCAGCCTGTTAAAATGATCCATTCTAAACTGATCATTGATGCTCATTGAGTAAAGGCTTATAAATGAAGCACAAGGCATGGCATCATGCAGTTTTGGATAGATTGGATTACTTAGACGCTTTGTCATATCTATTTTTGTCTTAAATTTTGTCACAATATAGAAACTTAAGCTAGCTTAACATGGGCATTGGATTCGTGTCATTTAGAGCTCTAAATCAAGAGTTACGGACGACTTAGTGTAGACATTTCAAGTGGATCAGCCAGTTAATATGGTCATTCTAAACTAATCATTGATGCTCATTGAGTAAAGTCTTATAAATGAAGCACATTGCATGGCATGACACATTTTTGGATAGATTGGATTACTTGGAGGTTGTGTCATATCTATTTATGCCTCAAATTATGTCACAATATAGAAATGAGCGAGCTTAACGTGGGTATGTGATTCGTGTAATTCTGAGGTATAAATCAAATGTTATGGACGATTTAGCGCAGACATGTGAAGTTGACCGGATAGCTAAAATGATTCATTCTACACTATTCAATGATGCTCATTGAGTAAAGGTTTATAAATGAAGCACATTGCATGGCATCAAGCAGTTTTGGATATATTGGATTACTTGGATGCTTTGCCGTATCTATTTCTGTCTCGAAATTTGTCACAAAATAGACAATTGAGCTAACTTAACGTGGGCATTGGATTCGTGTCATTCTGAGCTGTAAATCAAATGTTACCAACGATTTAGTGCAGAAATCTGAAGTTTATCCGCTAGTTAAAATGATCCATTCTAAACTGTTCAATGATGTTCATTGAGTAAAGGCTTATAAATGAAGCACAATACATGGCATCAAGCAGTTTTAGATTGGATTACATGGACGCTTTGTCGTATCTACTTCTGTCACAAATTTTGTCACAATATAGAAAAGTGAGCTATCTTAATGTGGGTTTTGGATTTGTGTCATTCTGAGCTATAAATCAAATGTTAAGGTCCATTTATTGCAAACATGTCAAGTTGATCAGTCAGTCAAAATGATCTAATCTAAACTGATCACTGATGCTGATTGAGTAAAGGCTTATAAATGAAGCCCAATGCATGGCATCATGCAGTTTTGGATAGAGTGGATTACATGGACCCTTTGTCGTATCTGTTTATGTCTCAAATTTTATCAGAATATAGAAAATTGAACTCGCTTAATGTGGGCACTGTATTCGTGTTATTTTGAGCTATACATAAAAAGTTACGGACGATTTAGTGAAGACATGTCAAGTTGATTGGCTAGTTAAAATGATCATTCTAAGCTGATCATTGATGCTTATAGAGTAAAGGCTTATAAATGAAGCAAAATGCATGGTATAATGCAGTTTTGGATAGATTGGATTACTTATATACCTTTGTCGAATCTTTTTCCGTCTCCAATTTTGTCACAGTATAGAAAATTGAGCTAGCTGAACATGGGATATGGATTTGTGTCATTCTGATCTCTAAATCCAATGTTACGGATGATTTATTGCAGACATGTAAAGTTGATCAGGCATTTAAAATGATCATTCTAAACTGATTATTGATGCTCATTAAGTAATGGCGTATAAATGAAGCATAATGTATGGCACGCAGTTTTGGATAGATTGGATTACTTGAATGATTTGCAGAGCCTACTTCTGTTCAAATTTTATAACAATATAGAAAATTGAGTTAGCTTAGCGTGGGCATTGGAATAGTGTTATTGTCAGCCCTAAATAAAAAATTAGGGACGATTTAGGGCAGGCATGTCAACTTGATCAGTCACTTAATATGATAATTCTAAATTAATCATTGGTGCTCATTGAGTAAAGACTTATAAATGAAACATAATGCATGACATCAAGCATTTTGGGTAAGATTGGATTACTTGGATTCTTTTTCGAATTCTATTTCGGTCTTCCAATTTGTCACAATATAGAAAATTGAGCTAGCTTAATGTGGGTGTTGGATTCGTGTCATTTTGAGATATAACTCAAAAGTTACGTATGATTTAGTGCAAACATGACAAGTTTATCGGCCAGTTAAAATGATCATTCTTAACTGAACGTTGTTGCTCATTGAGTAGAGGCTTATAAATGAAGCACAATGCATGACATCACGCAGTTCGGGATAGGTTGGATCACTTCGATGCTTTGTATCTATTTATGTCTCAAATTTTGTCACATTATGGAAAATTGAGCTCGCTTAAGGTGGGCATTGGATTCATGTCATTCTTAGCTATAAATCAAAAGTTAAAAACGATTTAGTGGAGATATGTCAAGCTACGGACGATTTAGTGCAGACGTGTCAAGTTGATCGCTCAGTTAAAATGTTCCATTCTAAACTGATCATTGATACTCATTGAGTAAAGGCTTATAAATAAAACACAATACATGGCATCATGCACTTTTTGATAGATTGGATTACATGGATGCTTTGTCGTATCAATTTCTGTCTCAAATTTTGTCACAATACAAAAAATTGAGCTAATTTAATGTGGCATTGTATTCGTGTCATTTTGAGCTATAAATCTAAAGTTACGAACGATTTAGTGCAAACATGTCAAGTTGATTGGCCAGTTAAAATGATCATTCTAAACTGATCATTTGCTTATAGAGTAAAGGCTTATAAATGAAGGAGAATGCATGGCATGATGCAGTTTTGGATAGATTGGATTACTTGTATGCTTTTGTCGAATCTATTTCTGTTTCAAATTTTGTCAAAATATAGAAAATTGAGCTAGCCTAACATGGGATATGGATTTATGTCATTCCGATCTCTAAATCCAATGTTACTGATGATTTAGTGCAGACATGTAAAGTTGATCCGACAGTTAAAATGATCATTGTAAACTGATTATTGATGCTTATTAAGTAAAGGCTTATAAATGAAGCACAATGCATGGCATTACGCAGTTTTGGATAGATTGGATTAGTTGGACGATTTGCAGAATCTATTTCTATTCAAATTTTGTAACAATATAGAAAACTGGGTTAGTTTAACATGGGCATTGTAATAGTGTCATTCTCAGCCCTAAATCCAAAATTAGGGATGATTTAGGGTAGACATGTCAACTTGATCAAGCAATTAATATGATCATTCTAAACTAATCACTGGTGCTAATTGAGTAAAGACTTATAAATGAAACATAATGCATGACATCATGTATTTTGGGTAAGATTGGATTACTTGGATTCTTTTTCGTATATATTTTGGTCTCAAAAATTTTCACAATATAAAAAATCGAGCTAGCTTAACGTGAGCATTGGATTCGTGTCATTTTGAGCTATAAATCAAAAGTTTCGTACGATTTAGTGCAAACATGTCAAGTTGATCAGCCAGTTAAAATGATCATTCTTAACTGATCATTGGTGCTCATTGAGTAGAGGCTTATAAATGAAGCACAATGCATGACATCACGCAGTTCGGGATAGATTGGATCACTTTGATGCTTTATCGTATCTATTTATGTCTCAAATTTTGTCACAATATGGAAAATAGAGCTCGCTTAACGAGGGCATTGGATTCATGTCATTCTTAGTTATAAATCAAAAGTTACAAACAATTTAGTGGAGATATGTTAAGATACAGAGGATTTAGTGCAAACATGTCAAGTTGATCGGCCAGTTAAAATGTTCCATTCTAAACTGATCATTGATGCTCATTGAGTAATGGCTTATAAATAAAGCACAATGCATGGCACCATGCAGTTTTGGATAGATTGGATTACATGGATACTTTGTCGTATCTATTTTTGTCTGAAATTTTGTCACAATACAGAAATTGAGCTAGCTTAACGTGGGCATTTTATTCGTGTCATTTTGAGGTATAAATCCAAAGTTACGGATGATTTAGTGCAAACATAACAAGTTGATTGGCGAGTTAAAATGATTATTCTAAATTGATCATTTGCTTATAGAGTAAAGGCTTATAAATGAAGCAGAATGCATGGCATGATGCAGTTTTGGATAGATTGGATTACTTGTATGCTTTTGTCGAATCTATTTCTGTCTCAAATTTTTTCAAAATATAGAAAATTGAGCTAGCTTAACATGGGATATGGATTTGTGTCATTCCGATCTCTAAATCCAATGTTACGGATGATTTAGTCCAAACATGTAAAGTTGATCAGGCAGTTAAAATGATCATTGTAAACTGATTATTGATGCTTATTAAGTAAAGGCTTATAAATTAAGAACAATGCATGGCATTACACAGTATTGGATAGATTGGATTACTTAGACGACTTGTCGAATCTATTTCTATTCAAATTTTGTAACAATATAGAAAATTGAATTAGCTTAACGTGGTATTGGAATAGTGTCATTCTCAGCCCTAAATCAAAAATTAGGGATGATTTAGGGCAGACATGTCAACTTGATCAGGCAGTTAATATGATCATTCTAAACTAATCACTGGTGCTAATTGTGTAAAGACTTATAAATGAAACATAATGCATAACATCACGCATTTTGAGTAAGATTGGATTACTTGGATTGTTTTCGTATATATTTTGGTCTCCAAATTTTTCACAATATAGAAAATTGACCTAGCATAACGTGGGCATTGGATTCGTATCATTTTGAGCTATAAATCAAAAGTTTCGTACGATTTAATGCAAACATGTCAAGTTGATCGGCCAGTTAAAATGATCATTCTTAACTGATCATTGGTGCTCACTGAGTAGAGGCTTATAAATGAAGCATAATGCATGACATCACGCAGTTCGGGGATAGATTGGATCACTTTGATGCTTTGTCGTATCATTTCTGTCTCAAATTTTGTCACAATATGTAAGATTGAGCTCGCTTAACGTGGGCATTGGATTCATGTCATTCTTAGCTATAAATCAAAAGTTATGAACGATTTAGTGGAGATATGTCAAGTTGATCGGCCAGTTAAAATGTTCCATTCTAAACTGATCATTGATGCTCATTGAGTAGAGGCTTATAAATGAAGCACAATGCATGACATCACGCAGTTCGGGATAGATTGGATAACTTGGATGATTTGTCGTATCTATTTCTGTCTGAAATTTTGTCACAACACAAAAAATTGAACTAGCTTAACGTGGGCATTGTATTCGTGTCATTTTGAGCTATAAATCCAAAGTTACAGATGATTTAGTGAAAAAATGTCAAGTTGATAGCCCAGTTAAAATGATCATTCTAAACTGTTCATTGATGCTTATAGAGTACAAGCTTATAAATGCAGCAGAATGCATGGCATGATGCAGTTTTGGATAGATAGGATTACTTGTACGCTTTGTCGAATCTGTTTCTGTCTCAAATTTTATCACAATATAGAAAATTGAGCTAGATTAACATGAGATATGGTTTTGTGTCATTCCGATCTGTAAATCCAATGTTACCGATGATTTAGTGCAGACATGTAAAGTTGATCGGGCTGTTAAAATGATCATTCTAAACTGATCATTGATGGTTATAGATTAAAGGCATATAAATTAAGTAGAATGCATGGCATGATGCAGTTTTGGATAGATAGGATTACTTGTACGCTTTGTCGAATCTATTTATGTCTCAAATTTTGTCACAATATAGAAAATTGGGCTAGCTTAACATGGGATATGGATTTGTGTCATTCCAATCTCTAAATCCAATGTTACGGATGATTTAGTGCAGACATGTAAAATTGATCGGGCAGTTAAAATGATCATTCTAAACTGATTATTGATGCTCATGAAGTAAATGCTTATAAATGAAACAAAATGCACGGCATAACGCAGTTTTGGATAGATTGGATTACCTGAACGCTTTGTCAAATCAATTTCTGTCTAAAGTTTTGTCAAAATATATAAAATTGAGCTAGATTAACGTGGGCTTTGGATTTGTTTTATTCGGAGCTTTAAATCAAAAGTTCCGGAAAATTTTGTGTGGACATGACAAGTTAATCGGCTAGTTAAAATGATCATTCTTAAGTTTTTATTGGTCCTCATTGAGTAGAGGCTTATAAATGACGCACAATGCATGACATCATGCAGTTCGGGATAGATTGGATAACTTGGGTGCTTTGTCGTATCTATTTCTGTCTGAAACCTTTTCACAATACAAAACATTGAGCTAGCTTAACGTGGGCATTGTATTCATGTCTTTTTGAGCTATAAATCCAAAGTTACGGATGATTTAGTGCAAAAATGTCAAGATGATTGGCCAGTTAAAATGATCATTCTAAACTGATCATTGATGCTTATAGAGTACAGGCTTAAAAAATGCAGCAGAATGCATGGCATGATGCAGTTTTGGATAGATTGGATTACTTGTACGCTTTTGTCGAATCTATTTCTGTCTCAAATTTTATCACTATATAGAAAATTGAGCTAGCTTAACATGAAATATGGATTTGTGTCATTCCGATCAGTAAATCCAATGTTACCGATGATTTAGTGCAGACATGTAAAGTTGATCGGGCTGTTAAAATGATCATTCTAAACTGATTATTGATGCTTATTAAGTAAAGGCTTATAAATGAAGCACAATGCATGGCATGACGCAGTTTTGGATAGATTGGATTATTTGGACGATTTGCCGAATCTATTCCTGTTCAAATTTTGTAACAATATAGAAAATTGAGTTAGCTTAACGTGGGCATTGGAATAGTGTCATTCTCAGCCCTAAATAAAAAATTTGGGACGATTTAGGGCAGACATGTCAACTTGATCAGCCGGTTAATATGATCATTCTAAACTAATCATTGGTGCTCATTAAGTAAAGACTTATAAGTGAAAAATAATGCATGACATCACGTATTTTGGGTAAGATTGGATTACTTGAATTCTTTTTCGTATATTTTTCAGTCTCCAAATTTTTCACAATATAGAAAATTGAGCTAGCTTAACGTGGGCATTGGATTCGTGTCATTTTGAGCTATAAATCAAAAGTTTCATACAATTTAGTGCAAACATGTCAAGTTGATCGACCAGTTAAAATGATCATTCTTAATTGATCATTGGTGCTTATTGAGTAGAGGCTTATAAATGAAGCACAATGCATGACATCACGCAGTTCGGGATAGATTGGATCACTTTGATGCTTTATCGTATCTATTTATGTCTCAAATTTTGTCACAATATGGAAAATAGAGCTCGCTTAACGAGGGCATTGGATTCATGTCATTCTTAGTTATAAATCAAAAGTTACAAACAATTTAGTGGAGATATGTTAAGATACAGACGATTTAGTGCAAACATGTCAAGTTGATCGGCCAGTTAAAATGTTCCATTCTAAACTGATCATTGATACTCATTGAGTAAAGGCTTATAAATAAAGCACAATACATGGCATCATGCAGTTTTGGATAGATTGGATTACTTGGACGCTTTGTCGTATCTATTTCTGTCACAAATTTTGTTATAATACAGAAAATTGAGCTAGATTAACGTGGGCATTGTATTCGTGTCAGTTTGAGCACTAAATCAAGAGTTACAGATGATTTAGTGCATACATGTAAAGTTGATTGGGCAGTTAAAATGATCATTCTAAACTGATTATTGATGCTCATGAAGTAAAGGCTTATAAATGAAGCACAATGTATGGCATAACGCAGTTTTGGATAGATTGGATTACTTGAACGCTTTGTCGAATCAATTTCTGTCTCAATTTTTGTCAAAATATATAAAATTGAACAAGATGAACGTGGACATTTGAGCTATAAATCCAAAGTTATGATTGATTTAGTGCAGACATGTAAAGTTGATCGTTCAGTTAAAATGATCATTCTAAACTGATCATTGATGCTCATTAATTAATGGCTTATAAATGAAGCACAATGCATGACATCACGCTGTTCAGGATAGATTCAATAACTTGGACGTTTGTCGTATCCATTTTGTCTCAAATTTTGTCAAAGTATAAAAATTGAGCTAGCTTAACGTGGGCATTGGATTCGTGTCATCATGAGCTCCAAAGATTTAGTGTGTATATGTCAAGTTGATCGGCCAGTTAAGATGATCATTCTTAACAAATCATTGGTGCTCATTAGTAGAGGCTTATAAATGAAGCACAATGCATGACATTACGCAGTTTGGGATAGACTGGATAACTTATACGCTTTGTTGAATCTATTTCTGTCTCAATGATCAGTTGAGGTAGCTTAACTTGGGCTTTGGATTTGTGTCATTCGAACCTCTAAAACCAAAGTTACGGATGATTTTGTGCAAAAATGCCAAGTTGATCGGGCAGTTAAAATGATAATTCTAAATTTATCATTGATGCTCATTGAGTAAAGGCTTATTAATGAAGCAAACGCATGGCATGACGTGGTTTTGAATAGATTGGATTACTTGGACACTTTTTCGAATCTATTTCTGTCTTAATTTTTTCACAATATAGAAAATTGAGCTAGTTTAACGTTGGCATTCGATTCGTGTCATTCTGAGATATAAATCAAAAGTTATGGACCATATAGTGCACACATGTCAAGTTATTCGGCAAGTTAAAATGATCATTCTGAACTGATCATTGATGCTCATTGAGTAAAGGCATATAAATGAAGTATAATGCAGGGCATGACGCAATTTCGGATAGATTCGATTACTTGGACGCTTTGTCGAAACTATTTCTGCCTCAAATTTTGTCACAATATAAAAAATTGAGCTAGCTTACGTGGGCAATGGATTCGTGTCATTCTGAGCTAAAAATCAAATGTTTCAGCCAATTTAGTGCAGAAATGTCAGTTGATCGGCTAGTTAAAATGATCCATTTTTAACAGATCATTGATTCTCAATGAGTAAACGCTTATAAATGAAGCACAATGCATGGCATCATGCAGTTTTGGATTGATTGCATTACTTGGACGCTTTGTTGTATCTATTCCTGTCTATAATTTTGTCACAATATAGAAACTTGAGCTACTTTAACGTGGGCTTTGGATTAGTGTCATTCTGAGCTATAAATCAAAAGTTATGGATGATTTAGTGCAGATATGCCAAATCGATCAGCCAGTTAAAATGATCATTCTAAACTGATCATTGATGCTCATTAAGTAAAGGCTCATAAATGAAGCACAATGCATGGCATGACTAAGTTTTTGATAGATTTGATTACTTGGAGGATTTCTAGAAGCAATTTTAGTCAAAAAATTTATAACAATATAAAAATTTGAGCTAGCTTAATGTGAGCTGATTATTGATGCTTATTTTAGTCAAAAATTTAGTGCAGAGGCTTATAAATGAAGCACAATGCATGACATCACGCAGTTCGGGATAGATTGGATCACTTTGATGCTTTATCGTATCTATTTATGTCTCGAATTTTGTCACAATATGGAAAATAGAGCTCGCTTAACGAGGGCATTGGATTCATGTCATTCTTAGTTATAAATCAAAAGTTACAAACAATTTAGTGGAGATATGTTAAGATACAGACGATTTAGTGCAAACATGTCAAGTTGATCGGCCAGTTAAAATGTTCCATTCTAAACTGATCATTGATGCTCATTGAGTAAAGGCTTATAAATAAAGCACAATGCATGGCACCATGCAGTTTTGGATAGATTGGATTACATGGATACTTTGTCGTATCTATTTTTGTCTCAAATTTTGTCACAATACAGAAATTGAGCTAGCTTAACGTGGGCATTTTATTCGTGTCATTTTGAGGTATAAATCCAAAGTTACGGATGATTTAGTGCAAACATAACAAGTTGATTGGCGAGTTAAAATGATTATTCTAAATTGATCATTTGCTTATAGAGTAAAGGCTTATAAATGAAGCAGAATGCATGGCATGATGCAGTTTTGGATAGATTGGATTACTTGTATGCTTTTGTCGAATCTATTTCTGTCTCAAATTTTTTCAAAATATAGAAAATTGAGCTAGCTTAACATGGGATATGGATTTGTGTCATTCCGATCTCTAAATCCAATGTTACGGATGATTTAGTCCAAACATGTAAAGTTGATCAGGCAGTTAAAATGATCATTGTAAACTGATTATTGATGCTTATTAAGTAAAGGCTTATAAATTAAGAACAATGCATGGCATTACACAGTATTGGATAGATTGGATTACTTAGACGACTTGTCGAATCTATTTCTATTCAAATTTTGTAACAATATAGAAAATTGAATTAGCTTAACGTGGTATTGGAATAGTGTCATTCTCAGCCCTAAATCAAAAATTAGGGATGATTTAGGGCAGACATGTCAACTTGATCAGGCAGTTAATATGATCATTCTAAACTAATCACTGGTGCTAATTGTGTAAAGACTTATAAATGAAACATAATGCATAACATCACGCATTTTGAGTAAGATTGGATTACTTGGATTGTTTTCGTATATATTTTGGTCTCCAAATTTTTCACAATATAGAAAATTGACCTAGCATAACGTGGGCATTGGATTCGTATCATTTTGAGCTATAAATCAAAAGTTTCGTACGATTTAATGCAAACATGTCAAGTTGATCGGCCAGTTAAAATGATCATTCTTAACTGATCATTGGTGCTCACTGAGTAGAGGCTTATAAATGAAGCATAATGCATGACATCACGCAGTTCGGGGATAGATTGGATCACTTTGATGCTTTGTCGTATCATTTCTGTCTCAAATTTTGTCACAATATGTAAGATTGAGCTCGCTTAACGTGGGCATTGGATTCATGTCATTCTTAGCTATAAATCAAAAGTTATGAACGATTTAGTGGAGATATGTCAAGTTGATCGGCCAGTTAAAATGTTCCATTCTAAACTGATCATTGATGCTCATTGAGTAGAGGCTTATAAATGAAGCACAATGCATGACATCACGCAGTTCGGGATAGATTGGATAACTTGGATGATTTGTCGTATCTATTTCTGTCTGAAATTTTGTCACAACACAAAAAATTGAACTAGCTTAACGTGGGCATTGTATTCGTGTCATTTTGAGCTATAAATCCAAAGTTACAGATGATTTAGTGAAAAAATGTCAAGTTGATAGCCCAGTTAAAATGATCATTCTAAACTGTTCATTGATGCTTATAGAGTACAAGCTTATAAATGCAGCAGAATGCATGGCATGATGCAGTTTTGGATAGATAGGATTACTTGTACGCTTTGTCGAATCTGTTTCTGTCTCAAATTTTATCACAATATAGAAAATTGAGCTAGATTAACATGAGATATGGTTTTGTGTCATTCCGATCTGTAAATCCAATGTTACCGATGATTTAGTGCAGACATGTAAAGTTGATCGGGCTGTTAAAATGATCATTCTAAACTGATCATTCTAAACTGATCATTGATGGTTATAGATTAAAGGCATATAAATTAAGCAGAATGCATGGCATGATGCAGTTTTGGATAGTTAGGATTACTTGTACGCTTTGTCGAATCTATTTATGTCTCAAATTTTGTCACAATATAGAAAATTGGGCTAGCTTAACATGGGATATGGATTTGTGTCATTCCAATCTCTAAATCCAATGTTACGGATGATTTAGTGCAGACATGTAAAATTGATCGGGCAGTTAAAATGATCATTCTAAACTGATTATTGATGCTCATGAAGTAAATGCTTATAAATGAAACAAAATGCACGGCATAACGCAGTTTTGGATAGATTGGATTACCTGAACGCTTTGTCAAATCAATTTCTGTCTAAAGTTTTGTCAAAATATATAAAATTGAGCTAGATTAACGTGGGCTTTGGATTTGTTTTATTCGGAGCTTTAAATCAAAAGTTCCGGAAAATTTTGTGTGGACATGACAAGTTAATCGGCTAGTTAAAATGATCATTCTTAAGTTTTTATTGGTCCTCATTGAGTAGAGGCTTATAAATGATCCACAATGCATGACATCATGCAGTTCGGGATAGATTGGATAACTTGGGTGCTTTGTCGTATCTATTTATGTCTGAAACCTTTTCACAATACAAAACATTGAGCTAGCTTAACGTGGGCATTGTATTCATGTCTTTTTGAGCTATAAATCCAAAGTTACGGATGATTTAGTGCAAAAATGTCAAGATGATTGGCCAGTTAAAATGATCATTCTAAACTGATCATTGATGCTTATAGAGTACAGGCTTAAAAAATGCAGTAGAATGCATGGCATGATGCAGTTTTGGATAGATTGGATTACTTGTACGCTTTTGTCGAATCTATTTCTGTCTCAAATTTTATCACTATATAGAAAATTGAGCTAGCTTAACATGAAATATGGATTTGTGTCATTCCGATCAGTAAATCCAATGTTACCGATGATTTAGTGCAGACATGTAAAGTTGATCGGGCTGTTAAAATGATCATTCTAAACTGATTATTGATGCTTATTAAGTAAAGGCTTATAAATGAAGCACAATGCATGGCATGACGCAGTTTTGGATAGATTGGATTATTTGGACGATTTGCCGAATCTATTCCTGTTCAAATTTTGTAACAATATAGAAAATTGAGTTAGCTTAACGTGGGCATTGGAATAGTGTCATTCTCAGCCCTAAATAAAAAATTTGGGACGATTTAGGGCAAACATGTCAACTTGATCAGCCGGTTAATATGATCATTCTAAACTAATCATTGGTGCTCATTAAGTAAAGACTTATAAGTGAAAAATAATGCATGACATCACGTATTTTGGGTAAGATTGGATTACTTGAATTCTTTTTCGTATATTTTTCAGTCTCCAAATTTTTCACAATATAGAAAATTGAGCTAGCTTAACGTGGGCATTGGATTCGTGTCATTTTGAGCTATAAATCAAAAGTTTCATACAATTTAGTGCAAACATGTCAAGTTGATCGACCAGTTAAAATGATCATCCTTAATTGATCATTGGTGCTTATTGAGTAGAGGCTTATAAATGAAGCACAATGCATGATGTCACGCAGTTCGGGATAGATTGGATCACTTCGATGCTTTGTCGTATCTATTTATGTCTCAAATTTTGTCACAATATGGAAAATTGAGCTCGCTTAACGTGGGCAATGGATTCATGTCATTCTTAGCTATAAATCAAAAGTTACAAACGATTTAGTGGAGATATGTTATGTTACAAACGATTTAGTGCAGACATGTCAAGTTGATCGGCCAGTTAAAATTTTCCATTCTAAACTGATCATTAATGCTCATTGAGTAAAGGCTTATAAATAAAGCACAATGCATTGCATCATGCTGTTTTGGATAGATTGGATTACTTGGACGCTTTGTCGTATCTATTTCTGTCACAAATTTTGTTATAATACAGAAAATTGAGCTAGATTAACGTGGGCATTGTATTCGTGTCAGTTTGAGCACTAAATCAAGAGTTACAGATGATTTAGTGCATACATGTAAAGTTGATTGGGCAGTTAAAATGATCATTCTAAACTGATTATTGATGCTCATGAAGTAAAGGCTTATAAATGAAGCACAATGTATGGCATAACGCAGTTTTGGATAGATTGGATTACTTGAACGCTTTGTCGAATCAATTTCTGTCTCAATATTTGTCAAAATATATAAAATTGAACAAGATGAACGTGGACATTTGAGCTATAAATCCAAAGTTATGACTGATTTAGTGCAGACATGTAAAGTTGATCGTTCAGTTAAAATGATCATTCTAAACTGATCATTGATGCTCATTAATTAATGGCTTATAAATGAAGCACAATGCATGACATCACGCTGTTCAGGATAGATTCAATAACTTGGACGTTTGTCGTATCCATTTTGTCTCAAATTTTGTCAAAGTATAAAAATTGAGCTAGCTTAACGTGGGCATTGGATTCGTGTCATCATGAGCTCCAAAGATTTAGTGTGTATATGTCAAGTTGATCGGCCAGTTATGATGATCATTCTTAACAAATCATTGGTGCTCATTAGTAGAGGCTTATAAATGAAGCACAATGCATGACATTACGCAGTTTGGGATAGACTGGATAACTTATACGCTTTGTTGAATCTATTTCTGTCTCAATGATCAGTTGAGGTAGCTTAACTTGGGCTTTGGATTTGTGTCATTCGAACCTCTAAAACCAAAGTTACGGATGATTTTGTGCAAAAATGCCAAGTTGATCGGGCAGTTAAAATGATAATTCTAAATTTATCATTGATGCTCATTGAGTAAAGGCTTATTAATGAAGCAAACGCATGGCATGACGTGGTTTTGAATAGATTGGATTACTTGGACACTTTTTCGAATCTATTTCTGTCTTAATTTTTTCACAATATAGAAAATTGAGCTAGTTTAACGTTGGCATTCGATTCGTGTCATTCTGAGATATAAATCAAATGTTATGGACCATATAGTGCACACATGTCAAGTTATTCGGCAAGTTAAAATGATCATTCTGAACTGATCATTGATGCTCATTGAGTAAAGGCATATAAATGAAGTATAATGCAGGGCATGACGCAATTTCGGATAGATTCGATTACTTGGACGCTTTGTCGAAACTATTTCTGCCTCAAATTTTGCCACAATATAAAAAATTGAGCTAGCTTACGTGGGCAATGGATTCGTGTCATTCTGAGCTAAAAATCAAATGTTTCAGCCAATTTAGTGCAGAAATGTCAGTTGATCGGCTAGTTAAAATGATCCATTTTTAACAGATCATTGATTCTCAATGAGTAAACGCTTATAAATGAAGCACAATGCATGGCATCATGCAGTTTTGGATTGATTGCATTACTTGGACGCTTTGTTGTATCTATTCCTGTCTATAATTTTGTCACAATATAGAAGCTTGAGCTACTTTAACGTGGGCTTTGGATTAGTGTCATTCTGAGCTATAAATCAAAAGTTATGGATGATTTAGTGCAGATATGCCAAATCGATCAGCCAGTTAAAATGATCATTCTAAACTGATCATTGATGCTCATTACGTAAAGGTTCATAAATGAAGCATAATGCATGGCATGACTAAGTTTTTGATAGATTTGATTACTTGGAGGATTTCTGGAAGCAATTTTAGTCAAATATTTTTTAACAATATAAAAATTTGAGCTAGCTTAATGAGAGCTTTGGATTTGTGTTATTTCGAGCTCTAAATCAAAAGTTACGGACGATTTAGTGCGGAAATAAAAAGTTGATCAGCTAGTTAAAATGATCATTCTTAACTGATCATTGGTGCTTATTGATTAGAGACTTATAAATGAAGCACAATGCATAGCATAACGAAGTTTTGGATAGATTGGATAACTTGGACGCTTTGTGGAATCTATTTCTATTCAAATTTGTCTCAATATAGAAAATTGAGCTAGCTTAAGGTGGGCTTTGGATTTCTATCATTCTGAGCTCTAAATAAAAGTTACGTTTGATTTAGTGCGGACATGCCAGGTTGATTGGCTAGTTAAAATGATCATTCTTAAATGATCATTGGTGCTCATTGAGTAGAGGCTTATAAATAAAGCACAATGCATGGCAGACGAAGTTCTGGATATATTGGATAATTTGGACGCTTTTTCGTATCTATTTTGGTCTCAAATTTTGTCACAATATAAAAAATTGAGCTAGCTTAACATAGGCAATGGATTCGTATCATTCTGAGCTATAAATCAAATGTTTCAAACGATTTAGTGCAGACATGTCAAGTTGATTGGCTAGTTAAAATGATCCATTCTAAACTGATCCGTGATACTCCTTTAGTAAAGGCTTATAAATTAAGCACAATGCATGGCATCATGCAGTTTTGGATCGATTAGATTAATTGGATGCTTTGTGGTTTCCATTTCTGTCTATAATTTTTTTACAATATAGAAACTTGAGCTAGCATAACGTGGGCTTTGGATTTGTGTCATTCCGAGCTCTAAATCAAAGTAACACACGATTTTGTGCAAACATGTCAAGTCGATCGGCCAGTTAAAATGATCATTCTAAATTGATCATTGATGCTCATTGAGTAAAGGCTTATAAATGAAGCAGAATGCATGACCTTACATAGTTTTGGATAGATTGGATTACTTGGACACTTTGTCGAATCTATTTCTGTCTCAACTTTTTTCACAATATAGAAAATTGAGCTAGCTTAACGTGTGCTTTGGATTTATGTCATTCTGAGCTCTAAATCCAAAGTTACGGACGATTTAATGTGGAAATGTCAAGTTGATCGACCAGTTAAAATGATAATTCTTAACAGATCGTTGGTGCTCATTGAGTAGAGGCTTATAAATGAAGCACAATGCATGGCATGACGAAGTATTGGATAGATTGGATAACTTGAACGCTTTGTCGTATCTATTTCTATCTCAAATTTTGTCACAATATAGAAAATTGAACTAGTTTAACATGTGCTTTGGATTTGTGTCATTCTGAGCTCTAAATCAAAAGTTATGGACCACTTAGTGCGGATATATCAAGTTGATCGGCTAGTTAAAATAATCATTCTTAAATGATCATTGATGCTGATTGAGTAAAGGCTTATAACTGAAGCACAATGCAAGGCATAACGCAGTTTTGGAGAGATTGGATTATTTAGACGCTTTGTCATATCTATTTCTGTCTCAATTTTGTAACAATATAGACAAAATGAGCTAGCTTAACGTGGACTTTGGATTTGTGTCATTCTGAGCTCTAAATCCAAAGTTACGGACGATTTAGTGCAGACATGTCAAGTTGATCAGCCAATTAAAATGATCATTCTAAACTGATCATTGATGCTCATTGAATAAAAGCTATAAATGAAACACAATGCATGGCATGACGCAGTTATTGATTTTGAGGATTTCTCGAAGCAATTTTAGTCTTAAATTTTATCATAATATAGAAAATTGAGCTAGCTTAACATGGGCTTTGGATTTGCGTCATTCCGAGTTCTAAATCAAAAGTTACAAACGATTTAGTGCGGACAAGTAAAGTTGATCGGCTAGCTAAATTGATCATTCTTAACTGATCCTTGATGCTCATTGAGTAAAGGCTTATAAATGAAGCACAAGGCATGGCATCATGCAGTTTTGGATAGATTGGATTACTTAGACGCTTTGTCATATCTATTTTTGTCTCAAATTTTGTTACAATATAAAAACATAAGCTAGCTTAACATGGGCATTGGATTTGTGTCATTTAGAGCTCCAAATCAAGAGTTACGGACGATTTAGTGTAGATATTTGAAGTGGATCAGCCAGTTAATATGATCATTTAAACTAATCATTGGTGCTAATTGAGTAAAGTCTTATAAATGAAGCACATTGCATGGCATGACACATTTTTGGATAGATAGGATTACTTGGAGGCTGTGTCATATCTATTTCTGTCTCAAATTTTGTCACAATATAGAAATGAGCGAGCTTAACGTGGGTATGTGATTCGTGTAATTCAGAGGTATAAATCAAATGTTACGGACGATTTAGCGCAGACATGTGAAGTTGATCGGCTAGCTAAAATGATTCATTCTACACTATTCAATGATGCTCATTGAGTAAAGGTTTATAAATGAAGCACAATGCATGGCATCATGCAGTTTTGGATAGATTGGATTTTTTGGACGCTTTGCCGTATCTATTTCTATCTCGAAATTTGTCACAATATAGAAAATTGAGCTAATTTAATATGGGCATTGGATTCATGTCATTCTGAGCCATAAATCAAATGTTACCGACGATTTAGTGCTGACATCTGAAGTTGATCGGCTAGTTAAAATGATCCATTCTAAACTATTCAATGATGCTCATTGAGTAAAGGCTTACAAAGGAAGCACAATACATGGCATCATGCAGTTTTAGATTGGATTACTTGGACGCTTTGTCGTATCTATTTCTGTCTTAAATTTTATCACAATATAAAAAATTGAGCTAGCTTAACGTGGGTATTGGATTCGTGTCATTCTGAGCTATAAATCAAATGTTAAGGACCATTTATTGCAAACATGTCAAGTTGATCAGCCTGTTAAAATGATCCATTCTAAACTGATCATTGATGCTCATTTAGTAAAGGCTAATAAATGAAGCACAAGGCATGGCATCATGCAGTTTTGGATAGATTGAATTACTTAGACGCTTTGTCATATCTATTTTTGTCTCAAATTTTGTCACACTATAAAAACTTAACCTAGCTTAACATGGGGATTGGATTCGTATCTTTTAGAGCTCTAAATCAAGAGTTCGGAGGATTTAGTGTAGACATTTCAAGTGGATCAGCCAGTTAATCTGATCATTCTAAACTAATCATTGGTGCTAATTGAGTAAAGTCTTATAAATGAAGCACATTGCATGGCATGACCCATTTTTGGATAGATACGATTACTTGGTGGCCGTGTCATATCTATTTCTGTCTCAAATTTTGTCACAATATAGAAATGAGCGAGCTTAACGTGGGTATGTGATTCGTGTAATTCTGAGGTATAAATCAAATGTTACGGACGATTTAGCGCAGACATGTGAAGTTGATCGGCTAGCTAAAATGATTCATTCTACACTATTCAATGATGCTCATTGAGTAAAGGTTTATAAATGAAGCACAATGCATGGCATCATGCAGTTTTGGATAGATTGGATTACTTGGACGCTTTGCCGTATCTAGTTCAGTCTCAAAATTTGTCACAATATAGAAAATTGAGCTAATTTAATATGGGCATTGGATTCGTGTCATTCTGAGCCATAAATCAATTGTTACCGACGATTTAGTTCTGACATCTGAAGTTGATCGGCTAGTTAAAATGATCCATTCTAAACTATTCAGTGATGCTCATTGAGTAAAGGCTTATAAAGGAAGCACAACACATGGCATCATGGAGTTTTAGATTGGATTACTTGGACACTTTGTCGTATCTATTTCTTTCTTAATTTTTGTGACAATATAGAAACTTGAGCTAGCTTAACGTGGGTATTGGATTCGTGTCATTCTGAGCTATAAATCAAATGTTATGGGCCATTTACTGCAAACATGTCAAGTTGATCAGCCTGTTAAAATTATCCATTCTAAACTGATCATTGATGCTCATTAAGTAAAGGCTTATAAATGAAGCACAAGGCATGGCATCATGCAGTTTTGGATAGATAGGATTACTTAGACGCTTTTTCATATGTATTTTTGTCTCACATTTTGTCACACTATAAAAACTTAAGCTAGCTTAACATGGGGATTGGATTCGTGTCATTTAAAGCTCTAAATCAAGAGTTACGGACGATTTAGTGTAGACATTTCAAGTGGATCAGCCAGTTAATATGATCATTCTAAACTAATCATTGGTGCTCATTGAGTAAAGTCTTATAAATGAAGCACATTGCATGGCATGACACATTTTTGGATAGATTGGATTACTTGGAGGCTGTGTCATATCTATTTTTGTCTCAAATTTTGTCACAATATAGAAATGAGCGAGCTTAACGTGGGTATGTGATTCGTGTAATTCTGAGCTATAAATCAAATGTTACGGACAATTTAGCGCAGACATGTGAAGTTGATCGGCTAGCTAAAATGATTCATTATACACTATTCAATGATGCTCATTGAGTAAAGGTTTATAAATGAAGCACAATGCATGGCATCATGCAGTTTTGGATAGATTGGATTACTTGGACGCTTTTCCGTATCTATTTCTATCTCGAAATTTGTCACAATATAGAAAATTGAACTAATTTAATGTGGGCATTGGATTCGTGTCATTCTTAGCCATAAATCAAATGTTACCGACGATTTACTGCTGACATCTGAAGTTGATCGGCTAGTTAAAATGATCCATTCTAAACTATTCAATGATGCTCATTGAGTAAAGGCTTATAAAGGAAGCACAATACATGGCATCATGCAGTTTTAGATTGGATTACTTGGACGCTTTGTCGTATCTATTTCTGTCTTAAATTTTATCACAATATAGAAAATTGAGTTAGCTTAACGTGGGTATTGGATTCGTGTCATTCTGTGCTATAAATCAAATGTTAAGGACCATTTATTGCAAACATGTCAAGTTGATCAGCCTGTTAAAATAATCCATTCTAAACTGATCATTGATGCTCATTGAGTAAAGGCTTATAAATGAAGCACAAGGCATGGCATCATGCAGTTTTGGATAGATTGGATTACTTAGATGCTTTGTCATATCTATTTTTGTCTCAAATTTTGTCACACTATAAAAACTTAAGCTAGCTTAACATGGGGATTGGATTCGTATCATTTAGAGCTCTAAATCAAGCGTTACGGACGATTTAGTGTAGACATTTCAAGTGGATCTGCCAGTTAATATGATCATTCTAAACTAATCATTGGTTCTCATTGAGTAAAGTCTTATAAATGAAGCACATTGCATGGCATGACACATTTTTGGATAGTTAGGATTACTTGGAGGCTGTGTCATATCTATTTATGTCTCAAATTTTGTCACAATATAGAAATGAGCGAGCTTAACGTAGGTATGTGATTCGTGTAATTCACAGGTATAAATCAAATGTTACGGACGATTTAGCGCAGACATGTGAAGTTGATCGGCTAGCTAAAATGATTCATTCTACACTATTCAATGATGCTCATTGAGTAAAGGTTTATAAATGAAGCACAATGCATGGCATCATGCAGTTTTGGATAGATTGGATTATTTGGACGCTTTGCCGTATGTATTTCTTTCTCGAAATTTGTCACAATATAAAATATTGAGCTAATTTAATGTGGGCATTGGATTCGTGTCATTCTGAGCCATAAATCAAATGTTACCGACATTTTAGTGCTGACATCTGAAGTTGATCGGCTAGTTAAAGTGATCCATTCTAAACTATTCAATGATGCTCATTGAGTAAAGGCTTATAAAGGAATCACAATACATGGCATCATGCAGTTTTAGATTGGATTACTTGGACGCTTTGTCGTATCTATTTCTGTCTTAAACTTTATCACAATATAGAAAATTGAGCTAGCTTAACGTGGGTATTGGATTCGTGTCATTATGAGCTATAAATCAAATGTTAAGGACCATTTATTGCAAACATGTCAAGTTGATCAGCCTATTAAAATGATCCATTCTGAACTGATCATTGATGCTCATTGAGTAAAGGCTTATAAATGAAGCACAAGGCATGTCATCATGCAGTTTTGGATAGATTGGATTACTTAGACGCTTTGTCATATCTATTTTTGTCTCAAATTTTGTCACACTATAAAAACTTAAGCTAGCTTAACATAGGGATTGGATTCGTATCATTTAGAGCTCTAAATCAAGAGTTACGGACGATTTTGTGTAGACATTTCAAGTGGATCAGCCAGTTAATATGATCATTCTAAACTAATCATTGGTGATAATTGAGTAAAGTCTTATAAATGAAGCACATTGCATGGCATGACACATTTTTGGATAGATATGATTACTTGGAGGCTGTGTCATATCTATTTCTGTCTCAAATTTTGTCACAATATAGAAATGAGCGAGCTTAACGTGGCTATGTGATTTGTGTAATTCTGAGGTATAAATCAAATGTTACGGACGATTTAGCGCAGACATGTGAAGTTGATCGGCTAGCTAAAATGATTCATTCTACACTATTCAATGATGCTCATTGAGTAAAGGTTTATAAATGAAGCACAATGCATGGCATCATGCAGTTTTGGTTAGATTGGATTATTTGGACGCTTTGCCGTATCTATTTCAGTCTCGAAATTTGTCACAATATAGAAAATTGAGCTAATTTAATGTCGGCATTGGATTCGTGTCATTCTGAGCCATAAATCAAATGTTACCGACGATTTAGTGCTGACATCTGAAGTTGATCGGCTAGTTAAAGTGATCCATTCTAAACTAATCAATGATGCTCATTGAGTAAAGGCTTATAAAGGAATCACAATACATGGCATCATGCAGTTTTAGATTGGATTACTTGGACGCTTTGTCGTATCTATTTCTGTCTTAAATTTTATCACAATATAGAAAATTCAGCTAGCTTAACGTGGGTATTGGATTCGTGTCATTCTGAGCTATAAATCAAATGTTAAGGACAATTTATTGCAAACATGTCATTACTTGGACACTTTGTCGTATTTATTTCTGTCTTAAATTTTATCACAATATAGATAATTCAGCTAGCTTAACGTGGGTATTGGATTCGTGTCATTCTGAGCTATAAATCAAATGTTAAGGACCATTTATTGCAAACATGTCAAGTTGATCAGCCTGTTAAAATGATACATTCTAAACTGATCATTGATGCTCATTGAGTAAAGGCTTATAAATGAAGCACAAGGCATGGCATCATGCAGTTTTGGATAGATCGGATTACTTAGACGCTTTGTCATATCTATTTTTGTCTGAAATTTTGTCACACTATAAAAACTTAAGCTAGCTTAATATGGGGATTGGATTCGTATCATTTAGAGCTCTGAATCAAGAGTTCGGACGCTTTAGTGTAGACATTTCAAGTGGATCAGCCATTTAATATGATCATTCTAAACTAATCATTGGTGCTCATTGAGTAAAGTCTTATAAATGAAGCACATTGCATGGCATGACACATTTTTGGATAGATTGGATTACTTGGAGGCTGTGTCATATCTATTTTTGTCTCAAATTTTGTCACAATATAGAAATGAGCGAGCTTAACGTGGGTATGTGATTCGTGTAATTCTGAGCTATAAATCAAATGTTACGGACAATTTAGCGCAGACATGTGAAGTTGATTGGCTAGCTAAAATGATTCATTCTACACTATTTAATGATGCTCATTGAGTAAAGGTTTATAAATGAAGCACAATGCATGGCATCATGCAGTTTTGGATAGATTGGATTACTTGGACGCTTTGCCGTATCTATTTCAGTCTCGAAATTTGTCACAATATAGAAAATTGAGCTAATTTAATGTGGGCATTGGATTCGTGTCATTCTGAGCCATAAATCAAATGTTACCGACGATTTAGTGCTGGCATCTGAAGTTGATCAGCTAGTTAAAATAATCCATTCTAAACTATTCAATGATGCTCATTGAGTAAAGGCTTATAAAGGAAGCACAATACATGGCATCATGCAGTTTTAGATTGGATTACTTGGACGCTTTGTCGTATCTATTTCTGTCTTAAATTTGGTCACACTATAAAAACTTAAGCTAGCTTAACATGGGGATTGGATTCATGTCATTTAGAGCTCTAAATCAAGAGTTACAGACAATTTAGTGTAGACATTTCAAGTGGATCAGCCTGTTAATATGATCATTCTAAACTAATCATTGGTGCTCATTGAGTAAAGTCTTATAAATGAAGCACATTGCATGGCATGACACATTTTTGGATAGATTGGATTAATTGGAGGCTGTGTCATATCTAGTTTTGTCTCAAATTTTGTCACAATATAGAAATGAGTGAGCTTAATATGGGTATGTGATTCGTGTAATTCTGAGCTATTAATCAAATGTTACGGACGATTTAGCGCAGACATGTGAAGTTGATCGGCTAGCTATAATGATTCATTCTACACTATTCAATGACGCTCATTGAGCTAAGGTTTATAAATGAAGCACAATGCATGGCATCATGCAGTTTTGGATAGATTGGATTACTTGGACGCTTTGTCGTATCTGTTTCTGTCTCAAATTTTGTCACAATACAGAAAATTGAGCTAGCTTAACGTGGGCATTTTATTCGTGTCATTTTGAGGCATAAATCCAAAGTTACGGACGATTTAGTGCAACCATGTCAAGTTGATTGGCCAGTCAAAAATATTATTCTAAATTGATCATATGCTTATAGAGTAAAGGCTTATAAATGAAGCAGAATGCATGGCATGATGCAGTTTTGGATAGATTGGATTACTTGTATGCTTTTGTCGAATCTATTTCTGTTTCAAATTTTGTCAAAATATAGAAAATTGAGCTAGCCTAACATGGGATATGGATTTATGTCATTCCGATCTCTAAATCCAATGTTACTGATGATTTAGTGCAGACATGTAAAGTTGATCCGACAGTTAAAATGATCATTGTAAACTGATTATTGATGCTTATTAAGTAAAGGCTTATAAATGTAGCACAATGCATGGCATTACGCAGCTTTGGATAGATTGGATTAGTTGGACGATTTGCAGAATCTATTTCTATTCAAATTTTGTAACAATATAGAAAATTGAGTTAGTTTAACGTGGGCATTGTAATAGTGTCATTCTCAGCCCTAAATCCAAAATTAGGGACGATTTAGGGTAGACATGTCAACTTGATCAGGCAGTTAATATGATCATTCTAAACTAATCACTGGTGCTAATTGAGTAAAGGCTTATAAATGAAACATAATGCATGACATCACGCATTTTGGGTAAGATTGGATTACTTGGATTCTTTTTCGTATATATTTCGGTCTCAAAATTTTTCACAATATAGAAAATCGAGCTAGCTTAACGTGGGCATTGGATTCGTGTCATTTTGAGCAATAAATCAAAAGTTTCGTACGATTTAGTGCAAACATGTCAAGTTGATCAGCCAGTTAAATTGATCATTCTTAACTGATCATTGGTTCTCATTGAGTAGAGGCTTATAAATGAAGCACAATGCATGACATCATGCAGTTCGGGATAGATTGGATCACTTTGATGCTTTGTCGTATCTATTTATGTCTCAAATTTTGTCATAATATGGAAAATAGAGATCGCTTAAAGTGGGCATTGGATTCATGTCATTCTTAGCTATAAATCAAAAGTTATGAACAATTTAGTGGAGATATGTTAAGATACAGACGATTTAGTGCAAACATGTCAAGTTGATTGGCCAGTTAAAATGTTCCATTCTAAACTGATCATTGATGCTCATTGAGTAAAGGCTTATAAATAAAGCACAATGCATGGCATCATGCAGTTTTGGATAGATTGAATTACTTGGACGCTTTGTCGTATCTATTTCTGTCTCAAATTTTGTCACAATACAGAAAATTGAGCTAGCTTAACATGGGCATTTTATTCGTGTCATTTTGAGGTATAAATCCAAAGTTACGGACGATTTAGTGCAAACATGTCAAGTTGATTGGCCAGTTAAAATGATTATTCTAAATTGATCATTTGCTTATAGAGTAAAGGCTTATAAATGAAGCAGAATGCATGGCATGATGCAGTTTTGGATAGATTGGATTACTTGTATGCTTTTGTCGAATCTATTTCTATCTCAAATTTTGTCAAAATATAGAAAATTGAGCTAGCTTAACATAGGATATGGATTTGTGTCATTCCGATCTCGAAATCCAATGTTATGGATGATTTAGTCCAAACATATAAAGTTGATCAGGCAGTTAAAACGAACATTGTAAACTGATTATTGATGCTTATTAAGTAAAGGCTTATAAATGAAGAACAATGCATGGCATTACATAGTATTGGATAGATTGGATTACTTAGACGATTTGCCGAATCTATTTCTATTCAAATTTTGTAACAATATAGAAAATTGAGTTAGCTTAACGTGGCATTGGAATAGTGTCATTCTCAGCCCCAAATCAAAAATTAGGGATGATTTAGGGCAGACATGTCAACTTGATCAGGCAGTTAATATGATCATACTAAACTAATCACTGGTGCTAATTGAGTAAAGACTTATAAATGAAACATAATGCATAACATCACGCATTTTGGGTAAGATTGGATTACTTTGATGCTTTGTCGTATCTATTTATGTCTCAAATTTTGTCATAATATGGAAAATAGAGATCGCTTAAAGTGGGTATTGGATTCATGTCATTCTTAGCTATAAATCAAAAGTTATGAACAATTTAGTGGAGATATGTTAAGATACAGACGATTTAGTGCAAACATGTCAAGTTGATTGGCCAGTTAAAATGTTCCATTCTAAACTGATCATTGATGCTCATTGAGTAAAGGCTTATAAATAAAGCACAATACATGGCATCATGCAGTTTTGGATAGATTGGATTACTTGGACGCTTTGTCGTATCTATTTCTGTCTCAAATTTTGTCACAATACAGAAAATTGAGCTAGCTTAACGTGGGCATTTTATTCGTGTCATTTTGAGGCATAAATCCAAAGTTACGGACGATTTAGTGCAAACATGTCAAGTTGATTGGCCAGTTAAAATGATTATTCTAAATTGATCATTTGCTTATAGAGTAAAGGCTTATAAATGAAGCAGAATGCATGGCATGATGCAGTTTTGGATAGATTGGATTACTTGTATGCTTTTGTCGAATCTATTTCTGTCTCAAATTTTGTCAAAATATAGAAAATTGAGCTAGCTTAACATAGGATATGGATTTGTGTCATTCCGATCTCGAAATCCAATGTTATGGATGATTTAGTCCAAACATGTAAAGTTGATCAGGCAGTTAAAACGATCATTGTAAACTGATTATTAATGCTTATTAAGTAAAGGCTTATAAATGAAGAACAATGCATGGCATTACACAGTATTGGATAGATTGGATTACTTAGACGATTTGCCGAATCTATTTCTATTCAAATTTTGTAACAATATAGAAAATTGAGTTAGCTTAACGTGGCATTGGAATAGTGTCATTCTCAGCCCTAAATCAAAAATTAGGGATGATTTAGGGCAGACATGTCAACTTGATCAGGCAGTTAATATGATCATTCTAAACTAATCACTGGTGCTAATTGAGTAAAGACTTATAAATGAAACATAATGCATAACATCACGCATTTTGGGTAAGATTGGATTACTTTGATGCTTTGTCGTATCTATTTATGTCTCAAATTGTGTCATAATATGGAAAATAGAGATCGCTTAAAGTGGGCATTGGATTCATGTCATTCTTAGCTATAAATCAAAAGTTATGAACAATTTAGTGGAGATATGTTAAGATACAGACGATTTAGTGCAAACATGTCAAGTTGATTGGCCAGTTAAAATGTTCCATTCTAAACTGATCATTGATACTCATTGAGTAAAGGCTTATAAATAAAGCACAATACATGGCATCATGCAGTTTTGGATAGATTGGATTACTTGGACGCTTTGTCGTATCTGTTTCTGTCTCAAATTTTGTCACAATACAGAAAATTGAGCTAGCTTAACGTGGGCATTTTATTCGTGTCATTTTGAGGCATAAATCCAAAGTTACGGACGATTTAGTGCAACCATGTCAAGTTGATTGGCCAGTCAAAAATATTATTCTAAATTGATCATATGCTTATAGAGTAAAGGCTTATAAATGAAGCAGAATGCATGGCATGATGCAGTTTTGGATAGATTGGATTACTTGTATGCTTTTGTCGAATCTATTTCTGTCTCAAATTTTGTCAAAATATAGAAAATTGAGCTAGCTTAACATAGGATATGGATTTGTGTCATTCCGATCTCGAAATCCAATGTTATGGATGATTTAGTCCAAACATGTAAAGTTGATCAGGCAGTTAAAACGATCATTGTAAACTGATTATTGATGCTTATTAAGTAAAGGCTTATAAATGAAGAACAATGCATGGCATTACACAGTATTGGATAGATTGGATTACTTAGACGATTTGCCGAATCTATTTCTATTCAAATTTTGTAACAATATAGAAAATTGAGTTAGCTTAACGTGGCATTGGAATAGTGTCATTCTCAGCCCTAAATCAAAAATTAGGGATGATTTAGGGCAGACATGTCAACTTGATCAGGCAGTTAATATGATCATTCTAAACTAATCACTGGTGCTAATTGAGTAAAGACTTATAAATGAAACATAATGCATAACATCACGCATTTTGGGTAAGATTGGATTACTTGGATGCTTTGTCGTATATATTTTGGTCTCCAAATTTTCACAATATAGAAAATTGAGCTAGCATAACGTGGGCATTGGATTCGTGTCATTTTGAGCTATAAATCAAAAGTTTCATACGATTTAGTGCAAACATGTCAAGTTGATCGGCCAGTTAAAATGATCATTCTTAACTGATCATTGGTGCTCATTGAGTAGAGGCTTATAAATGAAGCACAATGCATGACATCACGCAGTTCGGGATAGATTGGATCACTTTGATGCTTTTTCGTATCTATTTATGTCTCAAATTTTGTCACAATATGTAAAATTGAGCTCGTTTAACATGGGCATTGGATTCATGTCATTCTTAGCTATAAATCAAAAGTTAGGAACGATTAAGTGGAGATATGTTAAGTTACAGACGATTTAGTGCAGAAATGTCAAGTTGACCGGCCAGTTAAAATGTTCCATTCTAAACTGATCATTGATGCTCATTGAGTAGAGGCTTATAAATGAAGCACAATGCATGACATCACGCAGTTCGGGATAGATTGGATAATTTGGATGATTTGTTGTATCTATTTATGTCTGAAATTTTGTCACAATACAAAAATTGAGCTAGCTTAACGTGGGCATTGTATTCGTGTCATTTTGACCTATAAATCCAAAGTTACAAACCATTTAAAGCAAAAATGTCAAGTTGGTTGGCTAGTTAAAATGATCATTCTAAACTGATCATTTATGCTTATAGAGTACAAGCTTATAAATGCAGCAGAATGCACGACATGATGCAGTTTTGGATAGATAGGATTACTTGTACGCTTTGTCGAATCTATTTCTCTCTTAAATTTTATCACAATATAGAAAATTGAGCTAGATTAACATGAGATATGGATTTGTGTCATTCCAATCTGTAAATCCAATGTTACCGATGATTTAGTGCAGACATGTAAAGTTGATAGGGCAGTTAAAATGATCATTCTAAACTGATCATTGATGCTTATAGATTAAAGGCTTATAAATGAAGCAGAATGCATGGCATGATGCAGTTTTGGATAGATAGGATTACTTGTACGCTTTGTCGAATCTATTTATGTCTCAAATTTTGTCACAATATAGAAAATTGGGCTAGCTTAACATGGGATATGGATTTGTGTCATTCCAATCTCTAAATCCAATGTTACGGATGATTTAGGGCAGACATGTAAAATTGATCGGGCAGTTAAAATGATCATTCTAAACTGATTATTGATGCTCATGAAGTAAAGGCTTATAAATGAAACACAATGCATGGCATAACGCAGTTTTGGTTAGATTGGATTACTTGAACGCTTTGTCGAATCAATTTCTGTGTAAATTTTTGTCAAAATATATAAAATTGAGCTATATTAACGTGGGCTTTGGATTTGTGTTATTCGGAGCTTTAAATCAAAAGTTTCGGACAATTTCGTGTTGACATGACAAGTTAATCGGCTAGTTAAAATGATCATTCTTAAGTGTTTATTGGTCCTCATTGAGTAGAGGCTTATAGATGAAAAACAATGCATGACATCATGCAGTTCGGGATAGATTGGATAACTTGGATGCTTTGTCGTATATATTTCTGTCAGAAATTTTGTCACAATACAAAAAATTGAGCTAGCTTAACGTGGGCATTGTATTCGTGTCATTTTGAGCTATAAATCCAAAGTTACGGATGACTTAGTGCAAAAATGTCAAGTTGATTGGGCAGTTAAAGATCATTCTAAACTGATCATTGATGCTTATAGAGTACAGGCTTATAAATGCAGCAGAATGCATGGCATGATGCAGTTTTGGATAGATTGGATTACTTGTACGCTTTTGTCGAATCTATTTCTGTCTCAAATTTTATCACTATATAGAAAATTGAGTTAGCTTAACATGAGATATGGATTTGTGTCATTCCGATATGTAAATCCAATGTTACCGATGATTTAGTGCTGACATGTAAAGCTGATCGGGCTGTTAAAATGATCATTCTAAACTGATTATTGATGCTTATTAAGTAAAGGCTTATAAATGAAGCACAATGCATGGCATGACGCAGTTTTGGATAGATTGGATTATTTGGATAGCCAAATTTTGTAACAATATAGAAAATTGAGTTAGCTTAGCGTGGGCATTGGAATAGTGTCATTCTCAGCCCTAAATCAAAAATTTGGAACGATTTAGGGCAGACATGTCAACTTGATCAGCTAGTTAATATGATCATTCTAAACTAATCATTGGTGCTCATTAAGTAAAGACTTATAAGTGAAACATAATGCATGAAATCACACATTTTGGGTAAGATTGGATTACTTGGATTCTTTTTCGTATATTTTTCAGTCTCCAAATTTTTCACAATATAGAAAATTGAGCTAGCTTAACGTGGGCATTGGATTCGTGTCATTTTGAGCTATAAATCAAAAGTTTCATACAATTTAGTGCAAACATGTCAAGTTGATTGGCCAGTTAAAATGATCATTCTTAATTGATCATTGGTGCTCATTGAGTAGAGGCTTATAAATGAAGAACAATGCATGACATCACGCAGTTCGGAATAGATTGGATCACTTCGATGCTTTGTCGTATCTATTTATGTCTCAAAATTTGTCACAATATGGAAAATTGAGCTCGCTTAACGTGGACATTGGATTCATGTCATTCTTAGCTATAAATCAAAAGTTACGAACGATTTAGTGGAGATATGTTAAGTTACATACGATTTAGTGCAGACATGTCAAATTGATCGGCCAGCTAAAATGTTCCATTCTAAACTGATCAGTGATGCTCATTGAGTAAAGGCTTATAAATAAAGCACAATGCATGGCATCATGCTGTTTTGGATAGATTGGATTACTTAGAAGCTTTGTCGTATCTATTTCTGTCTCAAATTTTGTTATAATACAGAAAATTGAGCTAGATTAACGTGGGCATTGTATTCGTGTCATTTTGAGCTCTAAATCAAGAGTTACGGATGATTTAGTGCAGACATGTAAAGTTGATTGGGCAGTAAAAATGATCATTCTAAACTGATTATTGATGCTCATGAAGTACAATGTATGGCATAACGCAGTTTTGGATAGATTGGATTATTGGAACGCTTTGTCGAATCAACTTCTGTCTCAATTTTTGTCAAAATATATAAAATTGAGCTAGATTAACGTGGACGTTTGAGCTATAAATCCAAAGTTACGAATGATTTAGTGCAGACATGTAAAGTTGATCGTTCAGTTAAAATGATCATTCTAAACTGATCATTGATGCTCATTAATTAATGGCTTATAAATGAAGCACAATGCATGACATCACGCTGTTCAGGATAGATTCAATAACTTGGACGTTTGTCATATCCATTTTGTCTCAAATTTTGTCACAGTATAAAAATTGAGCTACCTTAATGTAGGCATTGGATTCGTGTCATCCTAAGCTCTAAAGATAAAGTTACGGATGATTTAGTGTGTATATGTAAAGTTGATCGGCCTGTTAAAATGATCATTCTTAACGAATCATTGGTGCTCATTAGTAGAGGCTTATAAATGAAGAACAATGCATGACATTACACAGTTTGGGATAAAATGGATAACTTGGACGCTTTGTTGAATCTATTTCTATCTCAATGATCAGTTGAGCTTGCTTAACATGGGCTTTGGATTTGTGTCATTCAAACATCTAAAACCAAAGTTACGGACGATTTAGTGCAGAAATGTCAAGTTGATCGGGCAGTTAAAATGATCATTATAAATTTATCATTGATGCTCATTGAGTAAAGGCTTATTAATGAAGCAAACGCAAGGCATGACGTGGTTTTGAATAGATTGGATTACTTGGACACTTTTTCGAATCTATTTCTGTCTTAATTTTTGTCACAATATAGAAAATTGAGCTAGTTTAACGTGGGCATTGGATTCATGTCATTCTGAGATATAAATCAAAATTTATGGACCTTATAGTGCACACATGTCAAGTTATTCGGCAAGTTAAAATGATCATTCTGAACTGATCATTGATGCTCATTGAGTAAAGGCATATAAATGAAGCATAATGCATGGCATGACGTAATTTCGGATAGATTCGATTACTTGGACGCTTTGTCGAAACTATTTGTGCCTCAAATTTTGTCACAATATAAAAAATTGAGCTAGCTTAACGTGGGCAATGGATTCGTGTCATTTTGAGCTATAAATCAAATGTTTCAGCCAATTTAAGGCAGAAATGTCAAGTTGATCGGCTAGTTAAAATGATCCATTTTAAACAGATCATTGATGCTCAATGAGTAAACGCTTATAAATGAAGCACAATGCATGGCATCATGCAGTTTTGGATCGATTGCATTACTTGGACACTTTGTCGTCTCTATTCCTGTCTATAATTTTGTCACAATATAGAAATTTTAGCTACTTTAACGTGGGCTTTGGATTTGTGTTATTCTGAGCTATAAATCAAAAGTTACAGACGATTTAGTGCAGATATGCCAAATCGATCAGCCAGTTAAAATGATCCTTCTAAACTGATCATTGATGCTCATTAAGTAAAGGCTCATAAATGAAGCACAATGCATGGCATGACTAAGTTTTTGATAGATTTGATTACTTGGAGGATTTCTGGAAGCAATTTTAGTCATAAATTTTATAACAATATAGAAATATTAGCTAGCTTAATGTGAGCTTTGGATTTGTGTTATTTCGAGCTCTAAATCAAAAGTTATGGACGATTTAGTGCGGAAATAAAAAGTTGATCAGCTAGTTAAAACGATCATTCTTAACTGATCATTGATGCTTATTGATTAGAGACTTATAAATGAAGCACAATGCATAGCATAACGAAGTTTTGGATAGATTGGATAACTTGGACGCTTTGTGGAATCTATTTCTATTCAAATTTGTCTCAATATAGAAAATTGAGCTAGCTTAAGGTGGGCTTTGGATTTCTATCATTCTGAGCTCTAAATAAAAGTTATGTTTATTTAGTGCGGACATGTCAGGTTGATCGGCTTGTTAAAATGATCATTGTTAAATGATCATTGGTGCTCATTGAGTAGAGGCTTATAAATAAAGCACAATGCATGGAATGACTAAGTTCTGGATATATTGGATAATTTGGACTTTTTCGTATCTTTTTTGGTCTCAAATTTCGTCACAATATAAAAAATTGAGCTAGCTTAACGTAGGCAATGGATTCGTATCATTCTGAGCTATAAATCTAATGTTTCGGACAATTTAGTGCAGACATGTCAAGTTGATCGGCTAGTTAAAATGATCCATTCTAAACTGATCTGTGATACTCGTTTAGTGAAGGCTTATAAATTAAGCACAATGCATGCCATCATGCAGTTTTGGATCGATAAGATTAATTGGACGCTTTGTGGTTTCATTTCTGTCTATAATTTTGTTACAATATAGAAACTTGAGCTAGCTTAACGTGGGCTTTGGATTTGTGTCATTCCGAGCTCTAAATCAAAGTAACGCACGATTTAGTGCAAACACGTCAAGCCGATCGGCCAGTTAAAACGATCATTCTAAATTGAGCATTGATGCTCATTGAGTAAAGGCTTATAAATGAAGCACAATGCATGACCTGACATAGTTTTGGATAGATTGGATTACTTGGACGCTTTGTTGAATCTATATCTGTCTCAATGATCAGTTGAGCTAGCTTAACATGGGCTTTGGAATTGTGTCATTCTAACCTCTAAAACCAAAGTTACGGACGATTTAGTGCAGAAATGTCAAGTTGATCAGGCAGTTAAAATGATGATTCTAAATTTATCATTGATGCTCATTGAGTAAAGGCTTATTAATGAAGCAAACACATGGCATGATGTGGTTTTGAATAGATTGGATTACTTGGACACTTTTTCGAATCTATTTTTGTCTTAATTTTTGTCACAATATAGAAACTTGAGCTAGTTTAACGTGGGCATTGGATTCGTGTCATTCTGAGATATAAATCAAACGTTATGGACCATATAGTGCACACATGTCAAGTTATTCGGCAAGTTAAAATGATCATTCTGAACTGATCATTGATGCTCATTGAGTAAAGGCATATAAATGAAGCATAATGCATGGCATGACGCAATCTCGGATAGATTCGATTACTTGGACGCTTTGTCGAAACTATTTCTGTCTCAAATTTTGTCACAATATAAAAATTTGAGCTAGCTTAACGTGGGCAATGGATTCGTGTCATTCTGAGCTATAAATCAAATGTTTCAGCCAATTTAGTGCAGAAATGTCAAGTTGATCGGCTAGTTAAAATGATCCATTTTAAACAGATCATTGATGCTCAATGAGTAAACGCTTATAAATGAAGCACAATGCACACTTTAAGCTAGCTTAATTTTCTATATTGTGACAAAATTTGAGACAGAAATAGATACGAAAAAGCTTGCAAGTAATCCAATCTATCCAAAATTGCGTGAAGACATGCATTATACTTCATTTATAAACCTTTACTCAATGAGCACGAGTGATCAGTTTAAAATGATCATATTAACTGGCCGATCAACTTGACATGTTCGCACTAAATCATCCGAAACATTTGATTTAGATCTCCGAATAACCCAAATTCAACGCCCACATTAAGCTAGCTCAAGTTTCTATATTGTCACAAAATATTAGATAAAAATAGATATGACAAAGCATCCAAGTAATCCAATCTATCCAAAAATACGTGATGTCATACATTATGCTTCATTTATAAGCCTATACTCAATGAGAACCAATGATCAGTTTAAAATAATCATTTCAACTAGCCGATCAACTTGGCATGTCCACACTGTATCGTCCATAATGTTTGATTTAGAGCTTAAAATGACCAAAATCCCAAGCCCACGTTAACCTCGCTCAATTTTCTAAATTTTGACAATGTTTGAGACAGAAATAGATACGACAAAGCGTCCAAGTTATCCAATCTGTCCCAAACTGCATGATGCCATGCATTATGCTTAATTTAGAAGCCTCTACTCAATGAGCACCAATGATCTGTTAAGAATGAGCATTTTAACTGGGTGATCATTTTAACTGCTAAATTTTATATATTTTGAAAAATTTGAGAAAGAAATAGAGACGAAAAAGGGTCCAAGTAATCCAATATATACAAAGCTTCGTGATGCCATGCATTATGCTTCATTTATAAGCCTTTACTCAATGATCACGATTTATCATTTTAACTGGCTGATCAACATGACATGTCCGCACTCAATCGTATGTACCTTTTCATTTTGAGCTCAAAATAACACAAACCCAAAGCCTATGTTAAGCTAGCTCAATTATCTATATTGTGACAAAATTTCAGACAGTAGATACGACAAAGTGTCCAAGTAATCCAATTTATCCAAAACTGCGTAATGCCATGGAATATGCTTCATTTATAAGCCTTTACTCAATGAGCATCAATGATCAATTTTGAATGATCATTTTAACAGGCTGATCAACTTGACATGTCCGCACTAAATCCAATTTATCCTAAAATGTGTGATGCCATGCATTATGTTTCATTTATAGGCTTTTACTCAATGAGCACAATTATCAATTTAGAACGATAATATTAACTGGCTGATCAACTTCACATATCCGCACTAAATCGTCCGTAACTTTTGATTAAGAGCTCAGAATGGCACCAATCCAAAGCCCGCGTTAAGCTATCCCAATTTCTTTATCGTGACAAAATTTGAGACAGAAATAGATACGACCAATCATCCAAGTAATCCAATCTATCTCAGACTCCGTGATCCCATTCATTATGCTTCATTTATAATCCTTTGCCCAATGAGCACCAATGAGCAGTTTAGAATGATCATTTTAACTAGCCGATAAACTTGACATGTCCGCACTAAATAGTCCAAAACTTTTGATTGAGAATTCAAAATGGCACCAATCCAAATTTTCTATATTGTGATAAAATTTGAGACAAAAACAAATACGACAAAGCTTGCAAGTAATCCAATCTATCCAAAACTGCAAGATGCCATGCATTATGTTTCATTTATAAGCCTTTACTCAATGAGCATGAATGATCAATTTTGAATGATCATTTTAACTGGCCGATCAACTTGACATGTCCGCACTAAATCGTCCGTAACTTTTGATTCAGAGCTCCGAATGAAACGAATCCAATGCCCACGATAAGCTAGCTCAATTTTCTATATTGTGACACATTTTGAGATAGAAATAGATACGACAAAGCTTGCAAATATTCCAGTCTATCCAAAACTGCATGATGCCATGCATTATGCTTCATTTATAAGCCTTTACTCATTGAGCATCAATGATCAGTTTAGAATGATCAATTTAACTAGCCGATCAACCTTACATACCTCCAATAAATCATCCGTATCTTTTGATTTATATCTCAGAATGACACAAATCCAACGCCCACGTTAATCTAGCTTAATTTCCTACATTGTCACAAAATTTGAGAAAAATATAGATATGGCAAAGCATCCAATTAATGCAATTTATCCCAAACTGCGTGATGTCATGCATTATGTTTCATTTATAAGCCTTTACTCAGTGAGCACAATTATCAATTTAAAATGATCATATTAACTGGCCGATCAACTTGACATATCCGCATTTAATCCTCCGTGATTTAGAGTTCAGAATGGCACCAATCCAAAGCCCACGTTAAGCTTGCTCAATTTCATTATCGTGACAAAATTTGAGACAGAAATAGATATGACAAAGCTTGCAAGTAATCCAATCTATCCAAAGCTGCGTGATGCCATGCATTATGCTTCATTTATAAGCCTTTACTCAATGAGCATCAATGATCAGTTTAGAATAATCATTTTAACTAACCGATCTACTTGACATGTCCTCACTAAATAGTGTGTAACTTTTGATTTAGAGCTCAGAATAGCACCAATCCAACGTCCACGTTAAGCTAGCTCAATTTTCTATATTGTGACAAAATTTGAGACGGAAACAAATACGACAAAGCTTGCAAGTAATCCAATCTATCCAAAACTGCATGATGCCATGCATTATGCGTCATTTATAAGCCTTTAATCAAAGAGCATCAGTGATGACTTTAGAATGATCATTTTAACTGGCCGATCAACTTGACATGTCTACAATAAATCATCCGTAACTTTTGATTTATAGCTCAGAAAGACACGAATCCAATACCCACGTTAAGCTAGCTAAATTTCATACATTGTGACAAAATTTGAGACAGAAATAGATACAACAGAGTATCCAAGTAATCCAATTTATCCCAAACTGTGTGATGCCATGCATTATGTTTCATTTATAATCCTTTACTCAGTTAGCAACAAAGATCAGTTTAGAATGATCATTTTATCTAGCTGATCAATTTGACATGTCTGCACTAAATCGTCCATAACTGTTGATTTAGGGCTCACAATGAAACGAATCCAATGCCCACGTTAACCTAGCTCAATTTTCTATATTGTGACAAATTTTGAGACGTAAATAGAGACGAAAAATATTCCAAGTAATCCAATCTATCCAAAATTGCGTGATGGCATGTAATATGCTTCATTTATAAGCCTTTACTGAGCATCAATGATCAATTTTGATTGATCATTTTTCACAGGCCGATCAACTTGACATGTCCGCATTAAATCGTCCATAACTTTTGATTTATAGATCAGAATGAAAGAAATCCAATGCCCACGTTAAGCTAGCTTAATTTTCAATATTGTGACATAATTTGAGACATAAATAGATACGAGAAAGCTTGCAAGTAATCCAATCTATCCAAAACTGTGTGATGTCATGCATTATGCTTCATTTGTAAGCCTTTACTCAATGAGCATCAATGATCAGTTTAGAATGATCATTTTAACTGGCCGAGCACCTTGACATGTCTCCAGTAAATCATCCGTAATTTTTGATTTATATCTCAGAATGACACGATTCCAATGCCCTTATTAAGCTACCTCCATTTCCTACATTGTGACAAAATTTGAGACAGAAATAGATTAGACAAAGTATACAAGTAATCCAGTTTATCCCAAACTGCGTGATGCCATGCATTATGTTTCATTTATAAGCCTTTAGTCAATGAGCACCAATTATCAATTTAGAATGATCATATTAACTGGCCGATCACCTTGACATCTCCGCATTAAATATTCCGTTACTTTTGATTTAGTGTTCGGAATGACACCAATCCATAGCCCACATTAAGCTAACTCAATTTTCTTTATCGTGATAAAGTTTTAGACAGAAATAAATACGACCAAGCATCCAAGTAATCCAATTTATCTCAAAATCCGTGATCCCATGCATTATGCTTCATTGACAAGCGTTTACTAAATGAGCACCAATGATCAGTTTAGAATGATCATTATAACTAGCCGATCAACTTGACATGTCCGCACTAAATCATCTGTAACTGTTGATTTAGAGCTCAGAATGAAACGAATCCAGTGCTCAATTTTCCATATTGTGACAAAATTTGAGACATAAATAGATACGACAAAGCTTGTAAGCAATCCATTCTATCCGAACCTGCGTGATGCCATGCATTATGCTTCAATTATCAATGAGCACCAATTATCAACTTGACATAGTAATTTTGATCATAATTCCAACACGTTAAGCCGTGATCAGACTCCAAGTGACATGTTCGCGCTAAATCGTCCGTAACTTTTGATTTAGAGTTTGGAATGGCATGAATCCAAAGCCCAACGTTAAGCTAGCATTAATTTTCTTCTGCACTAAATGGTGACTCAAATGAATTCCAATGCCCACGAATCTAGTGACAAATTTGAGGATACGACCAAAGTAATCCAATCTATCAAAAACTGTGTGATGCCATGCTTCATTTATAAACCTTTACTAAATGAGCATCAATGATCAGTTTAGAATGATCATTTTAGCTGGCCGATCAGCTTGACATGTCCCATTCATAACTTTTGATTTATAGGTCATAATGATGCTTCATTTACAAGCCTTTACCCAACTGATGCATGCCAATGACTCAATGAGCACCAATGAATGATCATTTTCAACTTGAGTTCGAAATCAACTTGACATGTTAAGCTAGCTCTTTAACAAAAATAGTCTGTAACAATCTATGTTCCCATGCAGCTTCAGAAATGAGCACCACAGAGAATGATCCTAATGACCGCACTACTGTAACACTCAGAATGACCAATGCCCACACTAAACTAGCTCAATTTTCTATATTTTAACAAAATTTGAGACAGAAATAGATACGACAAAGCTTGCAAGTAATCCAATCTATTCAAAACTGCGTGATGGCATGCATTTATTTATAAGCCTTAACTGAAAGAGCATCAATGATCAGTTTAGAATGATGATTTTAACAGGCCGATCAACTTGACATGTCTCCAATAAATAATCTGTAACTTTTGATTTATAGCTCAGAATGATACGAATCCAATGCCCACGTTAAGCTAGCTCAATTCTAAATTGTGAAAATTTGAGACAGCAATAGATACGACAAAGCATCCAAGTATCCAATTTATCCCAAACTGCTAGATGCCATGCAATATATTTCATTTATAAGCGTTTATTCAATGAGCACCAATTATCAATTTAGAATGATCATATTAAGTGACCGATCAACTGGACATGTTCGCACTAAATCGTCCGTAACTTTTGATTTATAGTTCGGAATGGCACCAAGCCAAAGCCCACGTTAAGCTAGCTCAATTTTCTTTATCCTGACAAAAACTAAGACAGAATTAGGTACGACCATGCATCCAAGAAATGCAATCTATCGCAAACTCCATGATCTCATGCATTATGCTTAATTTACAAGCCTTTACTCAATGACCACCAATGATCAGTTTTGAATGATCATTTTAACTAGCCGATCAACTTGACATGTATGCACTAAATAGTCAGTAACAATTAATTTAGAGCTCCGAATTAAACGAATCCAATGCCTACATTAAGCTAGCTCAATTTTCTATATTTTGACAAAATTTGAGATAGAAATAGATACGACAAAGCTTGCAAGTAATCCAATCTATTCAGAACTGCGTGATGCCATGCATAGTGCTTCATTTATAAGCCTTTACTCAATGAGCATCAATAATCAGTTTAGAATGATCATTTTAACAGGCCGATCAACTTGACATGTCTCCAATAAATCATCCGTAACTTTTGATCTATAGCTCAGAATGACATGATCCAATGCCCACGTTAAGCTAGCTCAATTTCCTATATTTTGACAAAATTCGAGACAGCAATAGATATGACAAAGCATCCAACTAATCCAATTTATCCAAAACTGCGTGATGCCATGCAATATGTTTCATTTATAAGCGTTTATTCAATGAGCACCAATTATCATTTTAGAATGATCATATTAACTAGCCGATCAACTTGATATGTCCCACTAAATCGTCCGTAACTTTTGATTTAGAGTTCAGAATGGCATCAATCCAAACCCACGTTAAGCTAGCTCAATTTTCTTTATCGTGACAAAAGTTGAGACACAAATAGATACAACCAAGCGTACAAGTAATCCAATCTATCTCAAACTCCGTGATCCCAAGCTATGCTTCATTTACAAGCCTTTACTCAATGAACATAAGCTATTAATTTAGAATGATCATTTTAACTGGCCGATCAACTTGACATGTCACCAACGACTGATTTATAGCTCAGAATGACTCGAATCTAATGCGCATGTTAAACTAGCTCAATTTCCTTCATTGTGATAAAATTTGAGACAGAAATAGGTACGACAAAGCATCCAAGTAATCCCATTTATCTCAAACTTTGTGATACCATGAATTATGTTTCATTTATAAGCCTTTACTCAATGAGCACCAGTTGTCATTTTAGAATGATCATACTAAGTGGCCATTCAAATTGACATGTCCTCACTAAATCATCCATAACTTTTGATTTAGAGTTTGGAATGGCACCAATCCAATACCCACGTTAAGCTAGCTTAATTTTCTATATTTTGACAAAATTTGAGACAGAAATAGATACGACAAAGCTTGGAAGTAATTAAATCTATTCAAAACTGCGTGATTCCATGCATTATGCTTCATTTATAAGCCTTTACTCAATGAGCATCAATGATTAGCTTAAAATGATCATTTTAACTGGCCGATCAACTTGAAATGTCTCCAATAAATCGTCCGTAACTTTTGATTTATAGCTCAGAATGACACGAATCCAATACCCACGTTAAGCTAGCTCAATTTCATACAATGTGACAAAATTTGAGATAGAAATAGATACGACAAAGCATCCAAATAATCCAATTTTTCCCAAACTGCGTGATGCCATGCATTATGTTTCATTTATAAGCCTTTACTCAATGAGCACCAATTATCAATTTAGAATGATCTTATTAACTGGCCGATCAACTTGACATGTACGCACTAAATCATCCGTAACTTTTGATTTAGAGTTCCGAATGGCATTAATCCAAAGCCCACGTTAAGCTAGCTCATTTTTCTTTACTGTGACGAAAATTGAGACACAAATAGATACGATCAAGCATACAAGTAATTTAGTCTATCTCAAACTCCGTGATCGCATGCATTATGCTTTATTTACAAGCCTTTAGTGAATGAGCACCAATGATCAGTTTAGAATGATCATATTAACTGGCCGATCAACTTGACATGTCACCAATAAATCATCCGTGACTTTTGATTTATACCTCAGAATGACACGAATCCAATGCGCGCGTTAAGCTAGCTCAATTTCCTACATTATGACAAAATTTGAGACAGAAATAGAATCGAATAAGCCTCGAAGTAATCCAGTTTATCCCAAACTGCGCGATGCCATGCATTATGTTTCATTTATAAGCCTTTACTCAATGAGCACCAATTATTATTTTAGAATGATCATATTATTGGGCCGATTCACTTGTCATGTCCTCACTAAATAATTTAAAATTATTATTGAAAGAATTTTTATATTTTCAAAATAAAAATATTAATATTTTTAAATTTAATTTCAAAAGATTTAAATTATTTCAAAATAATTGCAAATTAATTTTTATAAATATAAATTTTAATAATATTTTTCAAAATAAATTTCAATAATAATATTAATAATTTGTAATTAGAAATTATAATATAATAATTTATATTACTATGTTTTAATATTAATATTATTTAATTTTTTATAAATATTAATATAATAATTTATAGTTTATGTTTTAATATTAATATTATTTAATTTTTTTTATTAATTTATAATAACATTATTTCAAAATATTTTTGAAAATTAATTTCCAAAATTATTATGTTTTAATAATATTTTTAAATTTTTAATTCTGAATATTTTCATAAATTTATATTTTTTAAACCATTAAGAATTATTAATAATATTTATTAATTAATAATAAATATTATAATATTAAATAAAAATATATGAACTAAGTAATATGAAATATTTAATAAAAAGAAATTAAAAATTAAAATTGTAATATTTATTATTTAAAATTTAATTTACAGAAAAAAAAAATTAATTTTCCGGCGGGGGAAATTGGAAATCCGAAGGCAAGAATGGGGTCGGGGTCGGAGCCATCGATGGTTCTCCTGTGCAATCGTTATCCCGCATATAAGAGGCGAATGCGGGATCCGTCCGTTGGAAATACCCGAGGAGCATCTCCAAACTCGAGATCTTCTTTTGGTTTTCTCTATTCAACTCTTCCATCTTCTGATTTGCTTCCAAAATATGTGTGTTTTGTTGTTTAATTAGCGCGTTTTGTTCTTGAATCATTACGTGCTTGGGAGAATTGGTTTGCACCCTAATACGTCTATCCGTAGACTGTATGCGGTTCAGGCTACCAGGTCCATAAAGACGGCCTCGGTCATTCGCAACAAAATACTACAAAATAACAAAAACAAAAATTAAATAATAAATTTAATTATTAAATTAATTATAAAAATATGTAATAACAAAAAAAATATGAAAATTTATTTTTACCTGAATGATGATCTCATTCTTCTGTTCTGGAATCAGCTCAATTGGACGGGAAGTTCCATCAGATGTTTCTGTTGGATCGACTTCCACGATCGTCATCTTCTCTTGGATGTTTCGTTCGTATGCTTCACAGATTTGTTTTGCTTTCAAATCTACATACAAACCATCCGGTCTTGTGTGAGTCTTTATAAAGACCTCACCTATTGAGACAGGTCATCCCAAATTATGTTCCTTCACAGATATTGAAATAAATTTTATTTAATTAATAAGAAAAATGTTAATTAAATTTAAAGAAAAAAATTACTTACCATTTCCTACTAGACCTGAATGTAGGATTTTTTGCCAGACAAATATTTGTGCGGCCCAAGACCGTCCCGAGCAGAGTTGCGGTTATTAGAGGATTTGGTACTCCTCCCAGTAGACGTTTCTGTTCCCCAATATTCTGTCATAATTTTGTACAGACTTGGAGAAATCCATTGGGGACGTTTGCTGGTTGTATGAACCGTGCTCACCATCCCTTTCATCCGTCGTACCACCGGCCTCGAACTCTTTTCGTACTCGAACTCTTTTCGTACCACTGGGGTAATCACAGGATCCCATGTGTACGATTGCTTCAAAATAATATTTTAAATATTAAAATTTGTTTAAATATTTTAAAATAATTTAAAAAAAAAAAAATACTTACCGCAAACTAAATAAAATATTTTTTCTGCCTCTCAGCAGGTACGACTGTGGAGTGTGGGGTAAATGTATATTGCGGAGGGAGGCGAGATGCCGCTCTATTAGCAGATGGTGAAGGGTTCTAGGAGGCCGAAGAGGTTCCACGGCCAGAAGACGATGGGATAGATCATCTCCACGACCTCTCAACGACCTACCGCTACTTGCCATTTTTTCTAAATGATTTTTAAAGTAAAAAGTGTTTAGAATGTGTTTAGAAAGGAATTTGATTTAGAAGTTTTGAGTGAATTGTGAAAAATGAGGGAAAACCTTCGAGTATTTATAGTATTTATAGTATTTATGGCAAAATTTGAATTTAAAGAAGTGGTCGCAAATCAGTCGCAAATTTGCGACTGATTTGCGATTGATTTGCGACCACCAGTTAATTTTTCAAAAATTGCATTGGTGGTCCCAAATCAGTCGCAAATTTGCAACTGATTTGCGACCACCAATTAATTGGGTGGGAGTTGAAATTTCGGAAACTTTCAAACTCCCACCCAATTAAATGGTGGTCGGAAATCAGTCACAACTTTGCGACTGATTTGCGACCACCATTGCAATTTTCGAAAAAATAACTGGTGGTCACAAATCAGTCGCAAATGTGCGACTGATTTGTGAATACAGTTACATAAATTAAATTTATTACACGTGGTCGCTAATCAGTCGCAAATTTGCGACTGATTTGCGACCACATGTATTAATTGTGACTGATATGTGACCACATTGCTCATGCAATGGCAAAGTGGTGGCAAATCAGTCACAAATAATACCTAAACCCTAAATTTTGAGATTTTGATGAATAATTTAATTATATAAGATTGATTAATTGATTATAAGTTATACAAATTTCAATTACTATGAAAACAATAACATTTACCAAATTTTCAAATAATTTACCAAAAACACTTAACAAATTTATTTAACCTTATACTTCTTATATACATTTCAAATGTTTTCTAAAAATGAAATTATTACAAATATGGTTTTCAATATATGTGATCACATATAGTGGTTAGTAGTCACTTTAATTTGGAAATACAAGTTTGAAATTTGGAAAATACTTAGGGAAAATATGATTTTACCATATGTGGTCGCAAATCAGCAAATTTGTGACTGATTTGCGACTTCTCATCAAATTTTGAGAATGTGGTAAATCAGTCGCAAATTTGCGACTGATTTGCGACCACGTTTAACTTTTGTGACTGATATGAGACCACATTGCCAATGAAGTGGCAAAGTGGTGGCAAATCAGTCACAAATAATACCCTAAACCCTAAATTTTGAGATTTTGATGAAGACATATAATTATATATGATTGATTAATTGATTATAAGCTATACAAATTTCAATTACTATGAAAAAAATAACATTTATCAAATTTTAAAATAATTTACCTAAAACACTTAACAAATTTACTTAACCTTATATCTCTTATATACATTTCAAATGTTTTCTAAATATGAAATCATTACAAATATGGTTTTCAATATATGTGAGCACTTATTATGGTTAGTAGTTACATTAATTTGGAAATACAAGTTTTAATTGTGGAAAATACTTAGGGGAAATGTGAATTTACCATATGTGGTCGCAAATCAGTCGCAAATTTGCGACTGATTTGCGACCACGTGTAATTTTTGTGACTGAAATGCCACCACATTGTCAATGCAGTGGCAAAGTGGTGGCAAATCAGTCACAATTTCTGAAAAAAAATCTTATTTATATGGTTATTGGGAATAAATTGAATTATATAAAAATCATATGTACAAAATACATAAAAGCATAACTATATTTATTACATTTCTTCGTTTTCGTCATCATCTGAAGATGAAATATTACATTGAAATTCATCTTCTAGTTTCGCATCTCCGACATTGAAATCAATTTCTTCCGTATGGTTAACTCTATCCACCAACCGATCTACTTCTATCTCTTGAACAAGCATTACCTCTTCATCATTTTCTTGTTGCAAGAGGCCAATCTCGTCTTTATTTTTGTATTTCCCCAAAATGTTAGATCTTGGATTAACTTTCAAAACATTGAGTCATGTTTGTTTTGATGATGATTTAGTGTGCGGATAGAGAATATAACAAACTTGATCTGCTTGAGATGCTGATACATCATAAGTATTGAAATATAAATTAGTTATATATTTTTAACAAAATTAATTATATAGTAAATTATTAATGAATACGTACCGAGAATAAATGGTTCGTATTTGTAGTATTTTCCCAATGATAAGACATCAACGATGCCATTTTCCGACTTCTGAGTACCTTTCGAGAGCGTAGGATCATACCATTCACATTTAAAAAGCGTGATCTTCAAATTTATGAGTCCGACATACTCGAGTTGAATGATATCTGTTAAAATCCCGTAGAAATCAGCTTCATCAGATGCATCTGAGTAATTATCCTCCTTCACACAAATACCGTAGTTACATGTCTTTCTTCTATGTCCATGTTTCTTCGTGTGGAACATATAACCTCTTGTAAAATACATCAGCCAAGTGAACGCTTTATTCATCGGACCTTGAACTAATTCTTGAGCCCATAAAGGAAAGACACGTGAATTTGTGGAAGTGCATGAATTGACCTATGATCATATATCAAAAATTAAAGTTAATTAGTATTTCCAAATTAATAAATAAAATATAATATACATGTCAAATAATTAATTAAACATACATAATCCCTAACCCATATGTGGAACTCTTCCTCTCTTTTCGATGAAATGTCATCTTCCAAAAGATATGGATACGTACATCGAATTAATATATATTTCTTAATACAATGAACTGAAATGTAATAAATGCAATTAATTGTTTTCATATACCTCTCTAATGGCCGAAAATATTCACAATTCCGTAATACATATGCATGTGCATATTTATATTCTTTTTCGGAGAGCCATATTTCTTTATATTTACCACTTGGATTACCCATGTGCGTAAATATATCCAGTACTCCAGGATCCGGATATACAGGCACGTCACCTTCATCAAATCATGTAGACCTGTTTATATATATTATATTACTTACATTCATATATAATAAAATAATTAATTCATAAACATAACAATTAATTTAGGTTACCTGTTTTTCGTGCGTATGTGCGCAGCAAAGTAATGTTCCGAGAAGTAAGATATCTCATCATTCACATATGATTCAACAATCGACCCTACATCATATCTTTTGTTCTTCGCCTTGCTTTTTAGTTTTTTAAAAAACCTTTCAAATGGATACATCCGCCTATATTGCACAGGTCCACCCAGTTTAGCTTCGTATGGTAGATGTACAGGAAGATGATCCATGACATCGAAAAATGAAGGCGGAAAGATCTTTTCCAAATTGCACAAAATTATGACTATGTTTTCCTTTAGAATTCGGACACGGTTTTGTTGTAATGATCTGGAGCATAAATCACGGAAAAATCCTCCAATCCCTATATATATATATTAATTACCATTGACAATTAATTAGTACATGCAATTATTATTAATTTACGTATTTCCAATTAAAAATATATTTATTACTATATTTACCTGATAATGCTAGATGAACGTTCTGTGGTAAAAGTTCTGCAAATATAAAAGGGAGATGTCTTTCCATAAAAACATGGCAGTCATGGCTTTTCATGCCCGAGAACTTTAGTCCTTCCATATCCACACAATTTGCTAAATATGCCGCATAGCCGCCCAGAAATGTGACATCATTTTTTATACATTCCAATAACTGTTCTTTCGCTTTTTGGGTCAATCGAAATATAGAGAATGGAGCATTACCCCGACCATCCACGTGTAACTCTTTTCGAGAGCAAAACTTCGCAATATCTAACCTTGACTTAACTGTATCTTTGGATTTCTCTTTCACATTCATAACAGTATTAATGATGTTATCAAAGAAATTCTTCTCTATATGCATCACATCAAGATTATGTCGAAGGTTAAGATTTGTCCAGTTAAAATATACTTTCTTGTCCAATTATGCCAGTGCCGTAACCTTCTTCTTCAAAGGGTGCTTCCCTTTTAAATTGTTTTTTATTTTTCCGTAACGGGTGACCATTAGGAAAAAACCTTCTATGACAATCAAACCAAAACGTCTTTCTCCCATTTGGTAATTGAAATGCCTTCGTATCATCCATACAAATTGGACAGGCCAGCCTTCCATGCGTTGTCCATCCTGATAACATTCCATAAGCGGGAAAGTCGCTTATCGTCCAAAGTAACACAGCTTTTAGATTGAAATTTTGATTCAGCGATACATCGTATGCATCAACTCCGATAGACCATAATTCTTTCAACTCATCAATCAAAGGTCGGAGGAATATATCAAGACTAGCACGCAGATGATTTGGCCCCGAATTCAAAATAGTTAGAAACAAATACTCTTTCTTCATACACATCTCTGGTGGCAAATTATATGGAGTGATAATCACTTGCCATAATGAATGATTACGAGACATCCCAAATAGGTTGAACCCATCAGTACATAAGCCAAGATAAACATTTCGAGATTCAACATCAAATCTAGGATGTAGATATTGAAAAATTTTCAACTCTGCAGCATCAGATGGATGACTCATTTCTCCGTCTTCTGCTTCATGCTCTACGTGCCACCTCATTGCCTCTGTGGTTTTCTCGCTTTGATACATTCTTTTAAGTCTATCACCTATAGGTAAATACCACATACGACTGAAAGGTATTCTTGTCCTGCCCTCACTTGGCTTATACCGGGGGGAATCACAAAATTTGCATTTTCCCATTTCTCATCTTCTTTCCAGAAGATCATACAATTTTGAACACACACGTCAATTGTATAAAACGGGAGGCCTAAATTTTGCATCAATTTTTTGGTTTCATAATATGAACCCGTTGCGTGATTCTCCTTGGGCAAATATTCTGTAAACAGCTCTGCCCAAGAATCCATACATTTTTCTGCTAAATTAAAATCAGATTTGATGTTCATGAACCAAGCAGCTAAAGATAACTGTGAGTGCCCTTCATAACAACCATCATACAATGGATTTTTCGCAGCTTCTAACATGTTGTAAAAAATTTTGCGTCTTCATTAGGCCGTTCTTCTTCATTATAATTATAATTTTCTTTGTTCTGATTATAGTATTGATGATCATCAGTCGTTGTCTCACGAAATACATCCATCACCATTTCAACATATCTATTACTGGATATACCAACTGTTTCATCACTACTACAACCACGCGTACCTCCCAGATTTCTTTGGACATCACCCCGACTAGTACTCGTCCCTAACTGAACATTCAGCTCTTCTCCATGTTTATACCAAATATAATAATTTGGCATAAATCCTCGACTATATAGATGACTCCATATTTTCCGTTCTGAAATAAATTTATCATTTTTGCAATTAATACAAGGAAAGAAAAACTTACCTCCGCTACTTTGAGCTATAGGTTGACTACTTGCAAAATTCATGAACTGCTCCATGACTTGTGAAAATTCCGCCGATATATTTCTTGTTTCATTATTAATTCTTCTGTACATCCAATCTCTCGAATTGTTATAATTTCCCAACATGTTTTAAAAAAAAAATTCCTTCGATTTTACAAATGAGAGAATGGGATGTTGCATATATATACAACATTTTGCCACTACTTTGCCACTACTTTGCCACTGATTTGCCACTACTTTGCGACTACAACAGTGTAGTCGCTTAAATGTCATTATACCTAACCCGCACATGTGTTTTATGGTGGCACTTTTCCACCACTTTGTGACTGTAGAGCCACTACAGAACGTAGTCAGAAATTGGTCGCATTTTTAGCGACCAATATGCGACTACCAAGTGATTTTACATATGTAGTCGCTAATCAGTCGCTATTTTGCGACTGATTAGCGACGACCTAGGTCAGTCGCTACGCAATCGCATTTTAGTCGCTAATTGGTTGCGTATTGCGACCAAAATGCGACTACACGTATTGGTCACATTTTTGCGACCAATTTGCGACTACTTCTCCGTAGTCGCAAATTAGTCGCTAAACCATGGCAAATGTGGTCGCAAAAATTGCGACCACGTATGTAGTCGCAAATCGCAGTCGCAAATATGCAGTTTTCTTGTAGTGAACATGGCTATCGGATTCGTGTCATTTTAGCTCTAAATCAAAAGTTGCGAACGATTTAGTGCAGACTTGTGAAGTTGATCGATAAGTTCAAATGATCATTCTAAACCGATCATTGGTGCTCATTGAGTAAAGGCTTATAAATGAAGCATAATGCATGGCATCACGTAGTTTTGGGTAGATTGGATTACTTGGACTCTTTTTCGTATCTATTGCTTCCTTAAATTTAGTCACAATATAGAAAATTGAGCTGGATTAACGTGGGCATTGGATTCGTGTCATTCTAGGCTATAAATCAAAAGTTGCGGACAATTTAGTGCATACATGTCAAGTGGATCCGTAAGTTAAAATATTCATTCTAAACTGATCATTGGTTCTCTTGAATAAAGGATTGTAAATGAAGCATAATGCATGACATCACCTAGTTTAGGATAGATTAGATTATTTAGATGCTTTGTCATATCTATTTCTGTCTAAATTTTGTCACGATATAGAAAATTGAGCTAGCTTAGCGTGGGCTTTGGATTGGTGCCATTCCGAGCTCTAAATCAAAGGTGATGGATTATTTAGGGTGGACAAGTGAAGTTGATCAGCAAGTTAAAATAATCATTCTAAACTAACATTGGTGCTCATTGAGTAAAAGCTTATAAATTAAACATTATACGTGGCATCAGGTAGTTTTGGATAGATTCGATTACTTGGATGCTTTGTCGTATCTATTTCTTTCTCAAATTTTGTCCGAATATAGAAAATTTAGCTAGCTTAATGTGGGCTTTGGATTTTTGTCATTCTGAGTTCAAAATCAAAAGATATGGACGATTTAGTGCGGACATGTCAAGTTGATCGACCAGTAAAAATGATCATTCTTAACTTATTATTGGTGCTCATTTAGTTGAGGCTTATAAGTGAAGCAAAATGCATGGCATGACGAAGTTCTGGATAGATATGATTAATTGGACGCTTTGTTGTATCCATTTCTTTCTCAAAATTTATGAGAATATAGAAAATTGAACTAGCTTAACGTAGCTTTCAGTTTTTTGTAATTCAGATTGCTAAATCAAAATTTATTAATGATTTATTGCGGACATGTCAAGTTGATCGACTAGTAAAAATGATCAATCTTAACTGATAATTGGTGCTCATTGAGTAGAGGCTTATAAATGAAGCATAATGCATGGCATCACGCAGTTTGGGATTGATTGGATGACTTGGACACTTTTTCGTAACACAATATAGAAACATGAACTACCTTAAAGTGGGTATTAGATTCGTGTCATTCTGAGCTCTAAATCAAAAGTTACGGACGATTTATTTCGGACATATCAAGTTGATCGGCCAGTTAAAATGATTTTTCTAAACTGATCATTGATGCTCATTGAGTAAAGGCGTATAAATGGAGCATAATGAATGCATCACACGTTTTGGATAGATTGGATTACTTGGACGCTTTGTCGTATCTATTTTTGTCTCAAATTTTGTCCAAATATAGAAAATTGAGCTAGCTTAACATGGGCTTTGGATTGTGTCATTCTGAGCTCTAAATCAAAAGTTATGAAAGATTTAGTACGGACATGTCAAGTTGATCGGCCAGTTAAAATGATCATTCTAAACTGATTATTAAAGGCTTATAAATGAAGCATAATGCATGACATCACACAGTTTGGAATAGATTGGATTACATGGACGCTTCGTCGTATTTAGTTCTCTTTCAAATTTTGTCACAATATAGAAAATTTAGCTTGCTTAACGTGGGCTTTAGATTTTTCTCATTGTGAGATCCAAAAAAAAGTTACGGCCGATTTAGTGCGTACATGTCAAGTGGATCGGCCAGTAAAAATGATCATTCCAAACTGATTATTGGTGCTCATTGAGTAAAGGCTTGTAAATGAAGCATAATGCACAACATCACGTAGTTTGAGATAGATTGGATTACTTAGACACTTTTTTGTATCTATTTATATCTTAAGTTTTTGTCACGATATAGAAAATTGACCTAGCTTCATGGGGGATTTGGATTGGTGTCATTCTGAGCTCTAAATCAAAAGTTACGGACAATTTAGTGCGGACATGTCAAGTTGATCGGCAAGTTAAAATGATCCTTCTAAACTGAGCATTGGTTCTCATTTAGTAAAGGCTTATAAATGAAGCATAATGCATGGCATCACATAGTTTTGGATAGATTGGATTACTTGTACACTATGTCGTATCTATTTCTTTATCAAATTTTGTCACAATATGGGAAATTGAGCTAGCTTAATGTGGGCTTTCGATTTTTGTCATTGTGAGCTCTGAATCAAAAGTACCACATGATTTAGTGCAGATATGTCAAGTTCATCAGCCTGTAAATATGATTACTCTAAACTAATCATTGGTGCTCATTGAGTGACTTATAATGAAGCATAATGTGTGGCAACACATTTTGGATAGAATGTATTTGGACGCTTTGTCTTATCTATTTTTGTCTCAAATTTTGTCAGAATATAGAAACATGAACTACCTTAAAGTGGGCATTGGATTCATGTCATTCTGAGTTCTAAATCAAAAGTTACGGACGATTTATTTTAGACATGTCAAGTTTATCGGCAAGTTAAAATGATCTTTCTTAACTGATCATTGATGCTCATTGAGTAAAGGCATAGTAATGAAGCATAGTGAATGCATCACGCAGTTTTGGATAGATTGGATTACTTGGATGCTTTGTCATATCTATTTTTGTCTGAAATTTTGTCCCAATATAGAAAATTGAGCTAGCTTAACATGGGCTTTGGATTTGTGTCATTCTGAGGTCTAAATCAAAAGTTATGGAAGATTTAGTGCGGACAAGTCAAGTTGATCGACCAGTTAAAATGATCATTCTAAACTGACCATTGCTACTCATTGAGTAAAGGCTTATAATGAAGCATAATGCATGGCATCACGCATTTTGAATATATTGGATTTCTTTGACGCTTGTTTAATTTAGTTCTGTCTCAAATTATGTCACAATACAGAAAATTGAGCTAGCTTAACGTGGGCTTTGATTTTGTCATTTTGAGATCTAAAACAAAAGTTACGGATTTTAGTGCGGACATGTCAAGTTGATCGGTGTGTAAAATGATAATTCCAAACTGTTCATTGGTGCTCATTGAGTAAAGGCTTATAAATGAAGCCTAATGCATGGAATCACATAGTTTTGTATAGATTGACTACAAGGACGCTTTGTTATATCTATTTTCTAGAAAATTTGTCACAATATAGAAAATTGAGGTATCTTAACCTGGGTATTGGATTTGTGTCATTCCGAACTCTAATTCAAAAATGCGGACGATTTGTTGCGGACATGTCAAGTTCATCGGCTAGTTAAAATTATCATTCTTTACTGATCATTGGTGTTCATTGAGTAGAGGCTATAAACTAAAGTATAATGCATCGCATCACACATATTTGGGTAGATTGGATTACTTGGATGCTTTGTCGTATCGATTTCTATCTCAAACTTTGTCAGAATATAGAAAAATTGACCTAGCTTAACGTGTGCTTTGGATTTTTGTCATTCTGACCTCTAAATTAAAAGTTACAGACGATTTAGTGCAGATAAGTCAAGTTGATCGGCAAGTTAAACTGACCATTGGTGCTCATTTAGTAAAAGCTTTTAAATGAAGCATAATGCATGACATCACGTACGTTGGGATAGATTGGACTACTTGGACGCTTTGTCGTATCTATTTTTGTCTCAAGTTTTTGTCACGATATATAAAATTGACCTACCTTAATGTGGGATTTGGATTGGTGTCATACTGAGCCCTAAATCAAAAGTTACTGATAATTTAGTGCGGGCATGTCAAGTTGATCGGCAAGTTAAAATGATCTTTCTAAACTGAGCATTGGTTCTCATTTAGTAAAGGTTTGTAAATGAAGCATAATGCATGGCATCACGTAATTTTGGATAGATTTGATTACTTGTACATTTTTCCGTATCTAATTCTTTCTCAAATTTGTCACAATATGGGAAATTGAGTTTGCTTAACATGGGCTTTTGATTTTGTCATTCTGAGCTCTGTATCAAAAGTTACACACGATTTAGTGCGGATATATCAAGTTGATCAGCCAGTTAATATGATTACTCTGAACTAGTCATTGGAGCTCATTGAGTAAAGACTTATAAATGAAGCATAATGTATGCAACAAACATTTTTCTATAGATTGAAATACTTGGATGCTTTGTCGTATCTATTTCGGTCTCAAATTTTGTCATAATATAGAAACTTGAACTACCTTAAAATGGGCATTGGATTCGTGTCATTGTGAGCTCTAAATCAAAATTTACGGACGATATATTTCGGTCATGTCAAGTTGATCGGCAGTTAAAATGATCTTTCTAAACTGATCATTAATGCTCATTGAGTAAAGGCTTATAAATGGAGCTTAGTGAATGCATCACACAGTTTTGGATAGATTGGATTATTTGGACGCTTAGTCGTATTTATTTCGATCTCAAATTTTGTTCTAATATAGAAAATTGAGCTAGCTTAACATGGCCTTTGGATTTGTGTCATTCTGAGCTCTAAATCGAAAGTTACGGAAGATTAATGCGGACATGTCAAGTTGATCGGCCAGTTAAAATGATCATTCTAAACTGATCATTGGTGCTCATTGAGTAAAGGCTTATAAATGAAGCATAATGCATTGCATCACGCAGTTTGGAATAGATTGGATTACTTAGACACTCGTCGTATTTAGTTCTGTCTCATATTTTGTCACAATATAGAAAATTGAGCTAGCTTAACGTGGGTTTTTGATTTTTGTCATTCTGAGATCCAAAATAAAAGTTACGGCCAATTTATTGTGGACATTTCAAGTTGATCGGCCAGTAAAAATGATCATTCAAAACTGATAATTGGTGTACAGTGGGTAAAGGGTTATAAATGAAGCCTAATGCATGGCATCACGTAGTTTTACGTAGATTGGATTACTAGGATGCTTTGTCGTATCTATTTCTTTCTGCAATTTTTTCACAATATAGAAAATTGAGCTAGGTTAACCTGGGCATTGGATTTGTGTCATTCCGAGCTCTAATTAAAAAGTTGCGGACAATTTAGTGCGAACATGTCAAGTTCATCGGCTCGTTAAAATTATCATTCTTAACTGATCATTGGTGTTCATTGAGTAGAGGCTTATATACTAAAGTATAATGCATTGCATCACACAGGTTTTTAGTAGATTGGATTACTTGGACGCTATGTCGTATCTATTTCTATCTCAAAATTTGTCAAAATATAGAAAATTGAGCTAGCTTAACGTGGGCTTTGGATTTTTGTCATTCTGAATTCTAAATAAAAAGTTACAGACGATTTAGTGCGGATATGTCAAGTTGATCGGCCAGTTAAAATGATATTTCTAAACTTATCATTGATGCTCATTGAGTAAAGGCTTATAAATGGAGCATAATGAATGCATCACGTAGTTTTGGATAGATTGGATTACGTGGACGCTTAGTCGTATCTATTTCTCTCTCAAATTTTACCATAATATAGAAAATTGCCCTAGTTTTACATGGTCTTTGGATTTGTGTAATTCTGAGCTCTAAATAAAAAAAGTAGCACAATTTAGGGCGGACATGTTAAGTTGATCGACTAGTAAAAATGATCATTCTTAACTGATCATTGGTGCTCATTGAGTAAAAGCTTATAAATGAAGGATAATGTATGGCATCACACAATTTTGGATATTTTGGATTACTTGGAGGCTTTGTCGTTTCTATTTTGGTCTCAAATTTTGTCACAACATAGAAAGTTGAGCTAGATCAATGTGGGCTTTGGATTTGTGTCATTCTAAGCTCTAAATCAAAAGTTACAGACGAATTAGGACTGACATGTCAAGTTGATCGACCAATAAAAATGTTAATTCTTAACTGATCAATGGTGCTCATTGAGTAAAGGCTTTTTAATGAAGCAAAATGTATGGCATCACACAGTTTTGGATAGATTGGATTACTTGGAGGCTTTGCCATATCTATTTCTGTCTCAAATTTTATCACGATATAGAAAATTGAGCTAGGTTAAAGTGGACTTTGGATTGGTGTCATTCCTAGATCTAAATCAAAAGTTTGGACACGCCAAGTTGATCGGCAAGTTAAAATGATCATTCTAAACTGATAAATGGTGCTCATTGAGTAAAGGATTATAAATGAAACATAATAAATGGCATCACGTAGTTTTGGATACATTGGATTTCTTGGATGCTTTGTTAATTCTATTTTTGTCTCAAATTTTGTCACATGTACGCACTAAATCATCCGTAACTTTTGATTTAGAGTTCCGAATGGGATTAATCCAAAGCCCACGTTAAGCTAGCTCATTTTTGTTTACTGTGACGAAAATTGAGACACAAATAGATACGATCAAGCGTACAAGTAATTTAGTCTATCTCAAACTCCGTGATCGCATGCATTATGCTTTATTTACAAGCCTTTAGTGAATGAGCACCAATGATCAGTTTAGAATGATCATATTAACTGGCCGATCAACTTGACATGTCACCAATAAATCATCCGTAACTTTTGATTTATACCTCAGAATGACACGAATCCAATGCGCGCATTAAGCTAGCTCAATTTCCTACATTATGACAAAATTTGAGACAGAAATAGAATCGAATAAGCCTCGAAGTAATCCAGTTTATCCCAAACTGCGCGATGCCATGCATTATGTTTCATTTATAAGCCTTTACTCAATGAGCACCAATTATTATTTTAGAATGATCATATTATTGGGCCGATTCACTTGTCATGTCCTCACTAAATAATTTAAAATTATTATTGAAAGAATTTTTATATTTTGAAAATAAAAATATTAATATTTTTAAATTTAATTTCAAAAGATTTAAATTATTTCAAAATAATTGCAAATTAATTTTTATAAATAAAAATTTTAATAATATTTTTCAAAATAAATTTCAATAATAATATTAATAATTTGTAATTAGAAATTATAATATAATAATTTATATTACTATGTTTTAATATTAATATTATTTAATTTTTTATAAATATTAATATAATAATTTATAGTTTATGTTTTAATATTAATATTATTTAATTTTTTTTATTAATTTATAATAACATTATTTCAAAATATTTTTGAAAATTAATTTCCAAAATTATTATGTTTTAATAATATTTTTAAATTTTTAATTCTGAATATTTTCATAAATTTATATTTTTTAAACCATTAAGAATTATTAATAATATTTATTAATTAATAATAAATATTATAATATTAAATAAAAATATATGAACTAAGTAATATGAAATATTTAATAAAAAGAAATTAAAAATTAAAATTGTAATATTTATTATTTAAAATTTAATTTACAGAAAAAAAAAATTAATTTTCCGGCGGGGGAAATTGGAAATCCGAAGGCAAGAATGGGGTCGGGGTCGGAGCCATCGATGGTTCTCCTGTGCAATCGTTATCCCGCATATAAGAGGCGAATGCGGGATCCGTCCGTTGGAAATACCCGAGGAGCATCTCCAAACTCGAGATCTTCTTTTGGTTTTCTCTATTCAACTCTTCCATCTTCTGATTTGCTTCCAAAATATGTGTGTTTTGTTGTTTAATTAGCGCGTTTTGTTCTTGAATCATTACGTGCTTGGGAGAATTGGTTTGCACCCTAATACGTCTATCCGTAGACTGTATGCGGTTCAGGCTACCAGGTCCATAAAGACGGCCTCGGTCATTCGCAACAAAATACTACAAAATAACAAAAACAAAAATTAAATAATAAATTTAATTATTAAATTAATTATAAAAATATGTAATAACAAAAAAAATATGAAAATTTATTTTTACCTGAATGATGATCTCATTCTTCTGTTCTGGAATCAGCTCAATTGGACGGGAAGTTCCATCAGATGTTTCTGTTGGATCGACTTCCACGATCGTCATCTTCTCTTGGATGTTTCGTTCGTATGCTTCACAGATTTGTTTTGCTTTCAAATCTACATACAAACCATCCGGTCTTGTGTGAGTCTTTATAAAGACCTCACCTATTGAGACAGGTCATCCCAAATTATGTTCCTTCACAGATATTGAAATAAATTTTATTTAATTAATAAGAAAAATGTTAATTAAATTTAAAGAAAAAAATTACTTACCATTTCCTACTAGACCTGAATGTAGGATTTTTTGCCAGACAAATATTTGTGCGGCCCAAGACCGTCCCGAGCAGAGTTGCGGTTATTAGAGGATTTGGTACTCCTCCCAGTAGACGTTTCTGTTCCCCAATATTCTGTCATAATTTTGTACAGACTTGGAGAAATCCATTGGGGACGTTTGCTGGTTGTATGAACCGTGCTCACCATCCCTTTCATCCGTCGTACCACCGGCCTCGAACTCTTTTCGTACTCGAACTCTTTTCGTACCACTGGGGTAATCACAGGATCCCATGTGTACGATTGCTTCAAAATAATATTTTAAATATTAAAATTTGTTTAAATATTTTAAAATAATTTAAAAAAAAAAAAATACTTACCGCAAACTAAATAAAATATTTTTTCTGCCTCTCAGCAGGTACGACTGTGGAGTGTGGGGTAAATGTATATTGCGGAGGGAGGCGAGATGCCGCTCTATTAGCAGATGGTGAAGGGTTCTAGGAGGCCGAAGAGGTTCCACGGCCAGAAGACGATGGGATAGATCATCTCCACGACCTCTCAACGACCTACCGCTACTTGCCATTTTTTCTAAATGATTTTTAAAGTAAAAAGTGTTTAGAATGTGTTTAGAAAGGAATTTGATTTAGAAGTTTTGAGTGAATTGTGAAAAATGAGGGAAAACCTTCGAGTATTTATAGTATTTATAGTATTTATGGCAAAATTTGAATTTAAAGAAGTGGTCGCAAATCAGTCGCAAATTTGCGACTGATTTGCGATTGATTTGCGACCACCAGTTAATTTTTCAAAAATTGCATTGGTGGTCCCAAATCAGTCGCAAATTTGCAACTGATTTGCGACCACCAATTAATTGGGTGGGAGTTGAAATTTCGGAAACTTTCAAACTCCCACCCAATTAAATGGTGGTCGCAAATCAGTCACAACTTTGCGACTGATTTGCGACCACCATTGCAATTTTCGAAAAATTAATTGGTGGTCACAAATCAGTCGCAAATGTGCGACTGATTTGTGAATACAGTTATATAAATTAAATTTATTACACGTGGTCGCTAATCAGTCGCAAATTTGCGACTGATTTGCGACCACATGTATTAATTGTGACTGATATGTGACCACATTGCTCATGCAATGGCAAAGTGGTGGCAAATCAGTCACAAATAATACCTAAACCCTAAATTTTGAGATTTTGATGAATACATATAATTATATAAGATTGATTAATTGATTATAAGTTATACAAATTTCAATTACTATGAAAACAATAACATTTACCAAATTTTCAAATAATTTACCAAAAACACTTAACAAATTTATTTAACCTTATACTTCTTATATACATTTTAAATGTTTTCTAAAAATGAAATTATTACAAATATGGTTTTCAATATATGTGATCACATATAGTGGTTAGTAGTCACTTTAATTTGGAAATACAAGTTTGAAATTTAGAAAATACTTAGGGAAAATATGATTTTACCATATGTGGTCGCAAATCAGTCGCAAATTTGTGACTGATTTGCGACTTCTCATCAAATTTTGAGAATGTGGTCGTAAATCAGTCGCAAATTTGCGACTGATTTGCGACCACGTTTAACTTTTGTGACTGATATGGGACCACATTGCCAATGAAGTGGCAAAGTGGTGGCAAATCAGTGACAAATAATACCCTAAACCCTAAATTTTGAGATTTTGATGAAGACATATAATTATATATGATTGATTAATTGATTATAAGCTATACAAATTTCAATTACTATGAAAACAATAACATTTACCAAATTTTAAAATAATTTACCTAAAACACTTAACAAATTTACTTAACCTTATATCTCTTATATACATTTCAAATGTTTTCTAAATATGAAATCATTACAAATATGGTTTTCAATATATGTGAGCACTTATTATGGTTAGTAGTTACATTAATTTGGAAATACAAGTTTTAATTGTGGAAAATACTTAGGGGAAATGTGAATTTACCATATGTGGTCGCAAATCAGTCGCAAATTTGCGACTGATTTGCGACCACGTGTAATTTTTGTGACTGAAATGCCACCACATTGTCAATGCAGTGGCAAAGTGGTGGCAAATCAGTCACAATTTCTGAAAAAAAATCTTATTTATATGGTTATTGGGAATAAATTGAATTATATAAAAATCATATGTACAAAATACATAAAAGCATAACTATATTTATTACATTTCTTCGTTTTCGTCATCATCTGAAGATGAAATATTACATTGAAATTCATCTTCTAGTTTCGCATCTCCGACATTGAAATCAATTTCTTCCGTATGGTTAACTCTATCCACCAACCGATCTACTTCTATCTCTTGAACAAGCATTACCTCTTCATCATTTTCTTGTTGCAAGAGGCCAATCTCGTCTTTATTTTTGTATTTCCCCAAAATGTTAGATCTTGGATTAACTTTCAAAACATTGAGTCATGTTTGTTTTGATGATGATTTAGTGTGCGGATAGAGAATATAACAAACTTGATCTGCTTGAGATGCTGATACATCATAAGTATTGAAATATAAATTAGTTATATATTTTTAACAAAATTACTTATATAGTAAATTATTAACGAATACGTACCGAGAATAAATGGTTCGTATTTGTAGTATTTTCCCAATGATAAGACATCAACGATGCCATTTTCCGACTTCTGAGTACCTTTCGAGAGCGTAGGATCATACCATTCACATTTAAAAAGCGTGATCTTCAAATTTATGAGTCCGACATACTCGAGTTGAATGATATCTGTTAAAATCCCGTAGAAATCAGCTTCATCAGATGCATCTGAGTAATTATCCTCCTTCACACAAATACCGTAGTTACATGTCTTTCTTCTATGTCCATGTTTCTTCGTGTGGAACATATAACCTCTTGTAAAATACATCAGCCAAGTGAACGCTTTATTCATCGGACCTTGAACTAATTCTTGAGCCCATATAGGAAAGACACGTGTATTTGTGGAAGTGCATGAATTGACCTATGATCATATATCAAAAATTAAAGTTAATTAGTATTTCCAAATTAATAAATAAAATATAATATACATGTCAAATAATTAATTAAACATACATAATGTCTAACCCATATGTGGAACTCTTCCTCTCTTTTCGATGAAATGTCATCTTCCAAAAGATATGGATACGTACATCGAATTAATATATATTTCTTAATACAATGAACTGAAATGTAATAAATGCAATTAATTGTTTTCATATACCTCTCTAATGGCCGAAAATATTCACAATTCCGTAATACATATGCATGTGCATATTTATATTCTTTTTCGGAGAGCCATATTTCTTTATATTTACCACTTGGATGACCCATGTGCGTAAATATATCCAGTACTCCAGGATCCGGATATACAGGCACGTCACCTTCATCAAATCATGTAGACCTGTTTATATATATTATATTACTTACATTCATATATAATAAAATAATTAATTCATAAACATAACAATTAATTTAGGTTACCTGTTTTTCGTGCGTATGTGCGCAGCAAAGTAATGTTCCGAGAAGTAAGATATCTCATCATTCACATATGATTCAACAATCGACCCTGCATCATATCTTTTGTTCTTCGCCTTGCTTTTTAGTTTTTTTAAAAACCTTTCAAATGGATACATCCACCTATATTGCACAGGTCCACCCAGTTCAGCTTCGTATGGTAGATGTACAGGAAGATGATCCATGACGTCGAAAAATGAAGGCGGAAAGATCTTTTCCAAATTGCACAAAATTATGACTATGTTTTCCTTTAGAATTCGGACACGGTTTTGTTGTAATGATCTGGAGCATAAATCACGGAAAAATCCTCCAAACCCTATATATATATATATATTAATTACCATTGACAATTAAATAGTACATGCAATTATTATTAATTTACGTATTTCCAATTAAAAATATATTTATTACTATATTTACCTGATAATGCTAGATGAACGTTCCGTGGTAAAAGTTCTGCAAATATAAAAGGGAGAAGACTTTCCATAAAAACATGGCAGTCATGGCTTTTCATGCCCGAGAACTTTAGTCCTTCCATATCCACACAATTTGCTAAATATGCCGCATAGCCGCCAGAAATGTGACATCATTTTTTATACATTCCAATAAATGTTCTTTCGCTTTTTGGGTCAATCGAAATATAGAGAATGGAGCATTACCCCGACCATCCACGTGTAACTCTTTTCGAGAGCAAAACTTCGCAATATCTAACCTTGACTTAACTGTATCTTTGGATTTCTCTTTCACATTCATAACAGTATTAATGATGTTATCAAAGAAATTCTTCTCTATATGCATCACATCAAGATTATGTCGAAGGTTAAGATTTGTCCAGTACGGCAACTCCCAAAATATACTTTCTTTGTGCCAATTATGCCAGCTGCCGTAACCTTCTTCTTCAAAGGGTGCTTCCCTTTTAAATTGTTTTTTATTTTTCCGTAACGGGTGACCATTAGGAAGAAACCTTCTGTGACAATCAAACCAAAACGTCTTTCTCCCATTTGGTAATTGAAATGCCTTCGTATCATCCATACAAATTGGACAGGCCAGCCTTCCATGCGTTGTCCATCCTGACAACATTCCATAAGCGGGAAAATCGCTTATCGTCCATAGTAACACGGCTTTTAGATTGAAATTTTGATTCAACGATACATCGTATGCATCAAATCCCGTAGACCATAATTCTTTCAACTAATCAATCAAAGGTCGGAGGAATATATAAAGACTAGCACGCAGATGATTTGGCCCCGAATAGTTGGAAACAAATACTCTTTCTTCATACACATCTCTGGTGGCAAATTATATGGAGTGATAATCACTTGCCATAATGAATGATTACGAGACATCCCAAATAGGTTGAACCCATCAGTACATAAGCCAAGATAAACATTTCGAGATTCAACATCAAATCTAGGATGTAGATATTGAAAAATTTTCAACTCTGCAGCATCAGATGGATGACTCATTTCTCCGTCTTCTGCTTCATGCTCTACGTGCCACCTCATTGCCTCTGCGGTTTTCTCGCTTTGATACATTCTTTTAAGTCTATCACCTATAGGTAAATACCACATACGACTGAAAGGTATTCTTGTCCTGCCCTCACTTGGCTTATACCGGGGGGAATCACAAAATTTGCATTTTCCCATTTCTCATCTTCTTTCCAGAAGATCATACAATTTTGAACACACACGTCAACTGTATAAAACGGGAGGCCTAAATTTTGCTTCAATTTTTTGGTTTCATAATATGAACCCGTTGCGTGATTCTCCTTGGGAAAATATTCTGTAAACAGCTCCGCCCAAGAATCCATACATTTTTCTGCTAAATTAAAATCAGATTTGATGTTCATGAACCAAGCAGCTAAAGATAACTGTGAGTGCCCTTCATAACAACCATCATACAATGGATTTTTCGCAGCTTCTAACATGTTGTAAAAAATTTGTGCGTCTTCATTAGGCCGTTCTTCTTCATTATAATTATAATTTTCTTTGTTCTGATTATAGTATTGATGATCATCAGTCGTCGTCTGACGAAATGCATCCGTCACCATTTCAACATATCTATTACCGGATATACCAAATGTTTCATCACTACTACAACCACGCGTACCTCCCAGATTTCTTTGGACATCACCCCGACTAGTACTCGTCCCTAACTGAACATTCAGCTCTTCTCCATGTTTATACCAAATATAATAATTTGGCATAAATCCTCGACTATATAGATGACTCCATATTTTCCGTTCTGAAATAAATTTATTTCTTGTTTCATAAATCCTCGACTATATAGATGACTCGCCGATATATTTCTTGTTTCATTATTAATTCTTCTGTACATCCAATCTCTCGAATTGTTATAATTTCCTTCGATTTTACAAATGAGAGAATGGGATGTTGCATATATATACAACATTTTGCCACTACTTTGCCACTACTTTGCCACTGATTTGCCACTACTTTGCGACTACAACAGTGTAGTCGCTTAAATGTCATTATACCTAACCCGCACATGTGTTTTATGGTGGCACTTTTCCACCACTTTGTGACTATAGAGCCACTACAGAACGTAGTCAGAAATTGGTCGCATTTTTAGCGACCAATATGCGACTACCAAGTAATTTACATATGTAGTCGCTAATCAGTCGCTATTTTGCGACTGATTAGCGACTACCTAGGTCAGTCGCTACGCAATCGCATTTTAGTCGCTAATTGGTTGCGTATTGCGACCAAAATGCGACTACACGTATTGGTCATATTTTTGCGACCAATTTGCGACTACTTCTCCGTAGTCGCAAATTAGTCGCTAAACCATGGCAAATGTGGTCGCAAAAATTGCGACCACGTATGTAGTCGCAAATCGCAGTCGCAAATATGCAGTTTTCTTGTAGTGAACATGGGTATTGGATTCGTGTCATTTTAGCTCTAAATCAAAAGTTGCGAACGATTTAGTGCAGACTTGTGAAGTTGATCGATAAGTTCAAATGATTATTCTAAACCGATCATTGGTGCTCATTGAGTAAAGGCTTATAAATGAAGCATAATGCATGGCATCACGTAGTTTTTGGTAGATTGGATTACTTGGACTCTTTTTCGTATCTATTGCTTCCTTAAATTTAGTCACAATATAGAAAACTGAGCTGGATTAACGTGGGCATTGGATTCGTGTCGTTCTAGGCTATAAATCAAAAGTTGCGGACAATTTAGTGCGTACATGTCAAGTGGATCCGTAAGTTAAAATATTCATTCTAAATTGATCATTGGTTCTCTTGAGTAAAGGATTGTAAATGAAGCATAATGCATGACATCACCTAGTTAAGGATAGATTAGATTATTTAGATGCTTTGTCATATCTATTTCCGTCTAAATTTTGTCACGATATAGAAAATTGAGCTAGCTTAGCGTGGGCTTTGGATTGGTGCCATTCCGAGCTCTAAATCAAAGGTGACGGATTATTTAGGGTGGACAAGTGAAGTTGATCAGCAAGTTAAAATAATCATTCTAAACTAACATTGGTGCTCATTGAGTAAAAGCTTATAAATTAAACATTATACGTGGCATCAGGTAGTTTTGGATAGATTCGATTACTTGGATGCTTTGTCGTATCTATTTCTTTCTCAAATTTTGTCCGAATATAGAAAATTTAGCTAGCTTAATGTGGGCTTTGGATTTTTGTCATTCTGAGTTCAAAATCAAAAGATATGGACGATTTAGTGCGGACATGTCAAGTTGATCGACCAGTAAAAATGATCATTCTTAACTTATTATTGGTGCTCATTTAGTTGAGGCTTATAAATGAAGCAAAATGCATGGCATGACGAAGTTCTGGATAGATATGATTAATTGGACGCTTTGTTGTATCCATTTCTTTCTCAAAATTTATGAGAATATAGAAAATTGAACTAGCTTAACGTAGCTTTCAGTTTTTTGTAATTCTGATTGCTAAATCAAAATTTATTGACGATTTATTGCGGACATGTCAAGTTGATCGACTAGTAAAAATGATCAATCTTAACTGATAATTGGTGCTCATTGAGTAGAGGCTTATAAATGAAGCATAATGCATGACATCACGCAGTTTGGGATTGATTGGATGACTTGGACACTTTTTCGTAACACAATATAGAAACATGAACTACCTTAAAGTGGGTATTAGATTCGTGTCATTCTGAGCTCTAAATCAAAAGTTACGGATGATTTATTTCGGACATATCAAGTTGAGCGGTCAGTTAAAATGATTTTTCTAAACTGATCATTGATGCTCATTGAGTAAAGGCGTATAAATGGAGCATAATGAATGCATCACACGTTTTGGATAGATTGGATTACTTGGACACTTTGTCGTATCTATTTTTGTCTCAAATTTTGTCCAAATATAGAAAATTGAGCTAGCTTAACATGGGCTTTGAATTGTGTCATTCTGAGCTCTAAATCAAAAGTTATGAAAGATTTAGTACGGACATGTCAAGTTGATCGGCCAGTTAAAATGATCATTCTAAACTGATCATTAAAGGCTTATAAATGAAGCATAATGCATGACACCACGCAGTTTGGAATAGATTGGATTACATGGACGCTTCGTCGTATTTAGTTCTCTTTCAAATTTTGTCACAATACAGAAAATTTAGCTTGCTTAACGTGGGCTTTAGATTTTTCTCATTGTGAGATCCAAAAAAAAGTTACGGCCGATTTAGTGCGTACATGTCAAGTGGATCGGCCAGTAAAAATGATCATTCCAAACTGATTATTGGTGCTCATTGAGTAAAGGCTTGTAAATGAAGCATAATGCACAACATCACGTAGTTTGAGATAGATTGGATTACTTGGACACTTTGTTGTATCTATTTCTATCTTAAGTTTTTTTCACGATATAGAAAATTGACCTAGCTTCGTGGGGGATTTGGATTGGTGTCATTCTGAGCTCTAAATCAAAAGTTACGGACATTTTAGTGCGGACATGTCAAGTTGATCGGCAAGTTAAAATGATCCTTCTAAACTGAGCATTGGTTCTCATTTAGTAAAGGCTTATAAATGAAGCATAATGCATGGCATCACATAGTTTTGGATAGATTGGATTACTTGTACACTATGTCGTATCTATTTCTTTATCAAATTTTGTCACAATATGGGAAATTGAGCTAGCTTAATGTGGGCTTTCGATTTTTGTCATTGTGAGCTCTGAATCAAAAGTACCACATGATTTAGTGCAGATATGTCAAGTTCATCAGCCAGTAAATATGATTACTCTAAACTAATCATTGGTGCTCATTGAGTAACTGCTTATAAATGAAGCATAATGTGTGGCAACACACATTTTTGGATAGAATGTATTACTTGGACGCTTTGTCGTATCTATTTTTGTCTCAAATTTTGTCAGAATATAGAAACATGAACTACCTTAAAGTGGGCATTGGATTCGTGTCATTCTGAGTTCTAAATCAAAAGTTACGGACGATTTATTTCAGACATGTTAAGTTTATCGGCCAGTTAAAATGATCTTTCTAAACTGATCATTGATGCTCATTGAGTAAAGGCATGTAATGAAGCATAGTGAATCCATCACGCAGTTTTGGATAGATTGGATTACTTGGATGCTTTGTCGTATCTATTTTTGTCGGAAATTTTGTCCCAATAAAGAAAATTTAGCTAGCTTAACATGGGCTTTGGATTTGTGCCATTCTGAGCTCTAAATCAAAAGTTATGGAAGATTTAGTGCGGACAAGTCAAGTTGATCGACCAGTTTAAATGATCATTCTAAACTGACCATTGCTACTCATTGAGTAAAGGCTTATAAATGAAGCATAATGCATGGCATCACGCATTTTGGAATATATTTGATTTCTTTGACGCTTCGTCGAATTTAGTTCTGTCTCAAATTATGTCACAATACAGAAAATTGAGCTAGCTTAACGTGGGCTTTGGATTTTTGTCATTTTGAGATCTAAAACAAAAGTTACGGCCGATTTAGTGCGGACATGTCAAGTCGATCGGCGTGTAAAAATGATAATTCCAAACTGTTCATTGGTGCTCATTGAGTAAAGGCTTATAAATGAAGCCTAATGCATGGAATCACATAGTTTTGTATAGATTGGACTACAAGGACGCTTTGTCGTATCTATTTCTTTTAGAAAATTTGTCACAGTATAGAAAATTGAGGTATCTTAACCTAGGTATTGGATTTGTGTCATTCCGAACTCTAATTCAAAAAATGCGGACGATTTGTTGGGGACATGTCAAGTTCATCGGCTAGTTAAAATTATCATTCTTTACTGATCATTGGTGTTCATTGAGTAGAGGCTATAAACTAAAGTATAATGCATCGTATCACACAGATTTGGGTAGATTGGATTACTTGGATGCTTTGTCGTATCGATTTCTATCTCAAACTTTGTCAGAATACAGGAAAATTGACCTAGCTTAACGTGTGCTTTGGATTTTTGTCATTTTGACCTCTAAATCAAAAGTTACAGACGATTTAGTGCAGATAAGTCAAGTTGATCGGCAAGTTAAACTGACCATTGGTGCTCATTTAGTAAAAGCTTTTAAATGAAGCATAATGCATGACATCACGTAGTTTGGGATAGATTGGACTACTTGGACGCTTTGTCGTATCTATTTTTGTCTCAAGTTTTTGTCACGATATATAAAATTGACCTACCTTAATGTGGGATTTTGATTGGTGTCATACTGAGCCCTAAATCAAAAGTTACTGATAATTTAGTGCGGGCATGTCAAGTTGATCGGCAAGTTAAAATGATCTTTCTAAACTGAGCATTGGTTCTCATTTTGTAAAGGTTTATAAATGAAGCATAATGCATGGCATCACGTAATTTTGGATAGATTTGATTACTTGTACATTTTTCCGTATCTAATTCTTTCTCAAATTTGTCACAATATGGGAAATTGAGTTTGCTTAACATGGGCTTTTGATTTTGTCATTCTGAGCTCTGTATCAAAAGTTACACATGATTTAGTGCGGATATATCAAGTTGATCAGCCAGTTAATATGATTACTCTGAACTAGTCATTGGAGCTCATTGAGTAAAGACTTATAAATGAAGCATAATGTATGGAAACAAACATTTTTGTATAGATTGAAATACTTGGATGCTTTGTCGTATCTATTTCGGTCTCAAATTTTGTCATAATATAGAAACTTGAACTACCTTAAAATGGGCATTGGATTCGTGTCATTGTGAGCTCTAAATCAAAAGTTACGGACGATATATTTCGGTCATGTCAAGTTGATCGGCAGTTAAAATGATCTTTCTAAACTGATCATTAATGCTCATTGAGTAAAGGCTTATAAATGGAGCTTAGTGAATGCATCACACAGTTTTGGATAGATTGGGTTATTTGGACGCTTAGTCGTATCTATTTCGATCTCAAATTTTGTTCTAATATAGAAAATTGAGCTAGCTTAACATGGCCTTTGGATTTGTGTCATTCTGAGCTCTAAATCGAAAGTTACGGAAGATTAATGCGGACATGTCAAGTTGATCGGCCAGTTAAAATGATCATTCTAAACTGATCATTGGTGCTCATTGAGTAAAGGCTTATAAATGAAGCATAATGCATTGCATCACGCAGTTTGGAATAGATTGGATTACTTAGACACTCGTCGTATTTAGTTCTGTCTCATATTTTGTCACAATATAGAAAATTAAGCTAGCTTAACGTGGGTTTTTGATTTTTGTCATTCTGAGATCCAAAATAAAAGTTACGGCCAATTTATTGTGGACATTTCAAGTTGATCGGCCAGTAAAAATGATCATTCAAAACTGATAATTGGTGTACAGTGAGTAAAGGGTTATAAATGAAGCCTAATGCATGGCATCACGTAGTTTTACATAGATTGGATTACTAGGACGCTTTGTCGTATCTATTTCTTTCTGCAATTTTTTCACAATATAGAAAATTGAGCTAGGTTAACCTGGGCATTGGATTTGTGTCATTCCGAGCTCTAATTAAAAAGTTGCGGACAATTTAGTGCGAACATGTCAAGTTCATCGGCTCGTTAAAATTATCATTCTTAACTGATCATTGGTGTTCATTGAGTAGAGGCTTATATACTAAAGTATAATGCATTGCATCACACAGGTTTTTAGTAGATTGGATTACTTGGACGCTATGTCGTATCTATTTCTATCTCAAATTTTGTCAAAATATAGAAAATTGAGCTAGCTTAACGTGGGCTTTGGATTTTTGTCATTCTGAATTCTAAATAAAAAGTTACAGACGATTTAGTGCGGATATGTCAAGTTGATCGGCCAGTTAAAATGATATTTCTAAACTGATCATTGATGCTCATTGAGTAAAGGCTTATAAATGGAGCATAATGAATGCATCACGTAGTTTTGGATAGATTGGATTACGTGGACGCTTAGTCGTATCTATTTCTGTCTCAAATTTTACCATAATATAGAAAATTGCCCTAGCTTTACATGGTCTTTGGATTTGTGTAATTCTGAGCTCTAAATAAAAAAAGTAGCACAATTTAGGGCGGACATGTTAAGTTGATCGACTAGTAAAAATGATCATTCTTAACTGATCATTGGTGCTCATTGAGTAAAAGCTTATAAATGAAGGATAATGTATGGCATCACACAATTTTGGATATTTTGGATTACTTGGAGGCTTTGTCGTTTCTATTTTGGTCTCAAATTTTGTCACAACATAGAAAGTTGAGCTAGATCAATGTGGGCTTTGGATTTGTGTCATTCTAAGCTCTAAATCAAAAGTTACAGACGAATTAGGACTGACATGTCAAGTTGATCGACCAATAAAAATGTTAATTCTTAACTGATCAATGGTGCTCATTGAGTAAAGGCTTTTTAATGAAGCAAAATGTATGGCATCACACAGTTTTGGATAGATTGGATTACTTGGAGGCTTTGCCATATCTATTTCTGTCTCAAATTTTATCACGATATAGAAAATTGAGCTAGGTTAAAGTGGACTTTGGATTGGTGTCATTCCTAGATCTAAATCAAAAGTTTGGACACGCCAAGTTGATCGGCAAGTTAAAATGATCATTCTAAACTGATAAATGGTGCTCATTGAGTAAAGGATTATAAATGAAACATAATAAATGGCATCACGTAGTTTTGGATATATTGGATTTCTTGGATGCTTTGTTAATTCTATTTTTGTCTCAAATTTTGTCACAATATAAAAAGTTGAACTACCTTAACGTGGGCATTGGATTCGTGTCATTCTGATCTCTAAATCAAAAGTTATGTACAATTTAGTGTGGTCATGGTAAGTTCATCGGCGTGTTAAAATTATCATTCTAAACTGATCATTGATGCTCATTGAGTAAAGGCTTATAAATGGATCATAATGCATGCATCACGCAGTTTTGGATAGGTAGGATTACTTGGATGCTTAGTCATATTTAATTTTGTCTCAAATTTTATCCCAATATAGAAAATTGAGCTAGCTCAACGTGGGCTTTGGATTTGTGTCAGTTTGAGCTCTAAATCAAAAGTTGCGGACGATTTAGGGCGGATATGTCAAGTTGATCGACCAGTAAAAATGATCATTCTTAATTGATCATTGGTGCTCATTGATGAAAGTCTTATAAATGAAGCATAATGCATGGCATCACACAGTTTTGGATAGATTGGATTACTTGGATGCTTTTTGTATATATTTTTGTCTCAAATTTTGTCACAATATAGAAAATTGAGCCAGATTAATGTGGGCTTTAGATTGGTGTCATTTCGAGCTCTAAAGCAAAAGTTATGGATGATTTAGTGCGGACATGTGATGCTTTGTCGTATCTATTTCTATCTCAAATTTTGTCACAATATAGAGAATTAAGCTAGCCTACGTTGGCATTCCACTTGTGTCATTCTGAGCCACCTCAACGTAGACTTTGGATTTTTGTCGTTCTAAGCTCTAGATACAAAGTGACGGAGGATTTTGGGCTAACATGTCAAGTTGATCGACGAGTAAAAATGTTCATTCTTAACTGATCATTGGTGATCATTGAGTAAAGGATAATTGATGAAGCATAATCATAGCATCATGAACTTTTGGATTACTTGGACACTTTGTCATATCAGTTTCTGTCTCAAATCTTGTCACAAAATAGAAAGTTCAACTAGCTCAATGTGGGCTTTGAATTTGTGTAATTCTATGCTCTAAATCAAAAGTTACCGACGATTTTGGGCGAAATGTCATGTTGATCAAGTAGTAAAAATGATCATTCTTAACTGCATTGGTGCTCATCGAGTAAAGGCTTATTAATGAAGCAAAATACATGGCATGACATAGTTTTCCATAGATTGGATTACATGGATGCTTTGTCATATCTAATTCGGTCTCAAATGTTTTCACAACATATAAAATTGAGCTACCTTAAAGTTACGGACGATTTAGTGTGGACAAGTCAAGTTGATCGACCAGTAAAAATGATCATTCTTAACTGATCATTGGTTCTCATTGAGTAAAGGCTTATAAATGAAGCATAATGTATGTCATCACACAGTTTTGGATAGATTGGATTTTTTGGACACTTTTTGTATCTATTTCTATCTCAAATTTTGTCACAAAATAGAAAGTTGAGCTAGCTCAACGTAGACTTTGAATTTGTGTCGTTCTAAGCTCTAAATCAAAAGTTACGAAGAATTTAGGGCTGACATGTCACGTTGATGGACGAGTAAAAATGATCATTCTTAACTGATCGTTGGTTCTCATTGAGTAAAGGCTTATAAATGAAGCATAATGCATGTCAACACACAGTTTTGGATAGATTGGATTATTTTGACACTTTTTTGTATCTATTTCGGTCTCAAACTTTGTCACAAAATAGAAAGTTGAGCTAGCTCAACGTAGACTTTGAATTTGTGTCGTTCTAAGCTATAAATCAAAAGTTACGGAGAATTTAGGGCTGACATGTTACATTGATGGACAAGTAAAAATGATCATTCTTAACTGATCATTGGTGCTCATTGAGTAAAGGCTTATTGACGAAGCATAATCATGGCATCATGTGCTTTTGGATAGATTGGATTGCTTGGACACTTTGTCGTATATATTTTTGTTTCAAATTTGTAACAAAATAGAAAGTTGAGCTATCTCAATGTGGGCTTTGAATTTGTGTCATTCTAAGCTACAAATCAAATGTTACGGATGATTTCGGGCTGAAATGTCAAGTTGATCGAGTAGTAAAAATGATCATTCTTAACTGATCAGTGGTTCTCATTGAGTAAAGGCTTTTTAATGAAGCAAAATACATGGCATCACACTGTTTTGTATATATTGGTTTACTTGGACGCTTTTTCATATCTACTTCGCTCTGAAATCTTTTCACAATATAGAAAATTGAGCTACCTTAACGTAGGCTTTGGACTTGTGTCATTCTGACATCTAAATGAAAAGTTACGGACGTTTTAAGGCGAATATGTCAAGTTGATCGACCAGTAAAAAAGATCATTCTTAACTGATGATTGGTTCTCATTGAGTAAAGGCATACAAATGAAGCATAATGCATGTCATCACACATTTTTGGGTAGATTGGATTATTTGGACGCATTTTTGTATATATTTCTGTCTCAAAATTTGTCACATAATAGAAAGTTGAGCTAGCTCAACGTAGACTTTGGATTTGTGTCGTTTTAAGCTCTAAATCAAAAGTTATAGAGGATTTAGGGCTGACATGTCAAGTTGATCGACGAGGTAAAATGATCATTCTTAACTGATCATTGGTGCTCATTGAGTAAAGGGTTATTGATGAAGCATAATCATGGCATCATAAACTTCTCGATAGATTGGATTACTTGGACACTTTGTCATATCTATTTCTGTCTCAAATTTTGTCACAAAATAGAAAGTTGAGCTACCTCAACGTGGGCTTTGAATTTGGGCTGAAATGTGAAGTTGATCGATCAAAAGTTATTCTAAGCTTTAAATCAAAAGTTAAAGACGATTTTGGGCTGAAATGTGAAGTTGATCGATCAGTAAACATGATCATTCTTAACTGATCATTGGTACTCATTGAGTAAAGGCATTTTAATGAAACAGAATGCATGACATCAAAGAGTTTTGTATAAATTGGATTACTTGGATGCTTTGTCATATCTATTTCGGTCTTAAATTTTTTCACAATATAGAAAATTGAGCTACCTTAACGTGGACTTTGGATTGGTGTCATTCCGAGCTCTAGATAAAGAGTTACGGACGATTTAGTGCTGACATGTCAAGTTGATCGACAAATTAAAATGATCATTCTAAACTGAGCATTGGTGCTCATTGAGTAAAGTATTGTAAATGAAGCATAATACATGGTATCACGTAGTTTTGGATATATTGGATTACTTGGATGCTTTGTCGTATCTATTTTTGTGTCAAATTTTATCACAATATAGAAAATTGAGCTTGCTTAACGTGGGCTTTGAATGTGTGTCATTCTGAGCTCTAAACGAAAAGTTACAGACGATTTAGGGCGGATATGTCAAGTTGATCGACTAGTAAAAATGATCATTCTTAACTGATCAATTGTGCTCATTGAGTAAAGGCTTATAAATGAAGCATAATGCATGGCATCACACAGTGTTGGATAGATTGAATTATTTTGACGCTTTTCCATATCTATTTCTGTCTCAAATATTTTCAAAAAATAGAAAGTTGAGCTAGCTCAACGTGGGCTTTGGATTTGTGTCATTCTAATCTCTAAATCAAAAGTTACAGACGATTAAGGGTTGACATGTCAAGTTGATTGACCAGTAAAAGTGATCATTCTTAACTGATCATTGGTGCTCATTGAGTAAAGGTTATTAATGAAGCATAATGCATGGCATCATGCAGGTTTGTATTGATTGGATGACTTGGATGCCTTGTCATATCTATTTGTGTCTCAAATTTCGCCACAGTATTGAAAATTGAGCTAGCTTAACGTGGGCTTTGGATTAGGGTCATTCCGAGCTATAAATCAATGTTACGGACGATTTAGTGCGGACATGTCTAGTTGATCGGCAAGTTAAAATGCTCGTTCAAAACTGAGCATTGGTGGTCATTGAGTAAATGATTATAAATGAAGAATAATTCATGGAATCAAATAGTTTTTGATAGATTAGATTACTTCGACGTTTTGTCATATCTATTTCTTTCTTAAATTTTATCACTATATAGAAAATTGAGCTAGGTTAATGTGGGCATTTGATTCATGTCATTTTGGGCTCTAAATAAAACGTTATGCACGATTTAGTGCGGACATGTCAAGTTGATCGGCAATTTAAAATGATCATTCTAAACTGATCATTGGTGCTCATTGAGTAAAGGGTTATAAATGAAGCATAATGCATGTCATAACGTAGTTTGGGATAGAATGGATTACTTATACCCTTTGTCGTATCTATTTTTGTCTCAAATTTTTCACAATATTGAAAATTGAGCTAGCATAATGTGGGCTTTTGATTTCTGCATTATGAGCTTTAAATCAAAGGTTACGGATGATTTAGTGCGGACATGTCAAGTTGATTGGAAAGTTAGAACGATCCTTCTAAACTAAGCATTGGTGCTCATTGAGTAAAGGCTTATAAATGAAGCATAATTCATGGCATCACGTAGTTTTGAATAGATTGGATTACATGGACGCTTTTTCGTATCTATTTCTTTCTCAAATTTTGTCACAATATGAAAAATTGAGCTAACTTAACGTGAGATTTCAATTTTTGTAATTCTGAGCTCTAAATCAAAAGTTACGCAAAATTTAGTGCGGACATGTCAAGTTGATCAGCCAGTTAATATTGTTATTCTGAACTAATCATTGGTGTTCATTGAGTAAAGACTTATTAATGTCGCATAATGAATGGCATCACATATTTTGAGATAGATTGGATTACTTGTATTCTTTGTCGTATCTATTTCTGTCTCAAATTTTGTCACCATATAGAAAATTAAGCTAGCCTATGTGGGTAATGGACTCGTGTCATTCTGAGCTATAAATCAAAAGTTACGGACGATTTATTGCAGACTTGTTAAGTTAGTCGGCCAGTTAAAATGATCATTCTAAACTGATCATTGATGCTCACGGAGTAAATGCTTATAGATAAAGCATAATGCATGGCATCACGCAGTTTTGGATAGATTTGATTACTTGCAAGCTCTCTCGTATCTATTTATGTCTCAAATTTTGTCACAATATAGAAACTTGAGCTAGCTTAACATGGGCATTGGATTCGTGTCATTCGGAGCTCTAAATCAAAAGTTACAAACGATTTAGTGTGGACATGTCAAGTTGATCGGTAAGTTAATATGATCATACAAAACTGATCATTGGGGCTCATTGAGTAAAGGCTTATAAATGAAGCATAATGCATGACATCACACAGTTTGAGATAGATTGGATTACTTGAATGGTTTGTCGTATCTATTTTTACCTCAAATTTTGTCACAATATAGGAAATTAAGCTAGCTTATTGTGGGGCATTGGATTCGTGTCATTTTGAGCTCTAAATAAAAAGTTACGAACGATTTAATGCGGACACGTCAAGTTGATCGGCTAGTTAATATGATGATTCTGAACTGAGCATTGGTTTTCATTGAGTAAAGGCTTATAAATGAAGTATATTGAATGGCATCACACATTTTTTGGATAGATTGGATTACTTGGACTCTTTTTCGTATCTATTTTTGTCTCAAATTTTGTCACTATATAGAAACTTGAACTACCTTAACGTGGGCATTGAATTAGTCTCATTCTGAGCTCTAAATAAAAATTTATGAATGATTTAGTGCGGACACGTCAAGTTGATCGGCCAGTTAATATGATCATTCTAAACAGATCATTGGTGCTCATTGAGTAAACTCTTATAAATGAAGCATAATGCATGGCAGTACGCATTTTTGGATAGATTGGATTACTTGGACACTTAATTGTATCTATTTCTATCTCTAATTTTATCAAAATATAGAAAATGGAGCTAGCTTAACGGGGTCTTTGAATTTGTGTCATTCTGAGCTCTAAAAAAAGTTACAGACGATTTAGGGCGGACATGTCAAGTTGATCGACCAGTAAAAACGATCATTCTTAACTGATCAATGGTGCTGATTGAGTAAAGGCTTATAAATGAAGCATAATGCATGGCATCACACAGTGTTGAATATATTGGATTACTTGGACACTTTTTAGTATCTATTTTTGTCTCATATTTTGTCCGAATATAGAAAATTGAGCTAGCTTGGAGTGGGGTTTGGATTGGTGTCATTCCGAGCTCCAAATCAAAAGTTACGGACGATTTAGTGCGGACATGTCAAGTTGATCGGCAAGTTAAAATGATCATTCAAAACTGATCATTGGTGCTCATTGAGTGAATGATAATAAATGAAGAATAATTCATGGCATCAGTAGTTTTGGATAGATTGGATTACTTGGATGCTTTGTCGTACCTATTTCTTTTTAAATTTTGTCAAAATATAGCAAATTACGCTAGATTAATGTGGGCATTGGTTTCATGTGATTTTGAGATCTAAATAAAAAGTTATGGGCGATTTATTATGGACATCTCAAATTGATCGGCAAGTTAAAATGATCATTCAAAACTGATCATTGGTTCTCATTGAGTAAAGGCTTGTAAATGAAGCATAATGCATGGCATCACGTAGTTTGGGATAGAATGGATTACTTGGACGCTTTGTCCTATATTTTTCTGTTTCAGAATTTTGTCACGATATAGAAAATTGAGTTAGCTTAATGTGGGATTTAGATTGGTGTCATTCCGAGCTCTTAATTAAAAGTTACTGACGATTTATTGCGTACATGTCAAGTTGATCTGCAAGTTAAAATGATCCTTCTAAGCTGAGCATTGGTTTTCATTGAGTAAAGGCTTATCAGTGAAGCATAATGCAAGGCATCAGGTATTTTTGGATAGATTAGATTACTTGGACGCTTTGTCGTATCTATTTCTTTCTCAAATTTTGTCACAATATGGAAATTAAGCTAGCTTACTGTGGGCTTTGGATTGCTGTCATTCTGAGCTCTATACTAAAAGTTACAGACGATTTAATGCGGACATGTCAAATTGATCGGTAAGTTAAAATGATCCTTATAAACTGAGCATTGGTGCTCATTGAGTAAAGGTTTATAAATGAAGCATAAAGCATGGCATCATGTAGTTTTGGATAGATTGGATTACTTGGACGCTTTGTCATATCTATTTGTTTCTCAAATTTTGTCACAATATGGAAAATTGATGTAGCTTAACACGGGCTTTCGATTTTTGTCATTCTTAGCTTTAAATCAAAAGTTATGGACGATTTAGTGTGAACATGTCAAGTTGATCCGCCAGTAAATATTATTATTCTAAACTAATCATTGGTGCTCATTCAGTAAAGGCTTATTAATGAAGCATAATGCATGGGTTCACGCATTTTGAGGTAGATTGGATTACTTGGGTGATTATTCGTATCTATTTCTATCTCAATTTTTGTGACAATATAGAAAATTAAGCTAGCCTGTGTGGGCATTGGATTTGTGTCATTCTGAGCTAGAAATGAAAAAGTTACGGATGATTTAGTTCGGACATGTCAAGTTGATCGGCAAGTTAATATTATCATAGTAAACTGATCATTGGTGCTTATTGAGTAAAGGCTTATAAATGAACATTAATGCATGGCATCACGCAGTTTGAGATAGATTGGATTCTTTGGATGCTTTGTCGGATCTATTTCTGTCTCAAATTTTGTCATAATATAGGAAATTGAGCTAGATTAATTTGAGGCATTGGATTCGTGTCACTATGAGCTCTAAATCAAAAGTTACGGACGATTTAGTGTGGACACGTTAAGTTGATCGGCCAGTTAATATGATCATTCTAAACTAACCATTGGTGCTCATTGTGTAAAGGCTTATAAATGAAGCATATTGCATGGCATCACTATTTTTGGATAGATTGGATTACTTGGACGCTTTGTCGTTTCTATTTTTGTCTGGAATTTTGTCACAATATGGAAACTTGAACTACCTTAACATGGGCATTGAATTCGTGTCATTCAGAGATCTAAATCAAAAGTAACAGATGATTTAGTGTGGACATGTCAAGTTGATCGGCTAGTTAAAATGATCATTTTAAACTGATCATTGATTATCATTCATGCGCATTTAGTAAAGGCTTATAAATGACACATAATGCATGGCATCACTAATTTTTGTATAGATTGGATTAATTGGATGCTTTGTCGTATCTATTTTTGTCTCATATTTTATCACAATATAGAAAATTGAGCTAGCTTCACGTTGGCTTTGGATTGGTGTCATTCTGAGCTCTAAACCAAAAGTTACGGTCGATTTAATGCGGTCATGTCAAGTTGATCGGCCAGTTAAAATGATCATTCTAAACTGAGCATTGCTGCTCATTGAGTAAATGATTATCAATGAAGAATAATTCATCGCATAACGTAGTTTTGGATAGATTGGATTACTTGGACGATTTCTTGTATCTATTTCTTTTTTTAAAATTTTATCACAATATAGAAAATAGAGCAAGGTTAATGTGGGCAATGGATTCTGGTCATTTTGAGCTCTAAATAAAAATTTGTGGACGATTTAGTGCGGACATATCAAGTTGATCAGCAAGTTAAAATAATCATTCTAAACTGATCAATGGTGCTCATTGAGTAAAGGCTTGTAAATGAAGCATAATGCATGACATCACATAGCTTGGGATAGAATTACTTGGACGCTTTGTCGTAGGTTTTTCTCTTTCAAAATTTTGTCACAATATAGAAAACTGAGTTAGCTTAATGTGGGCTTCAGATTGGTGTCATTCCAAGCTCTTAATTAAAAGTTACTGACGATTTATTGCGGACATGTCAAGTTGATCTGCAAGTTAAAATTATCCTTCTAAGCTGAGCATTGGTGTTCATTATGTAAAGGCTTATCAAAGAAGCATAATGCATGGCATCACACAGTTTTGGATAGATTGGTTTAATTGGACGCTTTATTGTATCTATTTCTTTCTCAAATTTTGTCACAATATGGAAAATTGAGCTAGCTTAATGTGGGCTTTGGATTGGTGTCATTCTAAGCTCTATATCAAAAGTTACAGACGATTAATTTCGGACAATTCAAGTTGATCGGCAAGTTAAAATGATCATTCTAAACTGAGCATTGGTGCTTGTTGAGTAGAGGTTTATAAATACGCATAATGCATGGCATCACGTAGTTTTGGATAGATTGGATTACTTGGACACTTTGTCATATCTATTTCTTTCTCATATTTTGTCCCAATATGGAAAATTGAGCTAGCTTAACGTGGGCCTTCGATTTTTGTCATTCTTAGCTTTAAATCAAAAGTTATGGACGATTTAGTGTGAACATGTCAAGTTGATCAGCCAGATAATATGATTATTCTAAACTAATCATTGGTGCTCATTGAGTAAAGGCTTATAAATGAAGCGTAATACATGGCATCACACATTTTTACATAGATTGGATTACTTGGATGCTTTGTCGTATCTATTTCTGTCTCAAATTTTTTCACAATATATAAAATTAAGTTAGCCTATGTGGACATTAGATTTATCTCATTCTGAGCTATTAATAAATTGTTACGAACGATTTACGGCGGACATATCAAGTTGATTGGGAAGTTAATATGATCATGCTAAACTGATCATTGGTGCTCATTGAGTAAAGGCTTATAAATGAACATTACTGCATATCATCACGCCGTTTGAGATAGTTTGGATTACTTGGATACTTTGTCGTATCTATTTCTATCTTAAATTTTGTAACAATATAGGAAATTGAGATAGCTTAATGTGGGGTATTAGATTCGTGTCATTATGAGCTGTGAATCAAAAGTTACGGACGATTTAGTGAGCACACACCAAGTTTATTGGCCAGTTAATGTGATCATTCTAAACTGCTCATTGTGTAAAGGCTTATAAATGAAGCATAATGCATGGCATTACTAATTTTTGGATAGATTGGATTACTTGAACGCTTTGTCGTATCTATTTTTTCTCAAATTTTGTCAAAAATATAGAAACTTGAACTACCTTACCGTGGGCATTGGATTTTTGTCATTAGGGCTCGATATCAAAAGTTACGCACGATTTAGTGTGGAAATGTCAAGTTGATCGTTCAGTTAAAATGATCATTTTAAACTGAGCATTGATGCTCATTTACTAAAGGCTTATAAATGAAGCATAAAGCATTGCATCACTAATTTTTTGGATAGATTGGATTACTTGGATGCTTTGTCGTATCTATTTTTGCCCCAAATTTTCTCACAACATAGAAAATTGAGCTAGCTTGATGTGGGCTTTGGATTGGTTCATTCCGAGCTCTAAATCAAAAGTTACGGACGATTTAGTGCGTACATGTCAAGTTGATCGGCAAGATAAAATGATCATTCTAAACTGAGCATTGGTGCTCATTGAGTAAATGTTAATAACGATTTATTGCGGACATGTTAAGTTGATCTGAAAGTTAAAATGATCCTTCAAAGCTGAGCATTGATGTGCATTGAGTAAAGGCTTATCAATGAAGCATAATGCATGACATCAGGTAGTTCTGGATAGATTGGATTACTTGGACGCTTTGTCGTATCTATTTCTTTCTCAAATATTTTCACAATATGGAAAATCGAGCTAGCAATGTGGGCTTTGGATTGGTGTCATTATGAGCTCTATACCAAAAATTACACACGATTTAGTGCGGACATGTCAAATTGATTGGCAAGTTAAAATGATCCTTATAAACTGAGCATTGTAGCTCATTGAGTAAAGATTTATAAATGAAACATAAAGCATGACATCACGTAGTTTTGGATAGATTGGATTACTTGGACGCGTTGTCATGTCTATTTCTTTTTCAAATTTTGTCACAATATAGAATATTGATGTAGCTTAACGCGGGCTTTCGATTTTTGTCATTCTTAGCTTTAAATCAAAAGTGACGGACGATTAAGTGTGAACATGTCAAGTTGATCAGCCAATGAATATGATTATTCTAAACTAATCATTGGTGCTCATTGAGTAAAGGCTTATAAATGAAGCATAATGCATTGCATCATGCATTTTGAGATACATTAGATTACTTGGATGATTTTTCATATCTATTTCAATCTCAATTTTTGTCACAATATAGAAAATTAAGCTAGCCTATGTGGGCATTGGATTGGTGTCATTCTGAGCTATAAATAAAAAAGTTACAGACGATTTAGTTCAGACATGTCAAGTTTATCGGGAAGTTAATATGATCATACTAAACTGATCATTGTTGCTCATTGAGTGAAGGCTTATAAATGAACATTAATGCATGACATCATGACGTTTGAGATAGATTGGATTACTTGGATGTTTTGTCATATCTATTTCTGTCTCAAATTTTGTCATAATATAGGAAATTGAGCTAGCTTAATGTGTGGCATTGGATTCGTGTCATTATGAACTCTAAATCAAAAGTTACGGACGATTTAGTGCTGACAGGTTTAGTTGATCGGCCAGTTAAAATGATCCTTCTAAACTAACCATTGGTGCACATTGTGTAAAGGCTTATAAATGAAGCATAATGCAAGTGATACAAGCTTTGATTCAAGGCCTATATGCGCGTGGGCTGTTTGGAGGAGGTTAGATGAGAAACTCGACCTTAGACTTCTTGGATAGGGGTTTTTGGGTTGGTATTCGATGGAGGGATGAAGTGAACCACACGAGGGGTGATGAACCTCGTGATAAATCAGCTAGGAGGGCTGGTCTCAACTAGGGTCTAAGCGCACAAGATTCTTAGAGAGAAAACTTGTTGAAAGAAAGTTCTACTTTATTAATATCAAAAAGGTTGTCGAACTACAATGCTGGAAGGAGCCCTATTAATATGCTTGACTGCTTGACCTTCTAGGGTCAACTCAAAGAAAGAAAAGGAAAGATTACAAAAGTGCACAAATGGAAAATGTACAAAAGTGCATAACCGAAAAAGGACCTATTCCTAAAATATCTTTGACTCAAAAAATGTAAATATTCTAGATCCTACCCTGCAAAACAGAAAGAGGCAAATATTCGAATTGAAAACTTACCTTACTTACCTCACGTCCAAGAAATGGAAGGTGGTCGTCCTTGTGGCATGCACGCGCCTTGCTCCTAGTCTTCGACTTGGAGTAGGGTTAGGAATCTTTGGGCCCTGACCTCTCTTGCCACTAAAGCCCAAGTCTCTGACGTCCCTTGCATTGTTGAGAAGCTTTTGGACTCTTCTTTGCACTTCTGGCCCATTGTCCGTAGTCGATCTTCCTCTAGGAGATTGTCGACCCATAAGCTGAACTTGTGGAAGAGTGCTCTTGATCTACTCCTTGTCATTGCTCCTGGTGGCACTACTGGTGTAGAGACTTCCTGTAGATGCATGTCCTGAATCTGGTGCTTATCTGGTCCGAGTCTCCTTGTGTAGAAGTTGAAATGCTCGTGTACTCGGCTGGATCGGCTGTACCGGCTGGACTGTGCGAGGTACTGGCCAGAATGCGTTCATGACCGGCCAAGTTGTTCCTGGAGTTGGCGGCGTCACCAAGGGGGCCGGCGGTGTCATCCACGTCGCCACCAATTGTGTCAGAAGCTTGGGCCTCCTCGCCGGCAATGCTGATCGGTCCGGTCCTATTGGTCGAGGGTCCGGCAGTACCGCTTGGGCCGGCAGACGTGCCAAATGGCCCGGCTGTCTCGGGCAAGCTTCCTGGTCGGCCAGTCTGGTGTCCTGGCCGGACATACGACCTGATGTCCTCATCATCCCCTCCCTATTCAGTAGGTTTTGACCTCAAAACTGGTTCATCTGCATGGAAAGGGGCTAAGTTAGTTACGTTGAACGTGTTGGACACATTAAACACACCTGGGAGCTTGATCCGGTAGGCGTTGTTGTTGATCCTCTCCATCACTCTGAATGGTCCATCTCCTCTTGGTGCTAGCTTGGAACTCCTTAGGTTGGGGAACCTCTCCTGCCGTAGGTGTAGCCACACCCAATCGCCTGGCTGAAAGATCACCTCCTTTCTTCCCTTGTTGGCATGAGTCACGTACTGCCCAGTCCTCTTCTCCAAGTTCTCTGCTACCTTCTGGTGTAACTTCCTTATGAACTCTACCTTGGATGCTCCGTTGAGGTTGGTCATCTCTGCTGGTGGCAGTGGCGTTTGCTCCAATGGAGTGAGAGGGTTGAAGCCGTATACTACTTCAGATGGTGTCTTCTTGGTTGCTGAGTGCACGGCTCGGTTGTAAGCGAACTCTATGAATGGCAGGCACTCCACCCAAGTTTTGAGGTTCTTCCCTAGTGTAGTCCTGAGAAGAGTTGATAGTGTCCTGTTGACAACTTCAGTTTGGCCATCGGTTTGAGGATGGCAGGTGGTAGAGAAGAGTAGCTTCGTGCCTAGCTTCCTCCAAAGGGTCCTCCAGAAATGGCTGAGGAACTTGGTGTCCCTGTCTGATACGATGGTCCTTGGCACTCCATGAAGCTGTACTATCTCCCTGAAGAACAGCTCGGCTGTTTGCGTGGCATCATTGACATTGGCACACGGAATGAAGTGTGCCATCTTGGAGAATTTTTCCACCATTACAAAGATTGCATCTTTGTGGTTGATCTTGGGCAGACCTAGAACAATATCCATTGATATATCCACCCATGGATGCGTCGGTATGGGCAGTGGGAGATACAACCCGTGAGGTTGCACTCGGGACTTTGCCTTCTTGCAATTGATGCACCTTGCACAATGAGTAGAAGTGCTCCTTGACCACTGCTAGAGTCTTGTCGACACCAAAGTGGCCCATGAGTCCTCTTCCATGAGCTTCTCGGATGATAAGCTCCCTTAATGATCCTTGTGGTATGCACAGCCTTCTCTCTCGGAACAAGAATCCCTCATGGATGTAAAACTTGCCATGACTCCCTGTGCCACACTCCTTGTAGCTCTCAGCAAAGTCAGGATCATCCTTGTACAGGTCCTTGATGTGCTCGAATCCTAGGACCTTTACCTCCATGGTGGATATCAAGGCAAACCTCCTTGATAGTGCATCGGCTACCACATTGCCTTTGCCCTTCTTGTACTTGATGACGTACGGGAAGGTCTCTATGAACTCCATCCACCTGGCATGTCTCCTCTTGGGATTGGTTTGCCCTCTGAGGTGTTTGAGAGTCTCGTGATCAGTGTGGATCACAAACTCCTTGGACAGCAGGTAATGCTGCCAAGTCTCCAATGCTCGGACAAGGGCATAAAGCTCCTTGTCGTAAGTGGGGTAGTTCAGTGAGGCATCACCAAGCTTCTCACTGAAGTATGCCACTGGTCTCCCTCCTTGGGTTAGCACTGCTCCTATGCCTATTCCAGAGGCATCACACTCCACTTCATACGTCTTGTTGAAGTCAGGCAGGACTAGCACTGGTGCATGTGTAAGGCTGTCTTTCAAGGCCTGGAATGCCTTCTCCTGAGCTTCTCCCCAGCTGAATCCCACGTTCTTCTTCACTACTGCCGTCAATGGTGAGGCAATACTGCTGAAGTTGGGCACAAATCTCTTATAGAAGCTGGCTAGTCCGTGGAAGCTCCTCACTTCGCTGATGCTGCTTGGTGTTGGCCATTCTTGTATGGCTCGAATCTTCTCTTCATCAACCTGTAGGCCCTGTGAACTTACAATGAAGCCTAAAAGACAAGCTTATCAGTACAAAAGATGCACTTCTTGAGATTGGCATAAAGCTCTTCTTGTCGAAGGGTCTTAAGTACCATCTCAAGATGTGTGAGGTGTTCCCGTAGGCACTTACTATAAACTAATATATCATCAAAGTAAACCACTACAAACTTACTGATCTACGCCCTAAGAACTTGGTTCATAAGGCGCATGAAGGTGCTTGGGGCATTTGGTAAGCCGAATGGCATGACTGTCCACTCGTATAGCCCTTGCTTTGTCTTGAAGGCAGTCTTCCATTCATCACCTTCCTTCATCCTTACCTGGTGGTATCCACTCTTGAGGTCTATCTTGGAGAAGACCGTGGCTCCACTCAGCTCATCTAGCATGTCATCCAGCCGTGGTATCGGATGCCGGTACTTGACTGTGATGTTGTTGATTGCTCAGCAGTCCACGCACATTCGCCAAGTCCCATCCTTCTTGGGCACTAGTAGCACTGGTATGGCACATAGACTGAGGCTCTCTCGAACATAGCCTTTCTCCAGGAGCTCCTTGACTTGCTTCTCAAGCTCCTTGGACTCCTCTGGACTCATCCGGTAGGCTGGCCGGTTGGGCAGGGCTGCTCTGGGCACGAGGTCGATCTGGTGCTCTATGCCTCGTAGGGGGGGTAAGCCTACTGGTATCTCTTCCGGGAAAACATCCTGGAACTTGTTGAGGAGAGCTGCTACTGCAGGATGTAGCTCTACCTGTTCTTTCTCTACACTCAACACTTCTTTGAAAACCATTAGTAGCATTAGATCCTTCGAGGCTAAAGCTCTCCGGAGATGACTTGGTTGAATAAAAAAATTAGATTTAATGAACTTCTTTTCCTTACTCATTTGCTGTTGAAGCTCATGTACCTGGGCAGGTGTGAGAGGAGCTAGGCTGACCTTTCTGCACGAAAGTGTAGAGATTGGTTCGGCCATCATGCCTGGTCTTCTTATCAAACTGCCATGGCCTTCCTAGCAGAAGATGGCCAGCTTGCATGGGGACCACGTCGCACACGACTTGGTCTTGGTACTTGCCCACGCTGTATGGCACAGTGACTTGCTCATGGATCTTGAGCTCCACTTTGTCATCGAGCCATCTCAGTCTATATGGTCGAGGATGCTTTGTCTTCTCTAGACCTAGCTTATCAACCATATATGCACTAGCAACGTTAGTGCAAGAACCACCATCTATGATGAGGTTACATACCTTGCCCTTGATGGTGCAACGGCTGTGGAAGATGTTCTCCCTTTGGATGGTCTTTGAAGGATCCACCCTTGCACTAAAGATGCGTCTAGTGACCAGCACTTCCCCCACATCAGGGTACTCAATGTCACCGTATTCTCCTTCTGGTTCATAGTCCTCTTCATCTTGGGACTCATACTCTTCAGCCTCCGTAATCAGCATGACCCGGTTGTTTGGGCACTCCCTTGAGATGTGTCCACTACCCCTACACTTGAAACAAGTGATGTCACGTGATCTTTGAGGGTTAGAAGACTTACTAGGCTCTCTCGGGTCACGGGTTGGTTCAGGAGGCTTGCTCTTGAACCTTGACTCAATCTCTATGCTCTTGCCTTTGTCTACGGGCTTGGGAATGTTGCTTGGTGCCCAAGGCGTCTTAGGCTTGCTGCAGATGTCTTGGCTCTTACGTTTGATGTGCTGCTCAGCCTGGACAGATAGGTTGAACAAGTCTTTGAAATCATTGTAGATTTGACTTTCCACCTTGCGGCTGATTCTCTCTTGGAGTCCATCCAAGAATTGTGCCATCAACGCTTCTTCATCATAATTGAGCTCCAGCCTGTTCCTTAGCTTCTTGAACTCTTCATAGTAATCTTCTACTGATATGGTACCCTTCTTAAGAGTACGAAAACGACGTTGCAAGTCCCTATGAAAGTAAGGTGGAACAAACCTTTGTCGCATGACATCTTTCATGTCGACCCATGAGTCTATGGGCCTCATTCTTTTCCTCCTTCTGTCGGGTACCTCACGATCCCACCAGATGAGGGCATTGTCTGTGAGTTGTGCTACTGCCATTGAGACTCTCCTAGGCCCTGGTTGGTTGTAATGATCAAAGATATGATCCATTCTTCTCTCCCAATCTAGGTAAGCCTCGGGGTCTACTTTTCCTGCAAAACTTGGAGGAGTTAGCTTAACATCAGGATGAGTTACCCGGTTGTAGGTGTGTTCATCTCCATACTCATGATGTCTAGGAGGCATCCTTGGTCTTTGGTGAAGACCATATGGCTCGAAGCCATTATCTTCTGCCTCTGGTTGTCGTGGAGGTCCTCTCGGCCTGTGGTGATAGTTATGAGGTTGTGTGTCCTCATCTCTATCTGGCTGAGGCTCCTCCTGTTCGTGCGGTGTCCTAAGGTGCTCAGGATCCTCAGCACGGTCTTGCTCAGCTCTCACGTGCCTTATGGCCTGGAATCTCATAGGCCTCTCCACGCGCTCCAATCTCTCGCCTATTGATGCGAGTTGCGTTTGGAGGGTGGTGAACATGGCCATCATGGCTTCGGTTGCTTCTCTATTTTCTTCTGCCATTGCGTACTACAAGGAAAGAAGACAAGTTATACAGCTCCTAAATTATTAGGAGGGTTTCTTTTATAAGGGGATTCGAAAAAATGCAAAAGGAAAACATCTGAGAAATGGAAAATTAGAAGATATGAAGATTGGAATAAAAAGGAAATTTTCTAGACAACTATTGCTAGCTGTCCAATTCGAATACTTTTGGTATTTTCCTATTTTCTTTTACTTTTATTTAATTTAACTTAAAAATAATAGAAATATGATTCAAACAAAAAGAAAAGTCGAAAATAGTAATGCAAGAATGATTCTAGAACCTAGTGATGCACGTAAGAACTAGATGCACTCGGTATGAACTTAGATGTTATTTTTTGATTTTCTTGAATGAAACTTAAACTAATGCAAGAAAAAGAAACAAAACAAGTTAAAGGATAGAAACAACCTGGTTTAGGAGCTTTAAGCTCTGATACCAAAATGATACAAGCCTCGATTCAAGGCCTATATGCGCGTGGGCTGTTTGGAGAAGGTTAGGTGAGAAACTCGACCTCAGACTTCTTGGATAGGGGTTTTTGGGTTGGTATTCGATGGAGGGGTGAAGTGAACCACACGAGGGGTGATGAACCTTGTGATAAATCACAAACTTAGAGCTAGGAGGGCTGGTCTCAACTAGGTTCTAAGCGCACAAGATTCTTAGAGAGAAAACTTGTTGGAAGAAAGTTCTACTTTATTAATATCAAAAAGGTTGTCGAACTACAATGCTGGAAGGAGTCTTATTAATATGCTCGATAGCTTGACCTTCTATGGTCGACTCAAAGAAAGAAAAGTAAAGATTACAAAAGTGCACAAATGGAAAATGTACAAAAGTGCATAACAAAAAAAAGGACCTATTCCTAAAATGTCTTTGACTCAAAATATGTAAATATTCTAGATCCTACCCTGCAAAACAGAAAGAGGCAAATATTCGAATTGAAAACTTACCTTACTTACCTCATGGCCAAGAAATGGAAGGTGGCCGTCCTTGTGGCATGCACGCGCCTTGCTCCTAGTCTTCGACTTGGATTAGGGTTTGGAATCTTTGGGCCCTGACCTTTCTTGCCACTAAATCCCAAGTCTCTGACGTCCCTTGCATTGTTGAGAAGCCTTTGGACTCTTCTTTGCACTTCCGGCGCATTGTCCTTAGTCGATCTTCCTCAAGGAGCTTGTCGACCCATAAGCTGAACTTGTGGAAGAGTGCTCTTGATCTACTCCTTGTCATTGCTCCTGGTGGCACTACTGGTGTAGAGACTTCCTCTAGATGCATGTCCTGAATCTGGTAGCTTATCTGGTCCGAGTCTCCTTGTGTAGAAGTTGAAATGCTCGTGTACTCGGCTGGATCGGCTGTACCGGCTGGACTGTGCTAGGTACTGGCCGGAATGCTTCAGGACCGGTCAAGTTATTCCTGGAGTCGGCGGCGTCACCAAGGGGGCCGGCGGTGTCATCCACGTCGCCACCAATTGTGCCGAAAGCTTGGGCCTCTCCGCCGGCAATGCTGATCGGTCCGGTCCTATATTGGTCGAGGGTCCGGCGGTACCGCTTGGGCCGGCAAAAGTGCCAAATGGCCCGGCTGTCTCGGGCAAGCTTCCTGGTCGGCCAGTCTGGTCTCCTGGCCGGACATACGACCTGATGTCCTCATCAGAAAGGCATCACTAATTTTGGGTGGATTGGATTACTTGGACGCTTTATCGAATCTACTTTTGTCTCAAATTTTCCCACTTTATAGAAACTTGAACTACCTAAATGTGGGCATTGAATTCGTGTCATTCGGGGCTCTAAATAAAAAGTAATAGACGATTTAGTGTGGACATGCCAAGTTGATCAGCCAGTTAAAATGATAATTTTAAACGTATCTTTGATGCTCATTGATGCACATTTAGTAAATGCTTACAAATGAAGCTTAATTCGTGGCATCACTAATTTTTGGATAGATTGCATTACTTGGACACTTTGTCATATCTATTTATGTGTCAAATTTTGTCAGAATATAGAAAATTGAGCTAGTTCGACGTTGGCTTTGGATTCGTGTCATTCCGAGCTCCAAATCAAATGTTACAGACGATTTAGTTCGGACTTGTCAAGTTGATCGGCAAGTTGAAATGATCATTCTAAACTGAGCATTGGTGCTCATTGAGTAAATGATTATAAATGAAGAATAATTCCCGGCATAACGTAGTTTTGGATAGATTGGATAGATTGGATTACTTGGATGCTTTCTCGTATCTGTTTCTTTTTTTAAATTTTATCACAATATAGAAAATTGAGCTAGGTTAATGTTGACATTGGATTCGCTTTATTTTGAGCTCTAAATAAAAAGTTATGGACGATTTAGTGCGGATATGTCAAGTTGATCGGCAAGTTAAAATGATCAGTCTAAACTGATCATTGGTGCTCTTTGAGTAAAGGCTTGTAAATGAAGCATAATGCATGGCGTCACATAGTTTGGGATAGAATGGATTACTTGGATGCTTTGTCTTAGGTTTTTCTGTTTCAAAATTTTGTCACGATATAGAAAATTGAGTTAGCTTAATGTGGGATTCAGATTGGTGTCATTCCGAGCTCTTAATTGAAAGTTACTAGCGATTTATTGCGGATATATCAAGTTGATCTACAAGTTAAAATGATCCTTCTAAGCTGAGCATAGGTGTTCATTGAGTAAAGGCTTATCAATGAAGCATAATGCATGACATCACGTAGTTTTGGATAGATTGGTTTACTTGGACGCTTTGTCGTATCTATTTCTTTCTCAAATTTTGTCACAATATGGAAAATTGAGCTACCTTAATGTGGGCTTTGGATTGGTGTCATTCTGAGCTCTATATCAAAAGTTAAAGACGATTTAGTGCGGACATGTCAAGTTAATAGGCAAGTTAAAATGATCCTTCTAAACAGAGCATTGGTGCTCATTGAGTAAAGGTTTATAAATGAAGCGTAATACATGGCATCACGTAGTTTTGGATTGATTGGATTACTTGGACACTTTGTCATATCTATTTTTTATGAGATTTTGCCCCAATATGGAAAATTGAGCTAGCTTAAGGTGGGCTTTCGATTTTTGTCATTCTTAGCTATAAATCAAAAGTTACGAATGATTTAGTGCAAACATGTCAAATTGATCACCCGGTTCATATGATTATTCTAAACTAACCGTTGGTACTCATTGAGTAAAGGCTTATAAATGAAGCATAATGCATGGCATCACGCATTTTGAGATAGATTGGATTACTTGTACACTTTTTCATATCTATTTTTGTCTCAAGTTCTTTCACAATATAGAATATTGAGCTAGCTTGAAGTTGGCTTTGTATCTATTTCTGTCACAAATTTTGTCACAATATAGAAAATTAAGCTTGCCTATGTGGGCATTGGATTTGTGTCATTCTGAACAATAAATAAAAAGTTACAGGCGATTTACTGTGGATATATGAAGTTGCTCGCAAGTTAATATGATCATTGTAAACTGATCATTGGTGCTCATTGAGTAAAGGCTTATAGATGAACATTACTGCATGGCATCACGCAGTTTGAGATAGATTGGATTAGTTGGATACTTTGTCGTATCTATTTCTAACATTAATTTTGTCACAATATAGGAAATTGAGCTAGCTTAATGTGGGGTATTGGATTCATGTCATTATGTGCTGTAAATCAAAAGTTATGGATGATTTAGTGCGGACACATAAAGTTTATCGGCCTCTTAACATGATCATTGTAAACTGATCATTGGTGCTCATTGTGTAAAGGCTTATAAATGAATCATAATGCATGACATTACTAATTTTTGGATAGATTGGATTATTTGAACGCTTTTTCGCATCAATGTTTTCTCAAATTTTGTCAAAATATAGAAACTTGAAGTACCTTAACGTGGGCATTGGATTTGTGTCATCTTGGACTATATATCAAAAGTTACGCACGATTTAGTATGGACATGTCAAGTTGATCCGCTAGTTAAAATGATCATTTTAAACTGAGCATTGATGCTCATGGATGCACATTTAGTAAATGCTTATAAATGAAGCATAATGCATTGCATCACCAATTTTTGGATAGATTGGATTACTTGGATGCTTTGTCGTATCTATTTTTGCCTCAAATTTTGTCACAATATAGAAAATTGAGCTAGCTTGACTGGGCTTTGTATTGGTGTCATTCTGAGCTCTAAATCAAAAGTTACAGACGATTTAGTGCGTACATGTCAAGTTGATAGGCAAGATAAAATGATCATTCTAAACTGAGCATTAGTGCTCATTGAGTAAATGATTATAAATGAAGAATAATTCATGGCATCACGTAGTTTTGGATAGATTGGATTACTTGGATGCTTTGTCATCTCGATTTCTTTTTAATTTTGTCACAAAATAGAAAATTGGGCTAGGTTAATCTGGGCATTGGATTCATGTCATTGCGAGCTCCAAATAAAAAATTACGGGCGATTTTGTGTGGACATGTCAAGATCATTGGTGCTCATTGAGTAAAGGTGTGTAAATGAAGCATAATGCATGTCATCACGTAGTTTGGGATAGAATGGATTACTTGGATGCTCTGTCATATCTATATCTTTTTCTGTTTCAAAATTTTGTCACGATATAGAGAATTGAGTTAGCCTAACGTGGGCTTTAGATTGGTGTCATTCCAAGCTCTTAATTAAAAGTTACTGACGATTTATTGTGGACATGTGAAGTTGATCTACAAGTTCAAATGATCCTTCTAAGATGGGCATTGGTGTGCATTGAGTAATGGCTTATCAAATTGGATTAAGAGCTCATAATGCATGGCATCACGTAGTTCAGGATAGATTGGATTACTTGGACGATTTTTCGTATCTATTTCTTTCTCAAATTTAGTCACAGTATGCAAAATTGAGCTAGCTTAATGTGGGCTTTTGATTGGTGTCATTCTGAGCTCTATACCAAAAGTTATAGACGATTTAGTGCGGACATGTGAAGTTGATCGGCAAGTTAAAATGATCCTTATAAACTGAGCATTGGTGCTCATTGAGTAAAGGTCTTTAAATGAAGCATAAAGCATGGCATCACGTAGTTTTGGATAGATTGGATTACTTGGATGCTTTGTCATATCTATATTTTTCTTAAATTTTGTCACAATATGGAAAATTGAGGTAACTTAACGCGGGCTTTCGATTTTTGTCATTCTTAGCTTTAAATCAAAAGTTATGGACGATTTAGTGTGAACATGTCAAGTTGATCAGCCAGTAAATATGATTATTCTACACTAATCATTGGTGCTCATTGAGTAAAGACTTATAAATGAAGCATAATGCATGGCATCACACATTTTGAGATAGATTGGATTCTTGACAATTTATTGCGGACATGTCAAATTGATCTGCAAGTTAAAATGATCTTTCTAAGCTGTGCAATGGTGTTCATTGAATAAAGGCTTATCAATGAAGCATAATGCATGGCATCACATATTTTTGGATAGATTGGTTTACTTGGACGCTTTGACGCATTAATTTCTTTCTCAAATTTAGTCACAATATTGAAAATTGAGATAGCTTAATGTGGGATTTGGTTTGGTGTCATTCTGAGCTCTATATCAAAAGGCACAGATGATTTAGTGCGGATATGTCAAGTTAAAATGACCCTTCTAAACTTATCATTGGTGCCGATTGAGTACAGGTTTATAAATGAAGCATAATGAATGGCATCACGTAGTTCTGGAGAGATTGAATTACTTGGACACTTTGTCATATCTATTTCCTTCTCAGATTTTGTCACAATATGGAAAATTGAGCTAGCTTAATTTTGGGCTTTCGATTTTTGTCATTCTTTGCTTTAAATCAATAGTTATGGACGCCTTAGTGTGAACATGTCAAGTTGATCAGCCAGTTCATATGATTATTCTAAACTAATCATTGGTGCTCATTAAGGAAAGGCTTATAAATGAAGCATAATGCATGGCATCACACATTTTCAGATAGATTGGATTACTTGGATGCTTTGTCGTATCTATTTCTTTCTAAAAAATTTTCACAGTATCAAAAATTAAGCCAGCCTATGTGGGCACTGGATTTGTGTCATTTTGAGCTATAACCAAAAAGTTACGGATGATTTAGTGCGGACATATCAACTTGATCGGCAAGTTAATATGAGCATACTAAACTGATCATTGGTGCTCATTGAGTGAAGGTTTATAAATGAACATTAATGCATGGCATCACGCAGTTTGAAAAAGATTGGATTACATGGATGCTTTGTCGTATCTATTTCGGTCTCAAATTTTGCCACAATATAGCAAATTGAGCTAGCTTAATGTGGGGCATTGGATTCATGTCATTATGAGCTGTAAATCAAAAGTTACGGATGATTTACTGTGGACACGTCAAGTTTATCGGCCAGTTAATATGATCATTATAAACTGATCATTGGTGCTCATTGTGTAAAAGCTTCTAAATGAAGCATAATGCATGGCATTACTAATTTTTGGATAGATTGGATTTCAAATTTTGTCACAGTATAGAAAATTGAGCTAGGTCAATGTGGGCATTGGATTCGTGTCATTTTGAGCTCTAAATAAAATTTTATTGGATTACTTGGACGCTTTGTCGTATCTATTTTTGTCTCAAATTTTGTCACAATATAGAAACTTGAACTACCTTAACATGGGCATTGGATTTGTGTCATTCGGGGCTCTAAGTCAAAATTAATGGACGATTTAGTGTGGACATGTCATGTTGATCGGCCAGTTAAAATGATCATTTTAAACTGATCATTGATTGTCATTGATGCTCATTTAGTAAAGGCTTATAAATAAAGCATAATGCATGGCATCACTAATTTTTGGATAGATTGGATTACTTGTATGCTTTTCCGTACCTATTTTTGTCTCAAATTCTTTCACAATATAGAATATTGAGCTAGCTCGAAGTTGGCTATTGATTCGTGTCATTCCGAGCTCTAGCTCAAAAGTTACAGACGATTTAGTGTGGACATGTCAAGTTGATCGGCAAGTTAAAATGATCATTCTAAATTGACCATTGGTTTTAATTGAGTAAATGATTATAAATGAAGAGATTCATGGCATCACATAGTTTTGGATAGATTGGATTCCTGGGATGCTTTCTCGTATTTATTTCTTTTTTAAAATTTTGTCACAACATAGAAATTTGAGCTAGGTTTATGTGGGCATTGGATTGGTGTCATTTTGAGCTCTTAATTAAAAGTTACTAACGATTTAGTGCGGACATGTCAAGTTTATCTACAAGTTAAAATGAGCCTTCTAAGCTTAGCATTGGTGTTCATTGAGTAAAGGGTTATCAATGAATCATAATGCATGGCAGCACGTAGTTTTGGATAGATTGGTTTTCTTGGACGCTTTGTCGTATCTATTTCTTTCTCAAATCTTGTCCCATTATGGAAAATTGAGTTAACTTAATGTGGGCTTTCGATTTTTGTCATTCTTAGCGTGAACATGTCAAGTTGATCAGCCGGTAAATATGATTATTCTAAACTAATCATTGGTGCTCATTGAGTAAAGAATTATAAATGAAACATAATGCATGGCATCACGCATTTTGAGATAGATTAGATTGCTTGGACAATTTTTTTGTATGTATTTCTGTCTCATATTTTGTCACAATATAAAAACATAAGCTACCCTATGTGGGCATTGGATTCATGTCATTCTGAGCTATAAATAAAAACGTTATGGAAGATTTAGTGCGGACATGTCAAGTTGATCGGCATGTTAATATGATCATACTAAACTGATCAATGGTGCTCATAAGTAAAGGCTTAGATATGAACGTTAATGCATGGCATCACGTAGTTTGAGATAGATTGGACTACTTGGATGCTTTGTCGTATCTATTTCTGTCTCAAATTTTGTCACAATATAGGAAATTGAGGTAGATTAATATGGGGCATTGATTTCGTGTCATTACGAGCCCTAAATTAAAAGTTACGAAAGATTTAGTGCATATACGTCAAGTTGATTGGCCAGTTAATATGATCATGCTAAACTTATCATTGGTGCTCATTGTGTAAATGCTTATAAATGAAGCATAATGCATGGCATCACTAATTTTTGGATAGATTGGATTACTTGGATGCTTTGTTGTATCTATTTTTGTCTCAATTTTTGTCACAATATAGAAACTTACACTACCTTAACGTGGGCATTGGATTCGTCTCAGTCGGGCCTCTAAATCAAAAGTTACAAACGATTTAGTTTGGACATGTCAATTTGATCGGCCAGTTAAAATGATCATTTTAAACTGATCATTGATGCTCATTTAGTAAAGCTTTATAAATGAAGCATAATGCATGGCATCACTAATTTTTGGATAGATTGGATTACTTTGACGTTTTTTCCTATCTATTTTTGTCTCAAATTTTGTCACAATATAAAAAATATAGCTAGATTGATGTGGGCTTTGGATTGGTGTCATTCCAACCTCTAAATCAAAAGTTACAGACGATTTAGTGCGGACATGTCAAGTTGATCGGAAAGTAAAAATGATCATTTTAAACTGACCATTGGTGCTCATTGAATAAATGATTATAAATGAAGAATAATTCATGGCATCACGTAGTTTTGGATAGATTGGATTACTTGGACACTTTGTCGTATCTATTTGCTTTTTGAAATTTTGTCACAATATAGAAAATTGAGCTAGGTTAATGTGGGCATTGGATTCTTGTCATTTTGAGCTTTAAATAAAAAGCTACGGATGAATTAGTGTGGACACGTCAAGTTGATCGGCAAGTTAAAATGATCATTCTAAACTGATCATTGGTGCTCATTGAGTAAAGGCTTGTAAATGAAGCATAATGCATGGCATCACGTAGTTTGGGATCGAATGGATTACTTAAACGCTTTGGCGTATCTATTTCTGTCTCAAATTTTGTCACGATATTGGAAATTGAGCTAGCATAATGTAGGCTTTGGATTGCTGTCATTCTGAGCTCTAAATCAAAAGTTACGGATGATTTAGTGCGTACACGTCAAGGTTATCGGCAAGTTAAAATGATCGTTCTAAACTGAGGATTGGTGCTCATTGAGTAAAGTCTTTTAAATGAAGCATTATACATGACATCACGTAGTTTTGGATAGATTGGATTACTCGGACGTTTTGTCATATCTATTTTTTCTCAAACTTTGTCACAATATAGAAAATTAAGCTAGGTTAATGTGTGCATTGGATTCGTGTCATTCTAAGCTCTAAATATAAAGTTACAGACGATTTAGTGCGGACATGTAAAGTTGATCGGCAAGCTAATATGATCATACTAAACTGATCATTAGTGCTCATTGAATAAATGCTTATAAGTGAAGTATAATGCATGACGTCACACAGCTTGAGATATATTGGATTACTTGCATGCTTTGTCGTATCTATTTCTGTCTAAAATTTTGTCACAATACAGGAAATTGAGCTAGCGTAATGTGGGGCATTGGATTCGTGTCATTTTAAGCTCTAAATCCAAAGTTATGGACAATTTAGTGCATAGACGTCAAGTTATTCGGCCAGTTCATATGATCATTCTAAACTGATCATTGGTGCTCATTGTGTAAAGGCTTATAAATGAAGCACAATACATGGCATCACTAATTTTTGGATATATTGGATTACTTGGACGCTTTGCCATATCTATTTTTGCCTCAAATTTTGTCACAATATAGAAACTTGAACTACCATAACGTGGGCATTGGAATCATGTCATTCTAAGCTCTAAATCAAAAGTTACAGATGATTTAGTGTGTACATGTCTAATTGATCGGCCAGTTAAAACGATCATTTTAAAATGATCATTGATGCTCATTGAGTAAAGGCTTATAAATGAAGCATAATGCATGGCATCACACAGTTTTGGATACATTGGATTTCTTGGACCCTTTTTGTATCTATTTCTGCTTCAAATTTTATCACAATATAGAAACTTTTGTGCGGACATGTCAAGTTATTCGGTTAGTTAATATGATCATTCTAAACTGATCATTCATTGAGTAAAGGCTTATAAATGAAGCATAATGCTTGGCATCACTAACTCTTGGATAAATTGGATTACTTTGACGCTTTGTTATATCTATTTTTGTCTCAAATTTTGTCATAATATAGAAATTTGAACTAGCTTAACGTGGGCATTGGATTCGTGTCATTATGAGTTATAAATCAAAAGCTACAGACGATTTAGTGTTGACATGTCAAGTTGATCGGCCAGTCAATATGATCATTCTAAACTGATCATTGGTGCTCATTGAGTAAAGGCTTATAAATGAAGCATAATGCATGACATCACTTATTTTTGGATAGATTGGATTATTTGAAGGCCTTGTCATATCTATTTTTATCTCAAATTTTGTCACAATATAGAAAATTGAGCTAGCTTAACACAGGTTTTGGATTTGTGTCATTCTGAGCTCTAAATAAAAAGTTACGGACGATTTAGTGTGGAAATGTGAAGTTGATCGGCAAATTAAAATCATCATTATAAACTGATCATTGTTGCTCATTTAGTAAAGCTTTATAAATGAAGCATAATGCATGGCATCACACAGTTTAGAATCGATTGGATTTCTAGGAGGCTTCGTTGTATTTAGTTCTGCCTCAAAATTTATCTCAATATAGAAAATTGAGCTAGCTTAACGTGTGATTTGGATTTTTGTCGTTCTGAGATCCAGTTCAAAAGTTACAGCCGATTTAGTGCAGGCATGTTATGTTGAATGGCTAGTAAAAATGATTGTTCCAAGCTTATCATTGGTGCTCACTGAGTAAAGGCTTATAAATGAATCATAATGCATGGAATCACGTAGTTTTGGATAGATTGGATTAGTTGGATGCTTTTTCGTATCTATTTCTTTCTGAAATTTTGTCACAATGTAGAAAATTGAGATAGGTTAACATGGGCTTTGGATTTGTTTCATTCTGAGTTCTAAATCATATGTTATGGATGATTTAAACTGGATATGTCAAGTTGATCGGCAAATTAAAATCATCATTCTAAACTGATCATTGGTGCTCATTGAGTAAATGCTTATAAATGAAGCATAATGCATGGTATCATTCATTTTAGAATAGATTGGATTAGTTGGATGCTTCGTCTTATTTATATGTGTCTCATATTTTTCTCACAAGATAGAAAATTAAGATAGATTTACGTGGGCTTTGGGTTTTTGTCATTCTGAGATCCAGTTCAAACGTTACAGCCGATTTAATGCGGGCAAGTGATGTTGACAGGCTAGTAAAAATGATCATTCAAAACTGATCATTGGTGCTCACTGAATAAAGGCTTATAAATGAAACATAATACATGGCATCACGTAGTTTTGGATAGATTCGATTACTTGGACGCTTTTTTGTATCTATTTCTTTCTCAAATTTTATCACAATATAGAAAATTGAGCTAGCTTAACTTGGGCTCTGGATTTTTGTCATTCTGAGCTCTAAATAAATAGTTATTGACGATTAAATGCGGACATATCAAGTTGATCGACCAGTAAAAATGATCATTCTGAACTGTTCATTCGTGCTAATTGAGTAGATGCTTATAAATGAAGCATAATGCATGGTATCACGCAGTTCAGGATAGACTGGATAACTTGGACGCCTTTTCCTATCTATTTCTATCTCAAATTTTTTGCAATATAGAAAATTGAGCTAGCTTAACGTAGGCTTTGGAGTTGTGTCATTTTGATCTCTAAATCAAAAGTTACGTACGATTTAGTGCAGACATGTCAAGTTAATCGGCAAGTTAAAAACATCATTCTAAACTGATCATTTGTGCTCATTGAGTAAAGGCTTATAAATGAAGCATAATGCATGGCATCACACAGTTTGGAATAGATTGGATTACTTGGACGCTTCGACGTTTTCAGTTCTATCTCAAATTTTGTCACAATATTAAAAATTGAGCTAGATTAACAGGGGCTTTGGACTTTTGTCACTCTGAGATCCAAATCAAAAGTTATGGCCAATTTTGTGCAAACATGTCAAGTTGACCGGCCCGTAAAAATGATGATTCCAAACTGATCATTAGTGCTCATTGAATAAAGGCTTATAAATGAAACATAATGAATGGCATCACGTAGTTTTGGATAGATTGGATTACTTGGACACTTTCATGTATCTATTTCTTTCTAAAACTTTGTCACAATATAGAAAATTGAGTTAGCGTAACATGGGCATTTGAGTCGTGTCATTCAGAGCTCTAAATGAAAAGTTACTGACGATTTAGAGGGCACATGTCAAGTTGATCTGTAAGTTAAAATGATCACTCTAAACTGAGCATTGGTGCTCATTGAATAAAGGCTTGTAAATGAAGCATAATGCATGGCATCACGTAGTTTGTGATAGATTGGATTACTTAGACGCTTTTTGGTATCTATTTGTTTCTCAAATTTCATCACGATATAGAAAATTGAGCTACCTTAATGTGGATTTTTGATTGGTGCCACTCCGAGCTCTAAATCAAAAGTTGCGGATGATTTAGTGCGGACATATCAAGTCTATCGACCTGTAAAATGATCATTCTAAACTGATCATTGGTGCTCATTGAGTAGATGCTTATAAATGAAGCAATATACATGACATCACGCAGCTTCGTGTAGATTGGATAACTTGGACGCTTCGTCGTTTTCAATTTTTTCTCAAACTTTGTCAAATTATAGAAAATTGAGGAATTTTAACGTGGGCTTTGGACTTTTATCATTCTGAGATCCAAATCAAAAGTTATGGGCAATTAAGTGCGGACATGTCAGGTTGACCGGCAAGTAAAAATGATCATTCCAAACTGATCATTGGTGCTCGTTCAGTAAAGGCTTATAAATGAAGCATACTGCATGGCATCATGTAGTTTCGGATAGATTGGATTACTTGGACCCTTTGTCATATCTATTTCTTTCTGAAATTTTTTCACAATATAGAAAATTGAGTTAGCTTAACGTGGGATATGGATACGTGTCATTCTGAGCTCTAAATCAAAAGTTACGGATTATTTCATGCGCACATGTCAAGTTGATTTGTAAGTTAAAATGATCATTCTAATCTGATCATTGGTACTCATGAAGCATAATGCATGAAGCATAATGCATGACATCACGTAGTTTGGGATATATTGGATTACTTAGATGCTTTGTCGTATCTATTTTGTTTCAAATTTCGTCACAATATAAAAAAAAAAGCTAGCTTAACTTGGGCTTTGGATTGGTGCCATTCCGAGCTCTAAATCAAAAGTTACGGATACTTTAGTGTGGACAAGTCAAGTTGATCGGCAAGTTAAAATGATAATTCTGAACTGAACATTTGTCCTCATTTAGTAAAGGCTTATAAGTGAAGCTTCATACATGGCATCACGCAGTTTTGGATAGATTTGATTACTTGGACGCCTTGTCGTATCTATTTCATTCTCAAATTTTGTAACAATATAGAAAATTGAGCTAGCTTAATGTGTGCATTGGATTCGTGTCATTCTGAGCTCTAAATATAAAGTTACGGTTGATTTATTGCGGACATGTCAAGTTGATCGGCAAGTTAATATGATCATACTAAACTTATCATTAGTGCTCATTGAATAAATGCTTATAAGTGAAGTATAATGTATGACATCACACAGTTTGAGATATATTGGATTACTTGCAAGCTTTGTTGTATCTATTTCTGTCTAAAATTTTGTCATACTACAGGAAATTGACCTAGCTTAATGTGGGGCATTGGATTTGTGTCATTTTAAGCTCTAAATCAAAAATTATGGACGATTTATGCATACACGTCAAGTTATTCAGCCAGTTCATATGATCATTCTAAACTGATCATTGGTGTTTATTGTGTAAAGGCTTATAAATGAAGCATAATGCATGGCATCACTAATTTTAGGATAGATTGGATTGCTTGGACGCTTTGTCGTATCTATTTTGTCAAATTTTGTCACAATATAGAAACTTGAACTACCATAACGTGGGCGTTGGAATCATGTCATTCTGAGCTCTAAATCAAAAGTTACAGAGGATTTAGTGTGTACATGTCTAGTTGATCGGCCAGTTAAAACGATCATTTTAAACTGATCATTGATGCTCATTGAGTAAAGGCTTATAAATGAAGCATAATGCATGGCATCACAGAGTTTTGGATACATTGGATTTCTTGGACCCTTTTTATTTATTTTTGTTTCAAATTTTATCACAATATATAAAATTTAGTGCGGACATGTCAAGTTATTCGGTTAGTTAATATGATCATTCTAAACTGATCAATGGTTGTCATTGTTATAAATGAAGCATAATGCATGGCATCACTAATTTTTGGATAAATTGGATTACTTGGACGCTTTGTTGTGTCAATTTTTGTCTCAAATTTTGTCACAATATAGAAATTTGAACTAGCTTAACGTGGGCATTGGATTCGTGTCATTATGAATTATAAATCAAAAGTTACAGACGATTTCGTATTGACATGTCAAGTTGATTGGCCAGTCCATATGATCATTCTAAACTGATCATTGGTGCTCATTGAGTAAAGACTTATAAATGAAGCATAATGCATGGCATCACTAATTTTTGGATAGATTGGATTACTTGAACGCCTTGTCATATCTATTTTTGTCTCAAATTTTGTCACAATATAGAAAATTAAGCTAGCTTAACAGAGGCGTTGGATTTGTGTCATTCTGGGCTCTAAATCAAAAGTTACGGACGATTTAGTGTGGAAATGTCAAGTTGATTGGCAAATTAAAATCATCATTATAAACTGATCATTGGTGCTCATTGAGTAAAGTCTTATAAATAAAGCATAATGCATGGCATCACACAGTTTAGAATAGATTGGATTACTGGGAGGCTTCGTTGTATTTAGTTCTACCTCAAATTTTATCTCAATATAGAAAATTGAGCTAGCTTAACGTGTGATTTGGATTTTTGTCGTTCTGAGATTATAGTTCAAAAGTTACAGCAGATTTAGTGTGGGCATGTTATGTTGAATGGCTAGTAAAAATGATCGTTCCAAGCTTATCATTGGTGCTCACTGAGTAAAAGCTTATTAATGAATCATAATGCATGGAATCACGTAGTTTTGGATAGATTGGATTAGTTGGATGCTTTTTTGTATCTATTTCTTTCTGAAATTTTGTCACAATGTAGAAAATTGAGATAGGTTAACATGGGCTTTGGATTTGTTTCATTCTGAGTTCTAAATCAAATGTTACGGATGATTTAAAGCGGATATGTCAAGTTGATCGGCAAATTAAAATCATCATTCTAAACCTATCATTGAGTAAATGCTTATACATGAAGCATAATGCATGGCATCATGCAGATTAGAATAGATTGGATTACTTGGACGCTTCGTCGTATTTATATGTGTCTCCAATTTTGTCACAATATAGAAAATTGAGATAGATTTACGTGGGCTTTGGATTTTTGTCATTCTGAGATCTATTCAAAAGTTACAGCCGATTTAGTGTGGGCATGTGATGTTGACCGGCTAGTAAAAATGATCATTCAAAACTGATCATTGGTGCTCACTGAATAAAGGCTTATAAATGAAACATAATACATGGCATCACGTAGTTTGGATAGATTTGATTACTTGGACGCTTTTTTGTATCTATTTCTTTCTCAAACTTTATCACAATATAGAAAATTGAGCTAGCTTAACTTGGCTTCTAGATTTTTGTCATTCTGAGCTCTAAATAAATAGTTATTGACGATTAAATGCGGACATGTCAAGTTGATTGACCAGTAAAAACGATCATTTTGAACTGTTCATTGGTGCTAATTAAGTAGATGCTTATAAATGAAGCATGATATCACGGAGTTCAGGATAGACTGGATAACTTGGACGATTTTTCCTATCTATTTCTATCTGAAATTTTTTGCAATATAGAAAATTGAACTAGCTTAACAGGGGCTTTGGCGTTGTGTCATTCTGATCTCTAAATCAAAAGTTACATACGATTTAGTGCGTACATGTCAAGTTAATCGACAAGTTAAAAACATCATTCTAAACTGATCATTTGTGCTGATTGAGTAAAGGCTTATAAATGAAGCATAATGCATGGCATCACACAGTTTGGAATAGATTAGATTACTTGGACGCTTCGTCGTTTTCAGTTCTATCTCAAATTTTGTCACAATATTAAAAATTGATCTAGATTAACGGGGGCTTTGGACTTTTGTCATTCTGAGATCCAAATCAAAAGTTATTGCCAATTTTGTGAGGACATGTCAAGTTGACCGGCCCGTAAAAATGATGATTCCAAACTGATCATGAGTGCTCATTGAGTAAAGGCTTATAAATGAAACATAATAAATGGCATCACACAGTTTTTGATAGATTGGATTACTTGGACACTTTCACGTATCTATTTCTTTCTAAAACTTTGTTACAATATAGAAAATTGAGTTAGCGTAACGTGGGCATTTGAGTCGTGTCATTCACAGCTCTAAATCAAAAGTTACTGACGATTTAGAGGGCACATGTCAAGCTGATCGGTAAGTTAAAATGATCACTCCAAACTGAGCATTGGTGCTCATTTAATAAAGACTTGTAAATGAAGCATAATGCATGGCATCACCTAGTTTGTGATTGATTGGATTACTTAGACGCTTTTTCGTATCTATTTCTTTCTCAAATTTCGTCACGATATAGAAAATTGAGCTACCTTAACGTGGACTTTGGATTGGTGCCATTCCGAGCTCTAAATCAAAAGTTGCGGATGATTTAGTGCGGACATATCAAGTCTATCGACCTGTAAAATGATTCTTCTAAAATGATCATTGGTGCTCATTGAGTAGATGCTTATAAATGAAGCAATATACATGACATCACACAGCTTGGTGTAGATTGGATAACTTGGACGCTTCGTCGTTTTCAATACTTTCTCAAACTTTGTCACAATATAGAAAATTGAGCAATTTTAACGTGGGCTTTGGACTTTTATCATTCTGAGATCCAAATCAAAAGTTATGGGCAATTAAGTGTGGACATGTCAAGTTGACCGGCAAGTAAAAATGATCATTCCAAACTGATCATTGGTGCTCGTTGAGTAAAGGCTTATAAATGAAGCATACTGAATGGCATCACGTAGTTCCGGATAGATTGGATTACTTGGACCCTTTGTCATATCTATTTCTTTCTTAAATGTTTTCATAATATAGAAAATTGAGTTAGCTTAACGTGGGATTTGGATTCATGTCATTCTGAGCTCTAAATCAAAAGTTACGGATTATTTAGTACGCACATGTCAAGTTGATTGATAAGTTAAAATCATCATTCTAATCTGATCATTGGTAGTCATTGAGTAAAGGCTTGTACATGAAGCATAATGCATGACATCACGTTGTTTGGGATAGATTGGATTACTTTGATGCTTTGTCGTATCTATTTTGTTTCAAATTTCGTCACGATATAGAAAAATAAGCTAGCTTAACTTAGGCTTTCGATTGGTGCCATTCCGCGCTCTAAATCAAAAGTTACGTACACTTTACTGTGGACAAGTCAAGTTGATCGGCAAGTTAAAATGATCATTCTAAACTGAACATTGGTGCTCATTTAGTAAAAGGCTTATAAATGAAGCTTCATACATGGCATCACGCAGTTTTGGATAGATTGGATTACTTGGACGCCTTGTCGTATCTATTTCATTCTGAAATTTTGTAACAATATAGAAAATTTAGCAACCTTAATGTGTGCATTGGATTCGTGTCATTCTAAGCTCTAAATATAAGGTTATGGACGATTTAGTGCGGACATGTCAAGTTGATCGGCAAGTTAATATGATCATACTAAACTGATCATTAGTGCTCATTGAATAAATGCTTATAAGTGAAGTATAATGCGTGACATCACACAGTTTGACATATATTGGATTACTTGCATGCTTTGTCGTATCTATTTCTGTCTAAAATTTCGTCACAATACAGGAAATTGAGGTAGCTTAATGTGGGGCATTGGATTCGTGTCATTTTAAGCTCTAAATCAAAAGTTATGGACAATTTAGTGCATACACGTCAAGTTATTCGGCCAGATCATATGATCATTCTAAACTGATCATTGGTGCTCATTGTGTAAAGGCTTATAAATGAAGCATAATGCATGGCATCACTAAATTTTGGATAGATTGTATTACTTGGATGCTTTGTCGTATCTATTTTTGCCTCAAATTTTGTCACAATATAGAAAAGTGAGCTAGCTTAACACGGGCTTTGGAGTTGTGTCATTCTGATCTCTAAATCAAAAGTTACGTACGATTTAGTGCGTCCATGTCAAGTTAATCGGCAAGTTAAAAACATCATTCTAAACTGATCATTTGTGCTCATTGAGTAAAGGCTTATAAATGAAGCATAATGCATGGCATCACACAGTTAGGAATAAATTGGATTACTTGGACGCTTCGTCGTTTTCAGTTCTATCTCAAATTTTTGTCACAATATTAAAAATTGAGCTAGATTAACGGCGGCTTTGGACTTTTGTCATTCTGAGATCCAAATCAAAAGTTATGGCCAATTTTGTGCGGACATGTCAACTTGACCGGCCCGTAAAAATGATGATTCCAAACTGATCATTTGTGCTCATTGAGTAAAGGCTTATAAATGAAACATAATGAATGGCATCACGAAGTTTTGGATAGATTGGATTACTTGGACACTTTCACGTATATATTTCTTTCTAAAACTTTGTCACAATATAGAAAATTGAGTTAGCATAACGTGGGCATTTGAGTCGTGTCATTCAGAGCTCTAAATCAAAAGTTACTGACGATTTAGAGGACACATGTCAAGTTGATCGGTAAGTTAAAATGATCACTCTAAACTGGGCATTGGCGCTCATAGAATAAAGGCTTGTAAATGAAGCATAATGCATGGCGTCACGTAGTTTTTGATAGATTGGATTACTTAGACGCCTTTTCGTATCTATTTCTTTCTCAAATTTCGTCACGATATAGAAAATTGAGCTACCTTAACGAGGACTTTGGATTGGTGCCATTCCGAGCTCTAAATCAAAAGTTGCGGATGATTTAGTGCGGACATATCAAGTCTATCGCCCTGTAAAATGATCATTCTAAACTTATCATTGGTGCTCATTGAGTAGATGCTTATAAATGAAGCAATATACATGACATCACGGAGCTTGGTGTAGATTGGATAACTTGGACGCTTCGTCGTTTTCAATTCTTTCTCAAACTTTGTCACAATATAGAAAATTGAGCAATTTTAACGTGGGCTTTGGACTTTTATCATTCTGAGATCCAAATCAAAAGTTATGGGCAATTAAGTGCGGACATGTCAAGTTGACCGGCCAGTAAAAATGATCATTCCAAACTGATCATTGGTGCTCGTTGAGTAAAGGCTTATAAATGAAGCATACTGCATGGCATCACGTAGTTTCGGATAGATTGGATTACGTGGACCCTTTGTCATATCTATTTCTTTCTGAAATTTTGTCACAATATAGAAAATTGAGTTAGCTTAACGTGGAATTTGGATTCATGTCATTCTGAGCTCTAAATCAAAAGTTACGGATTATTTAGTGCGCACATGTCAAGTTGATTGGTAAGTTAAAATGATCATGCTAATCTGATCATTGGTACTCATTGAGCAAAGGCTTGTACATGAAGCATAATGCATGGCATCACGTAGTTTGGGATAGATTGGATTACTTAGATGCTTTGTCGTATCTATTTTGTTTCAAATTTCGTCACGATATAGAAAAATAAGCTAGCTTAACTTGGGCTTTGGATTGGTGCCATTCCGAGCTCTAAATCAAAAGTTACGGACACTTTAGTGTGGACAAGTCAAGTTGATCGGCAAGTTAAAATGATCATTCTAAACTGAACATTGGTGCTCATTTAGTAAAGGCTTATAAATGAAGCTTGATACATGGCATCACAGAGTTTTGGTTAGATTGGATTACTTGGACGCCTTGTCGTATCTATTTCATTCGGAAATTTTGTAACAATATAGAAAATTGAGCTAGCTTAATGGGTGCATTGAATTCGTGTCATTCTGAGCTCTAAATATAAAGTTACAGACGATTTAGTGCGGACATGTCAAGTTGATCGGCAAGTTAATATGATCATACTAAACTGATCATTAGTGCTCATTGAATAAATGATTATAAGTGAAGTATAATGCATGACATCACACAGTTTGAGATATATTGGATTACTTGCATGCTTCGTCGTATCTATTTCTGTCTAAAATTTTGTCACAATACAGGAAATTGAGCTAGCTTAATGTGGGGCATTGGATTCATGTCATTTTAAGCTCTAAATCAAAAGTTATGAACAATTTAGTGCATACACGTCAAGTTATTCAGCCAGTTCATATGATCATTCTAAACTGATCATTGGTGCTCATTGTGTAAAGGCTTATAAATGAAGCATAATGCATGGCATCACTAATTTTTGGATAGATTGGATTTCTTGGACGCTTTGTCGTATCTATTTTTACCTCAAATTTTGTCACAATATAGAAAGTTGAACTACCATAATGTGGGCATTGGAATCATGTCATTCTAAGCTCTAAATCAAAAGTTACAGATTATTTAGTGTGTACATGTTTAGTTGATCGGCCAGTTGAAACGATCATTTTAAACTGATCATTGATGCTCATTGAGTAAAGGCTTATACATGAAGCATAATGCATGGAATCACGCAGTTTTGGATACATTGGATTTCTTGGACCCTTTTTGTATCTATTTCTGTTTCAAATTTTATCACAATATAGAAAATTTAGTGCGGACATGTCAAGTTATTCGGTCAGTTAATATGATCATTCTAAACTGATCATTGGTGCTCGTTGAGTAAAGGCTTATAAATGAAGCATACTGCATGGCATCACGTAGTTTCGGATAGATTGGATTACTTGGACCCTTGTCATATCTATTTCTTTCTGAAATTTTGTCACAATATCGAAAATGAGTTAGCTTAACATGGGATTTGGATTCGTGTCATTCTGAGCTCTAAATCAAAAGTTACGGATTATTTATTGCGCACATGTCAAGTTGATTTGTAAGTTAAAATGATCATTCTAATGTGATCATTGGTACTCATTGAGTAAAGAGTTGTACATGAAGAATAATGCATGGCATCACGTAGTTTGCGATTGATTGGATTACTTAGATGCTTTGTCGTATCTATTTTGTTTCAAATTTGTCACAATATAGAAAAATAAGCTAGCTTAACTTGGGCTTTTGATTGGTGCCATTCCGAGCTCTAAATCAAAAGTTACGGACACTTTAGTGTGGACAAGTCAAGTTGATCGGGAAGTTAAAATGATCATTCTAAACTGAACATTGGTGCTCATTTAGTAAAGGCTTATAAATGAAGCTTGATACATGGCATCACGCAGTTTTATATAGATTATATTACTTGGACGCCTTGTCATATCTATTTCATTCTGAAATTTTGTAACAATATAGAAAATTGAGCTAGCTTAATGTGTGCATTGGAATCGTGTCATCCTTAGCTCTAAATATAAAGTTACGGACGATTTAGTGCGGACATGTCAAGTTGATCAGCAAGTTAATATGATCATACTAAACTGATCATTAGTGCTCATTAAATAAATGCTTATAAGTGAAGTATAATGCCTGACATCACACAGTTTGAGATATATTGGATTACTTGCATGCTTTGTCGTATCTATTTCTGTCTAAAATTTTGTCACAATACAGGAAATTGAGCTAGCTTAATGTGGGGCATTGGATTCATGTCATTTTAAGCTCTAAATCAAAATTAATGGAAAATTTAGTGCATACACGTCAAGTTATTCAGCCAGTTCATATGATCATTCTAAACTGATCATTGGTGCTCATTGTGTAAAGGCTTATAAATGAAGCATAATGCATGGCATCACTAATTTTTGTATAGATTGGATTACTTGGACGCTTTGTCGTTTTGTCACAATATAGAAACTTGAACTACCATAATGTGGGCATTGGAATCATGTCATTTTAAGCTCTAAATCAAAAGTTACAGATGATTTAGTGTGTACATGTTTAGTTGATCGGCCAGTTAAAACGATCATTTTAAACTGATCATTGATGCTCATTGAGTAAAGGCTTATACATGAAGCATAATGCATGGAATCACGCAGTTTTGGATACATTGGATTTCTTGGACCCTTTTTGTATCTATTTATGTTTCAAATTTTATCACAATATAGAAAATTTAGTGCGGACATGTCAAGTTATTCGGTCAGTTAATATGATTATTCTAAACTGATCATTGGTGCTCGTTTAGTAAAGGCTTATAAATGAAGCATACTGCATGGCATCACGTAGTTTCGGATAGATTGGATTACTTGGACCCTTTGTCATATCTATTTCTTTCTGGAATTTTGTCACAATATAGAAAATGAGTTAGCTTAACGTGGGATTTGGATTCGTGTCATTCTGAGCTCTAAATCAAAAGTTACGGATTATTTATTGCGCACATGTCAAGTTGATTTGTAAGTTAAAATGATAATTCTAATGTGATCATTGGTACTCATTGAGTAAAGGCTTGTACATGAAGCATAATGCATGGCATCACGTAGTTTGGGATAGATTGGATTACTTAGATGCTTTGTCGTATCTATTTTGTTTCAAATTTGTCAAAATATAGAAAAATAAGCTAGCTTAACTTGGGCTTTGGATTGGTTTCATTCCGAGCTCTAAATCAAAAGTTACGGACACTTTAGTGTGGACAAGTCAAGTTGATCGGGAAGTTAAAATGATCATTCTAAACTGAACATTGGTGCTCATTTAGTAAAGGCTTATAAATGAAGCTTGATACATGGCATCACGCAGTTTTGGATAGATTGGATTACTTGGACGCCTTGTCATATCTATTTCATTCTGAAATTTTGTAACAATATAGAAAATTGAGCTAGCTTAATGTGTGCATTGGAATCGTGTCATTCTTAGCTCTAAATATAAAGTTACGGACGATTTAGTGCGGACATGTCAAGTTGATCGGCAAGTTAATATGATCATACTAAACTGATCATTAGTGCTCATTGAATAAATGCTTATAAGTGAAGTATAATGCATGACATCACACAGTTTGAGATATATTGGATTACTTGCATGCTTTGTCGTATCTATTTCTGTCTAAAATTTTGTCACAATACAGGAAATTGAGCTACCTTAATGTGGGGCATTGGATTCATGTCATTTTAAGCTCTAAATCAAAAGTTATGGACAATTTAGTGCATACACGTCAAGTTATTCGGCCAGTTCACATGATCATTCTAAACTGATCATTGGTGCTCATTGTGTAAAGGCTTATAAATGGAGCATAATGCATGGCATCACTAAATTTTGGATAGATTGTATTACTTGGACGCTCTGTTGTATCAATATTTGCCTCAAATTTTGTCACAATATAGAAAATTGAGCTAGCTTAACACGGGCTTTGGAGTTGTGTCATTTTGATCTCTAAATCAAAACTTACGTACGATTTAGTGCGTACATGTCAAGTTAATCGGCAAGTTAAAAACATCATTCTAAACTGATCATTTGTGCTCATTGAGTAAAGGCTTATAAATGAAGCATAATGCATGGCATCACACAGTTAGGAATAAATTGGATTACTTGGACGCTTCGTCGTTTTCAGTTCTATCTCAAATTTTTGTCACAATATTAAAAATTGAGCTAGATTAACGGCAGCTTTGGACTTTTGTCATTCTGAGATCCAAATCAAAAGTTATGGCCAATTTTGTGCGGACATGTCAACTTGACCGGCCCGTAAAAATGATGATTCCAAACTGATCATTTGTGCTCATTGAGTAAAGGCTTATAAATGAAATATAATGAATGGCATCACAAAGTTTTGGATAGATTGGATTACTTGGACACTTTCACGTATATATTTCTTTCTAAAACTTTGTCACAATATAGAAAATTGAGTTAGCATTACGTGGGCATTTGAGTCGTGTCATTCAGAGCTCTAAATAAAAAGTTACTGACGATTTAGAGGGCACATGTCAAGTTGATCGGTAAGTTAAAATAATCACTCTAAACTGGGCATTGGTGCTCATTGAATTAAGGCTTGTAAATGAAGCATAATGCATGGCATCACAAAGTTTGTGATAGATTGGATTACTTAGACGCTTTTTCGTATCTATTTCATTCTCAAATTTCTTCACGATATAGAAAATTGAGCTACCTTAACGTGGACTTTGGATTGGTGCCATTCCGAGCTCTAAATCAAAAGTTGCGGATGATTTAGTGCGGACATATCAAGTCTATCGCCCTGTAAAATGATCATTCTAAACTTATCATTGGTGCTCATTGAGTAGATGCTTATAAATGAAGCAATATACATGACATCACGCAGCTTGGTGTAGATTGGATAACTTGGACGCTTCGTCGTTTTCAATTCTTTCTCAAACTTTGTCACAATATAGAAAATTGAGCAATTTTAACGTGGGTTTTGGACTTTTATCATTCTGAGATCCAAATCAAAAGTTATGGGCAATTAAGTGCGGACATGTCAAGTTGACCGGCCAGTAAAAATGATCATTCCAAACTGATCATTGGTGCTCGTTGAGTAAAGGCTTATAAATGAAGCATACTGTATGGCATCACGTAGTTTCGGATAGATTGGATTACGTGGCCCCTTTGTCATATCTATTTCTTTCTGAAAATTTGTCACAATATAGAAAATTGAGTTAGCTTAACGTGGAATTTTGATTCGTGTCATTCTGAGCTCTAAATCAAAAGTTACGGATTATTTAGTGCGCACATGTCAAGTTGATTGGTAAGTTAAAATGATCATGCTAATCTGATCATTGGTACTCATTGAGTAAAGGCTTGTACATGAAGCATAATGCATGGCATCACGTAGTTTGGGATAGATTGGATTACTTAGATGCTTTGTCGTATCTATTTTGTTTCAAATTTCGTCACGATATAGAAAAATAAGCTAGCTTAACTTGGGCTTTGGATTGGTGCCATTCCGAGCTCTAAATCAAAAGTTACGGACACTTTAGTGTGGACAAAATAAGTTGATCGGCAAGTTAAAATGATCATTCTAGACTGAACATTGGTGCTCATTTAGTAAAGGCTTATAAATGAAGCTTGATACATGGCATCACGCAGTTTTGGTTAGATTGGATTACTTGGACGCCTTGTCGTATCTATTTCATTCGGAAATTTTGTAACAATATAGAAAATTGAGCAAGCTTAATGTGTGCATTGAAATCGTGTCATTCTGAGCTCTAAATATAAAGTTATGGACGATTTAGTGCGGACATGTCAAGTTGATCGGCAAGTTAATATGATCATACTAAACTGATCATTAGTGCTCATTGAATAAATGCTTATACGTGAAGTATAATGCATGACATCATTCAGTTTGAGATATATTGGATTACTTGCATGCTTTGTCGTATCTATTTCAGTCTAAAATTTTGTCACAATACAGGAAATTGAGCTAGCTTAATGTGGGGCATTGGGCTATGTCATTTTAAGCTCTAAATCAAAAGTTATGGACAATTTAGTGCTTACACGTCAAGTTATTCAGCCAGTTCATATGATCATTCTAAACTGATCATTGGTGCTCATTATGTAAAGGCTTATAAATGAAGCATAATGCATGGCATCACTAATTTTTGGATAGATTGGATTACTTGGACGCTTTGTCGTATCTATTTTTACCTCAAATTTTGTCACAATATAGAAAGTTGAACTACCATAATGTGGGCATTGGAATCATGTCATTCTAAGCTCTAAATCAAAAGTTACAGACGATTTAGTGTGTACATGTTTAGTTGATCGGCCAGTTAAAACGATCATTTTAAACTGATCATTGATGCTCATTGAGTAAAGGCTTATACATGAAGCATAATGCATGGAATCACACAGTTTTGGATACATTGGATTTCTCGGACCCTTTCTGTATCTATTTCTGTTTCAAATTTTATCACAATATAGAAAATTTAGTGCGGACATGTCAAGTTATTCGGTCAGTTAATATGATCATTCTAAACTGATCATTGGTGCTCGTTGAGTAAAGGCTTATAAATGAAGCATACTGCATGGCATCACGTAGTTTCGGATAGATTAGATTACTTGGACCCTTTGTCATATCTATTTCTTTCTGAAATTTCGTCACAATATTGAAAATTGAGTTAGCTTAACGTGGGATTTGGATTCGTGTCATTCTGAGCTCTAAATCAAAAGTTACGGATTATTTAGTGTGCACATGTCAAGCTGATTGGTAAGTTAAAATGATCATTCTAATGTGATCATTGGTACTCATTGAGTAAAGGCTTGTACATGAAGCATAATGCATGGCATCACGTAGTTTGGGATAGATTGGATTACTTAGATGCTTTGTCATATCTATTTTGTTTCAAATTTGTCACGATATAGAAAAATAAGCTAGCTTAACTTGGGCTTTGGATTGGTGCCATTCCGAGCTCTAAATCAAAAGTTACGGACACATTAGTGTGGACAAGTCAAGTTGATCGGGAAGTTAAAATGATCATTCTAAACTGAACATTGGTGCTCATTTAGTAAAGGCTTAAAAATGAAGCTTGATACATGGCATCACGCAGTTTTGGATAGATTTGATTACTTGGACGCCTTGTCATATCTATTTCATTCTGAAATTTTGTAACAATATAGAAAATTGAGCTAGCTTAATGTGTGCATTGGAATCGTGTCATTCTGAGCTCTAAATATAAAGTTACGGACGATTTAGTGGGGACATGTCAAGTTGATCGGCAAGTTAATATGATCATACTAAAGTGATCATTAGTGCTCATGGAATAAATGCTTATAATTGAAGTATATTGCATGACATCACACAGCTTGAGATATATTGGATTACTTGCATTCTTTGTCGTATCTTTTTCTGTCTAAAATTATGTCACAATTCAGGAAATTGAGCAAGCTTAATGTGGGGCATTGGATTCATGTCATTTTAAGCTCTAAATCAGAAGTTATGGACAATTTAGTGCATACACGTCAAGTTATTCGTCCAGTTCATATGATCATTCTAAACTGATCATTGGTGCTCATTGTGTAAAGGCTTATAAATGAAGCATAATGCATGGCATCACTAATTTTTGGATAGATTGGATTACTTGGACGCTTTGTCGTTTTGTCACAATATAGAAACTTGAACTACCATAATGTGGGCATTGGAATCATGTCATTTTAAGCTCTAAATCAAAAGTTACAGACGATTTAGTGTGTACATGTCTTGTTGATCGGCCAGTTAAAACGATCATTTTGAACTGATCATTGATGCTCATTGAGTAAAGGCTTATACATGAAGCATAATGCATGGCATCACACAGTTTTGGATACATTGGATTTCTTGGACCCTTTTTGTATCTATTTCTGTTTCAAATTTTATCACAATATAGAAAATTTAGTGCGGACATGTCAAGTTATCCGGTCAGTTAATATGATCATTCTAAACTGATCATTGGTTGTCATTGAGTAAAGGTTTATAAATGAAGCATAATGCATGGCATCACTAATTTTTGGATAAATTGGATTACTTGGACGCTTTGTTGTATCTATTTTTTTCTCAAATTTTGTCACAATATAGAAATTTGAACTAGCTTAACGTTGGCATTGAATTCGTGTCATTATGAGTTATAAATCAAAAGTTACAGACGATTTAGTGTTGACATGTCAAGTTGATCGGCCAGCCAATATGATCATTCTAAACTGATCATTGGTGCTCATTGAGTAAAAGCTTATAAATGAAGCATAATGCAAGGCATCACTAATTTTTGGATAGATTGGATTAATTGAACACCTTGTCATATCTATTGTTGTCTCAAATTTTGTCACAATAAGGAAAATTGAGCTAGCTTAACACAGGCTTTGGATTTGTGTCATTTTGAGCTCTAAATCCAAAGTTACGGATGATTTAGTGTGGAAAGGTCAAGTTGATCGACAAATTAAAATCATCATTATAAACTGATCATTGGTGTTCATTGAGTTAAATCTTATAAATGAAGCATAATGCGTGGCATCACACAGTTTAGAATAGATTGGATTACTGGGAGGCTTCGTTGTATTTAGTTATGTCTCAAATATTATCTCAATATAGAAAATTGAGCTAGCTTAACGTGTGATTGGATTTTTGTCGTTCTGAGATCCAGTTCAAAAGTTACAGCCGATTTAGTGCGGGCATGTTATGTTGAATGGCTAGTACAAATGATCGTTCCAAGCTTATCACCGGTGCTCACTGAGTAAAAGCTTATAAATGAATCATAATGCATGGAATCACGTAGTTTTGGATAGATTAGTTGGATGCTTTTTCGTATCTCTTTCTTTCTGAAATTTTGTCACAATGTAGAAAATTGAGATAGGTTACCATGGGCTTTGGATTTGTTTCATTCTGAGTTCTAAATCAAATGTTACGGATGATTTAAAGCGGATATGTCAAGTTGATCGGCAAATTAAAATCATCATTCTAAACTGATCATTGGTGCTCATTGAGTAAATGCTTATAAATGAAGCATAATGCATGGCATCATGCAGTTTAGAATAGATTGGATTACTTGGACGCTTTGTCGTATTTATATGTGTCTCAAATTTTGTCACAATATAGAACATTGAGATAGATTTACGTGGGCTTTGGATTTTTGTCATTCTGAGATCCAGTTCAAAAGTTACAGCCGATTTAGTGCGGGCATGTGATGTTGACCAGCTAGTAAAAATTATCATTCAAAACTGATCATTGGTGCTCACTGAATAAAGGCTTATAAATGAAACATAATATATGGCATAACGTAGTTTTGGATAGATTCGATTACTTGGACGCTTTTTGTATCTATTTCTTTCTCAAATTTTATCACAATATAGAAAATTGAGCTACCTTAACTTGGGCTCTGGATTTTTGTCATTCTGAGCTCTAAATAAATAGTTATAGACGATTAAATGCGGACATGTCAAGTTGATCGACCAGTAAAAACGATCATTCTGAACTGTTCATTGGTGCTAATTGAGTAGATGCTTATAAATGAAGCATAATGCATCGTATCACGCAGTTCAGGATAGACTGGATAACTTGGACGCTATTTGCTATCTATTTCTATCTCAAATTTTTTGCAATATAGAAAATTGAGCTAGCTTAACATGGGCTTTGGAGTTGTGTCATTCTGATCTCTAAATCAAAAGTTACGTACGATTTAGTGCGTACATGTCAAGTTAATCGGCAAGTTAAAAACATCATTCTATACTGATCATTTGTGCTCATTGAGTAAAGGCTTATAAATGAAGCATAATGCATGGCATCACTCAGTTTGGAATAGATTGGATTACTTGGATGCTTCGTCGTTTTCAGTTCTATCTCAAATTTTGTCACAATATTAAAAATTGAGCTAGATTAACGGGGGCTTTGGACTTTTGTTATTCTGAGATCCAAATCAAAAGTAATTGCCAATTTTGTGCGGACATGTCAAGTTGACCAGCCCGTAAAAATGATGATTCCAAACTGATCATTAGTGCTCATTGAGTAAAGGCTTATAAATGACACATAATGAATGGCATCACATAGTATTGGATAGATTGGATTACTTGCACACTTTCACGTATCTATTTGTTTCTAAAACTTTGTCACAATATAGAAAATTGAGTTAGCGTAACGTGGGCATTTGAGTCGTGTTATTCAGAGCTCTAAATCAAAAGTAACTGACGATTTAGAGGGCACATGTCAAGTTGATCGGTAGGTTAAAATGATCACTCTAAACTGGGGATGGGTGCTCATTGAATAAAGGCTTGTAAATGAAGCATAATGCATGGCATCACGTAGTTTGTGATAGATTGGATTACTTAGACGCTTTTTCGTATCTATTTCTTTCTCAAATTTCGTCACGATATAGAAAATTGAGCTACCTTAACGTGGACTTTGGATTGGTGCCATTCCGAGCTCTAAATCAAAAGTTGCGGATGATTTAGTGCGGACATATCCAGTCTATCGCCCTGTAAAATGATCATTCTAAACTTATCATTGGTGCTCATTGAGTAGATGCTTATAAATGAAGCAATATACATGACATCACGCAGCTTGGTGTAGATTGGATAACTTGGACGCTTCGTCGTTTTCAATTCTTTCTCAAACTTTGTCACAATATAGAAAATTGAGCAATTTTAACGTGGGCTTTGGACTTTTATCATTCTGAGATCCAAATCAAAAGTTATGGGCAATTAAGTGCGGACATGTCAAGTTGACCGGCCAGTAAAAATGATCATTCCAAACTGATCATTGGTGCTCGTTGAGTAAAGGCTTATAAATGAAGCATACTGCATGGCATCACGTAGTTAGATTACTTGGATCCTTTGTCATAACTATTTCTTTCTGAAATTTTGTCACAATATAGAAAATTGAGTTAGCTTAACGTGGGATTTGGATTCGTGTCATTCTGAGCTCTAAATCGAAAGTTGCGGATTATTTAGTGTGCACATGTCAAGTTGATTGGTAAGTTAAAATGATCATTCTAATCTGATCATTGGTACTCATTGAGTAAAGGCTTGTACATGAAGCATAATGCATGGCATCACGTAGTTTGGGATAGATTGGATTACTTAGATGCTTTGTCGTATCTATTTTGTTTCAAATTTCTTCACGATATAGAAAAATAAGCTAGCTTAACTTGGACTTTGGATTGGTGCCATTCCGAGCTCTAAATCAAAAGTTACGGACACTTTAGTGTGGACAAGTCAAGTTGATCGGCAAGTTAAAATGATCATTCTAAACTGAACATTGGTGCTCATTTAGTAAAGGCTTATAAATGAAGCTTCATACATGGCATCACGCAGTTTTGGATAGTTTGGATTACTTGGATGCCTTGTCGTATCTATGTCAATCTGAAATTTTGTAACAATATAGAAAATAGAGCTAGCTTAATGTGTGCATTGGATTCGTGTCATTCTGAGCTCTAAATATAAAGTTACGGACGATTTAGTGCGGACATGTCAAGTTGATCGGCAAGTTAAAATCCTTATTCTAAACTGATCATTGGTGCTCATTGCATAAAGGCTTATAAATGAAGCATAATGCATGGCATCACACAGTTTGGAATAGATTGGATTAATTGGACGCTTCGTCGTTTTTAGTTCATCTAAAACTTTGTCATAATATAGAAAATTGAGCTATGTTAATGTAGGCTTTGCAATTTTGTCATTGTGAGATCCAAATCAAAAGCTATGGCCAATTTAGTGCGGACATGTCAAGTTGACCGGCTAGTAAAAATGATCATTCCAAACTGATCATTGGTTATAATTGAGTAAAGGCTTAGAAATGAAGCATAATGCATGGCATCACATAGTTTTAGATACATTGGATTACTTGGATGATTTGGCGTATCTACTTCTTTCTGAAGTTTTGTCACAATATAGAAAATAGAGTTAGTTTAACATGGGCAATGGATTCGTATCATTCTGAGGTCTAAATCATAAAATTACGGACGATATAGTGCACACTTGACAAGTTGATCGGTAAGTTAAAATGATCATTCTAAACTGATCCTTGGTGCTCATAGAGTACATGCCTGTAAATGAAGCATATTGCATGGCATCACGTAGTTTAGGATAGATTGGATTACTTAGAAGCTTTTCCGTATCTATTTTGTTTCAAATTTCGTCATGATAAAGAAAATTGAGCTAGCTTAACGTGGGCTTTGGTTTGGTGCCATTCCGAGCTCTAAATCAAAACTTACGGACGATTTAGTGTGGACAAGTCAAGTTGATCGGCAAGTTAAAATGATCATTCTAAACTGCAGGACATCTAAGCCGACAGCGACACAGGACCTTACCAGCACATTCGGCGAGGCTGATGCATTGGTGCGTGAGCATGAATGCCCATGATGATGACTCCGATCAACTTGGCGGTCCTGAAGGCATCCCGGCCAGTACCGCGCACAATCCAGCCGGTACAGCCGATCCAGCCGAGTACACACGCATTTCCACTTCCACACAAGAGGACTCGGACCAAATGAGCTACCAGCTCCAGGACATGCACCTAGAAGAAGTATCTACACCAGTAGTACCCCAAGGAGCAATGACAAAAAGCAGATCAAGGGCACTCTTCCACAAATTCAGCTTATGAGTCGACAAGCTCCTAGAGGAAGATCATCTAAGGACAATGGGCCAGAAGAGCAAAGTAGAGTCCAAAGGCTTCTCAACAACACAAGGAACATCAGAGACTTGGGCTTTAGTCAAGAGAGGTCAGGGCCCAAAGATATTTAACCCTACTAAAGTCAAGACTAGGAGCAAGGCGCTGCATGCCACAAGGATCGCCACCTTCCATTTCTTGGCCGTGAGGTGAGTTAAGTAAGTTTACATTCGAATATATGCCTCTTTCTTTTTGCAGGGTAGGATCTAGTTGCTTTACATTTTGAGTCAAGAACATTTTAGGAATATTTCCTTTCCATTTTGTTTGCTTTTCCTTTTGTGCACTTTGTAAACTCTTCTTTCTTTATTTGGACCCTAGAAATCAAGCTGTCGAGCATATTAATAAGGCTCCTTCCAGCATTGTAGTTTGACAACCTTTTTGATTTAATAAAGTAGAACTTTTTCCTAAAGTTTTCATCTCTAGAACTTGTGCGCTTAGAACCTAGTTGAGACCAGCCGTCTAGCTCTAAGTTTGTGATTTATCACGAGGTTCATCACCCTCGTGGTGGTTCACTTCACCCTTCCATCTTTTACCAACCAGAAAACCCCCATCCAGAAGCCTAAGGTTGAGTTTCTCACCTAATCTTCTACAAACAGCCCACGCGCATACATCCTTGAATCAAGGCTTGTATCATTTGGTATCAGAGCTTAAAGCTCCTAAACCAGGTTGTTTCTATCCTTTTGCTTGTTTTGTTTTTAGTTCTTGCATTAGTTTAAGTCTCATTCAAGAAAAATCAAAAAAATAACATCAAACTCCAAACCGAGTGCATCTAGCCTTCTACATGTATCACTAGGGTTTAGATTCACTTTTGCATTGCAATTCACGTTTTCCTTTTTGTTTAAATCATATTTCCTTTAGTTTTAAGTTAAATTAAAAGAAAACAAAAAAGAAAAGAAAATAGGAAAATACCAAAAGAATTGAATTGGAAACTAGCATTGCTAAAGTTTCTTTCTAGTTTCTTTTTTCCTTGATTTTTTCCTTTGCATTTTTTCAAATTTTCAAATCTCATAAAAGAAAACTCCCTAATAATTTAGGAGCACCTAATTGTCTTCTTTATTTGTAGCACATGGGAGAAGAGAATAGAGGCAGCTGAAATGATGGCCATAGTGTTGACCCACTCCAAACACACACTGCATCCATAGGCTCAGAAGGTTGTGGAAGACCAGTAAGATTCCAGGCCAGTAAGGAACGAGAGAGAGCCAGATCGTCCTGAGGGTCCTGAGTACCTTAGGACAGCACAACAGGAGGACCCCAGCCAGATGGAGATGAGGACACACCTCCTCATAACTATCACCATAGGCGAGAGGACCTCCACGCAACCAGAGGCAGAAGATGATGGATTTGAGCCATATGGTCTTCACAAGAGACCAAGAATGCCTCCTAGACGTCATGAGGATGGAGATGAACACACCTATAACCGGGTAATTCATCCTGATGTTAAACTAACTCCTCCAACCTTTGCAGGAAAAGTAGACCCCGAGGCTTACCTAGATTGGGAGAAGCGAATGGATCATAACTTTGATCACCACAACCAACCAGGACCTAAGAGAGTCTCAATGGCAGTAGCACAACTCACGGACAATACCCTCATCTGGTGGGATCGTGAGGTATCTGACAGAAGGAGGAAGAGAATGAGGCCCGTAGACTCATGGGTCGACATGAAAGACCTCATGCGACAAAGGTATGTTCCACCTTACTTTCATAGGGATTTGCAATGACGTTTTCGTACTCTTAAGCAGGGTACCAGATCAGTAGAGGAGTACTATGAAGAGTTCGAGAGGTTAAGGAACAGATTGGAGCTCAATGATGATGAAGAAGCATTGATGGCGCAATTCTTGGATGGACTCCAAGAAAGGATCAGCTGCAAGGTGGAAAGGCAAATCTACAACGACTTCAAGGACTTGTTCCACCTATCTGTGCAAGCTGAGCAGCACATCAAACGTAAGAGCCAAGACATCCGCAGCAAGCCTAAGACACCTTGGGCACCAAGCAACATGCCCAAGCCCGTAGACAAAGGCAAGAGCATAGAGATCGAGTCAAGATTCAAGAGCAAGCCTCCTGAACCCACCCGTGACCAGAGAGAGCCTGGTAAGTCTTCTAACCCTCAAAGATCACGTGACATAACTTGTTTCAAGTGCAGGGGACGTGGACACATCTCAAGGGAGTGCCCAAACAACCGATTCATGCTGATTACGGAGGCAGGAGAATATGAGTCCCAAGATGAAGAGGAATATGAACCAGAAGGAGAATATGGTGACATTGAGTACCCTGATGTGGGGGAAGTGCTGGTCACTAGACGGATCCTCAGTGCAATGGTGGATCCTTCAGAGACCATCCAAAGGGAGAACATCTTCCACAGCCGCTGCACCATCAAGGGAAAGGTATGTAACCTCATCATAGATGGTGGTTCTTGCACTAACGTTGCTAGTGCGTATATGGTTGATAAGCTAGGTCTAGAGAGGACACGGCATCCTCGACCATATAGACTGAGATGGCTTGATGACAAAGTGGAGCTCAAGATTCATGAGCAAGTCACTGTGCCATTCAGTGTGGGCAAGTATCAAGACCAAGTCGTGTGCGACGTGGTGCCCATGCTAGCTGGCCATCTTCTGCTTGGAAGACCATGGCAGTTTGACAAAGAGACCAGGCATGATGGCAGAACCAATCTCTACACCTTCGTGCATGACAAGAGAAAGGTCAGCCTAGCTCCTCTTACACCTGCCCAAGTACATGAGTTACAACTCCAAATGAGTAAGGAAAAGAAACTTGTCAAGTCTAACTTTCTTATTCAACCTAGTCATGTCCGGAGAGCTTTGGCCTCGAAGGACTTAATGTTACTAATGGTTTTCAAGGAAGTGTTGAGTATAGAACAGGGACAGGTAGAGCTACCTCATGAAGTAGCAACTCTCCTCAACAAATTCCAGGATGTATTTCCAGAGGAGATACCAGCAGGCTTGCCTCCTTTACGTGGCATAGAACACCAGATTGATCTAGTGCCCGGAGCAGCCCTGCCCAACCGACCAGCCTACCGGATGGGTCCAGAGGAGTCCAAAGAGCTTGAGAAGCAAGTCAAGGAGCTCCTGGAGAAAGGATATGTTCGAGAGAGCCTCAGTCCATGTGCTGTACCAGTGCTGCTAGTGCCCAAGAAGGATGGGACTTGGCGCATGTGTGTGGACTGCCGAGCATCAACAACATCACAGTCAAGTATAGGCATCCAATACCACGACTGGATGACATGCTAGATGAGCTGAGTGGAGCCACGGTCTTCTCCAAGATAGACCTCAAAAGTGGATACCACCAGGTAAGAATGAAGGAAGGTGATGAGTGGAAGACTGCTTTCAAGACAAAGCAAGGGCTCACGAGTGGACAGTCATGCCATTTGGCTTGACTAATGCCCCAAGCACCTTCATGCGCCTTATGAACCAAGTTCTTAGGGCGACATCAGTAAGTTTGTGGTAGTTTATTTGATGACATACTTGTTTATAGTAAGTGCCTACGGAACACCTCACACATCTTGAGATGGTCTTAAAACCCTTCGACAAGAAGAGCTTTATGCCAATCTCAAGAAGTGCATCTTTTGTACGGATAAACTTGTCTTTTAAGGTTTTGTTGTAAGTTCAGAGGGCCTACAGGTTGATGAAGAGAAGATTCGAGCCATACAAGAATGGCCAACACCAGGAAACATCAGCCAAGTGAGGAGCTTCCATGGACTGGCCAGCTTCTATAGGAGATTCGTGCCCAACTTCAGCAGTATTGCCTCACCATTGATGGCAGTAGTGAAGAAGAACGTGGGATTCAGCTGGGGAGACGCTCAGGAGAAGGCATTCCAGGCCTTGAAGGGCAGTCTTACACACGCACCAGTGTTAGTCCTTCCCGACTTCAACAAGACGCTTTGAAGTGGAGTGTGATGCCTCTGGAATAGGCATAGGAGCAGTGCTAACCCAAGGAGGGAGACCAGTGGCATACTTCAGTGAGAAGCTAGGTGGTGCCTCACTGAACTACCCCACTTATGACAAGGAGCTCTATGCCCTTGTCCGAGCATTGGAGACTTGGCAGCATTACTTGCTGTCCAAGGAGTTTGTGATCCACACTGATCACGAGACTCTCAAACACCTCAGAGGGCAAACCAATCTCAAGAGGAGACATGCCAGGTGGATGGAGTTCATAGAGACCTTTCCGTACATCATCAAGTACAAGAAGGGCAAAGATAATGTGGTAGCCGATGCACTATCAAGGAGGTTTGCCTTGATATCAACCATGGAGGCAAAGGTCCTAGGATTAGAGCACATCAAGGATCTATACAAGGATGATCCTGACCTTGCTGAGAGCTACAAGGAGTGTAGCACAGGGAGTCATGGAAAATTCTACATTCATGAGGGATTCTTGTTCCGAGAAAGAAGGCTGTGCATACCACAAGGATCACTAAGGGAGCTTATCATCCGAGAAGCTCATGGAGGAGGACTCATGGGCCACTTTGGTGTCGACAAGACTCTAGCAGTGGTCAAGGAGCACTACTACTGGCCACACATCAAGAGGACAGTAGAAGCTCATTGTGCAAGATGCATCACTTGCAAGAAGGCAAAGTCCCGAGTGCAACCTCACGGGTTGTATCTCCCACTGCCCATACCCACACATCCATGGGTGGACATCTCGATGGACTTTGTTCTAGGTCTGCCAAGATCAACCACAAAGATGCAATCTTTGTAGTGGTGGACAGATTCTCCAAGATGGCACACTTCATTCCATGTGCCAATGTCAATGATGCCTTACAAACAGCTGAGCTGTTCTTCAGGGAGATACGGCTTCATGGAGTGCCAAGGACCATCGTATCAGATAGGGACACCAAGTTCCTCAGCCATTTCTGGAGGACCCTTTGAGAAAACTAGGCACGAAGCTACTCTTCTCAACCACTTGCCATCCTCAAACCGATGGCCAAACTGAAGTTGTCAACAGGACACTATCAACCCTTCTCAGAACTACACTAGGGAAGAACCTAAAGACTTGGGTGGAGTGCCTGCCATTCATTGAGTTCGCTAACAACCGAGCCGTGCACTCAGCAACCAAGAAGACACCATTTGAAGTGGTATACGGTTCAACCCTCTCACCCCATTGGAGCAAACACCACTGCCACCAGCTGAGATGACCAACCTCAACGGAGCATCCAAAGCAGAGTTCATAAGGAGATTACACCAGAAGGTAGCAGAAAACTTGGAGAAGAGGACCGGACAGTACGTGACTCATGCCAACAAAGGAAGAAAGGAGGTGATCTTTCAACCAGGCGATTGGGTGTGGCTACACCTACGGCAGGAGAGGTTCCCAAACCTAAGGAGTTCCAAGCTAGCACCAAGAGGAGATGGACCATTCAGAGTGCTCGAGAGGATCAACAACAACGCCTACCGGATCGAGCTTCCAGGTGAGTTTAATGTGTCCAATACGTTTAATGTTACTGACTTGGCCCCTTTCCATGCAGATGAACCAGTTTTGAGGACAAAACCTACTGAAGAGGGAGGGAATGATGAGGACATCAGGTCGTACATCCAGCCAGGTGACCAGACTGGCCGACCAGGAAGCTTGCCCGAGACAGCAGGACCATCTGGCGCGCCTGCCGGACCAGACAGTACCGCCGGACCTTCTGATGACACCGCCGACTCCGGGATCAACTTGGCCGGTCCTGAAGTCATTCCGGCCAGTACCGCGCACAATCCAGCCGGTACAGGCCATCCAGCCGAGTACACGCACACTTCCACTTCTACACAAGATGACTCGGACCAAATGATCTACCAGCTCCAGGACATGCACTTAGAGGAAGTATCTACACCAGTGGTACCTCCAGGAGCAATGACAAGAAGCAGATCAAGAGCACTCTTCCACAAATTCAGCTTATGGGTCGACAAGCTTCTAGAGGAAGAGCAGCTAAGGACAATGGGCCAGAAGAGCAAATTAGAGTCCAAAGGCTTCTCAACAACACAAGGAACATCAGAGACTTGGGCTTTAGTGGCAAGAGAGGTCAGGGCCCAAAGATATTTAACCCTACTCCAAGTCGAAGACTAGGAGCAAGGCGCGTGCATGCCACAAGGACGGCCACCTTCCATTTCTTGGCCGTGAGGTGAGTTAAGGTAAGTTTACATTCGAATATATGCCTCTTTCTGTTTTGCAGGGTAGGATCTAGTTGCTTTACATTTTTGAGTCAAGAACATTTTAGGAATAGGTCCTTTTTCGGTTATGCACTTTTGTATCTTTTCCTTTTGTGCACTTTTGTAAACTTTCCTTTTTCTTTATTTGTGTGGACCCTAGAAGGTCAAGCTGTCGAGCATATTAATAAGGCTCCTTCCAGCATTGTAGTTTGACAACCTTTTTGATTATTAATAAAGTAGAACTTTTTCCCTACAAGTTTTCTCTCTAAGAATCTTGTGCGCTTAGAACCTAGTTGAGACCAGCCGTCCTAGCTCTAAGTTTGTGATTTATCACGAGGTTCATCACCCCTCGTGTGGTTCACTTCACCCTTCCATCGTTTACCAACCAGAAAACCCCTATCCAGAAGCCTAAGGTTGAGTTTCTCACCTAATCTTCTACAAACAGCCCACGCGCATACATCCTTGAATCAAGGCTTGTATCACATGGGCTTGATTTGTGTCATTCAGAGCTATAAATCAAAAGTTATGAATGATTTAGTGCGGACATATCAAATTGATAGGCAAGTTAAAATCATCATTCTAAACTGATCATTGGTGCTCATTGAGTAAAGACTTATAAATGAAGCATAATGCATGGCATCACACAGTTTTAGATACATTGGATTTCTTGGACCCTTTTCCTATCTATTTACGTCTCCAATTTTATCACTATATAGAAAATTTAGTGTGGACATGTGAAGTTATTCGGGCAGTTAATATGATCATTCTAAACTGATCATTGGTTCTCATTGAGTAAACGCTTATAAATGAAGCATAATGTATGGCATCACATAGTTTTGGATAAATTGGATTACTTGGACGATTTGTCATATCTATTTCTTTCTGAAATTTTGTCACAATATAGAAAATTGAGTAAGCTTAACGTGGGCATTGATTTAGTGTCATTCTGAGCTCTAAATCAAAAGTTACGGACGATTTAGTGTGCATATGTCAAGTTCATCGGTATGTTAAAATGATCATTCTAAACTGATCATTGGTGCTCATTGGGTGAAGGCTTGTAAATGAAGCATAATGCATGGCATGACGTAGTTTGGGATAAATTGGATTACTTAGACACTTTGTGGTATCTATTTTGTTTAAAATTTTGTCACGATAGAGAAAATTGAGCTAGCTTAACGTGGGCTTTAGATTGGTGCCATTCCGAGCTCTAAATCAAAACGTACGGATGATTTAGTGTGGACAAGTCAAGTTGATCGGCAAATTAAAATGATCATTCTAAACCGAAAATTGGTGCTCATTTAGTAAAGGCTTTTAATTTAAGCATTTTACATGGTATCACTCAGTTTTGGATAGATTGGATTACTTTAATGCTTTGTTGTATCTACTTCTATCTGAAACTTTTCCACAATATAGAAAAATGAGCTAGCTTAACATGGGCTTTGGATTTGTGTCATTCTGAGCTCTAAATCAAAAGTTACGGACGATTTGGTGCCGACATGTCAACTTGATCGGCAAGTTAAAATCATCATTCTAAACTGATCATTGGTTCTCATTAAGTAAAGACTTATAAATGAAGCATGATGCATGACATTACGCAGGTTGGAATAGATTTGATTACTTGGACGCTTCGTCGTTTTCAGTTTTATCTAAAATTTTGTCACAATATAGAAAATTGAGCTAGCTTAATGTGGGCTTTGGACTTTTGTCATTCTGAGATCCAAATCAAAAGTTACGGCCAATTTAGGACGGACATGTGTAGTTGACCGGCCATTAAAAATGATCATCCCAAACTGACCATTGGTGATCATTGAGTAAAGGCTTATACATGAAGAATAATGCATGGCATCACGTAATTTTGGATAAGTTGGATTACTTGGACGCTTTGTCGTATCTATTTCTTTCTGAAATTTTGTCACAATATAAAAAATTGAGTTAGCATATCGTGGGCATTGATTCGTTTCATTCTGAGCTCTCTATCAAAAGTTATGGACGATTTAGTGCGCACATGTCAAGTTGATCGGTATGTTAAAATGATCATTCTAAACTGATCATTGGTGCTCATTGAGTAAATGCTTGTATATGAAGCATAATGCATGGCATCACGTGGTTTTCGATAGATTGGATTAGTTGGATGCTTTGTCATATCTATTTCCTTCTGAATTGTTTTTCACAATATAGAAAATTGAGTTAGCTTAACGTGGCATTGGATTCGTGTCATTTCTGAGCTCTACATCAAAAGTTACGAACGATTTACTGTGCACATGTCAAGTTGATCAGTAAGTTAAAATGATTATTCTAAACTGATCAATTGTGCTCATTGAGTAAAGGCTTGTAAATGAAGCATAATGCATGGCATCACGTAGTTTGGGATAGATTGGATTACTTAGACACTTCGTCGTATCTATTTTGTTTCAAATTTCATCAAGACATAGAAAATTGAGTTAGCTTAACCTTGGCTTTGGATTGGTGCAATTCTGAGCTCTGAATCAAAACTTATGCACGATTTAGTGTTGACAAGTCAAGTTGATCGGCAAGTCAAAATAATCATTCTAAACCGAACATTGGTGCTCATTTAGTAAAGGCTTATAAATGAAGCATTATACATGGCATCACGCAATTTTGGATAGATTGGATTACTTGGACGCTTTGTCGTATCTATTTCCTTCTGAATTGTTTTTCACAATATAGAAAATTGAGTTAGCTTAACGTGGGCATTGGATTCGTGTCATTTCTGAGCTCTACATCAAAAGTTACGAACGATTTACTGTGCACATGTTAAGTTGATCGGTAAGTTAAAATGATTATTCTAAACTGATCATTGGTGCTCATTGAGTAAAGGCTTGTAAATGAAGCATAATGCATGGCATCACGTAGTTTGGGATAGATTGAATTACTTAGACGCTTCGTCGTATCTATTTTGTTTCAAATTCCATCACGATATAAAAAATTGAGCTAGCTTAAAGTGCGCTTTGGATTGGTGCCATTCGGAGCTCTAAATCAAGACGTACAGACGATTTAGTGTGGACAAGTCAAGTTGATCGGCAAGTTAAAATGATCATTTTAAACAGAACATTGGTGCTCATTTAGTAAAGGCTTATAAATGAAGCATTATATATGGCATCACGCAGTTTTGGATAGATTGGATTACTTAGACTCTTTCTTATATCTATTTCTTTTTGAAATTTCTTCAAAATATAGAAAATTTAGCTAGGTTAACATGGGCTTTGGATTTGTGTCATTCTGAGCACTAAATCAAACCTTACGGACGATTTAGTGCGGACATGTCAAGTTGATAGGCAAGTTAAAATCATCGTTCTAAACTGATCATTGGTGCTCATGGAGTAAAGACTTATAAATGAAGCATAATGCATGGCATCACGCAGTTTGGAATAGATTGGTTTACTTTGACACTTCGTCGTTTCCAATTCTATCTAAAACTTTGTCACAATATAGAAAATTGAGATAGCTTAACGTGGGCTTTGGACTTTTGTCATTCTGAGATCCAAATCAAAAGTTGTGGCCAATTTAGTGCGGACATGTCAAGTTGACCGTCCGGTAAAAATGATCATTCCAAACCGATCATTGGTGCTCATTGAGTAAAGGCTTATAAATGAAGTATAATCCATGGCATCACATAGTTTTGGATAAGTTGGATTAGTTGGGTGCTTTGTTGTATCTATTTCTTTCTGAAAATTTTCACAATATAGAAAATTGAGCTAGCTTAGCGTGGGCTTTGTACTTTTGTCATTCTGAGATGCAAATCAAAAGTTACGGCCAATTTAGGATGAACATGTCAAGTTGACCGGCCATTCAAAATGATCATTCCAAACTGATCATTGGTGATCATTGAGTAAAGGCTTATAAATGAAGCATAATGCATGGCATCACGTAATTTTGGATAAGCTGGATTACTTGGATGCTTTGTCTTATCTATTTATTTCTGAAATTTTGTCACAATATAAAAAATTGAGTTTGCTTATCGTGCGCATTGGATTCGTGTCATTCTGAGCTCTCTATCAAAAGTTACGGACAATTTAGTGCGCACATGTCAAGTTGATCGGTAAGTTAAAATGATCATTCTAAACTGATCATTGGTGCACATTGAGTAAAGGCTTGTATATGAAGCATAATGCATGGCATCACGTGGTTTTCGATAGATTGGATTACTTGGATGCTGTGTCACATATATTTTGTTTCAAATTTCGTCACGACATAGAAAATTGAGCTAGCTTAATCTTGGTTTTGGATTGGTGCAATTCCGAGCTCTAAATCAAAACATATGCACGATTTAGTCTGGACAAGTCAAGTTGATCAGCAAGTGAAAATAATCATTCTAAACCGAACATTGGTGCTCATTTAGTAAAGGCTTATAAATGAAGCATTATACATGGCATCACACAACTTTGAATTAGAATTGGATTACTTGGACGCTTTGTCGTATCTACTTTCTTCTGAATTGTTTTTCACAATATAGAAAATTGAGTTAGCTTAACGTGGGCATTGGATTCGTGTCATTTCTGAGCTCTAAATCAAAAGTTACGAACGATTTACTGTGCACATGTCAAGTTGATCGGTAAGTTAAAATGATTACTCTAAACTGATTATTGGTGCTCATTGAGTAAAGGCTTGTAAATGAAGTATAACGCATGGCATCACGTAGTTTGGGATAGATTGGATTACTTAGACGCTTCGTCGTATCTATTTTGTTTCAAATTCCATCACGATATAAAAAATTGAGCTAGCTCAACGTGCGCTTTGGATTGGTGCCATTCCGAGCTCTAAATCAAGACGTACGGACGATTTAGTGTGGACAAGTCAAGTTGATCGGCAAGTTAAAATGAGCATTCTAAACAGAACATTGGTGCTCAATTAGTAAACACTTACAAATGAAGCATTATACATGGCATCACGCAGTTTTGGATAGATTGGATTACTTAGACGGTTTGTTATATCTATTTCTTTTTGAAATTTCGTCAAAATATAGAAAATTGAGCTAGCTTAACATTGGCTTTGGATTTGTGTCATTCTGAGCACTAAATCAAAACTTACGGACGATTTAGTACGGACATGTCAAGTTGATAGGCAAGTTAAAATCATAATTCTAAACTGATCATTGGTGCTCATTGAGAAAAGACTTATAAATGAAGCATAATGAATGGCATCACGCAGTATGGTATAGATTGGATTACTTAGACGCTTCGTCGTTTTCAGTTCTATCTAAAATTTTGTCACAATATAGAAAATTGAGATAGCTTAACGTGGGCTTTGGACTTTTGTCATTCTGAGATGCAAATCAAAAGTTACGGCCAACTTAGGACGGACATGTCAAGTTGACCGGCCATTAAAAATGATCATTCCAAACTGATCATTGGTGATCATTAAGTAAAGGCTTATAAATGAAGAATATTGCATGGCATCACATAATTTTGGATAAGTTGGATTACTTGGACGCTTTGTCGTATCTATTTCTTTCTGAAATTTTGTCACAATATAAAAACATTGAGTTAGCATATCGGGGGCATTGGATTCGTGTCATTCTGAGCTCTCTATCAAAAGTTATGGACGATTTAGTGCGCACATGTCAAGTTGATCGGTAAGTTAAAATGATCATTCTAAACTGATCATTGGTGCTCATTGAGTAAAGGCTTGTATATGAAGCATAATGCATGGCATCACGTGGTTTTAGATGGATTGGATTACTTGGATGCTTTGTCATATATATTTTGTTTCAAATTTCATCACGACATAGAAAATTGAGCTAGCCTAACCTTGGCTTTGGATTGGTGCAATTCCGAGCTCTAAATCAAAACTTATGCACGATTTAGTGTTGACAAGTCAAGTTAATCGGCAAGTTAAAATAATCATTCTAAACCGAACATTGGTGCTCATTTAGAAAAGGCTTATAAATGAAGCATTATACATGCCATCACGCAATTTTGGATAGATTGGATTACTTGGACGCTTTGTCGTACTATTTCCTTCTGAATTGTTTTTCACAATATAGAAAATTGAGTTATGTTAACGTGGGCATTGGATTCGTGTCATTTCTGAACTCTAAATCAAAAGTTACGGACGATTTAGTGTGGACAAGTCAAGTTGATCGGCAAGTTAAAATGAGCATTCTAAACAGAACATTGGTGCTCAATTAGTAAACGCTTACAAATGAAGCATTATACATGGCATCACGCAGTTTTGGATGGATTGGATTACTTAGACGGTTTGTCATATCTATTTCTTTTTGAAATTTCTTCAAAATATGGAAAATTGAGCTAGCTTAACATGGGCTTTGGATTTGTGTCATTCTGAGCACTAAATCAAAACTTACGGACGATTTATTGCGGACATGTCAAGTTGATAGGCAAGTTAAAATCATAATTCTAAACTGATCATTGGTGCTCATTGAGTAAAGACTTATAAATGAAGCATAATGCATGGCATCACGCAGTTTGGAATAGATTGGATTACTTGGACGCTTCGTCGTTTTCAGTTCTATCTAAAATTTTGTCACAATATAGAAAATTGAGATAGCTTTACGTGGGCTTTGGACTTTTGTCATTCTGAGATGCAAATCAAAAGTTACGGCCAATTTAGGACGGACATGTCAAGTTGACCGGCCATTAAAAATGATCATTCCAAACTGATCATTGGTGATCATTAAGTAAAGGCTTATAAATGAAGAATAATGCATGGCATCACGTAATTTTGGATAAGTTGGATTACTTGGATGCTTTGTCGTATCTATTTCTTTCTGAAATTTTGTCACAATATGAAAAAAATTGTGTTAGCATATCGGGGGCATTGGATTCGTGTCATTCTGAGCTCTCTATCAAAAGTTATGGACGATTTAGTGCGCACATGTCAAGTTGATCGGTAAGTTTAAATGATCATTCTAAACTGATCATTGGTGCTCATTGAGTAAAGGCTTGTATATGAAGCATAATGCATGGCATCACGTGGTTTTCGATAGATTGGATTACTTGGATGCTTTGTCATATATATTTTGTTTCAAATTTCATCACAACATAGAAAATTGAGCTAGCTTAACCTTGGCTTTGGATTGGTGCAATTCCGAGCTCTAAATCAAAACTTATGCACGATTTAGTCTGGACCAGTCTCGGTTATCGGCAAGTTAGTAAAGGCTTATAAATAATCATTCTAAACCGCCATTTAGTAAAGGCTTATAAATGAAGCATTATACATGGCATCACGCAATTTTGGATAGATTGGATTACTTGGACGCTTTGTCGTATCTATTTCCTTCTGAATTGTTTTTCACAATATAGAAAATTGAGTTAGCTTAACGTGGGCATTGGATTCGTGTCATTTCTGAGCTCTAAATCAAAAGTTACGAACGATTTACTGTGCACATGTCAAGTTGATCGGTAAGTTAAAATGATTATTCTAAACTGATCATTGGTGCTCATTGAGTAAAGGCTTGTAAATGAAGCATAATGCATGGCATCACGTAGTTTGGGTTATATTGTATTACTTAGACGCTTTGTCGTATCTATTTTGTTTCAAATTCCATCATGATATAAAAAATTGAGCTAGCTTAACGTGCGCTTTGGATTGGTGCCATTCCGAGCTCTAAATCAAGACGTACGGACGATTTAGTGTGGACATGTCAAGTTGATCGGCAAGTTAAAATGATCATTCTAAACAGAACATTGGTGCTCATTTCGTAAAGGCTTATAAATGAAGAATTATACATGGCATCACGCTTTTTTGGATAAATTGGATTACTTAGATGCTTTGTCATATCTATTTCGTTTTGAAATTTCGTCAAAATATAGAAAATTCAGCTAGCTTAACATGGGCTTTGGATTTGTGTCATTCTGAGCGCTAAATCAAAACTTACGGACGATTTAGTGCGGACATGTCAAGTTGATAGGCAAGTTAAAATCATCATTCTAAACTGATCATTGGTGCTCATTGAGTAAAGACTTATAAATGAAGCATAATGCATGGCATCACGCAGTTTTGAATAGATTGGATTACTTGGACGCTTTGTCGTTTCCAGTTTTATCTAAAATTTTGTCACAATATAGAAAATTGAGATAGCTTAACGTGGGCTTTGGACTTTTGTCATTCTGAGATCCAAATTAAAAGTTATTGCCAATTTAGTGCGGACATGTCAAGTTGACCGTCCAGTAAAAATGATCATTCCAAACCGATCGTTGGTGCTCATTGAGTAAAGGCTTATAAGTGAAGCATAATGCATGGCATCACATAGTTTTGGATAACTTGGATTAGTTGGGCGCCTTGTTGTATCTATTTCTCTCAGAAATTTTTAATTTGGAAAATTGAGTTAGCTTAACGTGGGCATTGGATTCGTGTCATTTATGAGCTCTCAATCAAAAGTTACAGACGATTTAGTGCGCACAAGCCAAGTTGATCGGTAAGTTAAAATGATCATTCTAAACTGGAAATTGGTGCTCATTGAGTAAAGGCTTGTAAATGAAGCATAATGCATGACATCACGTAGTTTGGGATAGATTGGATTACTTAGACGCTTTGTCGTATATATCTTGTTTCAAATTTTGTCACGATATAGGAAATTGAGCTAGCTTAACGTGGGCTTCCGATTGGTGCCATTCCGAGCTGTAAATTAAAACGTACGGACGATTTAGTGTGGACAAGTGAAGTTGATCGGCAAGTTAAAATGATCATTCTAAACTGAACATTGGTGCTCATTTAGTAAAGGATTTTAAATGAAGCATTATACATGGCGTCACGCAGTTTGGGAAAAATTGGATTACTTATGTGCTTTGTCGTATCTATTTCTTTTTGAAATTTTGTCACAATGTAGAAAATTGAGCTAGCTTTGCATGGGCTGTGGATTTGTGTCATTCTGAGCTCTAAATTAAAGCTTACATACGATTTAGTGCGGACATGTCAAGTTGATCAGCAAGTTATAATAATCATTCTAAACTGATCGTTGGTGCTTATTGAGTAAAGGCTTATAACCGAACCATAATGCATGGCATCAAACAGTTTGGAATAGATTGGATTACTTGGATACTTCGTCGTTTTCAGATCTATCTAAAATTTTGTCACAATATAGAAAATTGAGCTAGCTTAACGTGGGCTTTGGGCTTTTGTCATTCTGAGATCCAAATAAAACGTTACGGCCAATTTAGTGCAGATATTTCAAGTTGATCGGGTAGTTTAAAATGATCTATTCTAAACTGATCATTGATGCTCTTTGAGTAAAGGATTATAAATGAATCACAATGCATTGCATCATGCAGTTTTGGATCGATTGGATTTCTTGGACACTTTGTCATATCTGTTTTTCTTGTCTATAATTTTACCACAATATAGAAACTCGAACTAGCTTAATGGGAGCTTTGGATTTATGTCATTTCTGGCTCTAAATCAAAAGTTATGGACATGTCAAGGCGATCAGCCAGTTAAAATGATCATTCTAAACTGATCATTGATGGTCATTGAGTAAAGGCTTATAAATAAAGTAATGCATGGATAAGTTGGATTACTTGTACCCTTTGTCGTATCTATTTCTTTATGAAATTTTGTCAGGATATAGAAAATTGAGTTAGCTTAACGTGGGCATTGGATTCGTGTGATTCTGAGCTCTCAATCAAAAGCAAGTGACGATTTAGTGCGCACACGTCAAGTTGATCGGTAATTTAAAATGATCATTCTAAACTAGACATTGGTGCTCATTGAATAAAGGCTTATAAATGAAGCATTATGCATGGCATCACGTAATTTGAGATAGATTGGATTACTTAGATGCTTTCTCATATCAATTTTGTTTCAAATTCATCACGATATAGAAAATTGAGCAAGCTTAACATGTGCTTTTGATTGGTGCCATTCTGAGCTCTAAATCAAAACGTACGGACGATTTAGTGTGGACAAGTCAAGTTAAAATGATCATTCTAAACTGAACATTGGTGCTCATTTAGTAAAGGCTTATAAATGAAGCATTATACATGGCATCACGCAGTTTTGGGTATATTGGATTATTTTGATGCTTGTTGTATCCATTTCTTTTTGAAATTTTGTCACAATATAGAAATTTGAGCTAGCTTAACATGGGATTTGTGTCATTCTGAGCTCTAAATCAAAACTTATAGACGATTTAGTGCGGACATGTCAAGTTGATCGGAAAGTTATAATTATCATTCTAAACTGATCATTGGTGCTCATTGAGTAAAAGCTTATAAATGAAGCATATTGCATTGCATCACGCAGTTTGTAATAGATTGGATTAATTGGATACTTCGTCGTTTTCAGTTCTATCTAAATTTTTTTCACAATATAGAAAATTGAGCTAGCATAACGTGGGCTTTGGACTTTTGTCATTCTGAGATCCAAATCAAAAGTTACAGCCAATTTAGTACGGACATATCAAGTTGACCGGCCAGTAAAAATGATCATTCCAAACTGATCATTGGTGCTCATTGAGTTAAGGCTTATAAATGAAGCATAATGCATGCCATCACATAGTTTTGTATACATTGGATTACTTGGATGCTTTGTCGCATATCTTTCTGAAATTTTGTCACAATATTGAAAATTGAGTTAGCTTAACGTGGACAATGGATTCGTGTCATTCTGAACTCTAAATCAAAAGTAACAGACGATTTAGTGCACACATTTCAAGTTGATCGGTAAGTTAAAATGATCATTCTAAATTGATCATTGGTGCTCATTGAGTAAAGGCTTGTAAATGAAGAGTAATGCATGGCATCACGTAGTTTGGGATAGATTGGATTACTTAGACGCTTTGTCATATCTATATTTTTTCAAATATCGTCATGATATAGAAAATTGAGCTAGCTTAACGTGGGCTTTGGATTGGTGCCATTCCTAGCTCTAAATCAAAACGTACGGACGATTTAGTGTGGACAAATCAAGTTGATCAGCAAGTTAAAATGATCATTCTAAACTGAACATTGGTGCTCATTTAGTAAAGGCATTTAAATGAAACATTATACATGGTATCACACAATTTTGAATAGAGTGGATTACTTGGACACTTTGTCGTATATATTTCTTTCTGAAACTTTCTCACAATATATAAAATTGAGTTAGCTTAACATGGGCTTTGGATTTGTGTCATTCTGAGATTTAAATCAAAAGTTCCGGACGATTTAGTGCGGACATGTAAAGTTGATCGGCAAGTTAAAATATAGCATAAAGCATGGCATCACGCAGTTTGGAATAGATTGGATTACTTGGACACTTCGTCGTTTTCAGTTCTATCTTAAATTTTGTCACCATATAGACAATTGAGCTAGATTAACATGGGCTTAAATTTTTGTCATTCTGAAATCCAAATCAAAAGCTAAGGCCAATTTAGTGCAGACATGTCAAGTTGACCGGCCAGTAAAAATTATCATTCCAAACTGATCATTGGTGCTCATTTAGTAAAGGCTTATATATGAAGCATAATACATGGCATCACGTATTTTTGGATACATTGGATTGCTTGAACGCTTTGTCGTATCTATTTCTTTCTGAATTTTTTTCATAATACAGAAAATTGAGTTAGCTTAACGTGGGCATTGGATTCGTGTCATTTTGAGCTCTAAATCAAAGGTTATGGACGATTTAGTGCGCACATGTCAAGTTGATCGGTAAGTTAAAATGATCATTCTAAACTTATCATTGGTGCTCATTGAGTAAAGGCTCATAAATGAAGCATAATGCATGGCATCACCTAGTTTGGGATAGATTGGATTACTTAGAAGGTTTGTCGTATCTATTTTGTTTCAAATTTTTTGACGATATAGAAAATTGAGCTAGCTTAGCCTTGGCTATGGATTGGTGCCATTCTGAGCTCTAAATCAAAAGTTACGGACTATTTAGTCTAGACAAGTCAAGTTGGATGGCAAGTTAAAATAATCATTATAAACTGAACATTGGTGCTGATTGAGTAAAGACTTATAAATGAAGCATTATACATGGCACCACGCAGTTTTGGATAGATTGGATTTCTTGAACGTTTTGTCGTATCTATTTCCTTCTGAAACTTTGTCACAATATAGACAAATGAGTTAGCTTAACAAAGGAATTGGATTCCTATCATTCTGAGCTCTAAATCAAAACTTACTGATGATTTATAAATGAAGCATTATACATGGCACCACGCAGTTTTGGATAGATTGGATTTCTTGAACGTTTTGTCGTATCTATTTCCTTCTGAAACTTTGTCACAATATAAACTTTGTCATATATAAGTAAAGACTTATAAATGAAGCATTATACATGGCACCACGCAGTTTTGGATAGATTGGATTTCTTGAACGTTTTGTCGTATCTATTTCCTTCTGAAACTTTGTCACAATATAGACAAATGAGTTAGCTTAACAAAGGAATTGGATTCCTATCATTCTGAGCTCTAAATCAAAACTTACTTATGATTTAGTGCGCACATGTCAAGTTGATCGGTAAGTGAAAATGATCATTCTAAACTGAGCATCTGTGCTCATTGAATAAAGGCTTGTAAATGAAGCATAATGGTTGGCATCACGTAGTTTGGGATAGATTGGATTACTTAGACGCTTTTTGGTAACTATTTCTTTCTCAAATTTTGTAATGATATAGAAAATTGAGCTAGCTTAACGTGGACTTTGGATTGGTGCCATTCGGAGCTCTAAATCAAAAGTTACGGATGCTTTAGTGTGGACATATCAAGTCTATCGACCAGTACAATAATCATTCTAAACTCATCATTGGTGCTCATTGAGTAGACGCTTATAAATGAAGCATTATACATGGCATGACGCTGTTAGGAATAGATTGAATAACTTGGACTCTTCGTCGTTTTCAATTCTTTCTCAAATTTTGTCACAATATAGAAAATTGACTTTAGGGCGAAAATTAACGTGGGCTTTGGACTTTTATCATCCTGACATCCAAATCAAAAGTTAGGGCCAATTTAGGGCGGACATGTCAAGTTGACTCGCAAGTAAAAATGATCATTCCAAACTGATCATTGGAGTTCATTGAGTAAAGGCTTATAAATGAAGCATAATGCATGGCATCACGTAGTTTTGGATAGATTGGATTACTTGGATGCTTTGTCACAATATAGAAAATTGAGTTAGCTTAACGTGGGCATTGGATTCGTGTCATTCTGAGCTCTAAATAAAAAGTTACGGTCGATTTAGTTCGCATATGTCAAGTTCATCGGTAAGCTAAAATGATCATTCTAAACTGATCATTGGTGCTCATTGCGTGAAGGCTTGTAAATGAAGCATAATACAAGGCATCACGTAGTTTGGGATAGATTAGATTACTTAGACACTTTTGTCGTATCTATTTTGTTTCGAATTTCTTCATGATATAGAAAATTGAGGTAGCTTAACGTGGGATTTGGATTGGTGCCATTACGAGCTCTAACTCAAAACATACGAACGATTTAGTGTGGACAAGTCTAGTTGATCGGCAAATTAAAATGGTCATTCAAAACTGAACATTGGTGCTCATTTAGTAAAGGCTTATAAATGAAGCATTATACATTGTATTATGCAGTTTTGGATAGATTGGATTACCCGGACGCTTTGTCGTATCTATTTCTTTCTGAAACTTTGTAACAATATAGAAAATTGAGCTAGCTTAACATGGGCTTAGGATTTGTGTCATTTTGAGCTCTAAATCAAGTTTCAGATGATTTAGTGCGGACATGTTAAGTTGATTGGCAAGTTAAAATCATCATTCTAAACTGATCATTGGTGCTCATTGAGTAAAGGCCTATAAATGAAGCATAATGTATGGCATCACGCAGTTTTGAATAGAATGGATTACTTGGACTCTTCGTCGTTTTCAGTTCTATCTAAAATTTAGTAATAATATAGAAAATTGAGCTAGCTTAACGTGGGCTTTGGACTTTGTCATTCTGAGATCCAAATCAAAAGTTACGGGCAATTTAGTGCGGACATGTCAAGTTGACTGGCCAGTAAAAATGATCATTCCAAACTGATAATTGGTGCTCATTGAGTAAGGGCTTATAAATGAATCCTAATGCATGGCATGACATAGTTTTATTTTGGCGTATCTATTTCTTTTTCTGAAATTTTGTCACAATATAGAAAATTGAGTTAGCTTAACGTGGGCATTGGATTCGTGTCATTCTCAGCTCTAAATCAAAAGTTACGGACGGTTTAGTGCGTACATGTCATGTTGATCGGTAAGTTAAAATGATCATTTTAAAATGATCATTGGTGCTCATTGAGTAAAGCTTGTAAATGAAGAGTATTGAATGGCATCACGTAGTTCGGGATTGATTGGATTACTTAGACGCTTTGTCGTATCTATTTTGTTTCAAATTTCGTCACGATATAGAAAACTGAGCTAGATTAACGTGGGCTTTGGATTGGTGCCATTCCGAGCTCTAAATCAAAACGTACGGACTATTTAGTGTGGACAACTCAAGTTGATGGGAGAATTAAAATGATCATTCTAAGTGAACATTGGTGCTCATTTAGTAAAGGCTTTTAAATGAAGCATTATACATGGCATCACGCGGTTTTGGATAGATTGGATTACTTGAATGCTTTGTTGTATCTACTTCCTTCTGAAACTTTGTCACAATATAGAAAATTGACCTAGCTTAACATGGGCCTTGCATTTGTGTCATTCTGAGCTCTAAATCAAAAGTTACGTACGATTTAGTGCGGACATGTCAAGTTGATCGGCAAGTTAAAATCATCAATCTAAATTGATCATTGGTGATCATTGAGTAAAGACTTATAAATGAAGCATAATGCGAGGCATCACGCAGTTTGGAATAGATTGGATTACTTGGATGCTTCGTCGTTTTCAGTTCTATCTAAAATTTTGTTACAATATAGAAAATTGAACTAGATTAACGTGGGCTTTGGACTTTTGTCATTCTGACATCCAAATCAAAAGTTACGGCCAATTTAGTAACAACATGTCAAGTTGACCGGCCAGTAAAAATGATCATTCCAAATTGATCACTGGTGCTCATTGAGTAAAAGCTTATAAATGAAGCATAATGCATGTCATCACGTAATTTTTGATAAGTTGGATTACTTGGACGCTTTGTTGTATCTATTTCTTTCTGAAATTTTGTCACAATATAGAAAATTTAGTTACCATAAGGTGGGCATTGGATTCGTGTCATTCTGAGCTCTCTATCAAAAACTACGGACGATTTAGTGCGCACATGTCAACCTGATCGGTAGGTTAAAATGATCATTCTAAACTGATCATTGGTGCTCATTGAGTAAAGGCTTGTAAATGACGCATAATGCATGGCATCACGTAGTTTTGGAGATTGGATTACTTAGACGCTTTGTCGTATCTATTTTGTTTCAAATTTCGTCACGATATAGAAAAATGAGCTAGCTTAACGTGGGCTTTGGATTGGTGCCATTCCGAGCTCTAAATCAAAACTTACGGAAGATTTAGTGTGGAAAAATCAAGTGTATCGGAAGGTTAAAATGATCATTCTAAACTGAACATTGGTGCTCATTTAGTAAAGGCTTATAAATGAAGAATTATACATGGCATCACGTAGTTTTGGATATATTAGATTACTTGGACGCTTTGTCGTATCTATTTTATTCTGATTTTTTTTCACAATATAGAGAATTGAGTTAGCTTAACGTGGTCATTGGATTCCTATCATTCTGAGCTCTAAATCAAATGTTACGAATGATTTACTGCGCACATGTCAAGTTGATCGGTACGTTAAAATGATTATTCTAAACTTATCATTGGTCTCATTGAGTAAAGGCTTGTAAATGAAGCATAATGCATGGCATCACGTAGTTTGGGATAGATTGGATTACTTAGACGCTTTGTCGTATCTATTTTGTTTCAAATTCCATCGCGATATAGAAAATTGAGCTAGCTTAACGTGGGCTTTGGATTGGTGCCATTCCAAGCACTAAATCAAAACGTACGGAAGATTTAGTATGGACAAGTCAAGTTGATCAGCAAGTTAAAATGATCATTCTAAACTGAACATCGGTGCTCATTTAGTAAAGGCTTATAAATGAAGCATTATACATGGCATCACGTAGTTTTGGATAGATTGGATTACTTGGATGCTTTGTCGTATCTATTTTTATCTCAAATTTTGTCACAGTATAAAAATTTGAACTTCCTTAACGTGGGCATTGGATTTGTGTCATTCTTAGCTCTAAATCAAAAGTTACATATGATTTAGTGTTGACATGTCAAGTTGATCAGCGAGTTAAAATGATCGTTCTAAACTGATCATTGATGCTCATTGAGTAAACGCTTATAAATGGAGCATAATGCATGCTGTTTTGGATAGATTGGATTACATGAGCACTTACAATATAGAAAATTGAGCTAGCTTAACATGGGCTTTGGATTTGTGTCATTATGAGCTCTAAATCAAAAGTTACAGACGATTAAGGGGGGACATGTCAAGTTGATCGACCAGTAAAAATGTTCATTCTAACGGATCAGTGGTGCTCATTTAGTAAAGACTTATTAATGAATCATAATACATGGCATCACGTAGTTTTGACTAGATTGGATTACTTGGACGCATTTTCGTATCTATTTCTTTCTTAAATTTTGTCACAATATAGAAAATTTAGCTATGTTAACATGGCCATTGGATTCATGTCATTTTAATCTCTAGATCAAAAAATACAGACGATTAAGTAAGAACTTGTGAAGGTTATCGGCAAGTTAAAATGATCATTCTAAACTGATCAATGGTGCTCGTCGTGTAAAGGCTTGTAAATGAAACATATTGCATGGCATCACATAATTTGGGATATAATGGATTACTTGGACCCTTTGTCGTATCTATTTCTGTCTCAAACTTTTTTCACGATACAGAAAATTGAGCTAGCTTAACGTTGGCTTTAGATTGGTGTCTTTTCGAGCTCTAAATTAAAAGTTACTGACGATTTAGTGCGGACATGTCAAGTTGATCGACAAGTTTAAATGATCCTTCTAAGCTGAGCATTGGTATTCATTGAGTAAAGGCTTATAAATGAAGCATAATGCATGGCATCACGTAGTTTTGGATAGATTGGATTACTTGGATGCTTTGTCCTATCTATTTCTTTATCAAATTTTGTCCCCGTATGGCAAATTGAGCTAGCTTAATGTAGGCTTTTGATTGGTGTCATTTTGACCTCTAAATCAAAAGTTACGGAAGATTTAGTGCGGACAAGTCAATTTGATCGGCAAGTTAAAATGATCCTTCTAAACTGACCATTGGTGTTCATTGAGTAAAGGTTTATAAATGAAGCATAATGCATTGCATCACGTAGTTCTAGATAGATTGGATTACTTGGACGCTTTGTCGTATCTATTTCTCTCTCAAATTTTATCACAATATAGAAAATTTAGCTAGCTTAACATGGGGTTTGGATTTATGTCTTTCTGAGCTCTAAATCAAATGTTAACTGATCCATGGTGCTCATTGAGGAAAGGCTTATAAATGAAGCACAATGCATGGCATCAATAGTTTTCGATAGATTGGATTACTTGGATGCTTTTTCCTATCTATTTCTGTCTCAAATTTTGTCACAAAATAGAAAGTTGAGCTAGCTTAACGTGGGCTTTGGATTTGTGTTATTCTAAGCTCTAAATCAAAAGTCACGAACGATTAAAGGCTGACTTGTCAAGAGTATCGACCTGTAAAAATTATCATTCTTAACTGATCATTGGTGCTCACTGAGTAAAGGCTTATTAATGAAGCATAATGCATGGCATCACACAGTTTTGGATAGATTAGAACACTTGGAAGCTATGTCGTATCTATTTCTATCTCATTTTTTGTTAGAATATAGAAAATTGAGCTAGCCTAACGTGGGCTTTGTATCGGTGTCATTGCGATCACTAAATCAAAAGTTACGTACGATTTAGTGTGGACATGTCAAGTTGATCGGAAAATTAAAATGATCATTATAAACTGATCAATGGTGCTCATAGAGTATAGACTACTAAATGAAACATAATACAAGGAATCACGTAGTTTGGGATAGAATGGATTACTTGAACGCTTTGTCATATCTATTTCTGTCTCAAATTTGGTCATGGTATAAAATTGAGCTAGCTTAACGTGGGCGTTGGATATGTGTCATTACAAGCTCTAAATCAAAAGTTACGAACGATTTAGTGCGGACATGTCAAGTTGATCGGCAAGTTAAAATGATCATTCTAAATTGAGCATTGGTATTCATCGAGTAAAGGCTTATAACTGAAGCATCATACATGGCTTCACGTAGTTTTGGATCGATTGGATTACTTAGATACTTTTTCTTATATATTTTTGTGTTAAATTTTGTCACAATATAGAAAAATGAGCTAGGTTAATGTGGGCATTGGATTCATGTCATTTTGAGCTCTAAATCGAAAGTTACAGACAATTTAGTGCAGACATGTCAAGTTGATTGGCAAGTTAGAATGATCATTCTAAACTGATAATTGGTACTCATTGAGTAAAGGCTTGATAATGAAGCATAATGCAAGGCATTACGAAGTTTTTGATAGAATGGATTTCTCGGACGCTTTGTCGTATCCAATTCTGTCTCAAAATTTGTCACAACATAGAAAATTGAGCAAGCTTCATGTGGGCATTGGATTCGTGTCATTCCAAGCTCTAAATTAAAAGTTACGAACAATTTAATGTGGACATGTCAAGTTGATCAGCCAGTTAAAATGAGCATTCTAAACTCATCGTTGGTGCTCATTGTATAAAGCTTATAAATGAAGTATTGCATGACAGCATTTAGTTTTAGATAGATTGGATTACTTGGACACTTTCTCGTCTCTACTTCTATCTCTAATTTTGTCAAAATATAGAAAATTGAGCTAGGTTAACGTGGGTATTGGATTCGTGTCATTTTGAGCTCTAAATCAAAAGTTACGGACGATTTAGTGTGGAAAATTCAAGTTGATCGGCAAGTTCAAATGATCATTCTAGTTTGATCATTGGTGCTTATTGAGTAAAGGCTTGTAAATGAAGCATAATGCAAGGCATCACGTAGTTTGGGATAGAATGTATTATTTGGACGCTTTGTCGTCTGTATTTCTATCTCAAATTTTATCACGATATAGAAAATTGAGCTAGCTTAATGAAGGCTTTCGATTGGTGTCATTCCGAGCTCTAAATCAAAAGTCACAGAAGATTTAGTGTGGACATGTCAAGTTGATTGGGAAGTTAAAATGATCATTCTAAACTGAGCATTGGTGCTCATTGTGTAAAGGCTTATAAATGAAGCATAATACAAAGCCTCATGTAGTTTTAGATAGATTGGATAACTTGGATGCTTTTTTATCTATTTTTGTCTCAAATTTTGTCACAATATAAAAAATTAAGCTAGCTTAACCTGGGCTTTTGATTTGTGTCATTTTGAGCTCTAAATCAAAAGTTACGGGCAATTTAATGCGGACATGTCAACTTGATTCGGGCAATTTAGTGCGGACAGTTAAAATGGTCATTCTAAACAGAGCATTGGTGCTTATTGAGTAAAGACTTATAAATGAAGCATAATCCATGGCATCACGTAGTTTTTGATAGATTGGATAACTTGGAGGCTTTGTCATATCTATTTCTATCTCAAATTTTGTCACAATATAGAAAATTGAGCTAGATTAACGTGGAGCTTTGATTTGTGTCATTCGGAGCTCTAAATCAAAAGTTACAGACTATTTGTGTCATTAGTGAGGACATGACAAGTTGATCAGCAAGTTAAAATGATCATTCTAAGCTGATCAATGGTGCCCATTGAGTAAAAGCTTATAAATGAAGCATAATACATTGCATCACATAGTTTTGGATAGATTGGATTACTTGGACACTTTGTCGTATCTATTTCTATCTCAATTCACGATATAGAAAATTGAGCTAGCTTAACATAGGCTTTAGATTGGTGTATTTCCGAGCTCTAAATCAAACGTTACGGACGATTTAGTGCGGACATGTCAAATTGATCGGCAATTTAAAATGATCATTCTAAACTGAGCATTGGTGCTCATTGAGTAAAGGCTTATAAATGAAGCAAAATACATGGTATCACGTAGTTTTGGATAGATTGGATTACTTGGACGCTTTGTCATATCTATTTCTTTCTTAAATTTTGTAACAAAATAGAAAATTGAGCTAGGTTAACGTGGTCATTAAATTCGTGTCGTTTTAAGCTCTAAATCAAAAGTTACGGACGACTTAATGTGGACATGTCAAGTTGATCTGCAAATTAAAATGATCATTCTAAACTGATCCTTGGTGCTCATTGAGTAATGGCTTGTAAATGAAGCATAATGCAAAGCATCACGTAGTTTGGGATAGAATGGATTACTTGGACGCTTTGTCGTATCTATTTCAGTCTCAAATTTTGTCACAATATAGAAAATTGATCTTGAAAAGTTACGTACGATTTTGCGCGGACATGTCAAGTTGATTGGCAAGTTCAAATGATCATTCTAAACTGATCATTGGTGCTCATTGAGTATAGGCTTATAAATGAAACATAATACATTGCATCACATAGTTTTGGATAGATTGGATTACTTGGACACTTTGTCCTATCTATTTCTATCTCAATTCATGATATAGAAAATTGAGCTAGCTTAACATAGGCTTTAGATTGGTGTATTTCCGAGCTCTAAATCCAATGTTACGGACGATTTAGTGTGGACATGTCAAGTTGATCGGCAATTTAAAATGATCATTCTAAACTGAGCATTGGTGCTCATTGAGTAAAGGCTTATAAATGAAGCAAAATACAAGGTATCACCTAGTTTTTGATAGAATGGATTACTTGGATGCTTTGTCGTATCTATTTCTGTCTAAAAATTTGTCACAATATAGAAAATTGATCTTCTTTAACGTAGGCATTGAATTCGTGTGATTCTGAGCTCTAAATCAAAAGTTACTGACGATTTAGCGCAGACATGTCAAGTTGATCGGCAAGTTAAAATCATCATTCTAAATTGATCATTGCTGCTCATTGAGTAAAGGCTTGTAAATGAACCATAACGCAAGGCATCACGCAGTTTGGATAGATTGAATTACTTGAACGCTTTGTCATATGTATTTTTGTCTCAAATATTGTCACAATATAGACAATTGAGCTAGCTTAACGTGGGCTTTTGATTGGTGTCATTCGGAGCTATAAATCAAATGTTATGGACGATCTAGTGCGGAGAAGTTAAGTTGATCAGCCAGTTAAAATGACCATTCTAAACTGAGCATTGGTGCTCATTGAGTAATGGCTTATAAATGAAGCATAATACATTGCATCACGTAGTTTTGGCTAGATTGGATTACTTGGACACTTTATCGTATCTATTTCTATCTCAAATTTTGTCACGATATAGAAAATTGAGCTAGCTTAACATAGGCTTTAAATTGGTGTAATTCCGAGCTCTAAATCAAATGTTACAGACGATTTAGTGCGGACATGTCAAGTTGATCGGCAATTTAAAATGATCATTCTAAACTGAGCATTGGTGCTCATTGCGTAAAGGCTTATAAACGAAGCATAATACAAGGCATCAGGTAGTTTTAGATAGACTGGATAACTTGGATGCGTTGTCATATCTAATTTTGTCTCAAAATCATGTCACGATATAGAAAATAGAGTAATCTTAACGTGAGAATTCGATTGGTGTCATTCCGAGCTCTAAATTAAATGTTACTGATGATTTAGTGCGGACATGTCAAGTTGATCAGCAAGTTAAAATGATCATTCTAAACTAAGCAGTGGAACTCATTGAGTAATGGGTTATAACTGACGCATAATTCATGGCATCACGTAGTTTTGGATAGATTGGATTACTTGGACGCTTTGTCGTATCTATTTCTTTCTTAAATTTTATCACAATATAGAAAATTGATCTAGGTTAACGTGGGCATTTGATTCGTGTCATTTTGAGCTATAAATCAAAAGTTACGGATGATTTTCTGTGGACATGGCAAGTTGATCGGCTAGTTAAAGTGATAATTCTAAATTGATCATTGATGCTCATTAAGTAAAGGCTTGATAATGAAGCATAATGCAAGTCATTACGTAGTTTGTGATAGAATGGATTACTCGGACGCTTTGTCGTATCCATTTCTGTCTCAAAATTTGTGACGATATAGAAAGTTGAGGAAGCTTAACGTGGGCGTTGGATTTGTGTCATTCTGAGCTCTAAATTAATAGTTACGGACGATTTAATGTGGACATGTTAAGTTGATCAGCCAGTTAAAATGATCATTCTAAGCTGATTATTGGTGCTCATTGTGTAAATGCTATAGATGAAGCATAATGCATGACATCATGCAGTTTTGGATAGATTGGATTACTTGGACGTTTTGTCGTATCTATTTTTGTCTTAAATTTTTTTAACGATATAGAAAATTTAGCTTGGTTATTTGGGCAGTGTATTCGTGTCATTCTGAGCAATAAATCAAAAGTTACGAACAATTTAGTTCGGACATGTCAAGTTGATCCACTAGTTAAAATGATCATTTAAGCTGAGCATTGGTGCTCATTGAGTAAAGGCTTATAAATGAAGCATAACACATGGCATCACGTAGTTTTGGATAGATTGAATTACTTGGATGCTTTGTCTTATCTATTTCTTTCTTAAATGTTGTCACAATATAGAAAATTCAGCTAGGTTAACGTGGTTATTAGATTTTGCCATTTTAAGCTCTAAATCAAAAGATAGGGACGATTTAGTGCGAATATGTCAAGTAGATTGGCAAATTAAAAGGGTCATTCTAAACTGATCCTTGGTTCTCATTGAGTAAAGGCTTGTAAATGAAGCATAATGCAAAGCATCACATAGTTTGGGATACAATGGATTACTTGGACGCTTTGTCGTATCTATTGCTGTCTCACATTTTGTCATAATATTGAAAATTTAGCTAGCTTAACGTCGGCGTTGAATTCGTGTCATTTTGCGCTCTAAATCAAAAGTTACGGACGATTTATTGCGGACATGTCAAGTTGATCGGCATGTTAAAATGATCATTCTAAATAGAACATTGGTGCTCATTGAGTAAAGACTTATAAATGAAGCATAATACACGTCATCACGTGGTTTTGGATAGATTGGATTACTTGGACACTTTTTGGTATCTATTTCTTTCTTAAATTTTGTTACAATATAGAAAAATGAGCTAGGTTAACGTGGGCATTGGATTCGTGTCATTTTGAGCTCTAAATCAAAGTATGGACGATTTAGTGCGGACGTGTCAAGTTGATCGGCAAGTTAAAATGATCATTTTAAACTGATCATTGGTGCTCATTGAGTAAAGGATTATAAATGAAGCATAATACATGGCATCACGTTGTTTTAGATAAATTTTGTCAAAATATAGAAAATTGCGCTAATTTATCATGGGCTTTTAATTTGTGTCATTCTGAGCTCTAAATCAAAAGTTACAGACGATTTAGTGTGGACATATCAAGTTGATCAGCCAGTTAAAATGATCATTCTAAACTGATTATGGGTGCTCATTGTGTAAAGACTATAAATGAAGCATAATGCATGGCATCATACATGTTTGGATAGATTGGATTACTTGGACGCTTTGTTGTATCAATTTCTATCTCCAATTTTATAACAATATAGAAAATTGAGCCAACATAACGTGGGTGTTGGATTGGTGTCATTCTGTGCTCTAAATCAAAAGTTACGGAGTGTTTAGTGCGGACATGTCAAGTTGATCGGCAAGTTAAAATGACCATTTTAAACTGAGCATTGGTGCTTATTGAGTAAGGGCTTGTAAATGAAGCATAATGCAAGGCATCACGTAGTTTAGGATAGAATGGACTACTTGGACGCTTTGTCATATCTATTTATGTCTCAAATTTTGTCACGATATAGAAAATTGAGCTTGCTTAATGTTGGCAGTTGATTGGTGTAATTCCGAGCTCTAAATCAAAAGTTACCTACGATTTAGTGTGGACATGTAAAGTTGATCGGCCAGTTAAAATGATCATTCTAAACTGAGCATTGGTTCTCATTGAGTAAGGGCTTATAAATGAAGCACAATATAGAAGTTGATCGGCCAGTTAAAATGATAACTTGGGAGGTTTGTCGTCTTTATTTATGTCTCAAATTTTGCCACAATATAGAAAATTTAGCTTGCTTAACGTGGGCTTTGGATTCGTATCATTCTAAACTCTAAATCAAAAGTTACGGACGATTTAGTGCGGACATGTGAAGGTTATCGGCCATTTAAAATGATCATTCTAAACTGAGCATTGGTGCTCATGTTGCTCATTGAGTAAGGGCTTATAAATGAATCATAATTCATGGCATCACATAGTTTTAGATAGAATGGATAACTTGGATGCTTTGTCGTATCAATTTATGTCTCAAATTTTGTCACAATATAGAATATTGAACTAGCTTAACGTGGGCATTGAATTCGTATCATTCTGAGCTCTAAATCAAAAGTTACGGACGATTTAGTGCAGACATGTCAAGTCGATCAACAATTTAAAAAGATTATTCTAAACTGAGCATTGGTCCTCATTGAGTAAAGGCTTTATAAATGAAGTATAATACATGGCATAACATAGTTTTGGATTGATTGGATTACTTGGATGCTTTGTCATATATATTTCTTTCTTAAATTTTGTCCCAATATAGAAAATTGAGCTAGGTTAACGTGGTCATTAGATTCGTTTCATTTTATGCTCTAAATCAAAGTTATGGACCATTTTGTGCGGACATGTCAAGTAGATCGGAAAATTAAAATGATCCATCTAAACTTATCATTGGTGCTCATTGAGTAAAGGCTTGTAAATGAAGCATAATGCAAAGCATCACGTAGTTTGGGATAGATTGGATACCTGGATGCTTTGTCGTATCTATTTCTGTCTCAAATTTTGTCACAATATAGAATATTGATCTAGCTTAACGTAGGCATTGGATTCGTGTGTTTTAGTGTGGATGATTTAGTGCGGACATGTCAAGTTGATCGGCCAGTTAAAATGATCATTATAAACTTATCATTGGTGCCCATAGAGTAAAGGCTTATAAATGAAACATAATACATATCATCACGTAGTTTTCGATAGATTAGATTAATTGGATGTTTTCTCGTATCTATTTCTTTCTTATATTTTCTCACAATATAGAAAATTCAGTTAGGTTAAGGTCGGCATTGGATTCGTGTCATTTTGAGCTCCAAATCAAAAGTTACGGACGATTTACTGCGGACATGTCAAGGTTATTGGCAAGTTAAAATAATCATTCTATTTTGATCATTGGCTCTCATTGAGTAAAGACTTGTAAATGAAGCATAATGCAAGGCATCACGTAATTTGGTATAGAATGGATTACTTGGACGCTTCTTCATCTATTTCTCTCTCAAATTTTGTCATGATATACAACCTTAAGCTAGCTTAACGTGGGCTTTAGATTGGTGTCATTCAGAGCTCTAAATAAAAAGTTATGGACAATTTAGTGCGGACATGTCAAGTTGAGCGGCAAGTTAAAATGATCATTCTAAACTGAGCATTGGTGCTCATTGAGTAAAGGCTTATGAATGAAGCATAATACATGACATCACATAATTTTGGATAGATTGGATAACTTGGATGCTTTGTCATATGTATTTTGGTATCAAATTTTGTCACAATATAGAAAATTGAGCTAGCTTAACGTGGGCTTTTGATTTGTTTCATTCTAAGCTCTAAATCAAAAGTTACAGATGATTTAGTGGTAAAATGTCAAGTCTATCAGCAAGTTAAAATAATCATTCTAAACTGATCATTGGTGCATATTATGTAAAGGCTATAAATGAAGCATAATGCATGGCATCATGCAGTTTTGGATAGATTGGATTACTTAAACGCTTTGTCGTATCTATTTCTGTCTCAAATTTTGTCACAACATAAAAAATTGAGCTAGCTTCACGTGGGCGTTGGATTCGGGTCATTCAGAGCTCAATATCAAAACTTACAAATGATTTAGTGCGGATATAACAAGTTGATCGGCAAGTTTAAATGATCATTCTAAACTGAACACTGGTTCTCATTGAGTAAAGGCTCATAAATGAAGCATAATACATGGCATCACGTAGTTTTGGATAGATTAGATTATTTGGACACTTTGTCGTATATATATCTTTCTTTAATTTTGCACAATATAGAAAATTGAGCTATGTTAACGTCAGCATTGGATTCGTATCATTTTGAGCTCTAAATCAAAGTTACGGACGATTTAGTGCGGACTTGTCAAGTTGATCGGCAAGTTAAAATGATCATTCAAAACTGATCATTAATGCTCATTGAGTAAAGGCTTGTACATGAAGCATAATGCAAGGCATCACGTAGTTTGGGATAGAATAGATTACTTGGACCCTTAGTCGTATCTATTTTTGCCTCAAAAGTTGTCACGATATAGAAAATTGAACTAGCTTAACGTGATCAGTGGATTCATGTCAGTCCGAGCTCTAAATCAAAAGTTACCGATGATTTAGTCCGGACAAGTCTAGTTGATCGGCCAGTTAAATTGATCATTCTAAACTGAGCATTGGTGCTCATTGAGTAAAGGCTTATAAATGAAGCATAATACATGACATGACATAGTTTTAGATAGATCGGATAACTTGGATGCTTTGTCATATCTAATTTTGTCTCAATTTTTGTCACAATATAGAAAATTGAGGTAGCTTAACGTGGGCTTTTGATTTGTTTCATTATAAGAGCTCTAAATCAAAAGTTACGGACGATTTAGTGTGGACATGTCAAGTTTATCAGCTAGTTAAAATGATCATTCTAAACTAATCGTTGGTGCCTATTGTGTAAAGGCTATAAATGAAGCATAATGCATGCCATCATGCAGTTTTGGATAGATTGGATTACTTAAATGCTCTTTTGTATCTATTTTTGTATCAAATTTTGTCACAATATAGAAAATTGAGTTAGCTTCACCTTGGCATTGTATTCGTGTTATTTTGCGCTGAATATCAAAAGTTACGGACGATTTAGTGTAGATATGTCAAGTTGATCGGCAAGTTTAAATGATCATTATAAACAGAACATTGGTTCTCATTGAGTAAAGGCTCATAAATGAAGCATAATACATGGCATCATATAGTTTTAGATAGATTGGATTATTTGGACAATTTTTGGTATATATTTCTTTGTTAAATTTTGTCACAATATACAAAATTGAGATACATTAACGTCGGCATTCGATTCGTGTCATTTTCAGCTCTAAATCAAAGTTACAGACGATTTATTGTGGACGTGTCAAGTTGATTGGCAAGTTAAAATGATCATTCTAAACTGATCATTGATGCTCACTGAGTAAAGGCTTGTACATGAAGCATAATGCAAGGCATCACGTAGTTTGGGATAGAATAGATTACTTGGACGCTTTGTCGTATCTATTTCTGTCTCAAAACTTGTCACGATATAGAAAATTGAACTATCTTAACGTGGGCAGTGGTTTCCTGTCAGTCCGAGCTCTAAATCAAAAGGTACAGACGATTTAGTGCGGACATGTCTAGTTGATCGGCCAGTTAAATTGATCATTTTAAACTGAACAGTGGTGCTCAATGAGTAAAGGCTTATAAATCAAGCATAATACATGGCATCACGTAATTTTGGAAAGATTGGATTACTTGGACGTTTTGTCACATCTACTTCTTTCTTAAATTTTGTCACAGTATAGAAAATGGAGCTAGTTTAACGTGGGCATTGGATTCTTGTCATTTTGATCTCTAAACCAAAGGTTACGTACGATTTAGTGCGGACATGTAAAGTTGATCGGCAAGTTAAAATGATCATTCTAAATTGATCATTGGTGCACATTGAGTAAGGGCTTATAAATGAAGCATAATACATGGCATCACATAGTTTTGGATAGATAGGATAGATTGGATAACTTGGACGTTTTTTGTAGCTTAACGTGTGCAATAGATTCTTATCATTTTGAGCTCTAAATCAAAAGTTATGGACGATTTAAAGCGGACATGTCAAGTTGATCGGCAAGTTCAAATGATTATTCTAAACTGAGTATTAGTTCTCATTGAGTAAAGGATCATAAATTAAGCATAATACATGGCATCACGTAGTTTTGGATAGATTGGATTATTTGGATGCTTTGTCGTTTATATATTTCTTTATTAAATTTTATCACAATATAGAAAATTGAGCTATATTAACGTCGGCATTGGATTCGTGTCATTTTGAGCTCTAAATCAAAAGTTACGGATGATTTTGTGCGGACATGGCAAGTTGATCGGCAAGTTGATCGGCAAGTTAAAATTATTATTCTAAACTGATCATTGATCCTCATTGAGTAAACGCTTGTACATGAAGCATAATGCAAGACATCACGTAGTTTGGGATAGAATAGATTACTTGAACGCTTGGTCGTATCGATTTCTTTCTCAAATTTGTCACGATATAGAAAATGAACTAGCTTAACTTGGGCAGTGGATTCCTGTCAGTCCGAGCTCTAAATCAAAAGTGACCGATGATTTAGGGCGGACATGTCTAGTTGATCGGCCAGTTAAATTGATTATTCTAAACTGAGCGTTGGTTCATATTGAGTATAGGCTTATAAATGAAGCATAATACATGGTATTACATAGTTTTGGAAAGATCAGATAACTTGAACGCTTTTTCGTATCAGTTTTTGTCTCAAATTTTGTCACAATATAGAATATTGAACTAGCTTAACGTGGGCACTCCAATCGTATCACTCTAAGATCTAAATCAAAAGTTATGGACGATTTAGTGCGGACACGTCAAGTTGATTGGCAAGTTAAAATGATCATTCTAAACTGAGCAGTGGTACTCATTGAGTAAAGGCTTATAAATGAAGCATCACACATGGCATCACGTAGTTTTGGATAGATTGGATTACTTGGACGCTTTCTCGTAACTATTTCTTTCTTAAATTTTGTCACAATATAGAAAATGGAGCTAGGTTAACGTGGTCGTTGGATTCTTGTCATTTTGAGCTCTAAATCAAAAGTTACGGACGATTTAGTGCAGGCATATCAAGTTGATCAGCAAGTTAAAATGATCATTCTAAACTGATCATTGGTGGTCATTGTGTAAATGCTTGTAAATGAAGCATAATGCATGACATCACGTAATTTGGGATAGAATGGATTACTTGGATGCTTTGTCGCATCTATCTCGTTCTCCAATTTTGTCATCATATAGAAAATAGAGCTAGCTTAACGTGGGCATTGGATTCGGGTCATTCCGAGCTCTGAATCAAAAGTTACAGACAATTTAGTGCGGACATGTCAAGTTGATCGCCCAGTTAAAATGATCATTATAAACTGAGAATTGGTGCTCATTGTGTAAAGGCTTATAAATGAAGCATAATACAAGGCATCACGTAGTTTTAAATAGAGTGGATAACTTGGTTGCTTTGTCATATCTATTTCTGTCTTAAAGTTATTTCACGCTATAGAAAATTGAGCTAGTTTAACGTGGGCATTGGATTGGTGTCATTCCGAACTCTAAATTAAAAGTTACTAATGATTTAGTGCGGATATGTCAAGTTGATCAGCAAGTTAAAATGATCATTCTAAACTGAGCAGTGTTGCTCATTTAGTAAAGGGTTATAAATGAAGTATAATTCATGGCATCACGTAGCTTTGATAGATTGTATTACTTGGATGGTTTGTCGTATCTATTTATTTTTTAAATTTTGTCACAATATAGAAAATGGAGCTAGGTTAACGTGGGCATTCATTCGTATCATTTTGAGCTCTAAATCAAAAGTTACGGATGATTTAGTGCGGACATGTCAAATTGATCGGCCAGTGAAGATGATCATTCTAAACTAAGCATTGGTGCTCATTGAGTAAACGCTTATAAATGAAGCATAATACATGGCAACACGAAGTTTTGGATAGATTGGATAACTTGGGCGCTTGGTCATATCTATTTCTGTCTCAAATTTTGTCACAATATAGAAAATTGAGCTAGCTTAACCTGGGCTTCTGATTTGTGTCATTCTGAGCTATAAATGAAATGTTACAGCGGATTTAGTGTGGACATGTCAAGTTGATCAGCTAGTTAAAATGAGCATTCTAAACTCATCGTTGGTGCTCATTGTATAAAGCTTATAAATGAAGTATAATGCATGACAGCATTTAGTTTTAGATAGATTGGATTATGTGGAAACTTTCTTGTATCTACTTCTGTCTCTAATTTTGTCACAATATAGAAAATTGAGCTTGGTTAACGTGGGTATTGGATTCGTGTCATTTTGAGCTCTAAATCAAAAGTTACTGACCATTTAGTTTGGAAAAGTCAAGTTGATCGGCAAGTTCAAATGATCATTCTAATTTGATCATTGGTGCTTATTGAGTAAAGGCTTGTAAATGAAGCATAATCCATGGCATCACGTAGTTTTTGATAGATTAGATAACTTGGAGGCTTTGTCATATCTATTACTATCTCAAATTTTGTCACAATATAGAAAATTGAGCTAGATTAACGTGGAGCTTTGATTTGTGTCATTCGGAGCTCTAAATCAAAAGTTACAGACGATTTAGTGTGGACATGTCAAGTTGATCAGCCAGTGAAAATGATCATTCTATACTGATCGTTGGTTCTCATTGTGTAAAGCTTATAAATGAAGCATAATGCATGGCATAATGCAGTTGTAGATAGATTGGATTACTTGGACACTTTATTGTATGTACTTCTGTCTCAAAATTTTTCACAATATAGAACATTGAGCTAGGTTAACGTGGGTATTGGATTCGTGTCATTTTGAGCTCTAAATCAAAGTTATGGACCATTACGTGTGGACATGTCAAGTTGATCGGCAAGTTCCAATGGTCATTCTAAACTGATCATTCGTGTTCATTGAGTAAACGCTTGTAAATGAAGCATAATGCAAGGCATCACGTCGTTTGGGATAGAATGGATTACTTGGACTTTTTTTCGTATCTATTTTTGTTTCAAATTTTGTCACGATTTAGAAAATTGAGCTAGCTTAACGCGGGATTAAGATTTGTGTCATTCCGAGCTCTAAATCAAAAGTTACGGATGATTTAAAGCGGACATGACAAGTTGATCAGCAGGTTAAAATGATCATTCTAAAGTGAGTATTAGTTCTCATTGAGTAAAGGCTCATAAATTAAGCATAATACATGGCATCACGTAGTTTCAGATAGATTGGATTATTTGGACGCTTTAGAGAAAAATTTTGTTTAAATTTTGTCTCAATAGAGAAAAATGAGCTAGGTTAACGTGGGCATTGGATTCGTGTCATTTTGAGTTTTAAATTAGGATTTAGTACGGACATGTCATGTTGATCGGCAAGTTAAAAAGATCATTCTAAACTGATCATTGGTACTCATTGAGTAAAGGCTTGTAAATCAAGCATAATGCAAGGGATCGCGTAGTTTGGGATAGAACGTATTACTTGGATGCTTTGTCGTATCTATTTCTCTCTCAGATTTTGTCATGATAATTAAAATTGAGCTCTTAACGTGGGCATTGGATTCGTGTCATTCCGAGCTGTAAATGAAAAGTTACGTACGATTTAGTGCGGTCATGTCAAGGTTATCGGCCTGTTAAAATGATCATTTTAAACTGATCATTGGTGCTCATTGAGTAAAGGCTTATAAATGAAAAATAATGCATGGCATCATGCATTTTTGAATACATTGGATTACTTGAACGCTTTGTCGTATCTATTTCTATCTCAAATTTTGTCACAATATAGAAAATTCAGCTAGCTTAACGTGTGCTTTGGATTTGTGTCATTCTGAGCTCTAAATCAAAAGTAAGTGACAATTTAGTGTGGAGATGTGAACTTGATCAGTCAGTTAAAATGATAATTCTAAACTGATCATTGGTGCTCATTCTAAACTGATCATTGGTGCTCATTCTAAACTGATCATTGGTGCTCATTGTGTAAATTCTATAAATGAAGAATAATGCATCATGCAGCTCGGGATAGATTGGATTATTTGGACGCTTTGTCGTATTTATTTAGGTGTCAAATATTCTCACAATATAGAAAATTGAGCTAGCTTAACATGGGCATTGGATTGGTGTCATTCCGAGCTCAAAATCAAAAGTTACGGACGATTTAGTGCGGACATATAAAGTTGATCGCTAAGTTAAAATGATCATTCTAAATTGATCATTTGTGCTCATTGAGTAAAGGCTTATAAATGAAGCATAATGCAGGACATCACGTAGTTTGGGATATAATGGATTACTTGTACGCTTTGTCGTATCTATTTCAGTCTCAAATTTTGTCACGATATAGAAAATTGAGCTAGCTTATTGTGGCTTTAGATTGGTGTCATTTCGAGCTCACAATCAAAAGTTACGGACTATTTAGTGCAAACATGTCAAGTAGATCGGCAAGTTAAAATGATCATTCTAAACTGAGCAGTGGTTGTCATTGAGTAAGGACTTATAAATGAAGCATAATACATCGCATCACGTAGTTTTTGGATAGATTGGATAACTTGGATGCTTTGTCATATGGATTTCTGTCTCAAAATTTTGTGAAAATATAGAAAATTGAGCTAGATTAACGTGGGCTTTTGATTTGTGTCATTCTGAGTTCTAAAATCAAAAGTTGCATACGGTTTAGTGTGGACATGTCAAGTTGATCAGCCAGTTAAAATTATCATTGTAAACTGATCGTTGGTGCTCATTGTGTAAAGCTTATAAATGAAGCATAAGGCATGGCATCATGCAGTTTTAGATAGTTTGGATTACTTGGACACTTTTTTGTATCTATTTCTGTCTCAAATTTTATCACAATATAGAAAATTGAGCTAGGTTAACGTAGATATTGGATTCGTGTCATTTTGACCTCTAAATCAAAAGTTACGGACGATTCAATGCGGACATGTAAAGTTGATTGGCAAGTTTACATGATCATTCTAATTTGATAATTGGTGCTCATTGAGTAAATGCTTGTAAATGAAGCATAATACAAGGCATCACGTAGTTCGGGATAGAATGGATTACTTGGACACTTTGTCGTATCTATTTCTATCTTAAATTTTGTCACGATATAGAAAATTGAGCTAGCTTAATGTAGGCTTTAGATTGGTGTCATTCCGAGAGCTAAATAAAAAGTTACAGACGATTTAGTGCGGACATGTCAAGTTGATCGTGAAATTAAAATGAGCATTCTAAACTGAGCATTGGTGCTCATTGAGTAAAGGCTTATAAATGAAGCATAATACAAGGCATCAAGTAGTTTTAGATAGATTGGATAACTTGGATGCTTTTTCATATCTATTTCTGTCTCAAATTTTGTCCCAATATAGAAAATTGCGGCAGCTTAACGTGGGCTCTTGATTTGTGCCATTCTGAGCTCTAAATCAAAAGTTACATACGATTTAATGTGGACATGTCAAGTTGATCAACCAGTTAAAATGATCATTCTAAACTGATCGTTGGTGCTCATAGTGTAAAGCTTATAAATGAAGCATAATGCATGGCATCATGCAGTTTTGGATAGACTGGAATACTTGGACGCTTTGTCGTATCTATTTCTGTCTCAAATTTTGTCACAATATGGAAAATTGAGCTAGCTTAACGTGGGCGTTAGATTCGTGTCATTCTGAGCTCTAAATCAAAAGTTACGGACGATTTAGTGCGGACATGTCAAGTTGATCGGTAAGTTAAAATGATCATTCTAAACTTATCATTGGTGCACATTGAATAAGGGCTTATAAATGAAGCCTAATGCATGGCATCACGTAGTTTTGTATAGATTGGATAGATTGGATAACTTGGACACTTTTTCGTAGCTTAACATGTGCATTGGATTCGTATCATTCTGAGTTCCAAATCAATAGTTATGGACGATTTAGTGCATACATGCAAGTTGATCGGCAAGTTAAAATGACCATTCTAAACTGATAATTGATGCTCATTGAGTAAAGGGGTGTACATTAAGCATAATGCAAGGCATCACATAGTTTGGGATAGAATTGATTGCTTGGACACTTGGTCGTATCTATTTCTGCCTAAAAATTTGTCACGATATAGAAAATTGAACTAGCATAACGTGGGCAGTGTATTCCTCTCAGTCCGAGCTCTAAATAAAAGGTTACCAATGATTTATTGCGGACATGTTTAGTTGATCGGGCAGTTAAATTGATCATTCTAAACTGAACATTGTTTCTCATTGAGTAAGGGCTTATAAATGAACCATAATACATGGCATCACGTAGTTTTGGATAGATTGGATTACTTGGAAGCTTTGTCATATATATATTTATGTCTCAAATTTATGTCACAATATAGAATATTGAGCTAGCTTAACGTGGGCATTGCATTTCGTATCATTTTGAGCTCTAAATCAAAAGTTATGGACGATTTAGTGCGGACATGTCAAGTTGATCGGCATGCTACAATGATCATTTTAAATGAGCTATAAATCTCATTCTGTAAAGGCTTATAAATGAAGCAAAATACGTGGGATCATGTAGTTTTTGGGTAGATTGGATAACTTGGATGCTTTCTCATATCTATTTCTGTCCCAAATTTTGTCACAATATAGAAAATTGAGCTAGATTAACGTGGGCCTTTGATTTTTATCATTCTGAGCTCTAAATCAAAAGTTACGGACGATTTAGTGTGGACATGTCAAGTTGATCAACCTGATAAAACCATCATTTGAAACTGATCATTGGTGCTCATTGTGTAAAGGCAATAAATGAACATTAATGCATGGCATCATGCAGTTTTGGATAGATTGGATTACTTGGACACTTTGTGGGACCTATTTATGTCTCAAGTTTTGTTCCAATATAGAAAATTGAGCTAGCTTGACGTGGGCGTTGGATTTGTGTCATTCTTAACTCTAAATCAAAACTTACGGGTGATTTAATGTGGACATGTCAATTTGATCGGCAAGTGAAAATGATCATTCTAAACTGAGCATTGCTGTTCACTGATTAAAGGGTTATAAATGAATCATAATACATGGCATCACGTAGTTTTAGATAGATCGGACGTGGACGCTTTGTCATATCTATTTCTTTCTTAAATTTTGTCACAATATAGAAAATTGAGCAAGTTTAATTTTTTAAAAATATAGAAAATTGAGCTAGATAAACATGAGCATTGTATTTGTGTCATTTGGACCTCTAAAATGATCAAGTTGATATAGTGCGGACATGTCAAGTTGATCGGCAAGCTAAAATTATCATTCTTAACTGATCATTGGTGCTCATTGAGTAAAGGCTTATAAATGAAGCATGATGCATGGCATCACGTAATTTGGGATAGAATGAATTAATTGGACGCTTGGTCGTATCTATTTCTGTCTCAAAATTTGTTATGATATAAAAATTGATTTAACTTAACGTGTGCTTTAGATTTGTGTCATTCCGAGCTCTAAATCAAAAGTTACCGATGATTTTGTGCGGACATGTCAAGTGGATCGGGAAGTTAAAATGATCATTCTAAGCTGATCATTGGTGGTCATTGAGTAAAGGCTTATAAATGAAGCATAATACATGGCATCACGTAATTTTGGATAGAATGGATAACATGGACGCCTTGTCATATCTATTTCTGTCTCAAATTTTGTCACAACATAGAAAATTGAGCTAGCTTAACGTGGGCTTTTGATTTGTGTCATTCTGAGCTCAAAATCAAAAGTTACGGACGATTTAGAGTGGAAATGTAGAGTTTATGTGCCAGTTAAAATGATCATTCTAAACTCATCATTGATGCTTATTGTGTAAAGGCTATAAATGAAGATAATGCATGGCATCATGCAGTTCTGGATGGATTGGATTACTTAAACGTTTTGTCGTATCTATTTATGTCTCAAATTTTGTGACAATATCGAAAATTAAGCTGGATTAACGTGGGCGGTTGATTCGTGTCATTCTGAGCTATAAATCAACAGTTACGTACGATTTAGTGTGGATATGTTAAGGTGATCGGCAATTTAAAATGATCATTCTAAACTGAACAGGGGTGCTCATTGAGTAAAGCCTTATAAATGAAGCATAATAGATGGCATCATGTAGTTTTGAATAGATTGGATAACTTGGCCACTTTGTTATAGCTATTTCTTTCTCAATTTTTGTCACAATACAGAAAATTGAGCTACCTTAACATGGACTTTTGATTTGTGTCATTCTGAGCTCTAAATCAAAAGTTATGTCTTTTAGAGTGGACATGTCAAGTTGATCTGCCAGTTAAAATGATCATTCTAAACTGATCATTGGTGCTTATTGTGTAAAGGCTTTAAATGAAGCATAATGCATGGCATCATGCATGTTTGGATGGATTGGATTACTTTAGCATTTCGTCGTACCTATTTCTGCCTCAAATTTGAGTAAAGGGTTGTTAATAAAACATAATGCATGGCATCACGTAGTTTGGGATAGAATGGATTACTTCGATGCTTCATCATATTTATTTCTGTCTCAAATTTTGTCACGGTATAGAAAATTGATCTAGCTTAACTTGGGCTTTTGATTGATGTCATCCCGAGCTCTAAATCAAAATTTACAGACGATTTTTGTGCGGACATGTCAAGTTGATCGGCATGTTAAAAAGATCACTCTAAACTGAGCATTGTTGCTCATTGAGTTAAGGCTTATAAATAAAGCATAATACATGACATCACGTAGTTTTGGATAGATTGGATTACTTGGACACTTTGTTGTATCTATTTGTTTCTTTAAATTTGTCACAATATAGAAAATTGAGCTAGGTTAACGTTGGCATTGGATTCGTGTCATTTTGATATCTAAATCAAAAGGTACGGACGATTTAGTGTGACATGTCAAGTTGATCGCCAAGTTAAAATGATCATTCTAAACTGATCATAGGTGATTGATTAAAGGGTTATTAATGAAGCATAATGCATGGCATCACGTAGTTTGGGATAGAATGGATTACTTGGACGATTCGTCGTATCTATTTTTATCTTAAATTTTATTACATATAAAAAATTGAGTAAGCTTAACATGGGGTTTAGATTGGTGTCATCCCGAACTATAAATCAAAAGTTACGGACGATTTAGTGCGGACATGTCAAGTTGATCGACATGTTAAAATGATCATTCTAAGATGAGCCTTAAAGCTCATTGAGTACAGGCATATAAATGAAGCATAATGCATGGCATCACGTAGTTTGGGATAGAATGGATTACTTGGACGATTCGTCGTATCTATTTTTATCTTAAATTTTATTACATATAAAAAATTGAGTAAGCTTAACATGGGGTTTAGATTGGTGTCATCCCGAGCTATAAATCAAAAGTTACGGACGATTTAGTGCGGACATGTCAAGTTGATCGACATGTTAAAATGATCATTCTAAGATGAGCCTTAAAGCTCATTGAGTACAAGCATATAAATGAAGCATAATACATGGCATCATGATGTTTTGGGTAGTTTGGATAACTTGGACGCTTTGTCATGTCTATTTCTGTCTGAAATTTTGTCACAGTATAGAAAATTGAGTTAGTTTAAGGTAGGCTTTTAATTTGTGTCATTATGAGCTGCAAATCAAAAGTTACGGATAATATAGTGTGGACATGTCAAGTTGATCACCCAGTTAAAATGATCATTTTAAACTTATCATTGGTGCTCATTGTGTAAATGCTATAAATGAAGCATACTGCATGGCATCATGCAGTTTTGGATAGATTGGATTACTTGGACAACTTGTCGTATCTATTTCTGTCTCAAGATTTGTCCCAATATAGAAAATTGAGCTAGCTTAACGTTGGCATTGGATTCATGTCATTCTGAGCTCTAAATCAAAAGTTACAGACGATTTAGTGCGTACATGTCAAGTTGATCGACAAGTTAAAATGATCATTCTGAATTATGCATTGGTGCTCATTGAGTTAAGGCTTATAAATGAAGCATAATACATGGCATCACGTAGATTTGGATACATTGGATTACTTTGACTCTTTGTTATATCTATTTTTTCTTAAAATTTGTCACAATATAGAAACTTGAGCTAGGTTAATGTTGGCATTGGATTCGTGCCATATTGAGATCCAAATCAAACATTACGGACGATTTAGTGTGACATGTCAAGTTGATCGCCAAGTAAAAATGATCATTCTAAACTGATCATAGATGCTCATTGAGTAAAGGGTTGTTAATAAAGCATAATGCATGGCATCACGTAGTTTGGGATAGAATGGATTACTTGGATGCTTCATCGTATCTATTTTTGTCTCAAATTTCGTCATGGTATAGAAAATTGATCTAGCTTAACTTGGGCTTTAGATTAGTGTCATCCCGAGCTCTAAATCAAAAGTTGCAGACGATTTTGTGCGGACATGTCAAGTTGATCGGCATGTTAAAATGATCACTCTAAACTAAGCATTGGTGCTCATAGAGTTAAGGCTTATAAATAAAGCATAATACATGGCATCACGTAGTTTTGGATAGATTGGATTACTTGGATACTTTGTTGTATCTATTTGTTTCTTTAAATTTGTCACAATATAGAAAATTGAGCAAGGTTAACGTTGGCATTGGATTCGTGTCATTTTGAGATCTAAATTCAAAGTTACGGACGATTTAGTGTGACATGTCAAGTTGATCACCAAGTTAAAATGATCATTCTAAACTGATCACAGGTGCTCATTGAGTGAAAGGTTGTTAATAAAACATAATGCATGGCATCACGTAGTTTGGGATAGAATGGATTACTTCAACGCTTCATCGTATTTATTTCTGTCTCAAATTTTGTCACGGTATAGAAAATTGATCTACCTTAACTTGGGCTTTAGATTGGTGTCATCCCGAGCTCTAAATCAAAAGTTACAGACGATTTTATGCAGACATGTCAAGTTGATCGGCATGTTAAAATGATCACTCTAAACTGAGCATTGTTGCTCATTGAGTTAAGGCTTATAAATAAAGCATTATACATGGCATCACGTAGTTTGGGATAGATTGGATTACTTGGACACGTTGTTGTATCTATTTGTTTCTTTAAATTTGTCAGAATATAAAAAATTGAGTTAGGTTAACGTTGGCATTGGATTCGTGTCATTTTGATATCTAAATCAAAAGTTACGGACGATTTAGTGTGACATGTCAAGTTGATCACCAAGTTAAAATGGTCATTCTAAACTGATCATTGGTGCTCATTGATTAAAGGGTTGTTAATGAAGCATAATGCATGGCATCGCGTAGTTTGGGATAGAATGGATTACTTGGACTATTCGTCGTATGTATTTCTATCTTAAATTTTATTACGATATAAAAAATTGAGGTAGCTTAACATGGGCTTTAGATTGGTGTCATCCCGAGCTATAAATCAAAAGTTACGGACAATTTAGTGCGGACATGTCAAGTTGGTCGGCATGTTAAAATGATCATTCTAAGATGAGCATTAAAGCTAATTCAGTAAAGGCTTATAAATGAAGCATAATACATGGCATCACGATGTTTTGGGTAGTTTGGATAACTTGGACGGTTTGTCATATCTATTTCTGTCTGAAATTTTTTCACACTATAGAAAATTGATTTAGTTTAAGGTAGGCTTTTAATTTTTGTCATTATGAGCTTCAAATCAAAAGTTATGGATAATATAATGTGGACATGTCAAGTTGATCAGCCAGTTACAATGATCATTTTAAACTTATCATTGGTGCTCATTGTGTAGATGCTATAAATGAAGCATACTACATCGCATCATGCAGTTTTGGATAGATTGGATTACTTGGACGACTTGTCGTATCTATTTCTGTCTAAAGATTTGTCCCAATATAGAAAATTGAGCTAGCTTAACGTGGGCGTTGGATTCATGTCATTCTGAGCTCTAAATCAAAAGTTACGGACGATTTAGTGCGTACAAGTCAAGTTGATCGACAAGTTAAAATGATCATCTAAATTGAGCATTAAAGCTCATTGAGTAAAGGCTTATAAATGAAGCAAAATACAGGGCATCACGTAGTTTGGGATAGAATTGATTACTTGGACGCTTTGTCATATTTATTTCTGTCTTTAATTTTATCACGATATAAAAAATTGAGCTAGCTTAACATGGGCAATAGATTGGTGTCATCCCGAGCTCTAAATCAAATGTTACGGAAGATTTAGTGCGGACATGTCAAGTTGATCGGCATGTGAAAATGATATTCTAAGATGAGCATTAAACCTCATTGAGTAAAGGCTTATAAATGAAGCATGATACATGGCATCACGTAGTTTTGGATAGATTAGATAACTTGGATGCTTTGTCATATCTATTCCTGTATGAAATTTTGTCACAATATAGAAAATTGAGTTAGCTTAACGTAGGCTTTTAATATGTGTCATTTTAGGTTGCAAATCAAAAGTTACGGATAATATAGTGTGGACATGTCAAGTTTTCCAGCCAGTTAAAATGATCATTTTAAACTTATCATTGGTGTTCATTGTGTAAAGGCTATAAATGAAGCATAAATGCATGGCATCATGCAGTTTTGGATAGATTGGATAACTTTAACACCTTGTCGTATCTATTTAGGTCTCAAATTTTGTCCCAATATAGAAAATTGAGCTAGCTGAACGTGGGCATTGAATTCATATCATTCTGAGCTCTAAATCAAAATTTACGGACGATTTAGTACTGACATGACAAGTTGATCGGCAAGTTAAAATGATCATTCTAAACAGAGCATTGGTGCTCATTGAGTTAAGGCTTATAAATGAAGCATAATACATGGCATCAAGTAGTTTTGGATAGATTGGATTACTTGGACACTTTGTTGTATCTATTTCTTTCTTAAAATTTGTCACAACATAGAAAATTGAGCTAGGTAAACATTGGCATTGGATTTGTGTCATTTTGAGATCTAAATAAAAAATTACGGACAATTTAGTGTGACATGTCAAGTTGATCGCCAAGTTTAAATGATCATTCTAAACTGATCATAGGTGCTCATTGAGTGAAGGGTTGTTAATAAAGCATAATGCATGGCATCGCGTATTTTGGGATAAAAATGATTACTTAGACACATCGTCGTATCTATTTCTTTCTCAAATTTTGGCACGGTACAGAAAATTGAGCTAGCTTAACTTGGGATTTAGATTGGTGTCATCCCAGGCTCTAAATCAAAAGTTACGGACGATTTAGTGCGAACATGTCAAGGTTATCAGCGAGTTAAAATGATCATTATAAACTGATCACTGGTGCTCATTGAATAAAGGCTATAAATGAAGTAAAATACATGAAATCACATAGTTATGGAGAAATTAAATTACCTGGACGATTTGTCGTACCTATTTCGTTCTTAAATTTTGTCAAGTTGCTGATTTGTAACTTTTGATTTAGAGCTTGGAATGACACCAATCTAAAGCTTCCAAGTAGCTTCCAAACTACGTAGGTTAATGTGGGCATTGGATTCGTGTCATTTTGAGCTCTAAATCAAAAGTTACGAATGATTTAGTGCGGACATGTTAAGTTGATCGGCAAGTTAAAATGATCATTCCAAACTGATCATAGGTGCTCATTGGGTAAAGTCTATAAATGAAGCATAATGCAAGACATCACGTAGTTTGGGATAGAATGTACTACTTGGATAATTTGTCGTATTTATTTCGTTCTCAAATTTTATCACGATATAGAGAATTGAACTAGCTTAACGTGGGCTTCAGATTGGTGTCATTCCAAGCTCTAGATCAAAAGTTACAAATGATTTGGTGCGTAAATGTCAAGTTGATCGGCAAGTTAAAATGATCATTCTGAACAGAGCATTGGTGCTCATTGATTAAGGGCATATAAATGAATCATAATACATGGCATCACGTAGTTTTGGATAGATTCGATAACTTGCACACTTTGTCATATCTATTTTGGTCTCCAATTTTGTTACAATATAGAAAATTGAGCTAGCTTAACGTGGACTTTTGATTTGTGTCATTCTGAGCTCTAAATAAAAATTTATGGACGATTTAGTATGGACATGTCAAGTTGATAAGTCAGTTAAAATGATCATTCTAAACTGATCATTGGTGCTCACTGTGTAAAGACTATATATGAAGCATAATGCATGGCATCATGCATTTTTTGTTAGATTGAATTACTTGTACGCTTTATCGTATCTGTTTATGTCTCAAATTTTTTCAATATATAAAAAATTGAGCTAGTTTAACGTGGGCCTTTGATTTGTGTCATTCTGAGCTCTAAACCAAAAGTTACAGACGAGTTTTTTAGTGTGGACATGTCAAGTTGGTTCGCCAGTTAAAATAATCATTGTAAACTTATCATTGGTGCTCATCGTCTAAAGGCTATAAATGAAGCATAATGCATAGCATCATACAGTTTGGGATATCTTGGATTACTTAGACGATTTGTGGTATCTATTTCTGTTTCAAATATTGTCAAAATATTAAAACTTGAGCTAGATTAACGTGGGCGTTTGATTCGTGTCATTCCGAGCTCTAAATCAAAAGTTACTAACGATTTAGTGCAGACATGTCAAGTTGATTGGCAAGTTAAAATAATCATTCTAAATTGAGCATTGGTGCTCAATGAGTAAAGGCTATAAATGAAGCATAATACATTGCATCACGTAGTTTTGGATAGATTGGTTTACTTGAACGCTTTGTCGTATCTATTTCTTTCTTAAATTTTGTCACAATATAGAAAATTCAGCTAGGTTAATGTGGGTATATTGGATTCGTGTCATTCCGAGCTCTAAATCAAAATTTACCGACGATTTAGTGCGGACATGTCAAGTTGTTTGGCCAGTTAAAATGATCATTCTAAACTGAGCATTGGTGCTCATTGAGTAAGCGCTTATAAATGAAGCATAATACATGGCATCACGTAGTTTTTGATAGATCGAATAACTTGAATGCTTTTTCGTATCTATTTATGTCTCAAATTTTGTCACATTATAGAAAATTGAGCTTGCATAACGTGGCCATTTGATTTGTATCCATCTGAGCGCTAAATCAAAAGGTACGGACGATCTACAGCGGACATGTCAAGTTGATCGTCAAGTTAAAATGATCATTCTAAACGGACCACTGGTGCTCATTGAGTAAAGGCTTTTAAATGAAGCATAATACATGGAATCAGGTAGTTTTGGATAGATTGGATTACTTGGACGCTTTGTCGTATCTATTTTATTCTTAAATTTTGTCACAATATAGAAAATTGAGCTAGGTTAACGTGGGCATTGGATTCGTGTAATTTTGAGTTCTAAATAAAAACTTACGAACGATTTAGTGCGGACATTTTCAGTTGATCGGCAAGTTAAAATGATCATTCTAAACTGAGCATTGGTGCTCAGTGAGTAAAAGCTTATAAATGAAGCATAATACACGGCATCACGTAGTTTTGGATAGATTAGATTACTTGGACGCTTTGTCTTATCTATTTCTTTCTTGAATTTTGTCACAACATAGAAAATTGAGCTAGGTTAACGTGGGCATTGGATTCATGTCATTTTGATCTCTAAATCAAAAGATACAGGTGAATTGGTGCGGAAAGGTCAAGTTGATCGGCAAGTTAAAAAGATCATTCAAAAATGGTCATTGGTGCTCATTGAGTATAGGCTTATCAATGAAGCATATTGAAAGTCATCACACTATTTTGGATAGGTTGGATTACTTGGAAGCTTTGTCGTATCTATTATTATCTCAAATTCTGTCAAAATATAGAAAATTGAGCTACCTTAATGTGGGATTTGGATTTGTGTCATTCTGAGCTCTAACTCAAACGTTACGGACAATTTAGTGTGGACATGTCAAGCTTGATCAGCATGTTAAAATGATCATTCTAAATTGAGCATTGGTGCTCATTAAGTAAAGGCTTGTAAATGAAGCATAATGCAAGGCATCACGTAGTTTGGGATAGAATGATTTACTTGGACGCCTGGTTGTATCTATTTATGCCTCAATTTTTTTCACGATATAGAAAATTGAGCTAATTTAGAGTGGGCTTTTGATTGGTGTCATTCTGAGATCTAAATCAAAAGTTACGGACGATTTAGTGTGGAAATGTCCAGTTGATCGGCAAGTTAAAATGATCAATCTAAACTGAGCATTGGTGCTCATTGAATAAAGCCTTATAAATGAATCATAATACATGGCATCACGTAGTTTTGGATCGATTGGATAACTTGGACGCTTTGTCTTATCTATTTCGGTCTCAAATTTCGTAACATAATAAAAAATTGAGCTACCTTAACGTGGGCTTTTGATTTGTGTCATTCGGAGTTCTAAATCAAAAGTTATGGACGATTTAGTGTGGATATGTGAAGGTTATCAGCTAGTTAAAATGATCATTATAAACTATCATTGGTGCTAATTGAATAAGCGTTATAAATGAAGCATAATACAGGAATCACGTAATTTCGGATAAATTAGATTACTTGGACGCTTTGTCATATCTATTTCGTTCTTAAATTTTGTCACAATATAGAAAACGGACGTAGGTTAACATGGGCATTGGATTCGTGTCATTTTGAGCTCTAAATCAAATGTTACGAACGATTTAGTGCGGATCTGATAAGTTGATCGACAAGTTAAAATAATAACTCTAAACTGATCATTGGTGCTCATTGGGTAAATGATATAAATGAAGCATAATGCAAGGCATCACGTAGTTTGGGATAGAATGGACTACTTGGACGCTTCATCGTATCTTTTTTGGTCTCAAAATTTGTCACGATATAGAGATTTGAGCTAGCTTAACGTGGGATATAGATTGGTGTCATTTCAAGCTCTAAATCAAAAGTTACAAATGATTTAATGCGGACATGTCAAGTTGATTGGCAAGTTAAAATGATCATTCTAAACAGAGCATTGGTGCTCATTGATTAAAGGCTTATAAATGAATCATAATACATGGTATCACGTAGTTTTGGATAGATTGGATAACTTGAACGTTTTGTCATATCTATTTCGGTCTGAAATTTTGTCACAATATAGAAAATTTAGCTAGCTTAACGTGGACTTTTGATTTATGTCATTCTGAGCACTAAATCAAAAGTAATGGACGAATTAGAGTGGACATGTCAAGTTGATCAGCATGTTAAAATGATCATTCTAAACTGATCATTGGGGCTCATTGTGTAAAGCCTATATATGAAGCATAATGCATGGCAGCATGCAGGTTTTGTTAGATTAGATTACTTGGACGCTTTGTCGTATCTATTTCTGTCTCTAATTTTTTCAAAATATAGAATATTGAGCTAGTTTAATGTGTGCTTTTTATTTGTGTCATTCTGAGCTCTAAATCAAAATTTACGGACGATTTAGTGTGGATATGTCAAGTTGATCCACCAGTAAAAATAATCATTGTAAACTGATCATTGGTGCTCATTGTCTAAAGGCTATAAATAAAGCATAATGCATGGCATCATACAGTTTTGGATGGATTGGATTAATTGGACTATTTGTGGTATCTATTTTTGTTTCAAATTTTGTCACAATATAGAAAATTGAGCTAGCTTAACGTAAGCGTTGGATTCGTGTCATTCTGAGCCCTAAATCAAAAGTTACAGACGATTTAGTGCGTACATGTTAAGTTGATGACAAGTTAAAATGATCATTCTAAATTGATCAGCTAGTTAAAATGAGCATTCTAAACTCATCGTTGGTGCTCATTGTATAAAGCTTATAAATGAAGTATAATGCATGACAGCATTTAGTTTTAGATAGATTGGATTATGTGGAAACTTTCTTGTATCTACTTCTGTCTCTAATTTTGTCACAATATAGAAAATTGAGCTTGGTTAACGTGGGTATTGGATTCGTGTCATTTTGAGCTCTAAATCAAAAGTTACTGACCATTTAGTTTGGAAAAGTCAAGTTGATCGGCAAGTTCAAATGATCATTCTAATTTGATCATTGGTGCTTATTGAGTAAAGGCTTGTAAATGAAGCATAATCCATGGCATCACGTAGTTTTTGATAGATTAGATAACTTGGAGGCTTTGTCATATCTATTACTATCTCAAATTTTGTCACAATATAGAAAATTGAGCTAGATTAACGTGGAGCTTTGATTTGTGTCATTCGGAGCTCTAAATCAAAAGTTACAGACGATTTAGTGTGGACATGTCAAGTTGATCAGCCAGTGAAAATGATCATTCTATACTGATCGTTGGTTCTCATTGTGTAAAGCTTATAAATGAAGCATAATGCATGGCATAATGCAGTTGTAGATAGATTGGATTACTTGGACACTTTATTGTATGTACTTCTGTCTCAAAATTTTTCACAATATAGAACATTGAGCTAGGTTAACGTGGGTATTGGATTCGTGTCATTTTGAGCTCTAAATCAAAGTTATGGACCATTACGTGTGGACATGTCAAGTTGATCGGCAAGTTCCAATGGTCATTCTAAACTGATCATTCGTGTTCATTGAGTAAACGCTTGTAAATGAAGCATAATGCAAGGCATCACGTCGTTTGGGATAGAATGGATTACTTGGACTTTTTTTCGTATCTATTTTTGTTTCAAATTTTGTCACGATTTAGAAAATTGAGCTAGCTTAACGCGGGATTAAGATTTGTGTCATTCCGAGCTCTAAATCAAAAGTTACGGATGATTTAAAGCGGACATGACAAGTTGATCAGCAGGTTAAAATGATCATTCTAAAGTGAGTATTAGTTCTCATTGAGTAAAGGCTCATAAATTAAGCATAATACATGGCATCACGTAGTTTCAGATAGATTGGATTATTTGGACGCTTTAGAGAAAAATTTTGTTTAAATTTTGTCTCAATAGAGAAAAATGAGCTAGGTTAACGTGGGCATTGGATTCGTGTCATTTTGAGTTTTAAATTAGGATTTAGTACGGACATGTCATGTTGATCGGCAAGTTAAAAAGATCATTCTAAACTGATCATTGGTACTCATTGAGTAAAGGCTTGTAAATCAAGCATAATGCAAGGGATCGCGTAGTTTGGGATAGAACGTATTACTTGGATGCTTTGTCGTATCTATTTCTCTCTCAGATTTTGTCATGATAATTAAAATTGAGCTCTTAACGTGGGCATTGGATTCGTGTCATTCCGAGCTGTAAATGAAAAGTTACGTACGATTTAGTGCGGTCATGTCAAGGTTATCGGCCTGTTAAAATGATCATTTTAAACTGATCATTGGTGCTCATTGAGTAAAGGCTTATAAATGAAAAATAATGCATGGCATCATGCATTTTTGAATACATTGGATTACTTGAACGCTTTGTCGTATCTATTTCTATCTCAAATTTTGTCACAATATAGAAAATTCAGCTAGCTTAACGTGTGCTTTGGATTTGTGTCATTCTGAGCTCTAAATCAAAAGTAAGTGACAATTTAGTGTGGAGATGTGAACTTGATCAGTCAGTTAAAATGATAATTCTAAACTGATCATTGGTGCTCATTCTAAACTGATCATTGGTGCTCATTCTAAACTGATCATTGGTGCTCATTGTGTAAATTCTATAAATGAAGAATAATGCATCATGCAGCTCGGGATAGATTGGATTATTTGGACGCTTTGTCGTATTTATTTAGGTGTCAAATATTCTCACAATATAGAAAATTGAGCTAGCTTAACATGGGCATTGGATTGGTGTCATTCCGAGCTCAAAATCAAAAGTTACGGACGATTTAGTGCGGACATATAAAGTTGATCGCTAAGTTAAAATGATCATTCTAAATTGATCATTTGTGCTCATTGAGTAAAGGCTTATAAATGAAGCATAATGCAGGACATCACGTAGTTTGGGATATAATGGATTACTTGTACGCTTTGTCGTATCTATTTCAGTCTCAAATTTTGTCACGATATAGAAAATTGAGCTAGCTTATTGTGGCTTTAGATTGGTGTCATTTCGAGCTCACAATCAAAAGTTACGGACTATTTAGTGCAAACATGTCAAGTAGATCGGCAAGTTAAAATGATCATTCTAAACTGAGCAGTGGTTGTCATTGAGTAAGGACTTATAAATGAAGCATAATACATCGCATCACGTAGTTTTTGGATAGATTGGATAACTTGGATGCTTTGTCATATGGATTTCTGTCTCAAAATTTTGTAAAAATATAGAAAATTGAGCTAGATTAACGTGGGCTTTTGATTTGTGTCATTCTGAGTTCTAAAATCAAAAGTTGCATACGGTTTAGTGTGGACATGTCAAGTTGATCAGCCAGTTAAAATTATCATTGTAAACTGATCGTTGGTGCTCATTGTGTAAAGCTTATAAATGAAGCATAAGGCATGGCATCATGCAGTTTTAGATAGTTTGGATTACTTGGACACTTTTTTGTATCTATTTCTGTCTCAAATTTTATCACAATATAGAAAATTGAGCTAGGTTAACGTAGATATTGGATTCGTGTCATTTTGACCTCTAAATCAAAAGTTACGGACGATTCAATGCGGACATGTAAAGTTGATTGGCAAGTTTACATGATCATTCTAATTTGATAATTGGTGCTCATTGAGTAAATGCTTGTAAATGAAGCATAATACAAGGCATCACGTAGTTCGGGATAGAATGGATTACTTGGACACTTTGTCGTATCTATTTCTATCTTAAATTTTGTCACGATATAGAAAATTGAGCTAGCTTAATGTAGGCTTTAGATTGGTGTCATTCCGAGAGCTAAATAAAAAGTTACAGACGATTTAGTGCGGACATGTCAAGTTGATCGTGAAATTAAAATGAGCATTCTAAACTGAGCATTGGTGCTCATTGAGTAAAGGCTTATAAATGAAGCATAATACAAGGCATCAAGTAGTTTTAGATAGATTGGATAACTTGGATGCTTTTTCATATCTATTTCTGTCTCAAATTTTGTCCCAATATAGAAAATTGCGGCAGCTTAACGTGGGCTCTTGATTTGTGCCATTCTGAGCTCTAAATCAAAAGTTACATACGATTTAATGTGGACATGTCAAGTTGATCAACCAGTTAAAATGATCATTCTAAACTGATCGTTGGTGCTCATAGTGTAAAGCTTATAAATGAAGCATAATGCATGGCATCATGCAGTTTTGGATAGACTGGAATACTTGGACGCTTTGTCGTATCTATTTCTGTCTCAAATTTTGTCACAATATGGAAAATTGAGTTAGCTTAACATGGGCATTAGATTCGTGTCATTCTGAGCTCTAAATCAAAAGTTACGGACGATTTAGTGCGGACATGTCAAGTTGATCGGTAAGTTAAAATGATCATTCTAAACTTATCATTGGTGCACATTGAATAAGGGCTTATAAATGAAGCCTAATGCATGGCATCACGTAGTTTTGTATAGATTGGATAGATTGGATAACTTGGACACTTTTTCGTAGCTTAACATGTGCATTGGATTCGTATCATTCTGAGTTCCAAATCAATAGTTATGGACGATTTAGTGCATACATGCAAGTTGATCGGCAAGTTAAAATGACCATTCTAAACTGATAATTGATGCTCATTGAGTAAAGGGGTGTACATTAAGCATAATGCAAGGCATCACATAGTTTGGGATAGAATTGATTGCTTGGACACTTGGTCGTATCTATTTCTGCCTAAAAATTTGTCACGATATAGAAAATTGAACTAGCATAACGTGGGCAGTGTATTCCTCTCAGTCTGAGCTCTAAATAAAAAGTTACCAATGATTTATTGCGGACATGTTTAGTTGATCGGGCAGTTAAATTGATCATTCTAAACTGAACATTGTTTCTCATTGAGTAAGGGCTTATAAATGAACCATAATACATGGCATCACGTAGTTTTGGATAGATTGGATTACTTGGAAGCTTTGTCATATATATATTTATGTCTCAAATTTATGTCACAATATAGAATATTGAGCTAGCTTAACGTGGGCATTGCATTTCGTATCATTTTGAGCTCTAAATCAAAAGTTATGGACGATTTAGTGCGGACATGTCAAGTTGATCGGCATGTTACAATGATCATTTTAAATGAGCTATAAATCTCATTCAGTAAAGGCTTATAAATGAAGCAAAATACGTGGGATCACGTAGTTTTGGGTAGATTGGATAACTTGGATGCTTTCTCATATCTATTTCTGTCCCAAATTTTGTCACAATATAGAAAATTGAGCTAGATTAACGTGGGCCTTTGATTTTTATCATTCTGAGCTCTAAATCAAAAGTTACGGACGATTTAGTGTGGACATGTCAAGTTGATCAACCTGATAAAACCATCATTTGAAACTGATCATTGGTGCTCATTGTGTAAAGGCAATAAATGAACATTAATGCATGGCATCATGCAGTTTTGGATAGATTGGATTACTTGGACACTTTGTGGGACCTATTTATGTCTCAAGTTTTGTTCCAATATAGAAAATTGAGCTAGCTTGACGTGGGCGTTGGATTTGTGTCATTCTTAACTCTAAATCAAAACTTACGGGTGATTTAATGTGGACATGTCAATTTGATCGGCAAGTGAAAATGATCATTCTAAACTGAGCATTGCTGTTCACTGATTAAAGGGTTATAAATGAATCATAATACATGGCATCACGTAGTTTTAGATAGATCGGACGTGGACGCTTTGTCATATCTATTTCTTTCTTAAATTTTGTCACAATATAGAAAATTGAGCAAGTTTAATTTTTTAAAAATATAGAAAATTGAGCTAGATAAACGTGAGCATTGTATTTGTGTCATTTGGACCTCTAAAATGATCAAGTTGATATAGTGCGGACATGTCAAGTTGATCGGCAAGCTAAAATTATCATTCTTAACTGATCATTGGTGCTCATTGAGTAAAGGCTTATAAATGAAGCATGATGCATGGCATCACGTAATTTGGGATAGAATGAATTAATTGGACGCTTGGTCGTATCTATTTCTGTCTCAAAATTTGTTATGATATAAAAATTGATTTAACTTAACGTGTGCTTTAGATTTGTGTCATTCCGAGCTCTAAATCAAAAGTTACCGATGATTTTGTGCGGACATGTCAAGTGGATCGGGAAGTTAAAATGATCATTCTAAGCTGATCATTGGTGGTCATTGAGTAAAGGCTTATAAATGAAGCATAATACATGGCATCACGTAATTTTGGATAGAATGGATAACATGGACGCCTTGTCATATCTATTTCTGTCTCAAATTTTGTCACAACATAGAAAATTGAGCTAGCTTAACGTGGGCTTTTGATTTGTGTCATTCTGAGCTCAAAATCAAAAGTTACGGACGATTTAGAGTGGAAATGTAGAGTTTATGTGCCAGTTAAAATGATCATTCTAAACTCATCATTGATGCTTATTGTGTAAAGGCTATAAATGAAGATAATGCATGGCATCATGCAGTTCTGGATGGATTGGATTACTTAAACGTTTTGTCGTATCTATTTATGTCTCAAATTTTGTGACAATATCGAAAATTAAGCTGGATTAACGTGGGCGGTTGATTCGTGTCATTCTGAGCTATAAATCAACAGTTACGTACGATTTAGTGTGGATATGTTAAGGTGATCGGCAATTTAAAATGATCATTCTAAACTGAACAGGGGTGCTCATTGAGTAAAGCCTTATAAATGAAGCATAATAGATGGCATCATGTAGTTTTGAATAGATTGGATAACTTGGCCACTTTGTTATAGCTATTTCTTTCTCAATTTTTGTCACAATACAGAAAATTGAGCTACCTTAACATGGACTTTTGATTTGTGTCATTCTGAGCTCTAAATCAAAAGTTATGTCTTTTAGAGTGGACATGTCAAGTTGATCTGCCAGTTAAAATGATCATTCTAAACTGATCATTGGTGCTTATTGTGTAAAGGCTTTAAATGAAGCATAATGCATGGCATCATGCATGTTTGGATGGATTGGATTACTTTAGCATTTCGTCGTACCTATTTCTGCCTCAAATTTGAGTAAAGGGTTGTTAATAAAACATAATGCATGGCATCACGTAGTTTGGGATAGAATGGATTACTTCGATGCTTCATCATATTTATTTCTGTCTCAAATTTTGTCACGGTATAGAAAATTGATCTAGCTTAACTTGGGCTTTTGATTGATGTCATCCCGAGCTCTAAATCAAAATTTACAGACGATTTTTGTGCGGACATGTCAAGTTGATCGGCATGTTAAAAAGATCACTCTAAACTGAGCATTGTTGCTCATTGAGTTAAGGCTTATAAATAAAGCATAATACATGACATCACGTAGTTTTGGATAGATTGGATTACTTGGACACTTTGTTGTATCTATTTGTTTCTTTAAATTTGTCACAATATAGAAAATTGAGCTAGGTTAACGTTGGCATTGGATTCGTGTCATTTTGATATCTAAATCAAAAGGTACGGACGATTTAGTGTGACATGTCAAGTTGATCGCCAAGTTAAAATGATCATTCTAAACTGATCATAGGTGATTGATTAAAGGGTTATTAATGAAGCATAATGCATGGCATCACGTAGTTTGGGATAGAATGGATTACTTGGACGATTCGTCGTATCTATTTTTATCTTAAATTTTATTACATATAAAAAATTGAGTAAGCTTAACATGGGGTTTAGATTGGTGTCATCCCGAACTATAAATCAAAAGTTACGGACGATTTAGTGCGGACATGTCAAGTTGATCGACATGTTAAAATGATCATTCTAAGATGAGCCTTAAAGCTCATTGAGTACAGGCATATAAATGAAGCATAATGCATGGCATCACGTAGTTTGGGATAGAATGGATTACTTGGACGATTCGTCGTATCTATTTTTATCTTAAATTTTATTACATATAAAAAATTGAGTAAGCTTAACATGGGGTTTAGATTGGTGTCATCCCGAGCTATAAATCAAAAGTTACGGACGATTTAGTGCGGACATGTCAAGTTGATCGACATGTTAAAATGATCATTCTAAGATGAGCCTTAAAGCTCATTGAGTACAAGCATATAAATGAAGCATAATACATGGCATCATGATGTTTTGGGTAGTTTGGATAACTTGGACGCTTTGTCATGTCTATTTCTGTCTGAAATTTTGTCACAGTATAGAAAATTGAGTTAGTTTAAGGTAGGCTTTTAATTTGTGTCATTATGAGCTGCAAATCAAAAGTTACGGATAATATAGTGTGGACATGTCAAGTTGATCACCCAGTTAAAATGATCATTTTAAACTTATCATTGGTGCTCATTGTGTAAATGCTATAAATGAAGCATACTGCATGGCATCATGCAGTTTTGGATAGATTGGATTACTTGGACGACTTGTCGTATCTATTTCTGTCTCAAGATTTGTCCCAATATAGAAAACTGAGCTAGCTTAACGTTGGCGTTGGATTCATGTCATTCTGAGCTCTAAATCAAAAGTTACGGACGATTTAGTGCGTACATGTCAAGTTGATCGACAAGTTAAAATGATCATTCTGAATTGAGCATTGGTGCTCATTGAGTTAAGGCTTATAAATGAAGCATAATACATGGCATCACGTAGATTTGGATACATTGGATTACTTTGACTCTTTGTTATATCTATTTTTTCTTAAAATTTGTCACAATATAGAAACTTGAGCTAGGTTAATGTTGGCATTGGATTCGTGCCATATTGAGATCCAAATCAAACATTACGGACGATTTAGTGTGACATGTCAAGTTGATCGCCAAGTAAAAATGATCATTCTAAACTGATCATAGATGCTCATTGAGTAAAGGGTTGTTAATAAAGCATAATGCATGGCATCACGTAGTTTGGGATAGAATGGATTACTTGGATGCTTCATCGTATCTATTTTTGTCTCAAATTTCGTCATGGTATAGAAAATTGATCTAGCTTAACTTGGGCTTTAGATTAGTGTCATCCCGAGCTCTAAATCAAAAGTTGCAGACGATTTTGTGCGGACATGTCAAGTTGATCGGCATGTTAAAATGATCACTCTAAACTAAGCATTGGTGCTCATAGAGTTAAGGCTTATAAATAAAGCATAATACATGGCATCACGTAGTTTTGGATAGATTGGATTACTTGGATACTTTGTTGTATCTATTTGTTTCTTTAAATTTGTCACAATATAGAAAATTGAGCAAGGTTAACGTTGGCATTGGATTCGTGTCATTTTGAGATCTAAATTCAAAGTTACGGACGATTTAGTGTGACATGTCAAGTTGATCACCAAGTTAAAATGATCATTCTAAACTGATCACAGGTGCTCATTGAGTGAAAGGTTGTTAATAAAACATAATGCATGGCATCACGTAGTTTGGGATAGAATGGATTACTTCAACGCTTCATCGTATTTATTTCTGTCTCAAATTTTGTCACGGTATAGAAAATTGATCTACCTTAACTTGGGCTTTAGATTGGTGTCATCCCGAGCTCTAAATCAAAAGTTACAGACGATTTTATGCAGACATGTCAAGTTGATCGGCATGTTAAAATGATCACTCTAAACTGAGCATTGTTGCTCATTGAGTTAAGGCTTATAAATAAAGCATTATACATGGCATCACGTAGTTTGGGATAGATTGGATTACTTGGACACGTTGTTGTATCTATTTGTTTCTTTAAATTTGTCAGAATATAAAAAATTGAGTTAGGTTAACGTTGGCATTGGATTCGTGTCATTTTGATATCTAAATCAAAAGTTACGGACGATTTAGTGTGACATGTCAAGTTGATCACCAAGTTAAAATGGTCATTCTAAACTGATCATTGGTGCTCATTGATTAAAGGGTTGTTAATGAAGCATAATGCATGGCATCGCGTAGTTTGGGATAGAATGGATTACTTGGACTATTCGTCGTATGTATTTCTATCTTAAATTTTATTACGATATAAAAAATTGAGGTAGCTTAACATGGGCTTTAGATTGGTGTCATCCCGAGCTATAAATCAAAAGTTACGGACAATTTAGTGCGGACATGTCAAGTTGGTCGGCATGTTAAAATGATCATTCTAAGATGAGCATTAAAGCTAATTCAGTAAAGGCTTATAAATGAAGCATAATACATGGCATCACGATGTTTTGGGTAGTTTGGATAACTTGGACGGTTTGTCATATCTATTTCTGTCTGAAATTTTTTCACACTATAGAAAATTGATTTAGTTTAAGGTAGGCTTTTAATTTTTGTCATTATGAGCTTCAAATCAAAAGTTATGGATAATATAATGTGGACATGTCAAGTTGATCAGCCAGTTACAATGATCATTTTAAACTTATCATTGGTGCTCATTGTGTAGATGCTATAAATGAAGCATACTACATCGCATCATGCAGTTTTGGATAGATTGGATTACTTGGACGACTTGTCGTATCTATTTCTGTCTAAAGATTTGTCCCAATATAGAAAATTGAGCTAGCTTAACGTGGGCGTTGGATTCATGTCATTCTGAGCTCTAAATCAAAAGTTACGGACGATTTAGTGCGTACAAGTCAAGTTGATCGACAAGTTAAAATGATCATCTAAATTGAGCATTAAAGCTCATTGAGTAAAGGCTTATAAATGAAGCAAAATACAGGGCATCACGTAGTTTGGGATAGAATTGATTACTTGGACGCTTTGTCATATTTATTTCTGTCTTTAATTTTATCACGATATAAAAAATTGAGCTAGCTTAACATGGGCAATAGATTGGTGTCATCCCGAGCTCTAAATCAAATGTTACGGAAGATTTAGTGCGGACATGTCAAGTTGATCGGCATGTGAAAATGATATTCTAAGATGAGCATTAAACCTCATTGAGTAAAGGCTTATAAATGAAGCATGATACATGGCATCACGTAGTTTTGGATAGATTAGATAACTTGGATGCTTTGTCATATCTATTCCTGTATGAAATTTTGTCACAATATAGAAAATTGAGTTAGCTTAACGTAGGCTTTTAATATGTGTCATTTTAGGTTGCAAATCAAAAGTTACGGATAATATAGTGTGGACATGTCAAGTTTTCCAGCCAGTTAAAATGATCATTTTAAACTTATCATTGGTGTTCATTGTGTAAAGGCTATAAATGAAGCATAAATGCATGGCATCATGCAGTTTTGGATAGATTGGATAACTTTAACACCTTGTCGTATCTATTTAGGTCTCAAATTTTGTCCCAATATAGAAAATTGAGCTAGCTGAACGTGGGCATTGAATTCATATCATTCTGAGCTCTAAATCAAAATTTACGGACGATTTAGTACTGACATGACAAGTTGATCGGCAAGTTAAAATGATCATTCTAAACAGAGCATTGGTGCTCATTGAGTTAAGGCTTTTAAATGAAGCATAATACATGGCATCAAGTAGTTTTGGATAGATTGGATTACTTGGACACTTTGTTGTATCTATTTCTTTCTTAAAATTTGTCACAACATAGAAAATTGAGCTAGGTAAACATTGGCATTGGATTTGTGTCATTTTGAGATCTAAATAAAAAATTACGGACAATTTAGTGTGACATGTCAAGTTGATCGCCAAGTTTAAATGATCATTCTAAACTGATCATAGGTGCTCATTGAGTGAAGGGTTGTTCATAAAGCATAATGCATGGCATCGCGTATTTTGGGATAGAAATGATTACTTAGACACATCCTCGTATCTATTTCTTTCTCAAAATTTGGCACGGTACAGAAAATTGAGCTAGCTTAACTTGGGATTTAGATTGGTGTCATCCCAAGCTCTAAATCAAAAGTTACGGACGATTTAGTGCGAACATGTCAAGGTTATCAGCGAGTTAAAATGATCATTATAAACTGATCACTGGTGCTCATTGAATAAAGGCTATAAATGAAGTAAAATACATGAAATCACATAGTTATGGAGAAATTAAATTACCTGGACGATTTGTCGTACCTATTTCGTTCTTAAATTTTGTCAAGTTGCTGATTTGTAACTTTTGATTTAGAGCTTGGAATGACACCAATCTAAAGCTTCCAAGTAGCTTCCAAACTACGTAGGTTAATGTGGGCATTGGATTCGTGTCATTTTGAGCTCTAAATCAAAAGTTACGAATGATTTAGTGCGGACATGTTAAGTTGATCGGCAAGTTAAAATGATCATTCCAAACTGATCATAGGTGCTCATTGGGTAAAGTCTATAAATGAAGCATAATGCAAGACATCACGTAGTTTGGGATAGAATGTACTACTTGGATAATTTGTCGTATTTATTTCGTTCTCAAATTTTATCACGATATAGAGAATTGAACTAGCTTAACGTGGGCTTCAGATTGGTGTCATTCCAAGCTCTAGATCAAAAGTTACAAATGATTTGGTGCGTAAATGTCAAGTTGATCGGCAAGTTAAAATGATCATTCTGAACAGAGCATTGGTGCTCATTGATTAAGGGCATATAAATGAATCATAATACATGGCATCACGTAGTTTTGGATAGATTCGATAACTTGCACACTTTGTCATATCTATTTTGGTCTCCAATTTTGTTACAATATAGAAAATTGAGCTAGCTTAACGTGGACTTTTGATTTGTGTCATTCTGAGCTCTAAATAAAAATTTATGGACGATTTAGTATGGACATGTCAAGTTGATCAGTCAGTTAAAATGATCATTCTAAACTGATCATTGGTGCTCACTGTGTAAAGACTATATATGAAGCATAATGCATGGCATCATGCATTTTTTGTTAGATTGAATTACTTGTACGCTTTATCGTATCTGTTTATGTCTCAAATTTTTTCAATATATAAAAAATTGAGCTAGTTTAACGTGGGCCTTTGATTTGTGTCATTCTGAGCTCTAAACCAAAAGTTACAGACGAGTTTTTTAGTGTGGACATGTCAAGTTGGTTCGCCAGTTAAAATAATCATTGTAAACTTATCATTGGTGCTCATCGTCTAAAGGCTATAAATGAAGCATAATGCATAGCATCATACAGTTTGGGATATCTTGGATTACTTAGACGATTTGTGGTGTCTATTTCTGTTTCAAATATTGTCAAAATATTAAAACTTGAGCTAGATTAACGTGGGCGTTTGATTCGTGTCATTCCGAGCTCTAAATCAAAAGTTACTAACGATTTAGTGCAGACATGTCAAGTTGATTGGCAAGTTAAAATAATCATTCTAAATTGAGCATTGGTGCTCAATGAGTAAAGGCTATAAATGAAGCATAATACATTGCATCACGTAGTTTTGGATAGATTGGTTTACTTGAACACTTTGTCGTATCTATTTCTTTCTTAAATTTTGTCACAATATAGAAAATTCAGCTAGGTTAATGTGGGTATATTGGATTCGTGTCATTCCGAGCTCTAAATCAAAATTTACCGACGATTTAGTGCGGACATGTCAAGTTGTTTGGCCAGTTAAAATGATCATTCTAAACTGAGCATTGGTGCTCATTGAGTAAGCGCTTATAAATGAAGCATAATACATGGCATCACGTAGTTTTTGATAGATCGAATAACTTGAATGCTTTTTCGTATCTATTTATGTCTCAAATTTTGTCACATTATAGAAAATTGAGCTTGCATAACGTGGCCATTTGATTTGTATCCATCTGAGCGCTAAATCAAAAGGTACGGACGATCTACAGCGGACATGTCAAGTTGATCGTCAAGTTAAAATGATCATTCTAAACGGACCACTGGTGCTCATTGAGTAAAGGCTTTTAAATGAAGCATAATACATGGAATCAGGTAGTTTTGGATAGATTGGATTACTTGGACGCTTTGTCGTATCTATTTTATTCTTAAATTTTGTCACAATATAGAAAATTGAGCTAGGTTAACGTGGGCATTGGATTCGTGTAATTTTGAGTTCTAAATAAAAACTTACGAACGATTTAGTGCGGACATTTTCAGTTGATCGGCAAGTTAAAATGATCATTCTAAACTGAGCATTGGTGCTCAGTGAGTAAAAGCTTATAAATGAAGCATAATACACGGCATCACGTAGTTTTGGATAGATTAGATTACTTGGACGCTTTGTCTTATCTATTTCTTTCTTGAATTTTGTCACAACATAGAAAATTGAGCTAGGTTAACGTGGGCATTGGATTCATGTCATTTTGATCTCTAAATCAAAAGATACAGGTGAATTGGTGCGGAAAGGTCAAGTTGATCGGCAAGTTAAAAAGATCATTCAAAAATGGTCATTGGTGCTCATTGAGTATAGGCTTATCAATGAAGCATATTGAAAGTCATCACACTATTTTGGATAGGTTGGATTACTTGGAAGCTTTGTCGTATCTATTATTATCTCAAATTCTGTCAAAATATAGAAAATTGAGCTACCTTAATGTGGGATTTGGATTTGTGTCATTCTGAGCTCTAACTCAAACGTTACGGACAATTTAGTGTGGACATGTCAAGCTTGATCAGCATGTTAAAATGATCATTCTAAATTGAGCATTGGTGCTCATTAAGTAAAGGCTTGTAAATGAAGCATAATGCAAGGCATCACGTAGTTTGGGATAGAATGATTTACTTGGACGCCTGGTTGTATCTATTTATGCCTCAATTTTTTTCACGATATAGAAAATTGAGCTAATTTAGAGTGGGCTTTTGATTGGTGTCATTCTGAGATCTAAATCAAAAGTTACGGACGATTTAGTGTGGAAATGTCCAGTTGATCGGCAAGTTAAAATGATCAATCTAAACTGAGCATTGGTGCTCATTGAATAAAGCCTTATAAATGAATCATAATACATGGCATCACGTAGTTTTGGATCGATTGGATAACTTGGACGCTTTGTCTTATCTATTTCGGTCTCAAATTTCGTAACATAATAAAAAATTGAGCTACCTTAACGTGGGCTTTTGATTTGTGTCATTCGGAGTTCTAAATCAAAAGTTATGGACGATTTAGTGTGGATATGTGAAGGTTATCAGCTAGTTAAAATGATCATTATAAACTATCATTGGTGCTAATTGAATAAGCGTTATAAATGAAGCATAATACAGGAATCACGTAATTTCGGATAAATTAGATTACTTGGACGCTTTGTCATATCTATTTCGTTCTTAAATTTTGTCACAATATAGAAAACGGACGTAGGTTAACATGGGCATTGGATTCGTGTCATTTTGAGCTCTAAATCAAATGTTACGAACGATTTAGTGCGGATCTGATAAGTTGATCGACAAGTTAAAATAATAACTCTAAACTGATCATTGGTGCTCATTGGGTAAATGATATAAATGAAGCATAATGCAAGGCATCACGTAGTTTGGGATAGAATGGACTACTTGGACGCTTCATCGTATCTTTTTTGGTCTCAAAATTTGTCACGATATAGAGATTTGAGCTAGCTTAACGTGGGATATAGATTGGTGTCATTTCAAGCTCTAAATCAAAAGTTACAAATGATTTAATGCGGACATGTCAAGTTGATTGGCAAGTTAAAATGATCATTCTAAACAGAGCATTGGTGCTCATTGATTAAAGGCTTATAAATGAATCATAATACATGGTATCACGTAGTTTTGGATAGATTGGATAACTTGAACGTTTTGTCATATCTATTTCGGTCTGAAATTTTGTCACAATATAGAAAATTTAGCTAGCTTAACGTGGACTTTTGATTTATGTCATTCTGAGCACTAAATCAAAAGTAATGGACGAATTAGAGTGGACATGTCAAGTTGATCAGCATGTTAAAATGATCATTCTAAACTGATCATTGGGGCTCATTGTGTAAAGCCTATATATGAAGCATAATGCATGGCAGCATGCAGGTTTTGTTAGATTAGATTACTTGGACGCTTTGTCGTATCTATTTCTGTATCTAATTTTTTCAAAATATAGAATATTGAGCTAGTTTAATGTGTGCTTTTTATTTGTGTCATTCTGAGCTCTAAATCAAAATTTACGGACGATTTAGTGTGGATATGTCAAGTTGATCCACCAGTAAAAATAATCATTGTAAACTGATCATTGGTGCTCATTGTCTAAAGGCTATAAATAAAGCATAATGCATGGCATCATACAGTTTTGGATGGATTGGATTAATTGGACTATTTGTGGTATCTATTTTTGTTTCAAATTTTGTCACAATATAGAAAATTGAGCTAGCTTAACGTAAGCGTTGGATTCGTGTCATTCTGAGCCCTAAATCAAAAGTTACAGACGATTTAGTGCGTACATGTTAAGTTGATGACAAGTTAAAATGATCATTCTAAATTGACCATTGGTGCTCATTGAGCAAAGGCTATAAATGAAGCATAATACATGGCATCATGTAGTTTAGATAGATTGGTTTACTTGGATGGTTTTTCATATCTATTGAGTACTTGGGCGTCTGGTCGTATCGATTTATGTCTCAATTTTTGTCACGATATAGAAAATTGAGCTAGCTAAATGGGGGCTTTAGATTTTTTTCATTCCGAGCTCTGAATCAAAAGTTACGGACGATTTAGTGCGGACATGTCAAGTTAATCGGCAAGTTAAAATGATCATTCTAAACTGAGCACTGGTATTCATTGATTAAAGGCTTATAAATGAATCATAATACACGGCATCACATAGTTTTAGATAGATTGGATAACTTGGACGCTTTGTCATATCTATTTCGGTCTCAAATTTTGTCACGATATAGAAGATTGAGGTAGCTTAACGTGGGCTTTTCATTTGTGTCATTCTGATCTCTAAATCAAAAGTTACAAAAGATTTTGTGTGGACATGATGTAAGATTGAGTATCAATCTTACAAATGGTACAGCCATGACTCGCAAGGCCTAGAATCTCTCTTGGCTTAAGCGGGCAAAGGAACTAAAAGGAGGGGGTTTTGATCGAATCACACAATCAAAGGTGAACCAAGGGAGTTTGAATCTCTCAAACTAACCAGGTCGTGGCTTCAATAGAAAGGAAGTGAATCACACACTTAACTTCTAAAGAATAAAAAAAAGTTCAAAGACAAGGCTTTGAAGAAAATACTTTGTATTCAACTTTTATTTCAATGGTGGTCTATCTTTACAATGATGTCGTGCTGAGCTTATATAGTGCTCCTAGCAATGGTTCTAAACCTAAAAAGGAGAAAAGGAAATCATATATTTAAAATATATGGCTGTTGGCCATTAATGTCTAGTTTGGCCAACAAGGAAAGTGTATATGCTTGTATCTTGAGAGCTTTGGGGCGAATGTAATGTGTCTAGGTACTTCCTGGATGCTTTGGAAAGTCCTCAATACGTGCCCAAGATGCAAGGAATAGAGATATTGCAATCTGAACACATTAAGTGCACTTCGGTCCATATATGGCAAGTCTTGGAGGACAGGGATTCGCCTGATCCTCTGGTGGCTGTTGAATGGTAGGTTTATTTTGGGCTTCCTTAGGGCCTTAATATTATATCCTGGACGCCATGTTTTGGTATGCAAGTGATTAAACCAGTTGGCCATCTCACTTGCCATAAACGGCTCCAATCGGTTCATTTGAAGGCACGGATGGACCCGCCTGGTCCAAGGCGTGTTTGAGCTTCTAGAAGTGCTTAAGGGAACTCCTAGAAGTACTAAAAAGTCTCCTGGTCGCCAAAGAAACGTTTGGAGACTTTCATATATAGAAAGTTCCAAATATGGTAAGTTTCGAAAACTCCATTTTGATGTATGGTGCATGACTTGATCTGGCCTTGTTTTGGGTGAGCTGCATCTCGCCGCGTGTCCTCTGTGAGTCAGGATTATAGGCCAGGTTTGCTCTTGGCTGGCCGCTTCTTGTTTAAGCTTGGATTCATGAAGATACACCCATGTATCCTTTTGTGCATATTTGGCTGCCTTTGTGTTCCTTGGGCCGGCCGGTCCGGGCCATTGGCCGGGGGTTAGGCTGATGACCTCATCAGGACATGTCAAATTGATCAGCCAGTTAAAATGGTCATTCTAAACTGATCCCTGGTGCTCATTCTGTAAAGGCTATAAATGAAGCATAATGTATGGCATCACTCAAATTTGGATAGATTCGATTACTTGGATGCTTTGTCATATCTATTTCTGTCTCAAATTTTGTCATAATATAAAAAATTGAGCTAGGTTAACGTGGGCATTGGATTCGGGTCATTTTGAGCTCTAAGTCAAAAGTTACGAACGACTTAGTGCGGACATGTCAAGTTGATTGGCAAGTTAAAATGATCATTATAAACTGAGCATTGGTGCTCATTGAGTAAAAGCTTATAAATGAAGGATAATACATGGCATCACGTAGTTTTGGATAGATTGCATTACTTGGACCCTTTGTCGTATCTATTTCGTTCTTAAATTTTGCCACAATGTAGAAAATTGAGCTAGATTAACGTCGGAATTGGAATCATGTCATTCTGATGTGTAAATCAAAAGGTACGGATGATAAGTGTGGACATGTCAAGATGATCAGCCAGTTAAAATGATTATTATAAACTGATCATTGGTGCTCACTGTGTAAACGCTATAAATGAATCGTTACGAATGGAAACATGCACATTTGGATATATTGGATTACTTAGCCTCTTTGTTGTATCCATTTCTGTCTCAAATTTTGTCACGATATAGAAAATTGAGCTAGCTAACGTGGGCTTTAGACTAGTCTCATTCCGAGCTCTAAATCAAAAGTTACGGACGATTTAGCGCGGACATGTCAAGTTGATCGGCATGTTAAAATGATCATTCTAAACTGATCATTGGTTCTCATTGAGTAAAGGCTTGTAAATGAAGCATAATGCATGCCATCACGTAGTTTGGGATAGAATGGATTACTTGGACGCTTGATCGTATCTATTTCTATCTCAAATTTGTGACGATATAGAAAATTGAGCTAGCGAAACGTGGGCTTTAGATTGGTTCCATTCCGAGCTCTAATTCAAAAGTTACAAATGATTTAGTGCGGACATATCAAGTTGATCGGCAAGTTAAAATGATCATTCTAAACTGTGCATTGGTGGTCATTGATTAAAGGCTTATAAATGAATCATCATACATGGCATCACATAGTTTTGGATAGATTGGATGACTTGGACGTTTTGTCATATCTATTTCTTTCTCAAATTTTGTCACAATATAGAAAATTGAGCTAGCTTAAAGTGGCTTTTGATTTGTGTCATTCTGAGCTCTAAATCAAAATGTCCGCACGATTTGGTGTTGACATGTCAAGTTGATAAGCCAGTTAACATGATCATTCTAAACTGATCATTGGTGCTCATTATGTAAACGCTATAAATGAAGCATAATGCACGTTATCATTCAGTTTTGGATAGATTGGATTACTTGGACGCTTTGTCGTATCTATTTCCGTCTCAAATTTTTTCACAATATAGAAAATTGAGCTAGCTTATCGGGGGTGTCGGATTTGTGTCATTTTGAGCTCTAAATCAAAAGCTACGAATGATTTAGTGAGGACATGTCAAGTTGATCGGCAAGTTAAAATGATCATTCTAAACTGAGCATTGGTGCTCATTTAGTAAAGGCTATAAATGAAGCATAATACATGGGATCACGTAGTTTTGGATAGATTGGATTACTTGGAAGCTTTGTCGTATCTATTTCTTTCTTAAATTTGGTCACAATATAGAAAATTGATCTAGGTTAACGTAGGCATTGGATTCGTGTCATTTTGAGCTCTATTTCAAAGGTTACAAATGATTTAGTGCGAACATGTCAAGTTGATCAGCAAGTTTAAATGATCATTCTAAACTTATCATTGATGCTCATTGAGTAAAGGTTTGTAAATGAAGCATAATGCAAGGCATCACATAGTTTGGGATAGAATGGATTACTTGCACCCTTGGTCATATCAATTTCTGTCTCAAAATTTGTCACGATATAGATAAGTGAGCTAGCTTAACTTGGGCTTTATATTGGTGTCATTTGGAGCTCTAAATCAAAACTTACAGACGATTTAGTGTGGACATGTCAAGTTGATCGGCAAGGTAAAATGATCATCTAAATTGAGAATTGGTGCTCATTGTGAAAAAGCTTATAAATGAAGCATAATACATTGCATCACATAGTTTAGGATAGATTGGATTACTTGGACGCTTTTTCGTATCTCTTTCGTTCTAAAATTTTGTCACAATAAAGAAAATTGAGCTAACTTAACGTAGGCTTTGGATTCCGGTTATTCTCAGCTCTAAATCATAAGTTATGGATGATTTAGTGCGGACATGTCAAGTTGATTAGCAAGATAAAATGATTATTCTAAACTGAGCATTGGTGCTCATTGAGTATTAGCTTAATACATGGCATCACGTAGTTTTTATTAGATTGGATTACTTGGACGCTTTGATGTAGCTCTTTCCTTTAAATTTTGTCACAATATAGAAAATTGAGCTAGCTTAATGTGGGCGTTAGCTCTAACTCAAAAGTTACGGACGATTTAGTGCGGACATGTCAAGTTGATCAGCAAGTTAAAATCCTCATTCTAAACTGAGCATTGGTGCGCATTGAGTAAAGGCTATAAATGAAGCATAGTACATGGCATCACGTAATTTTGGATCGATTGGATTATTTGGACGCTTTGTCGCATCTATTTCTTTTTTAAATGCTGTCACAATATAGAAAATTGATCTCGGGTAACGTGGGCATTGGATTCGTGTCATTTTGAGCTCTAAATCAAAGGTTATAGACGATTTAGTGCAGAAATGTCAAGTTGATTAGCAAGTTAAAATGATCCTTCTAAACTGATCTTTGGTGCGCATTTAGTAAAGGCTTTGAAATGAAGCATAATGCAAGGCATCACGTAGTTTTGGGATAGAATGGATTACTTGGACGCTTGGTGGTATATATTTCTGTCTCAAATTTTTTCATGATATTGAAAATTGAGCTAGGTTAACGTGGGCTTTAGATTGGTGTCATTTTGAGATCAAAAGCTAAGGACGATTTAGTGCGAACATGTCAAGTTGATCGGCAAGTTAAAATGATCATTCTAAATTGGGCATTGGTGCTTGTACACTTTGTCATATCTATTTCTGTCTCAAATTTTGTCACAATAGAGAAAATTGAGCTAGCATAATGTGGGATTTTTATTTGTGTCATTCTGAGCTCTAAATCAAAAGTTACGGACAATTTAGTGTGCACATGTCAAGTTGATCAGACAGTTAAAATGGTCATTCTAAACTGATCATTGGTGCTCCTTGTGTAAAGGCTATAAATGAAGCATAATGCATGGCATCATTCTGTTTTGGATAGATTGGATTGCTAGGAAGCTTTGTCATATCTGTTTTTGTCTTAAATTTTGTCGCAATATTGAAGATTAAGGTAGCATAACGTGGGTGTTGCATTCGTGTTATTCTGAGCTCTAAATCAAAAGTTATAGACGATTTAGTGCAAACATGTCAAGTTGATCGGAAAGTTAAAATGATCATTCTAAACAGAGGAGTGGTGATCATTGAGTAAAGGTTTATAAATTAAGTATAATACATGGCATCACGTATTTTTGGATAGATTGTATTACTTGAACGTTTTTTCGTATCTATTTCTTCCTTAAATTTTGTCTCAATATAGAAAATTGATCTATGTTAATGTGGGCATTGGATTCGTGTCATTTTGAGCTCTAAATCAAAAGGTACATATGTTTTAGTGCGGACAAAGTTGATCAGTTAGTTAAATGATCATTCTAAACTGATCATTGGTGCTCATTGATTAAAGGCTTATAAATGAATCATAATACATGGAATCACTTAGTTTTAGATAGATTGGATAACTTAGACGCTTTGTCATATATATTTCTATCTCAAATTTTGTCACAATATAGAAAATTGAGCTAGCTTAAAGTGGGCTTTTGATTTGTGTCATTATGATCTCTAAATCAAAAGGTTTGGACGATTTGGTATGGACATGTCAAGTTGATCAGCCAGTTAAAATGATCATCCGAAACTGATCATTGGTGCTCATTGTGTAAAGGCTATAAATGAAGCATAATGCTTGGCAACATTCATTTTTGGATATACTGGATTACTTGGACGTTTTGTCGTATCTATTTCTGTCTCAAATTTTTTCATGATATAGAAAATTGAGCTAGGTTAACGTGGGCTTTAGATTGGTGTCATTTTGAGAGCAAAAGCTATGGACGATTTAGTGCGGACATGTCAAGCTGATCGGAAAATTAAAATGATCATTTTAAACTGGGCATTGGTGCCCATTGACTAAAGGCTTATAAATGAATCATAATACATTGCACATAGTTCTGGATTGATTGGATAACTTGGACTCTTTGTCATATCTATTTTTGTCTCAAATTTAGTCACAATATAGAAAATTGAGCTACCTTAAAGTGGGCTATTGATTTGTGTCATATTGAGCTCTAAATCAAAAGTTACGGACGATTTAATGGGGACATGTCAAGTTGATCAGCCAGTTAAAATGATTATTCTAAACTGATCATTGGTGTTCATTGTGTAAAGGCTATAAATGAAGCATAATGCATGAGATCATTCAGTTTTGTATAGATTGGATTACTTGAACGCTTTGTCGTGTCTATTTCTGTCTAAAATTTTGTCACAATATAGAAAATTGAGCTAGCTTAACATGGGCATTGGATTCGTGTCATTCTGAGCTCTAAATCAAAAGTTATGGACGATATAGTGCGGACATGTCAAGTTGATCGGCAAGTTAAAATGAACATTCTAAACCGAGTATTGGTGCTCATTGAGTAAAGGCTTGTAAATGAAGTATAACACATGGCATCACATAGTTTTGGATAGATTGGATTATTTGGACGCTTTGTGGTATCTATTTCTTTCTTAAATTTTGTCAAATTTAGGAAATAGAGCTAGGTTAAGATGGGCAATAGATTCGTGTCATTTTGAGCTCTAGATCAAAATTTACAGACGATTCAGTGCAGACATGTCAAGTTGATCAGCAAGTTAAAATGATCATTCTACATTGATCATTGGTTCTCATCGAGTAAAGGCTTGTAAATTAAGCATAATGCATGACATCACGTAGTTTGGGATAGACTGGATTACTTGGACGCTTGGTCATATCTATTTTTGTCTCAAATTTTGTCAAGATATAGAAAAATGAAATTGCTTAACGTGGGCTCTAGGTTGGTGTCATTCCGAGCTCTAAATCAAAAGTTACGGAAGATTTATTGCGGATATGTCAAATTGATCGGCAAGTTAAAATGATCATTCTAAACTGAGCATTGCTGCTCCTTGATTAAAGGCTTATAAATGAATCATAATACATCGCATCACGAAGTTTTAGATAGATTGGATAACTTGGGCGCTTTGTCATATCTATTTCTGTCTCAAATTTTTTCATATACACAAATTTAGCTAGCTTAACGTGGGGTTTTGATTTGTGTCTTTCTGTGCTCTAAATCAAAAGTTGCGGATGATTTAGTGTGGACATGTCAAGTTGATCAGCAAGTTAAAATGATTATTTTAAACTTATCATTGGTGTTCATTGTGTAAAGGCTATAAATGAAGCATAATACATGGCATCATTCAGTTATGGATAGATTGGGTTACTTGGACGCTTTTTTGTCATATCTATTTCTATCTCAAATTGTGTCACAATATAGAAAATTGAGCTAGCTTAACGTGGGCGTTAGATTCGTGTCATTCTGAGATCTAAATCAAAAGTTACGGACGATTTAGTGTGATCATGTCAAGTTGATCGGCAATTTAAAATGATCATTCTAAATTGAGCTCTTAATCAAAGGCTTATAAAGGAATCAGAATACATGGCATCACGTAGTTTTGGATAGATTGGATAACTTGGACGCTTTGTCGTATCTATTTATGGCTTTAAATTTGTTACAATATAGAGAGTTGAGCTAGCTTAATGTTGGCATTGGATTCGTGTCGTTCCGAGCTCTAAATCAAAAGTTACAAACGATTTAGTGCGGACATGTCAAGTTGATCGGCAAGTTAATATGATCATTGGAGCTCATTGAGTAAAGGCTTATAAATGAAGCATCATGCATGGCCTCACGCAGTTAAGGATAGATTGGATTACTTGGATGCTTTGCTGTATCTGTTTCTGTCTCAAATTTTATCACAATATAGAAAATTACGCTAGCTTAACATGGGCTTTGGATTTGTTTCATTCTGAGCTCTAAAGCAAAAGTTACGGACGTTTTAGTGCGGACATGTAAAGTTCGTCGGCCAATTAATATGATCATTCTAATTTGAACATTGGTGCTCATTGAGAAAATCCATATAAATGAGGCATAATGCATGGCGTCACATAGTTTTGGATATATTGGATTAGGTGGACGCTTCGTCGTATCTGTTTATGTCTTAAATTTTGTTACAATATAGATAATTGACCTAGCTTAACGTGGACATTGGATTCGTGTCATTCGGAGCTCTAAATCAAAAGTTACAGACGATTTAGTGCATACATGTCAAGTTGATCGGCAAGTTAATATGATCATTCTAAACTGATCATTGGAGCTCATTGAGTAAAGGCTTATAAATGAAGCATAGTGCATGGCATCAAGTAGTTTTGGATAGATTGGATTACTTGGATGCTTTGTCGTATCTATTTTTGTCTCAAATTTTGTCAGAATATAGGGACTTGAACTAGGTTAACGTGGGCATTGGATTCGTGTCATTTTAACTTCTAAATTAAAAGTTACATACGATTTAGTTCGGACATGTTAAATTGAATGGAAAGTTAATATGATCATTCGAAACTGATCATTGGTGCTCATTGAATAAAGGCTTATAAATGAAGCATATTGCATGGCATCACGCAGTTCGGAATGGATTAGATTAGTTGGATGCTTTGTCGTATCTATTTCGGTCTCAAATGTTTTTCACAATATACAAACTTGAGCTAACTTAACGTTCGCATTGCATTCTTGTCATTCTGAGCTATAAATCAGAAGTTATGGAAGATTTAATGTAAACATGTCAAGTTGATCGGCTGGTTTAAATAATCATTCTAACCAGATGAAGCATAATGCATGGCATCACACAGTTCGGGATAGATTGGATAACTTAGATGCTTTGTCGTATCTATTTCTGTCTGAAATTTTGTCACAATATAGAGCCTTGAGCTGTAAATTAACGTGGGCATTGGATTCATGTAATTCTGAGCTGCAAATCAAAAGTCACAAATGATTTAGTGCGGACATGTCAAGTTGATCAGCAAGTTAATATGATCATTCTAAATTGATCATTGGTGCTCATTGAGTAAAAAGGCATATAAATCAAGCATAATGCATGGCATCACACATATTTGGATAGACTGGATTACTTGGACACTTTATCGTACCTATTTTGGTCTCAAATTTTGTCACAATTTAGAGACTTGAGCTAGCTCAACGTGGGCATAATGAATGGCATTACGTATTTTTGGATGGATAGGATTCTTTGGTCGCTTTGTCGTAATCTCAAATGTTGTCAAAATATAGAAAATTGAGCTACCATAATGTGGGCTTTCGATTTGTGTCATTTTGAGCTCTAAATCAAAAGTTACGGACGATTTACTGCTGACATGTCAAGTTGATCAGCCAGTTAAAATGATCAATATTAACTGATCATTTGTACTCATTGAGAAGAGGCCTATGAAGAAAGCATAATACATGGCATCACGCAGTTCGGGTAGATTGGATAACTTTTGCTTTGCCGTATCTATTTCTGTCTCAAATTTTGTCACAATATAGAGACTTGAGCTAGCTTAACGTGGGCATTGGAATCGTGTCATTCTGAGCTATAAATCAAAAGTTACCAAAGATTTAGTGCATACATGTGAAGTTGATCAGCCAGCTAAAATAATCATTCTTAACTGATTTTTGATTCTCATTGAGGAAATGTTTATAAATGAGCCATAATGAATGGCATTACGCAGTTTTGGCTAGATAGGATTCTTTGGACGCTTTGTCATAATTTCAAATTTTGTTAAAATATAGAAAATTGAGCTACCATAACGTGGGCTTTTGATTTGTGTTATTCTGAGCTCTAAATCAAAGGCTACGGACGATTTGTGCTGAGATGTCAAGTTGATCAGCCAGTTAAAATAATCATTCGTAACTGATCATTTGTGCTCATTGAGAAGAGCCCTATAAATAAAGCATAATACATGGTATCACGCATTTTGGGTAGATTGGATAATTTTGACGTTTTGTCTCAAATTTGACGCTTTGTATCTGTATGTGCTTTGTATCTATTTCTGTCTCAAATTTTATCACAATATAGAGACTTGAGCTAGCTTAACGTGGGCATTGAATTCGTGTCATTATGAGATATAAATCAAAAGTTACAGACGATGTAAATCAACATGGACTATTTCGGGCTATTTTGGTCTCAAATTTTGTCACAATATAGAGACTTGAGCTAGCTTAACGTGGGTATTGGAATCATGTCATTCTGAGCTATAAATCAAAAGGTAAAAAGGATTTAGTGCAAACATGTGAAGTTAATTGGCCAATTAAAATAATCACTCTAAACAGATCATTGGTGCTCATTGAGTGAATGCTTATTAAAGAAGAAAAATGCATTGCCTCACACAGTTTTGGATAGATTGGATTAATTTAACACTTTTTCGTATCTATTTCGGTCTAAAATTTTGTCACAATATAGAAACTTGAGCTAGTTTAAAGTGGGCATTAGATTTGTTTCATTTTAAGTTATAAATTAAAAGTTACGTAAGATTTAGTGCAGACATGTGAAGTTGATCAGCCAGCTAAAATGATCATTATAAACTGATCATTGATGCTCATTGAGTAAATGTTTATATATGAAGCATAATGAATGGCATTATGCAGTTTTGGATAGATAGGATTATTTGGACGTTTTTTCGTATCTATTTATGTCTCAAATTTTGTCAAAATATAGAAAATTGAGCTACCATAACGTGGGCTTTCGATTTGTGTCATTCTGAGCTCTAAATCGAAAGTTACAGACGATTTAGTACGGATATGTCAAGTTGATCGGCAAGTTAATATGATCATTCTAAACTGATCATTGATGCTCATTGAGTAAAGGCTTATAAATGAAGCATTATGCATGACATCACGCAGTTTGGGATATATTGGATTACTTGGCTGCTTTGTCGTATATATTTCTGTCTCAAATTTTGTCACAATATAGAAAATTACGCTAGTTTAACGTGGGCTTTGGATTTGTGTCATCTTGAGCTCTAAATCAGAAGTTATGTACGATTTAGTGCGGACATGTCAAGTTCATCGGCCAGTTAAAATGATCATTCTTAACTGATCATTGGTGCTCATTGAATCGGGGCTTATAATTGAAACATAATGCATGGAATCACACAGTTTGGGATAGATTAGGTAACTTGGACACTTTTTAATATCTATTTCTGTTTCAAATTTTATAACAATAGAGATACCTGAGTTAGCTTAGTGTGGGCATTGGATTCGTGTCATTCTGAAAACTGAATCTAAAGTTACCGACGATTTAGTGTGTACATGTCAAGTTGATCGGCAAGTTAATATGATCATTCTAAACTGATCGTTAATGCTCATTGAGTAAAGGCTTATAAACGAAGCATAATGCATGGCATCACGCAGTTCGGGATAGATTGGATTATTTGGATGCTTTGTCATATCTATTCTTGCTCAATTTTTGTCACAGTATAGAAACTTGAGCTAGCTTAACGTGGGCATTGGAATCGTGTCATTCTAAGCTATAAATCAAAATTTATGGACGATTTAATGCAGACATGTCAAGTTGATCGGTCAGTTAAAATGGTCATTCTAAACTGACCATTGATGCTCATTCTAAACTGACCATTGATGCTCATTGAGTAAATGTTTATAAATGAAGTATAATGAATGGCATTACAAAGTTTTGAATAGATAGGATTCTTTGGACGCTTTGTCATATCTATATATGTCTTAAATTTTGTCAAATTATAGAAAATTGAGCTACCAAAATTTGGGCTTTCGATTTGTGTCATTCTGAGCTCTAAATCAAAAGCTAGAGACAATTTAGTGCGGATATATTAAGTTGATCGACAAGTTAATATGATCATTCTAAACGGATCATTGGTGCTCATTGAGTAAAGGCTTATAAATGAAGCATAATGCATGGCATCACACAATTTTGGATAGATTGGATTACTTGGACGTTTTGTCGTATCTATTTCTGTCTCAAATATTGTCACAATATAAAAATTATGCTAGCTTAACGTGGGCATTGGATTCGTGTCATTCTGAGCTCTAACTCAAAAGTTACGGACGATTTAGTGCGGACATGTGAAGTTCATCGGCAAGTTAAAATAATCATTCTAATCTGAGCATTGGTGCTTATTAAATAAAGGCTTATAAATGAAGCATAATACATGGCATCACGTTCGTCTGGATATATTGGATTACTTGTACGCTTTGTCATATCTATTTTTTTCTTAAATTTTGTCACAATATAGAAAATTGAGCTATCTTAACCTGGGCTTTGGAGTTGTTTCATTCTGAGCTGTAAATCAAAAGTTACGAACGATTTAGTGAGGACATGTCAAGTACATCGGCCAGTTAAAATGATCACTCTCAACTGATCATTGGTGCTCATTGAGTAGGGGCTTATAAATGAAACATAATGCATGGAATCACGCAGTTTGGGATAGATTGGATAATTTGGAAACTTTGACGTATCTATTTCTGTCTCAAATTTTGTCACAATATGGAGACTTGATCTAGCTTAATGTGAGCATTCGATTCGTGTCACTTTGAGCTCTAAATCAAAAGTTACAAACAATTTGGTGCGTACATGTCAAGTTAATTGGCTAGTTAATATGATCATTCTAAACCGATCATTGATGTTCATTGAGTAAATGCTTATAAATGAATCATAATGCATGACATCCCACAGTTTGGGATATATTGGATTACTTGGATGATTTGTCATATCTATTTCTGTCTCAAATTTTGTCACAATATAGAAACTTGAGGTAGCATAACGTGGGAATTGCATTCATGTAATTCTAAGCTGTAAATAAAAAGTTATGGATGATTTAATGCAGACATGTCAAGTTGATCGGTCAGTTAAAATGATCATTCTAAACATATGGTTGATGCTCACTGAGTAAAGGCTTATAAATGAAGAATAATGCATGGCATCACCCAGTTCGGGATAAATTGGATAGCTTGGATACTTTTTCGTGTCTATTTTTGTCTCAAATTTTGTCAAAATATAGAGACCTGAGCTTGCTTAATGTGGGCATTGGATTCGTGTAATTATCAGCTGTAAATTAAAAGTTATAGATGATTTAGTGCGGACATGTCAAGTTGATCGGCAAGTTAATATGATCCTTATTAATTGATCATTGGTGCTCATTGAGTAAAGGCATATAAATCAAGTACAATGCATGGCATCACGCATATCTGGATAGATTGGATTATTTGGATGCTTTGTGTTATCTATTTTGGTCTCAAATTATGTCACAATATAGAGACTTGAGCTAGCTTAACGTGAGAATTGGAATCGTGTTATTGTAAGCTATAAATCAAAAGTTACGAACGATTTAGTGCAGATATGTCAAGTTGATTGGCCAATTAAAATGATTATTCTAAACTGATCATTGGTGCTCATTGAGTAAATGCTTATAAATGAAGTATAATGCATGGCATCACACAATTTTGGATAGATTGGATTACATGGACACATTGCGGTATCTATTTCGGTCTCAAATTTTGTCGCAATATAGAAACCTGAGCTAGGTTAACATGGACATTATATTTGTTTCGTTTTAAGGTATAAATCATAAGTTACGGAAGATTTAGTGCAGACATGACAAGTTGATCGGCAAGTTAATATGATCATTCTAAACTGATCATTGGTGCTTATTGAGTAAATGCATATAAATGAAGTATAATGCATGGCATCACACAATCTTGGATAGATTGGATTAGTTGAACACTTTGTCGTATCTATTTCTGTCTCAAATTTTGTCAAAATATAGAGACTTGAGCTAGCTTAACATGGGCATTGGATTCGTGTGATTCTAAGCTCTAAATCAAAAGTTACAGATGATTAACTACGAACAAGATAAGTTGATCGACAAGTTAATATGATCATTCTAAACTGAAAATTGGTGCTCATTGAGTAAATGCTTACAAATAAAGTATAAAGCAGGGCATCACACAGTTTTGGATAGATTGGATTAAATGGACACTTTGTCGTATCTATTTATGTCTCAACTTTTGTTAAAATATAGAGAGTTGTGCTAGCTTAATGTGGGCATTGGATTCGTGTCATTCTGAGCTCTAAATCAATACTTATAGACGATTTAGTACGGACGTGTCAAGTTGATTGGCAAGTTAATATAATCATTTTAAACTGATCATTGGTGTTCATTGAGTAAAAGCATATAAATAAAGCATAATTCATGGCATCACGGAGTTTGTGATAGATTGGATTACTTGGATGCTTTGTCGTATCTGTTTCGGTCTCAAATTTTGTCACAATATAGAAACCTGAGCTAGATTAACGTGGGCATTGGAATCGTGTCATTCATAGCAATAAATCAAAAGTTACGGACGATTTAGCGCAGATACGTCAAGGTTATTGGGCAGTTAAAATGATCTTTCTAAACTGATCAATGGTGCTCATTGAGTAAATGCTTATAAATGAGGTATAATCATGGCATCGCACGTTTTTGGATAGATAGGATTAGCTGGACACTTTTTCATATCTATTTCTGTCTCGAATTTGGTAAAAATATAGCGACTTGAGCCAGCTTAATATGGGCATTGGATTCGTGTCATTTTGAGCTCTAAATCAATAGTTACAGACGATTTAGTGCATACATGTCAAGTTGATCAGTAAGTTAATATAATCATTTTAAATGATGATTGGTGCTCATTGAGTAAAGACATATAAATGAAGCATAATGCATGGCATCACATAGTTTGGGATAGATTGGATTACTTGGATGATTTTTCGTATCTATCTCGGTCTCAAATTTTTTCACAATATAGAAATTTGAGCTAGATTAACGTGGGCATTGGAATCGTGTCATTCTAAGCTATAAATCCAAAGTTACGGACGATTTAGTGCAGACATGTCAAGTTGATCGGCCATTAAATATGATATTTCTAAATTGATCATTGGTGCTCATTGAGTGAATGCTTATAATTGAAGCATACTGCATGACATTACACAGTGTTGTATAGATTTGCTTACTTAGAGGTTTTTTCCAAGCAAATTTCGTGCTTACATGTGTCATTCATGGGCTTTCGATTTGATTTGATTACATGGGGTTTCAATTTGTGTCATTCTAAACTCTAAATAAAAAGTTACGGATGATTTATTGCTGACATTTCAAGTTGATCGGCCAGTTAAAATGATCATTCTTAATTGATCATTGGTGCTCATTGAGTAGAGGCCTATGAATAGAGCATAATGCATGGTTTCACATAGTTCGGGATAGATTGGATTCGTAATATAGTGACTTGAGCTAGCTTAACGTAATCATTGGATTCATGTCATTCTCAGCTATAAATCAAAAGTTACTCACGATTTTGTGCAAAAATGTCAAGTTGATCGGCAAGCTAATATGATCATTCTAAATTGATCACTGGTGCTCATTGAGTAAAGGCATATAAATGAAGCATAATGCATGGCATCATGCAGTTCTGGATATATTGGATTACTTGGACGCTTTGTTGTATCATTTCAGTCTCAAATTTGGTCACAATATAGAAAATTACGCTTGTTTAACATGGGCTTTGGATTTGTGTCAGTCTGAGCTCTAAATCAAAAGCTAAGGACAATTTAGTGCGGACATGTCAAGTTAATCGGCCAGTTAAAATGATCATTCTTAACTGATCATTGGTGCTCATTGAGTAGGGGCTTATAAATGAATCATAATGCATGAAATCATTCAGTTCGGGACAAATTGGATAACTTGAACACTTTGTCATATCTATTTCTGTCTCAAATTTTGTCAAAATATAGAGACTTGAGCTAGCTTAACGTGGGCATTGGATTCGTGTCATTCAGAGCTGTAAATCAAAAGTTACAGTCCATTTAGTACGGACATCTCAAGTTGATCGGCAAGTTAATATGATTGTTCCAAACTGATAATTGGTGCTCATTGAGTAAAGGCTTATAAATGAAGCATAATGCATGGCATCACGCAGTTTGGGATAGTTTGGATTATTTCAATGCTTTGTCGTATCTCTTTCTATCTCTAATTTGGTCACTATATAGAATATTACGCTAGTTTAACATGGGCTTTGGATTTGTGTCATTCTGTTCTCTAAATAAAAAGTTAAGGACGATTTAGTGCGGATATGTCAAGTTCATTAGCCAGTCAAAAAGATCATTCTTAATTGATCAATGATGCTCATTGAGTAGGGGATTATAAATGAAGCATAATGCATGGAATCATGCAGTTAGGGATAGATTGGATAACTTGGACACTTTTTCGTATCTATTTTTGTCTCAAATTTTATCACAATACAAAGAGTTATAGCTACCTTAATGTGAGCATTGGATTCATGTCATTCTGAGCTCTAAATCGAAAGTTACAGACGATTTAGTGCAGACATGACAAGTTGATTGGAAAGTTAATATGATCATTTTATACTGATCACTAGCACTCATTGAGTAAATGCTGATAAATGAAGAATAATGCATGGCATCACACAGTTTTGGATAGATTGCATTAGTTGGTCACTTTGTCGTATCTATTTCTATCTCAAATTTTCTCAAAATATAGAGACTTGAGCTAACTTAATGTGGGCATTGGATTAGTGTAATTATGAGCTCTAAAACAAAAGTTACAGACGATTTAGTGCGAACATGACAAGTTGATCATCAAGTTAGTATGATCATTCTAAACTGATCATTGGTGCTCATTGAGGAAATGCTTATAAATGAAGTATAATGCATGGCATCACACAGTTTTGGATAGATTGGATTAGTTGGACACTTTTTCGTATCTATTTCTGTCTTAAATTTTGTAAAAATATAGAGACCTGAGCTAGCTTAACATGAGCATTGGATTCGTGTCATTTTGAGCTCTAAATCAATAGTTACAGATGATTTAGTGCGGACGTGTCAAGTTGATCGGCAAATTAATATAATCATTTTAAACTGAGCATTGGTGTTCATTGAGTAAAGGCATATAAATGAAGCATAATGCATGCCATCACACAGTTTGGGATATATTGGATTACTTGGATGCGTTGTCGTAACTATTTCGGTCTCAAACTTTATCACAATAGGGAAACTTGAGCTAGATTAACGTGGGCATTGGAATCGTGTCATTCTAAGCTATATATCAAAAGTTATGGACGATTTAGTGCCAAAATGTCAAGTTGATGGGCCAGTTAATATGATCTTTCTAAATTGATCATTGGTGCTCATTGTGTGAAAGTTCATAATTGAAGCATACGCAGTGTTGTATAGATTTGATTACTTGGAGGTATTTTCCAAGCAAATTTAGTGTTAAATTTTATCACAATATAGAAAATTGAACTACCTTAACGTGGGCTTTGGATTTGTGTCATTCAGAACTCTAAATCGAAAGTTATTGACGATTTAGTGCGGATATGTCAAGTTGATTGGCCAGTTAAAATGATCGTTCGAAACTGATCATTGATTCTCATGGAGCAAAGGCTTATAAATGAAGCATAATAGTTTTGGATAGAATTGATTACTTGAACACTTTTTCGTATCTAATTCTATATCAAATTTTGTCACAATATAGAAAATTGAGCTAGCTTAAGGTGAGCACTTGATTCGTGTCATTTTTTGCTATAAATCAAAAGTTACCGACGATTTAGTGTGGATATGTCAGTTTGATCGGCCACTTAATATGATCTTTCTAAATTGATCATTGGTACTAATTAAGCGAAGGCTTATAAATGAAGCACAATGCATGACATCACAAAGTTTTTGATAGATTGGATTACTTGGATGCTTTGTCGTATCTATTTCTATCTATAATTTTGTCACAATATAGAAAACTGAGCTAACATAATGTGGGCTTTAGATTTGTGTAATTTTGAGCTCTAAAATTAAAAGTTACAGACGATTTAGTGCGGAGCTGTCAAGTTGATCGGCCAGTTAAAATGATCATTCTAAACTGATCATTGTTTCTCATTTAGCAAAGGCTTATAAATGAAGCATAATGCATGACATCACGTAGTTTGGGACAGATTGGATTACTTGGATACTTTTTCGTATCTAATTCTATCTTATATTTTGTCACAACAAATAAAATTCATCTAACTTAACGTGGACATTGGACACGTGTCATTTTGAGCTATAATCAAAAGTTATGGACGATTTAGTGCAGACATGTCAAGTTGATCGGACAGATAAAATGATCATTTTAAACTGATCATTGGTGCTTATAAATGAAGCATTTGTCGAATTTATAAATGACATTACACAGTTTTGGATGGATTTGAATACTTGGAGAATTTGTCGAGGCCATTTTAGTTTGAAATATTATCACAATATAAAAATTGAACTAGCTTAACGTGGGCATTGGATTCGTATCACTCTGAACTCTTAATCAAAAGTTACGGATGATTTAGTGCGGATATGTCAAGTTGAACGGCCAGTTAAAATGATTATTTTGAAGTGATCATTGGTGCTCATTGAGTAAAGGCTTATTAATGATAACGCAATTTTGGATAGATTTGATTACATGGACGCTATTTCGTATCTAATTCTGTCTGAAATTTTGTCACAGTATAGAAAATTGAGCTAGGTTAACGTGCACATTGGATTCGTGTAATTCTGAGCTATAAATCAAAACTTATGGACGATTTAGTGCAGACATGTCAAGTTGATCGGGCTGTGAAACGATCATTTTAAACTGATCATTGGTGCTCATTGAGTAAAGGCTTATAAATGAAGCAAAATGCATGACATTACACAGTTTTGGATGGATTTTATTGCTTGGCAGATTTTTCGAGGCAGTTTTAGTCTGAAATTTTATCAAAATATATAAAATTGAACTATATTGACGTGGGTACCGGATTCGTGTCATTCTGAGCTATGAATCAAAAGTTATAGATGACTTTGTTCGGGCATGTCAAGTTGATCGGCTAGTTAATATGATCATTCTAAATTGATCATTGCTGCTCGTTAAGCAAAGGCTTATAAATGAAGCATAATGCATGGCTTCACACAGTTTGGGATAGATTGGATTACTTGAATGCTTTGTCGTATCTATTTCTATCTTAAACTTCGTCACAATATTAAAAATTGAGCTAGCTTAAGGTGGACATTGGACTTATGTCATTCTTAGCTATAAATCAAAAGTTATACACGATTTAGTTCAGAGATGTCAAGTTGATCGGCTAGTTAATATGATCATTCTAAACTGATTCATTGCTTCTCATTAATCAAAGGCTTTGAAATGAAGCTTGATGCATGGCATCAATCAGTTTGGTATAGATTGGATTACTTGGATGCTTTGTCATATCTAGTTGTGTCTCAAATTTAATCACGATATAGAAAATTGAGCCAGCTTAACCTGGATATTGGATTCGTATCATTTTGAGCTAAAAATCAAAAGCTATAGACGATTTAGTTTGGACATGTCAAGTTGATCGGCCACTTAGAATGATCATTCTAAACTGATCATTGCTGCTCATTCAGCAAAGGATTACAAATGAAGCATAATGCATGGCATAACTAAATTTGGGACAAATTTGATTACTTGGATACTTTGTCGTATCTATTTTGATCTCAAATTTTGTCACAACATAGAAAATTGAGCTAATTTAACGTGGACATTGGAATCATGTCATTTTGAGCTCTAAATCAAAAGTTACAGACGATTTAATGCGGACATGTCAAGTTGATCGGCTAGTTAGAATGATCATTCTCAAGTGATCATTGCTGCTCATTGAGTAAAGGCTTATTAATAAAGCATAATGCATGGCATCACATAGTTTTGGATAGATTGGATTACATGGATGCTATTTCGTATCTAGTTTTGTTTTCAATTTTGTCACAATATAGAAAACTAAGCTAGCTTTACATGGACATTGGATTCGTGTCATTTTGAGCTTTAAATCAAAAGTTATGAACGATTTATTGTAGACATGTCAAGTTGATCGGGCAGTGAATATGATGATCCTAAACTGATCACTAGTGCGCAATGCATTGCAGCACGCAGTTTTGGATAGATTGGATTACTTCGATGCTTTGCATTATCTATTTTTTTCTCAAATTTTTTCATAATATTGAAAATTGAGCTAGTTTAACGTGGGCATTGGATTCATGTCATTTAGTGCGGAAATGTCAAGTTGATCAGGTAGTTAAGATGATCATTCGAAACTGATCATTGGTGCCAATTGAGTAAAGGCTTATAAAAGAAACGTAATGCATGGTATCACACAGTTTTGGATAGGTTGGATTATTTGGACGCGTTGTCGTATCTATTTATATCTCAATTTTTTGTCGAAATATAGAAAATTGAGCTAACTTAACGTTGGCATTGGATTTGTATCATTCAAAGCTATAAATCAAAAGTTACAAACGATTTAGTGCAGACAAGTGAAGCTGTACGGCCAGTTAAAATGATTATTCTAAACTGATCATTAGTGATCATTGAGTAAAGGCTTATAAATGAATCATAATGAATGACATTACAAATTTTTGGATAGATTGCAATACTTAGATGCTTTGAGGCATCTATTTCTATCTCAAATTTTGTCAAAATATAGAAAATTCAGCTAGTTTAACGTGGGCATTGGATTCATGTAATTCTGAGCTCTAAATCAAAAGTTATGAACCATTTAGTGTCGACATGTCAAGTTGATCGGCTAGTTAAAATGATCATTCTAAACTAATCATTGTTGTTCATTGAGTAAAAGTTTATAAATGAAGCAAGATGCATTGAATCATGCAGTTTTGGAAAGATTAAATTACTTGGACGCTTTGTCGTATATATTTCTGTCTCAAATTCTCTCACAATAAAGAAGCTTGAGCTATCTAACATAGGCATTGGATTCGTGTCAATCGGAGCTTAAATCAAATGTTACGAATGATTTAATGCAGATATTTCAAGTTGATTGGCCAATTAAAATGATAATTCTAAACTGATCATTGGTGGTCCTTGAGTAAAGGCTTATTAATGAAGCATAGTGCATGACATCACGCTGTTTTAGATAGATTGGATTACTTGGACACTTTGTCGTACCAAATTCTGTTTCAAACTTTGTCACAATATAGAAAATTGAGATAGCTTAACGTGGGTATTAGATTCGTGTCATTCAAAGCTATATTTCAAAAGTTATAGACAATTTAGTGCAAACATGTCAAGTTGATCGGCTTGTTAAAATGATCATACTAAACTGATCATTAGTGCTTATTGAATAAAGGTTTATAAATGAAGCATAATGCATGAAATTCCGGAGTTTTGGATAGATTGGATTAGTTGGACGATTTGTCTTATCTATTTCTCTTTCAAATTTTGTTGAAATATACAAAATTGAGCAAGCTTAACGTGGGCATTGGATTTATGTCATTCTGAGCTCTAAATCAAAAGTTACGATCGATTTAGTGCTGACATGTCAAGTTGATCAGCTAGTTAAAATGATCATTTTAAACTTATCATTGGTGCTCATTGAGTAATGGCTTATAAATTAAGCATAATGCATTGCATCACACTATTTTGGAAAGATTGGATTACTTGGACGTTTTGACGTATCTCTTTTTGCCTCAAATTCTGCCACAATATAGAAAATTGAACTAGCTTAATGTAGGAATTGGATTTGTGTCCTTTTGAGCTTAAATCAAAATTTATGGATGATTTAGTGTAGATATGTCAATTTGATCATCCAGTTAAAATGATCATTCCATACTGATCAATGGTGCTCCTTGAGTAAAGGCTTATAAATGAAGCATAATGCTTGGCCTCACACATTTTGGATAGATTTGATTACTTGAAGGATTTGTCGAGCAATTTTAGTCCTTAATTTTATCACAGTATAGAAAATTGACTAGCTTAATGTGGGCATTGGATTCGTGTTGTTTTGAGCTTCAAATCAAAAGTCGCTGATGATTTATTGCAGAGTTACAATGATCGATCTTAACTAACTATTGGTGCTCAGTGAGTAAAGGTTTATAAATGAATCATAATCGATGGAATCACGTAGTTCGGGATAGACTGGATTACTTAGAAGCTATGTCGTATCTATTTTTGTCTTAAATTTTTTGACGATATAGAAAATTGAGCTACCTTAACATGGGCATTGGATTTGTGTCATTGTGAGCTCTAATTCAAAAGTTACGGCCGATTTAATGTGGACATGTCAAGATGCTCGGCTAGTTAATATGATCATTACGAACTGACATTGGTGCTCATTGAGTAGAGGCTTATAAATGAAACACAATGCATGGCATCATGGATTTTGGGATAGATTGGATAGATTGGATAATTTGGACACTTTTCGAATCTAGCTAGCGAAACATGGGCATTGGATTCGTGTAATTTTGAGCTCTAAATCTAAAGTTATGGAACATTTAGTGCAGACATGTCAAGTTGATCGGCCAGTTAATATGAGCATTCAATACTGATTATTGTTGCTCATTGTGTAAAGGCTTATAAATGAAGCACAATGCATGGCATCACGCATTTTGGGATAGATTGGTTTACTTGGATGCTTTGTCGTATCTCTTTATGCCTCAAAATTTAGTGTGTCATTATGAGCTCTAAAGCAAAAGTTATTGAAGATTTAGTGCGGAAATGTCAAGTTGATCGGCCAGTTAAAATGACATTCTTAACTGTTCATTGGTGCTCATTGACTAGAGGCTTATAAATGAAGCATAATGTATGGCATCACACAATTTCAGATATATTGGACTATATGGAGGCATTGTCCTAGCTATTTCGGTATTAAATTTTGTCACAATATTGAAAACTGAGCTACCTTAACGTGACCGAAAGTGTCGTCAGAAAATATTCTCTCAACATAAGATCATTGGTGCTCAATTAGTAAACCCTTTTAAGTCTACTAATAACTGCACTAAAACGAAGAAACAATCAACGGTTTCTAGGTCATCAGCTAAAACAGAGAATAGGGCAATGACTTTAGCCTATCAAGAAGTAAAATGGATTTGTGATATAAGCCTTTACTCAAGGACCACTAATGATCATTTTAGAATGATCACTTTAACTGGCCGATCAACTTGACATGTCCGCATTCAATCGTCCCTAAATGTTTTATTTAGAGTTCACAATAACACAATCTAACGCCCACGTTAAGCTAACTCAATATAGTAGGGTTCTATTTCTTCATTATGGTCATGTCTAAAGGGATTCCAAGTTCTCCTTGGACCTGCTTCAGTGTTACTATTGTTCTGAAGCCCAAATCGAAGCCCCTGATTTTGCTGATCCAGAAACTTCTGAAACAAAGAAAAAGGTGGATGAGGAGACACCTCCTAAGACTAGGGCAGGAACAGGAGGAGAGGAAGCAGCGTTCATTATGGCCATGACTAAAATGATTGAAACATTCATCCATGAGAATTCGTACAATTTGATGCAGGTTGGCCTCCTTATCAATAGTCTTCTTCCCTATCATAAGCTCAAGAAGGACGATTCCAAAGCTGTAGATATCAGGCTTCTCATTCAGACGTGAAGTACGAGCATATTCTGAGCTTTGGATTCGTGTGATTCGGAGTTCTAAATTAAAAGTTATGGAAAATTTAGTACATAGATGTTGAGTTGATCGGCCGGTTAAAATGATCATTCTTAAGTGTTCATTGGTGCTCCTTGAGTTGAGACTTATAAATGAAGCATAATGCATGATATTACGCAATTTTTGATAGATTTGATTACTTTTAGGATTTCTATAAGCAAATTTAGTCTTAAATTTTATCACAATATTGAAAATTGAGCTAGCTTAACGTGGACTTTTGATTTTTGTCATTTTGAGCTTTAAATGAAAAGTTACAGACAATTTAGTGCGTACATGTCAAGTTGATTGGCCTGTTAATGTGATGATTCTAAACTGATCATTAGTGCTCATTGAGTAAAGGCTTATAAATGAAGCATACTGCATGTCATCACATAGTTTTGGAAAGATTGGATTATGTGGATGCTTTGTCGTATCTATTTCTATCTCAATATTTGTCAGAATATAGAAAATTGAGCTATGTTAACGTGGTCATTGGATTTTTGACATTCTGAGTTTAAATCAAAAGTTACAGACGATTTAGTGAAGACATGTCAAGTTGATCGGCCAGTTAAAATGACTATCTTAACTAATCATTAGTTCTCATTGACTAAAGCGTTATAAATGAAGCATAATGCATGACATCATAATTGGATAACTTGGATGCTTTGTCGTATCTCTTTATGCCTTATATTTTATCACAATATAGAAACTTGAGCTAGTTTAATGTGGGTATTGGATTCGTGTCATTCGGAGCTTTGAATCCAAAGTTACAGAGGATTTAATGCGGACATGTCAAGTTGAGGCTTATAAATGAAGCATAATGCATGACATCACGTAGTTTGGGATGGATTGGATAACTTGGATGCTTTGTCGTATCTATTTCTGTCTAAAATTTTGTCACAATATAGTAACTTGAGCTAGCTTAACGTGGGTATTGGATTCGTAACATTCCCAGCTCTAAATCAAATGTTACGGACGATTTAGTGTGGACATGTCAAGTTGATCGGCCACTTAATATGATCATTTTAAACTGATCAATGGTGCTCAATGAGTAAAGGCTTATAAATGAAGCATAATGCATGCCATCACACAGTGTGGGATAGATTGGATTATTTGGATTCTTTGTCGTATCTATTTTTGTCTCAAAATTTGTCATAATATTCAAAATTGAGCTATCTTAACGTGGGAATTAGATTTGTGTCGTTCTGAGATATAAATCAAAAGTTACGAACGATTTTGTGCTGACATATCAAGTTGATCGGCCAGTTAAAATGATCATTCTAACTGATCAATGATGCTTATTGAGTTACTTGGACGCTTTGGCGTATCTATTTTTTTTTTGTTAAATTTTGTCACAATATAGAAAATTGAACTAGCTTAACGTCGAATTTGAATTTGTGTCATTCTGAGCTATAAATCAAAAGTTAATGACGATTTAGTGCGGACATGTCAAGTTATTTGGCCAGTTAAAATGATCATTCTTAACTGATTATTGGTGCTCATTGTGTGCTCCTTGAGTTGAGGCTTATAAATGAAGAATAATGCATTACATTACGCACTTTTTGATAGATTTGATTACTTGGAGGATTTGTGTAAGCAATTTTAGTCTTAAATTTTATCACAATATTGAAAATTGAGCTAGTTTAACGTGAGCTTTGGATTTGTGTTATTATGACATCTATATCAAAAGTTACGGATGATTTAGTGCGGACATGTCAAGTTGATCGGACAATTAAAACTGACCATTCTTAACTGATCATTAGTTCTCATTGATTAGAGCCTTATAAATGAAGCATAATGCATGACATCACGCAGTTCGGGATACATTAGATAACTTGAATGCTTTGTCGTTTCTATTTCTGTCTTATATTTTGTCATGATATACAATCTTGAGCTAGTTTAACGTGGACATTGGATTCGTGTCATCAAGAGCTCTAAATCAAAAGTTTTAGACGATTTAATGCGGACATTTCACGTTGATCGCCCAGTTAAAATGATCATTCTAAACTGATTATTGAGTAAAAGCTTATAAAGGAAGCATAATGCATGGTTTTACCCAATTCGGGATAGATTGTATTATTTAGATGCTTTGTCGTATCCGTTTCTGCCTCAAAATTTGTCATAATATAGAAAATTGAGCTATCTTAACGTGGACATGGGATTCGTGTCATTCTGAGCTATAAAACAAATGTTACAAATGATTTAGTGTTGACATGTTAAGTTGATCGGCCAGTTAAAATGATAATTCTAAACTGATCATTGATGCTCATTGAGTAAAGGCTTATAAATGAATCACAATGCATGGCATCACGCAGTTTTGGATATATTGGATTACTTCGATGCTTTGTCGTATCTATTTCTGTCTCAAATTTTGTCACCATATAAAAAATGTAGCTAGCTTAATGTGTGTTTTGGATGTGTGTTATTCTAAGTTCTAAATCAAAAGTTACTGACAATTTATTGCGTAAATATCAAGTTGAAATGATCATCTTCACTTATCATTGATGCTCATTAAGTAAAGGCTTATAAATGAAGCACAATGCATGGCATCACACAGTTTTAGATATATTAGATTACTTGGACACTTTTTAGTATCTATTTCTATCTCAAAATTTGTAACAACATAGAAAAATGAGTAAGCTTAACGTGGGCTTTGGATGCGTGTCATTCTGAGCTATAAATCAAAAATTACGGACTATTTAGTGTGGACATGTCAAGTTTATCGGCCAATTAAAATGATCATTCTTAACTGATCATTGGTGCTCATTGAGCAGAGGTTATAAATGAAGCATGATGCATGGCATCAGTGAGTTTGGGATAAACTGGATAACTTGGACGCTTCTTCGAATCTATTTATCTCTCAAGTTGTGTCACAATATATAAACTTCAGCTACCTTAACGTGGACATTGGATTCCTTTCATTCTTGGCTCCAAATCAAAAGTTATGAACAATTTAGTGCAGGCATGTCAAGTTTATCGACCAGTTAATATGATCATTCTAAGCTGATCACAGGTGCTCATCGAGTAAAGGCTTATAAATGAAGCACAATGCATGGCATCACGCATTTTGGGATAGATTGGATTACTTGGATGCTTTGTCGTATCTATTTCTGTCTCATATTTTCTCACAATATCGAAAATTAAGCAAGTTTAACGTGGGCATCGGATTCATTTCATTGTAAGCAATAAATCCAAAGTTATGGACGATTTATTGTAGATATGTCAAGTTGATCGAACTGTTAAAATGATCATTCGAAACTGATCATTGATGATCACTGAGTAAAGGTTTATAAATGAATCACAACGCATGACATCACTTAGTTTTAGATAGATTGGATAACTTTGATGCTTTTTCGTATCGATTTATGTCTCAAAGTTTTCACAATATAGAAACTTGAGCTAGTTTAACGTAGGCATTGGATTCATGTCATTTTGAGATCTAAATCAAAAGTTATGGACATTTAGTGCAGACATGTCAAGTTGATCGGTCAGTTAATATCATCATTCTAAACTGATCATTGTGCTCATTAAGTAAAGGCTTATAAATGAAGCATAATGCATGGCATCACGTATTTTGGAATAGATTGGATTACTTGGATGCATTGTTGTTTCTATTTCAGTCTAAAAATTTGTCACAATATAGAAAATTGAGCTAGCTTAACAAGGGCATTGGATTCGTGTCATTCTGAGCTATAAATCAAAACTTAAGGATGATTTAGTGCAAACGTGTCAAGTTGATCGGCCAGTTAAAATGATCACTTGTGCTCATTTAGTAAGAGCTTATAAATGAAGCATAATGCATGGGATTATGTAATTTTTGATAGATTTGATTACTTTGAAGATTTGTTGTAGCAATTTCAGTCTTAAAATTTATCACAATATAGAAAATTGAGCTAACTTAAAGTGGGCACTGAATTTTTGCCATTTTGAGCTCTAAATCAAATGTTAGGGATGATTTAGTGTGGACATGTCAAATTAATCGGCCAAATAAAATGATCATTCTTAACTCATCATTGGTGCTCATTGATTAGTGGCTTATAAATGAAGCATAATGCATGGCATCATGCAGTTTGAAATAAATTAGATAACATGGACGCTTTGTCGTATATATTTCTGTCTCAAATTTTGTCACAATATAGAAAATTGAGCTAGATTAATGTGGGCATTGGATTCGTGTCATTCTGGGCTATAAATCAAAAGTTACAAACGATTTAGTGCAAACATGTCAAGTTGATCGACCAGTTAAAATGATCATTCTAAACTGATCATTAATGCTCATTGAGTAAATGCTTATAAATGACGCATAATGCATGACATAACGCAATTTTGGGTAGATTGGATTACTTGGACACGTTTTGTGTCTCAAATTTTGTCACAATATAGAAAATTGTGCAAGCATAACGTGTGCATTGGATTCGTGTCATTCTGAGCTCAAAATAAAAATTTGTAGATGCTTTAGTGCAGACATGTCGAGGTTATCGACCAGTTAATTTGATCATTCTATACTGATCTCTCGTGCTCATTGAGTAAATGCTTATAAATGAAGCATAATGCACGACACTACACAGTTTTGATAGATTTGATTAGTGGGAAGATTTCTCGAAGCAATTTTAGTCTTAAATTTTATCACAATTTAGAAAATTGAGCTAGCTTAACGTGGGCATTGGATTCGTGTCATTCTGAGCTCTAAATAAAAAGTTACATACGATTTAGTGCAGACACGTCAAGTTGATCGGCTAGTTAATATGATCATTCTAAACTAATCATTGGTGCTGATTAAGGAAAGGCTTATAAATGCAGCATATCACACAGTTTGGGATATATTAGATTAAATGGATGCTTTGTCGTATCAATTTATGTCTAAAATGTTTTCACAATATAGAAAATTGAGCTATCTTAACGTGGGCTATGGATTTGTGTAATTCTGAGCTCTAAATCAAAAGTTATAGACAATTTAGTGCTGACATGTCAAGGGTATCGACCAGTTAAAATGATCATTTTTAACTGATAATTGTTGCTCATTGAGTTGAGACTTATAAATTAAGCATAAAGCATGATATCAGTTAGTTTGGGATAGATTGAATAATTGGACGTTTTTTGTTTCTATTTCTGTCTCAAATTTTGTCACAATATAGAAACTTGAGCGAGTTTAACGTGGACATTGGATTCGTATATCTCTGAGATCAAAATTAAGAGTTATGGATGATTTAGGACAGACATGTCAAGGTTATCGGCCAGTTAATTTGATCATTCTATATTGATCACTGGTGCTCATTGAGTAAAAGATTATAAATGAAGCATAATGCACGACATTACACAGTTTTTGATAGATTGATTACTTGGAGGAATTTTAGAAGCAATTTTAGTCTTAAATTTTATCACAATATAGAAAATTTAGCTAGCTTAATGTGGGCATCAGATTCGTGTCATTCTGAGCTATAAATCAAAAGTTATAGACGATTTAGTGCGTACATGTCAAGTTGATTGGCCAGTTAATATGATCATTCAAAACTAATCAGTTGTGCTCATTGAGTAAAGGTTTATAAATGAAGCATAATACATGACATCACGCAGTTTGGGATAGATTAGATTACGTTGATGCTTTGTCGTATCTATTTCTGTCTCAAATGTTGTCCCAAAATAGAAAATTGAGCTAGCTTAACGTGGGCTTTCGATTTGTGTAATTCTTAGCTCTAAATTGAAAGTTATAGACAATTTAGTCCTGACATGTCAAGGGTATCGACTAGTTAAAATGATCATTCTTAACTGATCATTGGTGCTCGTTCAGCTGAGGCTTATAAATTAAGCATGATGCATGGCATCACGTAGTTCGGATATATTGGGTAATTGGACGTTTTGTTGTTTCTATTTCTGTCTTAAAATTTGTCACCATATATAAACTTGAGCTAGCTTAATGTGGGCATTGAATTCGTGTCATTTTGAGCTCTAAATAAAAATTTATGGACGATTTAGTGCATAACATGTCAAGGTTATCGGCTAGTTAATTTGATCATTCTAAACTGATCATTGGTGCAAACTGAGTAAAAGCTTATAAACGAAGCATAATGCATGACATCGTGCATTTTGGGATAGATTAGATTACTTTGAGGCTTTGTCGTATCTTTTTCTGTATCGAATTTTGTAACAATATATAAAATTGAGCTAGCTTAACGTGGGCTTTGGATTTGTGTAATTCCAAGCGGTAAATAAAACGGTACGGAGGATTTCGTGCTGAGATGTCAAGGGTATCGGCCAGTTAAAATAATCATTCTTAATTGATCATTGGTGCTCATTGAGTTGAAGCTTATAAATTAAGCATAATGCATTGCACCAGCTAGTTCGGGATAGATTAGATAATTGTACGCTTTGTCGTTTCTATTTCTGTCTCAAATTTTGTCACAATATAGAAACTTGAGCTAGTTTAATGTGGGCATTGGATTTGTGTCATTCTGAGCTCTAAACAAAAAGTTATTGTTGATTAATTACAGACATGTCAAGGTTATCGGCCAGTTAATTTGATCATTCTAAACTGATCATTGGTGCTCATTGAGTAAAGGCTTATAAATGAAGCATAATGCATGACATCGCACATTTTGGGATAGTTTGGATTAGTTAGAAGCTTTGTCGTACCTATTTATGTCTCAAATTTTGTCACAATATATAAAATTGTGCTAGCTTAACATGGGCATTGGATTCGTGTCATTCTGAACTCAAAACAAGAAATTCTGGATAATTTAGTGCAGACATGTCAAGGTTATCGACCAGTTAATTTGATCATTCTATACTGATCATTGGTGCTCATTGAGTAAAGGCTTGTAAATGAAGCATAATGCACGATATTATGCAGTTTTTGATATATACTTGGAGGATTTTTCGAAGCAATTTTGGTGTTAAATTTTATCACAATATAGAAAATTGAGCTAGCTTAATGTAGGCATTGGATTCGTGTCATTATGAGCTATAAATCAAAAGTTATGGACGATTTAGTGCAGATGTGTCAAGTTGATTGGCCAGTTAAAATGATCATTCTTAACTGATCATTGATGCTCATTGAGTAATGACTTATAAATGAAGCACAATGCATGACATCATGCAATTTTGAATAGATTGGATAACTTGGATGCATTGTCATATCTATTTCTATCTCAAATTTTGTCACAATATAGAAACTTGAGCTAGCTTAACGTTGGCATTGGATTTGTGTCATTCTGAGCTCAAAAAAAGTTATGGACGATTGAGTGCATTCATGTCAAGGTTATCGGATAGTTAATTTGATTGATCATTGATGTTTATTGAGTAAAGGCTTATAAATGAAGTACAATGCATGGGATCACACAGTTTGGGATATGTTGGATAATTTGGATGCTTTGTCGTATCTATTAATGTCTCAAATTTTGTCACAATATAGAAAATTGAGCTAGCTTAACGTGGTCATTGGATTCATGCCATTCTGAGCGATAAATCAAATATTACGGATGATTTAGTGCAGACATGTCAACTTTATCGACCAGTTAAAATGATCATTCTAAACTGATCATTGATGCTCATTGAGAAAAGGCTTATAAATGAAGCACAATGCATGGCATCACGCAATTTTGGATATATTGTATTAATGGATGCTTTCCGTATCAATTTCTGTCTCAAATTTTCTCCATATTTAGAAAGTTGAGCTAGCTTAACTTAGGCTTTTGCTTTATTTCATTCTGAGCTCAAAATCAAAAGTCACGAAAGATTTAGTGAGGACATGTCAAGTTGATTGGCAGTTAAGATGACCATTCTTAACTTATCATTAGTGCTCATTAAGTAGAGGCTAATAATGAAGCATAATGCATGGCATCACGTAGTTTGGGATAGATTGGATAACTTGTAATGCTTGGTCATAACTATTTGTGTCTCAAATTCGGTCACAATATAGAAAGTTAAACTGGCTTAACTTGGGCATTGGATTCGTGTCATTTTGATTAATAAATCAACATTTACGGACGATTTTGTGCAAACATGTCATGTTGATCGGCCAGTTAAAATGATCATTCTTAACTGATCATTGGTGCTCATTGACTAAAGGCTTATCAATGAAGCGTGATGCATTACACACTTTTTGTATAGATTTGATTACTTAGAGGATTTGACAAAGCAATTTAGTCTTATATTTTATCACAATATAGAAAATTGAGTTAGCTTAACGTGGTCTTTGAATTTGTGTCATTCTAAGCTCTAATTCAAAAGTGACGGACGGTTTAGTGCAGATATGTAAAGCTCATCGGCCAGTTAAAATGATCATTTTTAACTGATCATTGGTGATCTTTGATTAGAGGCTTAGAAATGAAGAATAATGCATGACATCACGCAGTTCGAGATAGATTGGATAACTTGGATGGTTTTTTGTATCTATTTCTGTCTCAAATTTTGTTACAATATAGAAAATTGAGCTAGCTTAACGTGGGCATTGGATTCACGTCATCCTGAGCTATATATCATTAGTTACAGACGATTTAGTGCAACATGCCAAGTTGATAAGGCAGTTAAAATGATCATTCTAAACTGATCCTTGACGCTCATTCACTAAAGGCTTATAAATGAAGCAACAATGCATGGCATCACACAGTTTGGATAGATTGGATTATTTGCACGCTATGTCGTATCTATATCTGTCTTAAATTTTGTCACAATATAAAAAATTAAGCTAGCTTAACATGGGATTTGGATTTGTGTCATTCAAAACTCTAAATCAAAAGTTACTTAGAATTTAGTGCGGACAAGTCAAATTGATCGGCCATTTAAAATGATCATTATAAATGAAGCATAATGCATGGCATCATGCAGTTTAAGAATGATTTTATTAGTTGGGTGCTTTGTCCTATCTATTTCTGTCTCAAAACTTGTAACAATATAGAAAATTGAGTTAGATTAACGTGGGCATTGGATTCATGTCATTCTAAGCTATAAAAAAAAAGTTACAGACCAGTTAGTGCAGACATGTCAAGTTGATCGACCAGTTAAAATGATCATTCTAAACTGATCATTGATGCTCATTGAGCAAAGGCTTATAAATGAAGCACAATGCATGGAATCATGCAGTTTTGGATAGATTGTATTACTTGGATGCTTTGCGTATCTATTTCTATCTCAAAGTTTCTTAAAATTTAGAAAGTTGAGCTACCTTAAGGTGGGCTTTGGATTTGTGTCATTCTGAGCTCTAAATCATAAGTCACGAAAGATTTAGTGTGGACATGTCAAGTTGATTGGCAGTTAAAATGATCTTTCTTAACTTATCATTGGTGCTCATTGAGTAGAGGCTCATAACTGAAGCATAATGCATGGCATCACGCAGTTCGGAATAGATTGGATAACTTGGACGCTTTGTCGTATCTATTTCAGTCTCAAATTTTTTTCAAAATATAGAAAATTGAGCTAGCATAACGTGGGCATTATTCGTGTCATTCTGAGCAATAAATCAAAAGTTATGAAAATTAATTCATACATGTCAATTGTTCAGACAGTTAAAATGATCATTCTACAGTTATTATTGATGCTAATTGAGTAAAGGCTTATAAGTAAAGCACAGTGTATGGCATCACGCAGTTTGGATAGATTGCATTATTTGTACTCTTTGTCTTATCTATTTCTGTCTTAATTTTTGGCACAATATAGAAGATTAAGCTAGCTTAACATGGGCTTTGGATTTGTGTCATTCTATGCACTAAATAAAAAGTTATGGACGATTTAGTGTGGACATGTGAAGGTTATCGGCCAGTTAAAATGATCATTCTTAACTGACCATTGGTGCTCATTGAGTAAAGGCTTATAAATGAAGCATAATGTATTACTTGGATGCTTTGTCGTATCTATTTCTATCTCAAAACTTGTCACAATTTTGAAACTTGAGCTAGCTTAACGTGGGCATTGGATTCACGTCATTCTGAGCAATAAATCAAAAGTTACGGACGATTTAGTATAGACATGTGAAGTTGATCAGCCAGTTAAAAAGATAATTTTACACTGATCATTGATGCTCATTAAGTAAAGGCTAATAAATGAAGCATAATGCATGGCATCACTTAGATCATGATAGATTGGATAACTTGGACACTTTGTCATATCTATTTCTTTCTCAAATTTTGTCACATTATTGAAACTTGAGCTAGTTTAACGTGGGCATTGGATTCATGTCATTTTGAACTCTAAATCAAAAGTTACTGAAGATTTAGTGCAAACATATCAAAAGTATCGACCAGTTAATATGATCATTCAAAACAATCATTGGTGCTCATTGAGTAAAGGCTTATAAATGAAGCATAATGCATGACATCAGATAGTCGGGGATAGATTGTAGTTTTTGGATGCTTTGTCGTATCTATTTCTGTCTGAAATTTTATCACAATATAGAAACTTGAGCTAACTTAACGTGGGCATCGGATTCGTGTCATTCTGAGCTCTAACTCAAAAGGACGATTTAGTGCAGACATGTCAACTTGATCAGCTAGTAAAATGATTATTCTAAACTCATAATTGATGCTCATTGAGTAAAGGCTTATAAATAAAGCACAATGCACGACATAACGCAGTTTGGGATAGCTTGTATTACTTGGATCCTTTGTCGTATCTATTTCTGTCTCAAAACTTGAAACAATATAGAAAATTGTGCTAGTTTAACGTGGGCATTGGATTCGTGTCATTCTGAGCTATCAATAAAAATTATGGACAATTTAGTGCAGACATGTCAAGTTGGTCGACCTGTTAAAATGATCATTCTAAATTGATCATTGATGCTCATTGAGTAAAGGCTTATAAATAAAGCACAATGCATGGCATCACGAAGTTTGGATAGATTGGATTATTTGGACGCTTTGTCATATCTATCTTTGTTTTAAATTTTGTCACAATATAGAAAATTAAGCTAGCTTAATGTGGGCTTTGTATTTGTGTCGTTCTGAGCACTAAATCAAAAGTTACGAAGGATTTAGTTTGGACATGTCAAGTTGATCGGCCAGTTAAAATGATCATTCCAAGCTGACCATTTGTGCTGAATGAGTAATGACTTATTAATGAAGCACAATGCATGGCATCACGAAGTTTGGATAGATTGGATTTTTTGGACGCTTTGTCGTATCTATTTCTGTCTTAATTTTTGTCACAATATAGAAAATTAAGCTAGCTTAACGTGGGCTTTGTATTTTTGTCGTTCTGAGCACTAAATCAAAAGTTACGAACGATTTAGTGCGGACATGTCAAGTTAATCGGCCACTTAAAATGATCATTTTTAACTGATGATTGGTGCTCATTGAGTAGAGGCTTGTAAATGAACCGTAATCCATGGCATCACATAGCTTGGGATAGATTGGATAACTTGGACACATTGTCTTATCTATTTCCGTCTCAAATTTTGTCGCAATATAGAAACTTGAGCTAGCTTAACGTGGGCATTGGATTCGTGAAAATCTGAGCTCAAAATAAAAAGTTAAAAACGATTTTGTGCAGACATGTCAAGGTTATTGGCCAGTTAATTTGATCATTCTATACTGATCACTGGTGCTGATTGAGTAAAAGCTTATAAATGAAGCATAATGCACGATATTACGTAGTTCTTGATAGATTTGATTGCTTGGAGGATTTGTCTAAGCAGTTTTAGTCTTAAATTTTATCACAATTTTATAAAATTAAGCTAGCTTAACGTGGGCATCGGATTCGTGTAATTCTTACCTCTAAATCAAAAGTTACAGACGATTTAGTGCGGAAATGTCTAGTTGATCGGCCAGTTAATATGATCATTCCAAACTAATCATTGGTGTATTGAGTAAAATCTTATAAATGAAGCATAATATATGACATCACGCAGTTTGGGATAGATTGGATTACCTAGATGCTTTGTTGTATCTATTTCTGTCTAAATATTTTTCATAATATAGAAACCACTAGCTTAACGTGGGCTTTGGATTTGTGTCATTCTGAGCTCGACATTAAAAGTTTTGGATGATTTACTGCTTAGATGTGAAGGGTATCGGCCAGTTAAAGTGATCATTCTTAACTAATTATTGTTGCTCATTAAATTGAGGCTTATAAATGAACCATAATGCATGGCATTACGCAGTTCCGGATTGATTAGATAACTTGGACGCTTTGTCGTCTCTATTTCTCTCTCAAATTTGTCACAATATAGAAACTTGAGCTAGCTTAACATGGGCATTGGATTCGTGTTATTCTGAACTCTATATCAAAAGTTTCGGACGATTTAGTGTAGACATGTGAAGGTTATCGGCCAGTTAATTTGATCATTCTAATCTGATCATTGGTGCTCGTTTAGTAAAGGCTTATAAATGAAACATAATGCTTGACATCACTCATTTTGGGATAGATTGGATTACTTGGAGGCTATGTCGTATATATTTCAGTATCAAATTTTGTCACAATATAGAAAGTTTAGAAATCTTAACGTGGGGATTGGATACATGTCATTCTAAGATATAAATAAGGAGTTATGGATGATTTATTGGAGACGTGTGAAGTTAATTGGCTAGCTAAAATGATCATTTTAAACTAATCATTGATGCTCATTGAGTAAAGGCTAATAAATAAAACAAAATGCCTGACATCACGTAGTTTTTGATAGATTGTATTACTTGGATGCTTTTTTGTATCTATTTCTGTCTCAAAACTTGTCACAATATAGAAAATTGATCTAGCTTAATGTGGACATTGGATCTAAATCAAAAGTTACGAAAGATTTAGTGCAGACATGTCAAGTTGATTCGAAGTTAAAATGATCATTATTAACTGATCATTGGTGCTCGTTGAGTAGAGGCTTATAAATGAAGGATAATGCATGGCATCACATATATCGGGGTAGATTGGATAACTTGGAGGCTTTGTCATATCTACTTACTTCTTAAATTTTGACACAATATTGAAACTTTAGCTAGCTTAACATGGGCATTGGATTCGTGTCATTCTCAGCTCTAAATCAAAATTTACGTACGATTTAGTGTAAACATGTCAAGTGGATCGATCAGTTAATATAATCATTTTAAACTGATCATTGGTGGTCATTGAGTAAAAGCTTATAAATGAATCATAATGCATGAAATCACGTAGTTTGAGATAGATTGTATTACTTGGATGCTTTGTCGTATCTATTCCTATCTCAAAACTTGTCACAATATAGAAAATTGATCTAGCTTAATGTGGGCATAGGATTCGCGTCATTCTGACTTATAAATCAAAAGTTATGAACTATTTAGTGCAGATATGTCAAGTTGAATGACCAGTTAAAATGATCATTCTAAACTGATCATTGATGCTCATTGAGCGAAGGCTTATAAATGAATCACAATGCATGGCATCACGTGGTTTTGGTTAGATTGGATTACTTGGATGCTCTGTCGTATCTATTTGTGTCTCAAATTTTGTCACAATATAGAAACTTAAGCTAGCTTAACATGGGCATCGGATTCGTGTCATTCTGAGCTCTAAATCAAAAGGACGATTTAGTGCAGACATGTCAAGTTGATCGACCGACTAATATGATCATTCTAAACAGATCATTGTTGCTCATTGAGTAAAGGCTTATAAATGAACGATAATGCAAGGCATCACACTGTTTGGGATAGATTGTATACTTGGATGCTTTGTCGTATCTATTTCTGTCTCAAAATTTGTCACAGTATAGAAAATTGAGTAGCTTAACGTTGGCATTGGATTCGTGTCATTCTGAGCTATAAATCTAAAGTTACGGACAATTTAGTGCAAGCATAAAATGATCATTCTAATCTGATCATTGATGCTCGTTGAGTAAAGGCTTATAAATGAATCACAATGCATGTCATCACGCAGTTTTTGATAGATTGGATTACTTGGACACTTTTTCATGTCTATTTTTGTCTCAAATTTTGTCACAATATAGAAAATTAAGCTAGCTTAACGTGGGCTTTGGATTTGTGCCATTCTGAGCTCTAAACCAAATGTTACGGACGATTTAGTGCAGACATGTCAAGTTGATCAGGCAGTAAAAATGATCATTATAAACAGATCATTGATGCTCATTGAGTAAAGGCTTATAAATAAAGCACAATGCATGGGATCACGCAGTTTTGGATAGATTGGTTTACTTGAACGCTTTATCGTACCCATTTTGTATCAAATTTTATCACAATATAGAAAATTGAGCTAGCTTAACGTGGGCATTAGATTTGTGTCATTCCGAGCTATAAATCAAAAGTTACGCACGATGTAGTTCAAACATGTCAAGTTGATCGACCAATTAAAATGATCATTTTGAACTGATCATTTTGAACTGATCATTGATGATCATTGAGTACATGCTTATAAATGAAGCACAATGCGTGCCATCACACAGTTTCGGATAGATTGGATTAGTTGGACATTTTGTCTTATCTATTTATGTTTAAAATTTTGTAACAATATTGAAAATTAAACTAGCTTAACGTGGGTTTTGGTTTGTGTCATTCAAAGCTTTAAATCAAAAGTTATGGATGATTTAGTTTGGATATGTCAAGTTGATCGACCAGTAAATATGATCATTCTTAACTAATCATTGGTGCTCATTGAGTAGAGGCTTATAAATGAATCATAATGCATGGCATCATGCAATTCGGGATAGATTGGATAACCTGAACGCTTTGTCATATCTATTTCTGTCTCAGAATTTGTCACAAAATAGAAAATTGAGCTAGCTTAACGTGGGCATTGGATTCATGTCATTCTAACCTATAATTCAGAAGTTGCGGACGATTTAATGAATTTCTGTCTCAAAATTTTGTAAAAATATAGAAAATTGAACTAGCTTAACGTGGGCTTTGGATTTGTGTCATTTTGAGTTCTAAATCTAAAGTTATGGAGGATTTAGTGCAGATATGTTAAGTTGCTCGACCAGTTAAAATAATCATTCTAAACTAATCATTGATACTCATTGAGTAATTGCTTATTAATGAAGCACAATGCATGGCAAGACGCAGTTTTGGATAGATTGGATTACTTGGAGGCTTTGTCGAATCTATTTCTGTCTCAAATTTTGTCATAATATAGAAAATTGAACTAGGTTAACGTGGGCTTTGGATTTGTGTCATTCTGAGCTCTAAATCCAAAATTACGGACGATATAGTGTAGACATGTCAAGTTGATGGGCCAGTTTAAATAATAATTTTAAACTGATCATTGGTGCTCATTGAGTAACGGCTTATTAATGAATCACAATGCATGACATGAAGAAATTTTGGATAGATTGGATTATTTGGATGCTTTGTCGAATCTATTTTCGTCTCAAATTTTGTCATAATATAGAAAATTGAGCTAGATTAACGTGGGATATGGATTTGTGTCATTCTCAGCTCTAAACCAAAAGTTATGGACAATTTAGTGCAGATATGTCAAGTTGATCAGACAGTTAAAATGATCATTCTAAACTGATCATTAATGCTCATTGAGTAAAAGCTTATAAATGAAGCACAATGTAAGGCATGATGCAATTTTGGATAGATTGGATTACTTGGACGCTTTGGCAAATATATTTTTGTCACAAATTTTGTCAAAATATAGACAATTCAGCTAGCTTAACGTGGGCATTGGATTCGTGTCATTCTGACTTATAAATCAAAAGTTACGGACGATATAGTGCAGACATGTCAAGTTGACTGTGCAGTTAAAATCATCATTCTAAATTGATCATTGATGCTCATTGAGTAAAGGCTTATAAATGAAGCACAATGCATGGCATGGCGCAGTTTTGGATAGATTGGATTCTTGGACACTTTGTCGATTCTATTTTTATTTCAAATTTTGTCACAATATAGAAAATTGAGCTAGGTTAACGTGGGGTTTGGATTTGTATCATTCTGAGCTCTAAATCAATTTTTAATAGATTGGATTACTTGGACGCTTTGTCGAACTATTTGTGTCTCAATATTTCTCACAATATAGAAAATTGAACTAGCGTAATGTGGGCCTTGGATTGGTGTCATTTTCGGTTATAAATCTAAAGTTACGGATGATTTAGTGCAGAAATATCAAGTTGATCGACCAGTTAAAAAAAATAATTCTAAACTGATCATTGATGCTCATTTAGTAAAGGCTTATTAATGAAGCACAATGCATGGCAAGACGCAGCTTTGGATAGATTGGATTACAGGGACGCTTTGTCGAATCTATTTTTGTATCAAAGTTTTTCACAATATAGAAAATTGAGCTAGCTTAACGTGGGTATTGGATTCGAGTCATTCTGAGTTATAAATCAAAAGTTACGGCCGATGTAGTGCAGACCTGTCAAGTTGATATGGCACTTAAAATCATCATTCTAAATTGATCAATAATGCTCATTGAGTAAAGGCTTATAAATGAAGCACAATGCATGGCATGGCACAGTTTTGGATAGATTGGATTACTTGGATGCTTTGTCGAATGAATTTCTGTCTCAAAATTTGTAAAAATATAGAAAATTGAACTAGATTAACGTGGGATTTGGATTTGTGTCATTTTGAATTTTAAATCTAAAGTTATGGACGATTTAGTGCAGATATGTTAAGTTGATCGACCAGTTAAAATAATCATTCTAAACTGATTATTGATGCTCATTTAGTAAAGGCTTATTAATGAAGCACAATGCAAGGCAAGACGCAGTTTTTGATAGATTGGATTACTTGGACGCTTTGCCGAATCTATTTCTGTCTCAAATTTTGTAACAATATAGAAAATTGAGCTAGGTTAACGTGGGCTTTGGTTTTGGGACCTTCTGATCTCAAAATAAAAAGTTATGGATGATTTAGTGAGGACATGTTAAGTTGATCGGCCAGTTAAAATAATCATTATAAACGAATCATTGATGCTTATTGAGTAAAGGCTTATAAATAAAGAATAATGCATGGCTTGACGCAGTTTGGATAGATTGGATTACTTGGACGCTTGTCGAATCTATTTCTGTCTCAAATTTTATCACAATATTGAAAATTGAGCTTGCTTAACGTGGGCTTTGGATTTGTGTTATTTCGAGTTCTAATTCTAAAGTTATGGACGATTTAGTACAGAAATGTCAAGTTGATCGACCTGTTAAAATAATCATTGTAAATTAATCATTGATGCTTATTGAGTAAAGGCTTATAACTGAAGCACAATGCATGGCATGATGCAGTTGTGGATAGATTAGATTACTTGGACGCTTTGTCGAATCTATTTCTTTCTCAAATTTTCTCACAATATAGAAAATTGAGCTAGGTTAACGTGGGCTTTGGATTTGTGTCGTTTTGAGCTCAAAATATAAAGTTACGAACGATTTACTGCAAACATGACAAGTTGATCGGCCTGCTAAAATGGTCATTCTAAACTGATCATTGATGCTCATTGAGTAAAGACTTATAAATAAGGCACAATGCATGGCATGACGCAGTTTTGTATAGATTGTATTACTTGGACGCTTTGTCGATTCTATTTTTGTCCCCAATTTTGTCACAATATAGAAAATTGAACTAGCTTGGATTTGTATCATTTTGAGTTCTAAATCTAAGTTATGGACGATTTAGTGCAGAAATGTCAAGTTGATCGACCAGTTAAAATAATCATTCTAAACAGATCATTGATGCTCATTGAGTAAAGGCTTAGTAGTGAAGCGCAATGTATGGCAAGACGCAGTTATTGATAGATTGGATTACTTGGACGCTTTGTGGAATGAATTTCTGTCTCAAATTTTGTAAAATTATAGAAAATTAAACTAGCTTAACGTGGGCTTTGGATTTGTGTCATTTTGAGTTCTAAATCTAGAGTTATGGACGATTTAGTGCAAACATGTCAAGTTGATCGGACTGTTAAAATAATCATACTAAACTAATCAATGATACTCATTGAGTAAATGCTTATTAATGAAGCATAATACATAGCAAGATGCAGTTTTGGATAGATTGGATTACTCAGATGCTTTGTCGAATCTATTTTTGTCGCAAATTTTTTCACAATATAGAAAATTGAGCTCGCTTAACGTGGGAATTGGATTCGAGTCATTCTGAGTTAAAAATCAAAAGTTACGGCCGATGTAGTGCTGACCTGTCAAGTTGATTGGGCAGTTAAAATCATCATTCTAAATTAATCCTTGATGCTCATTGAATAAAGGCTTATAAATGAAGCACAATGCATGGCATGGCACAGTTTTGGATAGATTGGATTACTTGGACGCTTTGTCGAATGAATTTCTGTCTCAAATTTTGTAAAAATATAGAAAATTGAACTAGATTAACGTGGGCTTTGGATTTGTGTCGTTTTGAGTTCTAAATCTAAGTTTTGGATGATTTAGTGCATACATGTCAAGTTGATCGACCAGTTAAAATAATCATTCTAAACAGATCATTTATGCTCATTGAGTAAAGGCTTATTAATGAAACACAATGCATGGCAAGACGCAGTTGTTAATAGATTGGATTACTTGCACGCTTTGTCGAATGAATTTCTATCTCAAATTTTGTAAAAATATAGAAATTGAACTAGCTTAACATAGGCTTTGGATTTGTTTCATTTTGCATTCTAAATCTAAAGTTATGGACAATTTAATGCAGATATGTCAAGTTGCTGGACCAGTTAAAATAATCATTTTAAACTAATCATTGATACTCATTGCGTAAATGTTTATTAATGAAGCACAATGTATGGTAAGACACAGTTTGAGATAGACTAGATTAATTGGAGGCTTTGTCGAAGCTATTTCTATATCAAATTTAGTCACAATATAGAAAATTGAGCTAGGTTAAGGTGGGATTTGGATTTGTGTCATTCTGAGCTCTAAATCAAAAGTTATGGATGATTTAGTGCAGTCATGTCAAGTTGATCAGCCAGTTAAAATGATCATTCTAAGCTGATCATTGATGCTCATTGAATAAAGGCTTATAAATGAAGCACAATGCATGGCATTACGAAACTTTGGATAGATTGGATTACTTGGACGTTTTCTAGAATTTATTTCAGTCTCAAATTTTGTCACAATATAGAAAATTGAGCTAGCTTAACGTGGGCTTTGGATTTGTGTCATTCTGAGCTCTAAATCCAAAATTACGGACGATTTAGTGTAGACATGTCAAGTTGATCGGCCAGTTTAAATAATCATTCTAAATTGATCATTGATGCTGATTGAGTAAAGGCTTATCAATGAAGCACAATGCATAGCATCACGAAGTTTTGGATATATTGGATTACCTGGATGCTTTGTCGAATCTATTTCAATCTCAAATTTTGTCATAATATAGAACATTAAGATAGATTAACGTGGGATTTGGATTTGTGTCATTCTGAGCTCTAAAACAAAATTTATGGACAATTTAGTGCAGATATGTCAAGTTGATCGGACAGTTAAAATTATCATTCTAAACTGATCATTGATCCTCATTGAGTAAAGGCTTATAAATGAAGCACAATGTAAGGCATGACGCAATTTTGTATAGCTTGGATTACTTGGATGCTTTGGCAAATCTATTTTTGTCACAAATTTTGTCAAATTATAGACAATTGAGCTAGCTTTACGTGTATATTGGATTCGTGTCATTCGGAGTTATAAATAAAAAGTTAAGGATGATATAGTGCTTACATGTCGAGTTGATTGTGCAGTTAAAATCATCATTCTAAATTGATCATTGATGCTCATAGAGTAAAGGCTTATAAATGAAGCACAATGCATGGCATGGCGCAGTTTTGGATAGATTGGATTACTTGGATTCTTTGTCGATTCTATTTATGTCTCAAAATTTTGTCACAATATAGAAAATTGAGCTAGGTTAACGTGGGCTTTGGATTTGTGTCATTTTGAGCTCTGTATCAACTGTTACGGACGATTTAGTGCGGACATGGCAAGTTGAGCGGCCATTTAAAATGATCATTCTAAACTGATCATTGATGCTCATTGAGTAAAGGCTTATAAATAAAGCACAATTCATGGCATGACGCAATTTCTAATAGAATGGATTACTTGGTCGCTTTGTCGACCTATTTTTGTCTCAATATTTGTCACAATATAAAAAATTGAGCTAGCTTAACGTGGGCTTTGGATTGGTGTCATTTTGAGTTATAAATCTAAGGTTACAGATGCTTTAGTGTAGACATGTCAAGTTGATCGACCTGCTAAAATAATCTTTCTAAACTGATCATTGATGCTCACTGAGTAAATGCTTATTAATGAAGCACAATGCATGGTAAGACGCAGTTTTGGATAAATTGGATTACTTGGACGCGTCCTCAAATTGATTTCTGTCTCAAATTTTGTCACGATATAGAAAATTGAGCTAGCTTAACGTGGGCATTGGATTCGTGTCATTCTGAGCAATAAATCAAAAGTTACAAACGATATAATGCAGACATGTCAGGTTGCTCGGCTAGTTAAAATGATCATTCTAAACTAATCATTGATACTCATTGATTAAAGGCTAATAAATGAAGCACTATGCTTGGCATGACGCAGTTTTGGATAGATTGGATTACATGGGCGTTTTGTCGAATCTAATTTTGTCTCAAATTTTGACACAACATAGAAAACTGAGCTAGCTTAACGTGGCCTATGGATTTGTGTCATTTTTAGCTCTAAATTAAAAGTTTCGGATGATTTAGTGAGGACAAGTCAATTTTATAGGACAGTTAAAATAATCATTCTAAACTGATCATTGATGCTCATTGAGTAAAGGCTTGTAAATAAAGCACAATGCATGGCATGACGAAGTTTTGGATAGATTGGATAACTTGGACGCTTTGTTGCATCTATTTCTGTCTCAAATTTTGCCATCATATTGGAAATTGAGCTAGCTTAACGTGGGCTTTGGATTTGTGTCATTCTAAGCTCTAAATCAAAATTTATAGACAATTTAGTGCAAATATATCAAGTTGAATGACCAGTTAAAATAATCATTCTAAAGTGATCATTGATGCTCATTGAGTAAAGGCTTATTAATGAAGCTTAGTGCATGGGAAGACGCAGTTTTGGATAGATTGGATAACTTGGATGCTTTGTCGAATTGATTTCTGTCTCAAATTTTGTCACAACATAGAAAATTGAGCTAGCTTAACGTGGGCATTGGATTCGTGTCATTCTGCGCTATAAATCAGAAGTTACAGACGATATAGTGCTGACATAGCAAGTTGATCGGCCAGTTAAAATGATCATTCTAAACTAATCATTGATACTCATTGATTAAAGGCTTATAAATGAAGCACAATGCTTGGCATGACGCTGTTTTGGATAGATTGGATTACTTGGACGTATTGTCGAATCTATTTTTGTCTCAAATTTTGATACAATATAGAAAATTGAGCTAGGTTAACGTGGGCATTGGATTTGTGTCATTCTTGTTCTAAAACTAAAGTTACGGGCAATTTAGTGCAGACATCTCAAGTTGATCGAGTAGTTAAAATAATCATTATGAACTGATCAGTGATACTCATTGAGTAAAGGCTTATAAATGAAGCTCAATGCATGACAAGACGCATTTTTGGATAGATTGGATTACTTGGACGCTTTGTCGAATCGAGTTTGACTCAAATTTTGTCAAAATATAGAAAATTGAGCTAGCTTAACGTGGGAATTGGATTTGTGTCACTCTAATGTATAAAACCAAAGTAGTGCTGACATGTCAAGTTGATCGGCGAGTTAAAATACTCATTCTAAACTGATAATTGATGCTCATTGAGTGAAGGCTTATTAATGAAGCACAATGCATGGCGAGACGCAGTTTTGGATAGATTGGATTACTTGGACGCTTTGTCGAATCTATTTTGGTCTCAAATTTTGTCACAATATAGAAAATTAAACTAGCTTAACGTGGGCTTTGGATTTCTATCATTCTGAGCTCCTAATCCAAAGTTACGGACGATTTAGTGCAGACATGTCAAGTTGATCAGCTAGTTAAAATGATCATTTTAAACTAATCATTGATGCTCATTGAGTAAAGGCTTTTAAATGAAGCACAACACATGGCATGAAGAAGTTTTGGATAGATTGAATTACCTAAATGCTTTGTCAAAAATAATTCAGTTTAAAACTTTGTCACAATATAAATAAAAGCTTAATGCGGGGTTTGGATTGGTGTCATGCAGAGCATTAAATCCAAAGTTATGGATGATTTAGTGTAGACATGTCAAGTTGATCGGCCAGTTAAAATGTCATTCCAAACTGATTATTGATGCCCATTGAGTAACGGCTTATAAATGAAGCACAATGCAAGGCATGACGCAGTTTTGGATAGATTGGATTACTTGTACACTTTGTCGAATGTATTTTTGTCTGAAATTTTGTCACAAGATAGAAAATTGAGCTAGATTAACGTGGGCATTGGATTCGCGTCAATCCAAGTTATAAATCAAAAGTGACGGATGATATAGTGCAGACATGTCAAGTTGATCGGGTAGTTAAAATGATCATTCTAAACTGATCATTGATGCTCATTGAGTAAAGGCTTATAAATGAATCATAATGCATGGCATGACTCAGTTTTGGATAGATTGGATTACTTGGACGCTTTGTCGAATCTATTACTATCTCAAATTTTGTCACACTATAGAAAATTGAGCTAGAATATCGTGGGCTTTGGATTTTTGTCATTCTGAGCTCTAAATAAAAAGTTACAGACGATTTAGTGCGGACCTTTCAAGTTGAGTGGCCAGTTAAAATGATCACTCTAAACTGATCATTGATGCTCATTGAGTAAAGGCTTATAAATGAAGCACAATGCATGGCATGAAGAAGTTTTGGATAGATTGGATTGCCTGAATGCTTTGTCATATCAATTTTAGTTTCATATTTTGTCACAATATAAAAAAGTGAGCTCGCTTAACGTGGGCTTTGGATTTATGTGGTTCTGAGCTCTAAATCAAAAGTTATGGATGATTTTGTGAAGATATGTCAAGTTGATCGGCTAGTAAAAATGATCATTCTAAACTGATCATTGATGCTTATTGAGTAACGGTTTATAAATGAAACATAATGTAAGGGAAGACAAAGTTTTGGATAGATTGGATTACTTGGACGCTTTGTCGAATTTATTTTCACCACAAATTTGTCACAATATAAAAAATTGAGCTAGCTTAACGTGGGCATTGTATTCATGTCATTCTTAGTTATAAATCAAAAGTTACGGACGATATAGTGCGGACATAGAAAATTGACCGGGCAGTTAAAATGATCATTCTAAACTGATCATTGATGCTCATTGAGTAAAGGCTTATAAATGAAGCACAATGCATGGCATGAAGAAGTTTTGGATAGATTGGATTACCTGGATGCTTTGTCGAATCAATTTTAGTTTCCAATTTTGTCACAATATTGAAAGGTGAGCTAGCTTAACGTGGGCTTTGGATTTATGTCATTCTGAGCTCTAAATCAAAAGTTACGGATTATCTAGTGCATACATGTCAAGTTGATCAGCTAGTTAAAATGATCATTCTAAACTGATCATTTATGCTTATTGAGTAACGGCTTATAAATGAAACACAACGCAAGGCATGACAAAATTTTGGATAGATTGGATTACTTGGACGATTTGTCGAATCTATTTTTGTCTCAAATATTGCCACAATATAAAAAATTGAGGTAGCTTAATGTGGGCATTGGATTTGTGTCTTTCTTAGTTATAAATCAAAAGTTACGAACGATATAGTGCAGTCATGTCAAATTGATCGGGCTGTTAAAATGTTCATTCTAAACTGATCATTGATGCTCATTGAGTAATGGCTTATAAATGAAGCACAATGCATGGCATGAAGAAGTTTTGGATATATTGGATTACCTGGATGCATTGTCGAATCAATTTTAGTTTCCAAATTTTTCACAATATAGAAAAATGAGCTAGCTTAACGTAGGGTTTGGATTTATGACATTCTGAGCCCTAAATCAAAAGTTATGAATGATTTAGTGCAGACATGTCAAGTCGATCGGCTAGATAAAATGATCATTCTAAACTGATCATTGATGATTATTGAGTAATGGCTTATAAATGAAGCACAATGCAAGGCATGACAAGGTTTTAGATAGATTGGTTTACTTGAACACTTTGTCGAATCTATTTTTCTCTCAAATTTTGCCACAATATAAAAAATTGAGCTAGCTTAACATGGGCATTGAATTTGTGTCATTTTTAGTTCTAAAACTAAAGTTTTGGGCGATTCAGTGCAGACATGTCAAGTTGATCGACATGTTAAAATAATCTTTCTAAACTGATCATTGATGCTCATTGAGTAAATGCTTATTAATGAAGCACAAATGCATGGTAAGACACAGTTTTGGATAGATTGGATTTCTTGGACGCTTCGTGGAATTGATTTCTGTCTCAAATTTTGTCACAATATAGAAAATTGAGCTAGCTTAACGTGGGCATTGGATTCCTGTCACTCTGAGCAATAAACAAAAGTTACAAATGATATAATGCAGACATGTCAAGTTGATCGGCCAGTTAAAATGATCATTCTAAACTAATCATTGATATTCATTGATTAAAGGCTTATAAATGAAGTACAATGCTTGGCATGATGCAGTTTTGGATAGATTGGATTAGTTGGGCACTTTTTCGAATCTAATTTTGTCTCAAATTTTGACATAATATAGAAAACTGAGCTAGCTTAACGTGGCCTATGGATTTGTGTCATTTTGAGCTCTAAATTAAAAGTTTCGGACGATTTAGTGAGGACAACTCAAGTTTTTAGGACAGTGAAAATAATCATTCTAAAGTGATCATTGATGCTCATTGAGTAAAGGCTTATTAATGAAGCTTAGTGCATGGGAAGACGCAGTTTTGGATAGATTGGATAACTTGGATGCTTCCTCGAATCGATTTCTCTCTTAAATTTTGTCACAATATAGAAAACTGAGCTAGCTTAACGTGGGCAGTGGATTTGTGTCATTCTGAGCTATAAACCAAAAATTACGGACGATATAGTGCTGACATGTCAAGTTGATCGGCCAGTTAAAATGATCATTCTAAACTAATCTATGATACTCATCGATTAAAGGCTTATAAATGAAGCACAATGCTTGGCATGACGCTGTTCTGGATAGATTGGATTACTTGGACGCATTGTCGTATCTATTATTGTCTCAAGTTTTGATACAATATAGAAAATTGAGCTAGGTTAACGTGGGCATTGGATTTGTGTCATTCTTAGTTCTAAAACTAAAGTTACACGAAATTTAGTGCAGACATCTGAAGTTGATCGAGTAGTTAAAATAATCATTATGAACTGATCATTGATACTCCTTGAGTAATGGCTTATTAATGAAGCACAATGCATAGTAAGACGCAGTTTCTGATAGATTGGATTACTTGTCCGCTTCGTCGAATCGATTTATGTATCTAATTTTGTCACAATATCAAAAATTGAGCTAGCTTTACGTGGGCTTTGGTTTTGTGTCGTTCTGAGTTCTAAATCTTTAGTTACGGACGATTTAGTATGGACATTTCAATGATCCTTCTAAACAGATCATTGATGCTCATTGCGTAAAGGCTTATAAATAAAGCACAATGCCTGGCATGACACACTTTTGGATAGGTTGGGTTACTTGGACGCTTTTTCGAATCTATTTCTATCACAATATAGAAAAATTGAACTAGCTTAATGTGGGCTTTGGATTTGTATCATTTTGAGTTCCAAAACTAAAGTTATGGACGATTTTGTGCAGACATGTCAGGTTGATCAACCAGTTAAAATAATCATTCTAAAGTGATCATTGATGCTCAGTGAGTAAAGGCTTATTAATGAAGCTCAATGCATGGGCAGACGCAGTTTTGGATAGATTGGATTACTTGGACACTTCGTCGAATCGATTTCGGTGTCAAATTATGTCACAATATAAAACGTTGAGCTAGATTAATGGGAGTATTTGATTTGTGTCATTCTGAGCTATAAATAAAACGTTACGGATGATAGAGAACAGACATGTCAAGTTGATCGGCCAGTTATAATGATCATTCTAAACTAATCATTGATGCTCACTGATTAAAGGCTTAGAAATGAAGCACAATGGTTGGCATGACGCAGTTTTGCATAGATTGGATTACTTGGACGCTTTTTCGAATCTATTTTTGTCTCAAATTTTGACACAATATTGAAAATTGAGCTATGGATTTGTGTTATTCTGAGCTCTAAATCAAAAGTTATGGATGACTTAGTGTAGACATGTCAAGTTGCTCGGCTAGTTAAAATGATCATTCTAAACTAATCAATTATGCTCTTTGAGTAACGGCTTATAAATGAAGCACAATGCAAGGCATGACAAAGTTTTGGATAGATTGGATTACTTGGACGTTTTGTCGAATCTATTTTTGTCTCAAATTTGGTCATATTATAAAAAATTGAGCTAGATTAACATGGGCATTGGATTTGTGTCATTCTTAGTTATAAATCAAACATAATGGAGGATATAGTGTAGGCATGTCAAATTGATCAGGCAGTTAAAATGATCATTCTAAACTGATCATTGATACTCATTGAGTAAAGGCTAATAAATGAAACACAATGCATGGCATGACGCACTTTTGGATAGATTGGATTACTTGGATGCTTTTTCGAATCTATTTCTTTCTCAAATTTTGTCACAATATAGAAAATTGAGCTAGTTTAAGGTGGGTCTTGGATTTGTGTCATTCTGAGCTCTAAAACTAAAGTTACAGACGATTTAGCGCAGACATGTCAAGTTGATCGATCAGTTAAAATAATCATTATATACTGATCATTGATGCTCATTGAGTAACGGCTTATAAATGAAGCACAATGCAAGGCATGAAAAAGTTTTAGATAGATTGGATTACTTGGACGCTTTGTCGAATATATTTTTGTCTCAAATTTTGTCAAAATATAAAAAATTGAGCTAGATTAACGTGGGCATTGGATTCGTGTCATTCTTAGTTGTAAATCAAAAGTTACGGACGATATAGTGCAGACATGTCAAATTGATCGGGCAGCTAAAACGATCATTCTAACGTGATCATTGATGCTCAGTAAGTAAATGCTTATAAATGAAGCACAATGCATAGCATGATGCAGTTTTGGATAGATTGGATTACTTGGACGCTTTGTCGAATCTATTCTGGTCTCAAATTTTGTCACAATATAGAAAATTGAGGTAGGTTAACGTGGGCTTTGGATTTGTGTCATTCTGAGCCCTAAAAAAAATGATTTAGTGCAGACATTTCAAGTTGATTAGTCAATTAAAATGATCATTCTAAACTTATCATTGATGCTCATCGAGTAAAGGCTTATAAATAAATCACAATGCATGGCATGACGCCGTTTTGGATAGATTGGATTACTTGAACGCTTTTTCGAATCTATTTCTATCTCAAATTTTGTCGCAATATAGAAAATTGAACTAGTTTAACGTGTGCTTTTGATTTGTGTCATTTGGAGTTCTAAAACTAAAGTAACAGACAACTTAGTGCAGAAATATCAAGTTGATCGACAAGTTAAAATGATCATTTTAAATTGATCATAGATGCTCATTGAGTAAAGGCTCATTAATGAAGCACAATACATGGGAAGACACAGTTTTGGATAGATTGGATTACTTGGACGGTTCGTCGAATCGATTTCTATCTTAAATTTTGTCATAATATGGAATGTTGAGCTTGTTTAACGTGGGCTTTTTATTCGTGTCATTCTGAGCTATAAATCAAAAGTTACAAACGATATAGTGCAGACATTTCAAGTTGATCGACCAGTTGAAATAATCTTTCTAAACTGATCATTGATGCTCATTGAGTAAAGGCTTATTAATGAAGCACAATGCTTGGCATGAAGCAGTTTTGGATAGATTGGATTACTTGGACGCTTTTTCGAATCTATTTTTGCCTCAAATGTTGTCACAATATAGAAAATGGAGCTAGCTTAACGTGGGCTATGGATTAGTGTCATTCTGAGTTCTAAATCCAAAGTAGTGCAGACATGTCAAGTTGATCGACCAGTTAAAATAATCATTCTGAACTGATCATTGATGCTCCTTGAGTAACGGCTTATAAATGAAGCCCATTGCAAGGCATGACGCAGTTTTGGATTGATTGGATTACATTGATGCTCTGTCAAATCATTTATGTCTCAAATTTTGTCACAATATAGAAAATTGAGCTAGATTAAAGTGGGAGTTGGATTTGTGTCATTTTGAGTTCTAAATCCAAAGTAGTGCAGACATGTCAAGTTGATCGGCGAGTTAAAATAATCATTCTAAACTGATCATTGATGCTCATTGAGTAAAGGTTTATTAATGAAGCACAATGCATGGCGAGACGAAGTTTTGGATAGATTGGATTACTTGGATGCTTTGTGGAATCTATTTCTGTCTCAAAATTTGTCACAATATAGAAAATTAAACTAGTTTAACGTGGGCTTTGGATTTCTGTCATTCTGAGGTCTAAATCCAAAGTTACGGACGATTTAGTGCATACATGTCAAATTGATCAGCAAATTAAACTGATCATTCTAAACTAATCATTGATGCTCGTTGAGCAAAGGCTTATCAACGAAGCACAATGCATGGCATGAAGAATTTTTGGATAGATTGGATTACCTGGATGCTTTGTCAAAAATATTTCTGTCTCAAATTTTGTCACAATATAAAAAAGTGAGCTACCTTAATGCGGGCTTTAGGTTTGTGCCCATTGAGTAACGGATTATAAATGAAGCACAATGCAAGGCATGACGCTGTTTTGGATAGATTGGATTACTTGTACGATTTGTCGAATGTATTTTTGTCTCAAAGTTTGCCACAATATAGAAAATTGAGCTAGATTAACGTGGGCATTTGATTCCTGTCATTCCAAGTTCTAAATCAAAAGTTATGGATGATATAGTGAAGACATGTCAAGTTGATCGGGCAATTAAAATGATCATTGTAAACTGATCATTGATGCTCATTGAGTAAAGGCTTATAAATGAAGCATAATGCATGGTATGACGCAGTTTTGGATAGATTGGATTACTTGTACGCTTTGTCGAATCTATTTCTGTCTCAAATTTTGTCACAATATAGAAAATTAAGCTAGAATAACGAGGGCTTTTGATTTGTGTCATTCTAAACCCTAAAAAAAAGTTACAGACAATTTACTACGGACCTTTCAAGTTAAGTGGCCAGTTAAAATGTTCATTCTAAACTGATCATTGATGCTCATTGAGTAAAGGCTTATTAATGAAACACAATGCATGGCATGACACAGTTTTGGATAGATTGGATTACTTGGACACTTTTTCGAATCAATTTCTGTCTCAAATTTTGTCACAATATAGAAAATTGAGGTAGGTTAACGTGGGCTTTGGATTTGTGTCATTCTGAGCTCTAAATCAAAAGTTACGGATGATTTAGTGCGGATATGTCAAGTTTATCGGTAGTTAAAATGATCATTCTAAACTGATCATTGATGCTTATTGAGTAATGGCTTATAAATGAAACATAATGTAAGGCATGACAAAGTTTTGGATAGATTGAATTACTTGTACGCTTTGTCGAATCTATTTTCGTCTCAAATTTTGTCACATAATAAAAAATTGAGCTAGATTAACATGGGCATTGGATTCATGTCATTCTTAGTTATAAATCAAAAGTTACGGACGATATAGTGTACACATGTGAAGTTGATCGACCAGTTAAAATAATCTCTGTAAATTAATCATTGATGCTCATTGAGTAAAGGCTTATAAATGAAGCACAATGCATGGCGTTAAACAGTTTTGGATAGATTGGATTATTTGGATGCTTTGTCGAATCTATTTATGTCTCAAATTTTGTCACAATATAGAAAAGTGAGCTAGCTTAACATGGGCATTGGATTGGTGTCATTCTGAGCTCTAAATAAAAAGTTACTGACGATTTAGTTGATTGGCCAGTTGAAATGATTATTCTAAACTGATCATTGATGGTTATTGAGTAAAGGCTTATAGATAAAGCACAATGCATGGCATGACGCAATTTTAGATAGATTGGATTACTTGGACGCTTTGTCGAATCTAATTCTGTCTTAAATTTTGCCACAATATAGAATATTGAGCTAGCTTAACGTGGGCTTTGGATTTGTGTCATTTTGAGTTCTAAAACTAAAGTTACGGACAATTTAGTGCATACATGTCAAGTTGATCGACCAGTTAAAATAATCATTCTGAACTGATCATTGATGCTCATAGAGTAAAGTCTTATTATTAAAGCACAATGCATGGTGAGACGCAGTTTTGGGTAAATTGGATTACTTGGACGCTTTGTCAAATCTATTTCTGTCTCAAATTTTGTCACAATATAGAAAATTAAACTAGCTTAACGTGGGCTTTGGATTTCTATCATTCTGAGCTCTAAATGCAAAGTTACACACGATTTAGTGTAGACATGTCAAGTTGATCAGGCAGTTAAAATGATCATTCTAAACTAATCACTTATGCTCATTGAGTAAAGTCTTATAAATGAAGCACAATACATGGCATGAAGAAGTTTTGGGTAGATTGGATTACCTAGATGCTTTGTCAAAAATATTTCAGTCTGAAATTTTGGCACAATATAAAAGAGTGAGCTAGCTTAATGCGGGCTTTGGATTTGTGTCATTCTTAGCTATAAATCAAAAGTTATGGACGATTTAGTGCAGTCATGTCAAGTTGATCGGCCAGTTAAAATGATCATTTTGAACTGATCATTGATGCCCATTGAGTAAAGACTTATTAATGAAGCACAATGCATGGCAAGATGCAGTTTTGGATAGATTGGACTACTTGGACGGTTTGTCGAATTGATTTTGGTCTCAAATTTTGTACCAATATAGAAAGTTGAGCTAGTTTAACGTGGGCATTTGATTGGTGTCATTTGAGCTATAAATTAAAAATTACGGACGATATTGTGCAGACATTTCAAGCTTATCGGCCAGTTAAAATGATTATTCTAAACTAATCACTAATGCTCATTGATTAAAGGCTTAGAAATGAAGCACAACGCTTGGCATGACGCAGTTTTGGATTGATTTGATTACTTGAACGCTTTGTAGAATCTATTTTTGTCTGAAATTTTGACACAATATAGAAAATTGAGGTAGCTTAACCTGGGCTTTGGAATTGTGTTTTTTTAGCTCCAAATCAAAGAATAAGAATGATTTAGTGCGGACATGTCAAGTGGATAGGCCAGTTAAAATGATCATTCTAATCTAATCATTGATGCTCCTTAAGTAACGACTTATAAATGAAGCACAATACAAAGCATTACACAGTTTTAGATAGATGGGATTACTTTGACGTTTTGTCATCTCATACTGTCTCAAATTTTGTCACAATATAGAAAATTGAGCTAGGTTAACGTGTGTTTTGGATTTGTGTCATTCTGAGTTCTAAATCCAAAGTTACGGACGATTTAGTGCGGAAATTTCAAGTTAAGCTACCTCAATTTTGACACAATATAGAAAATTGAGGTAGCTTAACCTGGGCTATGGAATTGTGTTATTTTGAGCTCTAAATCAAAGGTTAAGAATGATTTAGTGCGGACATGTCAAGTGGATAGGCTAGTTAAAATGATCATTCTAATCTGATCATTGATATTCCTTGAGTAACGACTTATAAATGAAGCACAATACAAAGCATTACACAGTTTTGGATAGATGGGATTACTTTGAAGTTTTGTCAACTCATTTCTGTCAAAAGTTTGTCACAATATAGAAAATTGAGCTAGGTTAACGTGTGTTTTGGATTTGTGTCATTCTGAGTTCTAAATCCAAAGTTACAGACGATTTAGTGCGGAAATTTCATGTTGATCGGGCGGTTAAAATGATAATTTTAAACTGATCATTGATGGTCATTGTGTAAAGGCCTATAAATAAAGCTCAATGCATGGCCTGACGCAGTTTTGGATAGGTTGGATTACTTGGACCCTTTGTCAAATCTATTTATGTCTCAAATTTTGTCACAATATAGAAAATTGAACTAGCTTAACGTGTGCTTTGAATTTGTGTCATTTTGAGTTCTAAAACTAAAGTAGCGGACGACTTAGTGTAGAAATCTCAAGTTGATCGACAAGTTAAAATGATTATTTTGAACTGATCACTGATGCTCATTAAGTAAAGGCTCATTAATGAAGCACAATGCATGGGAAGACGCAATTATGGATAGATTGGATTACTTGGATGCTTCATCGAATTGAATTCTGTCTCAAATTTTGTCATAGTATAGAAAATTGGACTAGTTTAACATGGGCATTGGATTCGTGTCATTTTGAGATATAAATCAAAAGTTACGGACGATATAGTGCAGACATGTCAAGTTGATCAACCAGTTAAAATAATCATTCTAAACTGGTCATTGATGCTCGTTGAGTAAAGGCTTGTAAATGAACCACAATGCATGGCATGAAGAAGTTTTGGAGTGATTGGATTACCAAGAAGCTTTGTCGAATCTATTTCAGTTTCAAATTTTGTCACAATATAAAAAAGTGAGCTAGCTTAACGTGAGCAATGGAATTGTGTCATTCGGAGCGCTAAATCAAAAGTTATGGATGATTTAGTGCAAACATGTCAAGTTGATCGGCCAGTTAAAATAGTCATTCTAAACTTATCATTGATGCTCATTAAGTAACGGCTTATAAATGAAGCACAATGCAAGGCATGACAAAGTTTTGGATAGATTGGATTACTTGGACGCTTTTTGTCGAATCTATTTTTGTCACAAATTTTGTCACAATATAAAAAATGGAGCTAGCTTAACTTGGTCATTAGATTCGTGTCATTCTTAGTTATAAATCAAAAGTTACAGACGATATAGTTCAGACATGTCAAATTGATCGGGCAGTTAAAATGATCATTCTAAACTGATCATTGTTGCTCATTGAGTAAAGGCTTATAAATGAAGCACCATGCATGGCATGAAGAAGTTTTGGAGTGATTGGATTACCAAGAAAATTTGTCGAATCTATTTGAGTTTCAAATTTTGTCACAATATAAAAAAGTGAGCTAGCTTAAAGTGGGCATTTGATTTGAGTCATTCTGAGCGGTAAATCAAAAGTTATGGATGATTTTGTGCAGACATGTCAAGTTGATCGACCAGTTAAAATAATCATTCTAAACTGATCATTGAGGTTTATTGAGTAAAGGCTTATTATTGAAGCACAATGCTTGGCATCACGCAGTTTTGGATAGATTGGATTACTTAGATGCTTTTTCGAATCTATTTTTGTCACAAATTTTTTCTTAATATAGAAAATTGAGCTAGGTTAATATGGGCTATGGATTTGTGTAATTCTGAGCTTTAAATCCAAAGGTACGGACGATTTAGTACAGACATTTCAAGTTGATCGGCCATTAAAATAATCATTCAAAGCAGATCATTGATGCTCCTTGAGTAACGGCTTATAAATGAAGCACAATGCAAGGCATGACACAGTTTTAAATAGATTGGATTACTTGGATGCTTTGTCAAATCATTTCTGTCTCAAATTTTGTCACAATATAGAAAATTGAACAAGCTTAATGTGGGCTTTGGATTTGTGTCATTATGAGTTCTAAATCCAAAGTTACAGACGATTTAGTGCAAAAATGTTAAGTTGATCGGCCTATTAAAATAATCATTTAAACTGATCATTGATGCTCATTTAGTAAGGGCTTATTAGTGAACACCAATGCAAGGCAAGACGCAGTTTTGGATAGATTGGATTACTTGGATGCTTTTTCGAATCTGTTTACGTCTCAAATTTTGTAACAATATAGAAAATTGAGCTAGCTCAACGTGGACTTTGGATTTCTATCATTATGAGCTCTAAATCCAAAGTTACGGACAATTTAGTGCAAACATGTCAAGTTGATCAGATAATTAAAATGATCATTCTAAAGTAATCATTGATGCTCATTGAGCAAATGCTTATAAATGAAGCAGAATGCATGACATGAAGAAGTTTTGGATAGATTGGATTACCTGGATGCTTTGTCGAAAATATTTCATTATGAAATTTTGACACAATATAAAACTGTGAGGTAGCTTAACGTGGGCTTTGGATTTGTGTCACTCCGAGTTATAAATCAAAAGTTATAGACGATATAGTGCAGACATGTCAAGTTGATCGGGCAGTTAAAATGATCATTCTAAACTGATCATTGATACTCATTGAGTAAAGGCTGATAAATGAAGCACAATGCTAGCATGACGCAGTTTTGGATAGATTGGATTACTTGGAGGCTTTGTTGAATCTATTTCTATCTCAAAATTTGTCACAATATAGAAAATTGAGCTAGGTTAACGTGGGCTTTGAATTTGTGTCATTCTGAGCTCTAAATAAAAAGCTACGGAAGATTTTATGCGGACATGTCATGTCAAGTTGATCGACCAGTTTAAATGATCACTCGAAACTGTTCATTGATGCTCATTGAGTAAAGGCTTGTTACTGAAGCACAATGCATGGCAAGACGCTGTTTTGAATAGAGTGGATAACTTGGACGCTTTGTCGAATCTATTTCTATCTAAAATTTTGTAACAATATAGAAAATTGAGCTATCTCAATGTTGGGATTGGATACGTGTCATTCTGAGCTATAAATAAAAAAAGTTATAGACGATATAGTGAAGACATGTCAAGTTGATCGGCCAGTTAAAATGATCATTCTAAACTGATCATTGATGCTCATTGAGTAGAGGCGTATAAATGAAGCATAATGCACGCAGTTTTGGATAGATTAGATTACTTGGATGCTTTGTCAAATCATTTCTGTCTCAAATTTTGTCACAATATAGAAAATTGAACAAGCTTAATGTGGGCTTTGGATTTGTGTCATTATGAGTTCTAAATCCAAAGTTACAGACGATTTAGTGCAAAAATGTCAAGTTGATCGACCTGTTAAAATAATCATTTAAATTGATCATTGATGCTCATTTAGTAAAGGCTTATTAGTGAAGACCAATGTAAGGCAAGACAAAGTTTTGGATAGATTGGATTACTTGGATGCTTTTTCGAATCTGTTTCTGTCTCAAATTTTGTAACAATATAGAAAATTGAGCTAGCTTAACGTGGACTTTGGATTTCTATCATTCTGAGCTCTAAATCCAAAGTTACGGACAATTTAGTGCAAACATGTCAAGTTGATCAGATAATTAAAATGATCATTCTAAACTAATCATTGATGCGCATTGAGCAAATGCTTATTAATGAAGCACAATGCATGGCATGAGGAAGTTTTTGGATAGATTGGATTACCTGGATGCTTTGTCGAAAATATTTCATTATCAAATTTTGACACAATATAAAACTGTGAGGTAGCTTAACGTGGGCTTTGGATTTGTGTCACTCCGAGTTATAAATCAAAAGTTATAGACGATATAGTGCAGACATGTCAAGTTGATCGGGCAGTTAAAATCATCATTCTAAACTGATCATTGATGCTCATTGAGTAAAGGCTGATAAATGAAGCACAATGCTGGCATGACGCAGTTTTGGATAGATTGGATTACTTGGAGGCTTTGTTGAATCTATTTCTATCTCAAAATTTGTCACAATATAGAAAATTGAGCTAGGTTAATGTGGGCTTTGAATTTGTGTCATTCTGAGCTCTAATTAAAAAGCTACGGAAGATTTAATGCGGACATGACATGTCCTGTTGATCGACCAGTTAAAATGATCACTCGAAACTGATCATTGATGCTCATTGAGTAAAGGCTTGTTACTGAAGCACAATGCATGGCAAGACGCTGTTTTGGATAGATTGGATAACTTGGACGCTTTGTCGAATCTGTTTCTATCTCAAATTTTGTAACAATATAGAAAATTGAGCTATCTCAATGTTGGGATTGAATTCGTGTCATTCTGAGCTATAAATAAAAAGAGTTAAAGACGATATAGTGAAGACATGTCAAGTTGATCGGCCAGTTAAAATGATCATTCTAAACTGATCATTGATGCTCATTGAGTAGAGGCGTATAAATGAAGCATAATGCACGCAGTTTTGGATAGATTAGATTACTTGGATGCTTTGTCAAATCATTTCTGTCTTAAATTTTGGCACAATATAGAAAATTGAGCAAGCTTAATTTGGGCTTTGGATTTGTGTCATTACTAGTTCTAAATCCAAGTTACGGCCAATTTAGTGCAGAAATATCAAGTTAATCGGCCAGTTAAAATAATCATTCCAAACTGATCATTGATGTTCATTGAGTAAAGGCTTATTAATGAAGCAAAATGCAAGGCAAGACGCAGTTTTGGATAGATTGGATTATTTAGACACTTTGTCGAATCTGTTTTGTCTCAAATTTTGTCAAAATATAGAAAATTGAGCTAGCTTAACGTGGGATTTGGATTTCTATCATTCTGAGCTCTAAATCCAAAGTTATTTTGTCAAAATATAGAAAATTGAGCTAGCTTAACGTGGGATTTGGAATTCTATCATTCTGAGCTCTGAATCCAAAGTTATGGACGATATAGTGCAGACATGTCAAGTTGATCAGCCAGTTAAAATGATCATTCTGAACTAATCATTCATGCTCATTGAGTAAAGGATTATAAATGAAGCACAATGTATGGCATGAAGAAGTTTTGGATAGATTGGTTTACGTGGATGCTTTGTCAAAAATATTTCAGTATCAAATTTTGTCCCAATATAAAACTGTGAGCTAGCTTAACGTGGGCTTTGGATTTGTGTCATTCCAAGTTATAAATCAAAAGTTACGAACGATATAGTGCAGACATGTCAAGTTGATCGTATAGTTAAAACGGTTATTCTAAACTGATCTTTGGTACTCATTGTTTAAAGGCTTATAAATCAAGCACAATGCATGGTATGACGCAGTTTTGGATAGATTGGATTACTTGTACGATTTGCCGAATCTATTTCTGTCTCAAATTTTTACAAAATAAAGAAAATTGAGCTAGCTTAACATGGGCTTTGGATTTGTATCAGTCTAAGCTCTAAATCAAAAGTTATGGACGATTTAGTGTGGACAGGTCAAGTTGATCGGGGTGTTAAAATAATAATTCTAAACAGATCATTGATGCTCATTGAGTAACGGGTTTTAAATGAGGCACAATGCAAGGCATAGCGCTGTTTTGGATAGATTGTATTACTTGGACAATTTGACGAATAATTTCTATCTCAAATTTTGTCACAATATAAAAAATTGAGCTAGCTTAACGTGGGCTTTCGATTTGTGTCATTATAAGTTCTAAATCTAAAGTGCAGACATGTCAAGTTAATCGGGCAGTTAAAACAATCATTCTAAAACGATCGTTGATGCTCATCGAGTAAAATCTTATTAATAAAGTACAATGCATGGCAAGACGCACTTTTGGATAGATTGGATTACGTCGATGCTTAGTCGAATCTATTTCCATCTCAAATTTTGTTACAATATAGAAAATTGAGTTTGCTTAACGTGGGCTTTAAATTTGTGTTATCTGGCCTCTAAATCAAAAGTTACGGACGATTTAGTGCAGACATGTCAAGTTGATCGGCCAGTTAAAATGATCATTCTTACCTGATCATTAGTGCTCATTGAGTAAAGGCTTATAAATGAAACACAATGCATGGCATGACGAAGTTTTGGATAGATTGGATAACTTGTACGCTTGTCGTATCTAATTTTGTCACAAATTTTGTCACAATATAGAAAACTGAGCTAATTTAATGTGGACTTTGGATTTGTGTCATTCTAAACTCCAAATCAAAAGTTACGTACAATATAGCGCATACCTGTCAAGTTGATCGGCCAGTTAAATTGATCATTCTAAACTGATCATTGATGCTCATCGACTAACGGCTTATAAATGAAGCACAATGCAAGGCATGATGCAGTTCTAGATTGATTGTATTACTTGGACGCTTTGTCGAATTTATTTCTTTCACAAATTTTGTCATAATATAGAAAATTAAGTTAGCTCAACGTGGGCTTTGGATTTATGTCATTCTGAGCTCTATGTAAAAATTTACGGACGATTTAGTGCAGACATGTCAGTTTGATCAGCCAGTTAAATTGATCATTCTAAACTGATCATTGATGCTCATTGAGTAAAGGCTTATAAATGAATCACAATGCATGGCATGACACAGTTTTGGATAGATTGGATTATTGGGACGCATTGTTGAATCTATTTCTTTCTCAAATTTCGTCATAATATAGAAAATTGAACTAGTTTTACGTGGGCATTGGAATCTTGTAATTTTGAGCTATAAATCAAAAGTTACGGATGATATGTGCACACATGTCAAGTTGATCGGACAGTTAAAGTGATCATTCTTAACTGATAATTGGTCCTCAATGTTTAAAGCCTTAAAAATCAAGCACAATGCATGGTATGACACAGTTTTGGATAGATTGGATTACTTGGACGCTTTGTCATATCTATTTCTATCTCAAATTTTGTCACAATATAGAAAATTGAGCTAATTTAACGTGGCATTTGGATTTGTATCAGTATAAGCTCTAAATCAAAAGTTATGGACGATTTAGTGCGGACATGTCAAGTTGATTGGCCAGTTAAAATGATCAATCTAAACTGGTCATTGATGGTCATTGAGTAACGGCTTTTAAATGAGGCATAATGCAAGGCATGACGCAGTTTCTGATAGATGGGATTACTTGGACGCTTTGTCGAATCATTTCTATCTCAAATTTTGTTACAATATAGAAAATTGAGCTAGCTTAACGTGGGCATTGGATTTGTGTCATTCTGAGTTTTAAATCCAAAGTTACGGACAATTTGGTGCAGACATGTCAAGTTGATCGGCCAGTTAAAACAATCTTTCTAAACTGATCATTGATGCTCATTGAGTAAAGGCTTACTAATAAAGCACAATGCATGGCAAGATAGAGTTTTGGATAGATTGGATTACGTGGATGCTTAGTCGAATCTATTTCTATCTCAAATTTTGTTACAATATAGAAAATTGAGCTAGCTTAACGTGGGCATTAAATTCGTGTCATTCTGATGTATAAATCAAAAGTTACGGATGATATAGTGAAGACATGTCACGTTGCTCGGCCAGTTAAAATGATCATTGTAAACAGATCATTGATGCTCATTGAGTAAAGGCATATAAATAAAGCACAATACATGGCATGAAACAATTTTGGATAGATTGGATTACTTGGATACTTTGTCGAATCTATTTTTGTCTCAATTTTTTTGAAAATATAGAAAATAGAGATAGATTAACGTGGGCTTTGGATTTGTGTCTTATGAGCTCTAAATAAAAAGTTACGGACGATTTAATGCAAACATGTAAAGTTGATCAGCCAGTTAAAATGATCATTCTTATCTAATCATTGGTGCTCATTGAATAGAGGCTTATAAATGAAGCACAATGCATGGCATGACGAAGTTTTGGAGAGATTGGATAACTTGGACACTTTGTCATATCTATTTCTATCTCAAATTTTGTCATAATATAGAAAATTGAGCTAATTTAACGTGGGATTTGGATTTGTATCAGAATAAGCTATATATCAAAACTTATGGACGATCTAGTGTGGACATATCAAGTCGATCGGCCAGTTAAAATGATCAATCTAAACTGGTCATTGATGCTCATTGAGTAACGGCTTTTAAATGAGGCACAATGCAAGGCATGACGAAGTTTCTGATAGATGGGATTACTTGGACGCTTTGTCGAATCATTTCTATCTCAAATTCTGTCACAATATAGAAAATTGAGCTAGCTTAACGTGGGCATTGGATTTGTGTCATTCTGAGTTTTAAATCCAAAGTTATGGACGATTTGGTGCAGACATGTCAAGTTGATCGGCCAGTTAAAACAAACTTTCTAAACTGATCATTGATGCTCATTGAGTAAAGGCTTACCAATAAAGCACAATGCATGGCAAGACACAGTTTTGGATAGATTGGATTACGTGGATGCTTAGTCGAATCTATTTCTATCTCAAATTTTGTCACAATATAGAAAATTGAGCTAGCTTAACGTGGGCACTAAATTCGTGTTATTCTGAGGTATAAATAAAAAATTACGGATGATATAGTGAAGAAATGTCAAGTTTCTCGGCAAGTTAAAATGATCATTGTAAACAGATCATTGATGCTAATTGAGTAAAGGCTTATAAATAAAGCACAATGCATGGCATGAAACAATTTTGGATAGATTGGATTACTTGGATACTTTGTCGAATCTATTTATGTCTCAAATTTTTTCAAAATATAGAAAATAGAGATAGATTAACGTGGGCTTTGGATTTGTGTCTTATGAGCTCTAAATAAAAAGTTACGGACAATTTAATGCAGACATGTAAAGTTGATCAGCCAGTTAAAATAATCATTCTTAACTGATCATTGGTGCTCATTGAATAGAGGCTTATAAATGAAGCACAATGCATTGCATGATGAAGTTATGGAGAGATTGGATAACTTGGATGCTTTCTCATATCTATTTCTATCTCAAATTTTGTCACAATATTGAAAATTGAGCTAATTTAACGTGGGATTTGGATTTGTATCAGTATAAGCTCTAAATCAAAAGTTATGGACGATTTAGTGCGGACATGTCCAGTTGATCGGCCAGTTAAAATGATCAATCTAAACTGGTCATTGATGCTCATTGAGTAACGGCTTTTAAATGAGGCACAATGCAAGGCATGACGCAGTTTCTGATAGATGGGATTACTTGGACGCTTTGTCGAATCATTTCTATCTCAAATTTTGTCACAATATAGAAAATTGAGCTAGCTTAACGTGGGCATTGGATTTGTGTCATTCTGAGTTTTAAATCCAAAGTTACGGACGATTTGGTGCAGACACGTCAATTTGATCGGCCAGTTAAAACAATCTTTCTAAACTGATCATTGATGCTCATTGAGTAAAGGCTTACTAATAAAGCACAATGCATGGCAAGACACAGTTTTGGATAGATTGGATTACGTGGATGCTTAGTCGAATCTATTTCTATCTCAAATTTTGTCACAATATAGAAAATTGAGCTAGCTTAACGTGGGCATTAAATTCGTGTCATTCTGAGGTATAAATCAAATGTTACGGATGATATAGTGAAGACATGTCAAGTTGCTCGGCCAATTAAAATGATCATTGTAAACAGATCATTGATGCTCATTGAGTAAAGGCTTATAAATAAAGCACAATGCATGGCATGAAACAATTTTGGATAGATTGGATTACTTGGATACTTTGTCGAATCTATTTCTGTCTCAAATTTTTTCAAAATATAGAAAATAGAGATAGATTAATGTGGGCTTTGGATTTGTGTCTTATGAGCTCTAAATAAAAAGTTACGGACTATTTAATGCAGACATGTAAAGTTGATCAGCCAGTTAAAATGATCATTCTTAACTGATCATTGGTGCTCATTGAATAGAGGCTTATAAATGAAGCACAATGCATGGCATTACAAAGTTTTGGAGAGATTGGATAACTTGGGCTTTGTCATATCTATTTCTATCTCAAATTTTGTCACAATATAGAAAATTGAGCTAATTTAATGTGGGATTTGGATTTGTATCAGGATTAGCTCTAAATCAAAACTGATCATTCTAAACTGATCATTCTAAACTGATCATTGATGCTCATCGAGTAAAGGCATATAAATGAAGCACAATGCATGGCATGACGCAGTTTTAGATAAATTTGATTACTTGGACGCTTTGTCGAATATATTTCTGTAACAAATTTTGTTACAATATAGAAAATTGAGCTAGTTTAACGTGAGCATTGGATTCGTGTAATTCTGAGCTATAAATCCAAAGTTATGGATGATATAGTGCAAACATGTCAAGTTGATCGGCCAGTGAAAACGATCATTCTAAACTAATCATTGATGCTCATTGAGTGAAGGCTTATTAATGAAGCACAATGCATTGCATGATGCAATTTTTGATATATTGGATTACTTGTACGCTTTGTCCAATCTATTACTGTCTTAAATTTTGTCACAATATAGAAAATTGAGATTGCTTAATGTGGGCATTGGATTCCAGTCATTTTGAGCTATAAATCAAAAGTTATGGACGATATATTGCATACATGTCAAGTTGATAGGCCAGTGAAAATGATCATTCTAAACTGATCATTTATGCTCATTGAGTAAAGGCTTATTAATTATGCACAATGCATGACAAGACGCAGTTTTGGAAATATTCGGTTACCTGGACGCTTTGCCAAATCTATTTCTACCTCAAATTTTGTTTCTATTTCTTTCTCAAATTTTGTCACAATATAGAAAATTGAGCTTGCTTAACGTGGGCTTTGGATTTGTGTTATTATGAGTTCTAAATCAAATGTTATCGATGATTTAGTGCGGACATGTCAAGTTGGTCAGCCAGTTAAATGATCATTCTAAACTGATCATTGATGCTCATTGATTAACGGCTTATAAATGAAGCTCAATGCAAGGCATGACACAAAGTTGGATAGATTGGAATACTTGGACGCTTTGAAAAATCTATTTCAGTCCCAAATTTTGTCACAATATAGAAAATTAAACTAGTTTAACGTGGGTTTTGGATTTGTGTCATTCAGATTTCTAAATCCAAAGTTACGAACGTTTTAGTGCAGACATGTCAAGTTTATCGGCCAGTTAGAATGATCATTCTAAAATGATCATAGATGCTCGTTGAGTAAAGGCTTATAAATGAAGCACAATGCGTAGCATGACGCAATTTTAGATATTTTGGATTACTTAGACGCTTTGTCGAATCTATTTCTTTCTAAAATTTGTCACAATAGAAAATTGAGCTAGCTTAAGGTAGGCATTGGATTCGTGATATTCCGAGCTATAATCAAAAGTTATGGACGATAAGTGCAGATATGTCAAGTTGATCGGCCAGATAAAATTATCATTCTAAACTTATCGTTGACGCTCATTTAGTAAAGGCTTATAGATGAAGCACAATGCACGGCATGAAGCAGTTCCATATAGATTGGAGTACTTGATGGTTTTTCGTATCTATTTCTATCTCAAATTTTATTACAATATAGAAAATTGAGCTACCTTAACGTGAGTCTTGGATTTGTGTAATTTTAAGCTATAAATCAAAAGTTACGGACGATATAGTGGGGACATGTCAAGTTGATCGGCCAGTTAAAATGATCATTCTAAACTGATCATTGATGCTCATGAGTAATGGCTTATAAATGAAGCACAATGCATGGCATGAAGCAGTTATATATCGATCGGATTTCATGGTTGCTTTGTGGAATCTATTTTTGTCTCAAATTTTGTCACAATATAGAAAATTGAGCTAGATTAATGTGGGTTTTGGATTTGTGACATTCTAAGTTCTAAATCCGAAGTTACAAACGATTTAGTGCAGAAAAGTCAATTTGATCGGCCAGTTAAAATTATCATTTTAAACTGATCATTGATGCTCAGTGAGTAAAGGCTTATAAATGAAGCACAATGCATGGCATGAAGCAGTTCTGGATAGATTGGATTACTTGGATGTTTTGTCGAATCAATTTCTTTCTCAAATTTTGTCCCAATATAGAAAATTGAGCTAGCTTAACGTTGGCATTGGATTTGTGTAATTATGAGCCATAAATCAAAAGTTGCGGACGATATAGTGTGGACATGTCAAGTTGATCGGCCAGTTAAAATTATCATTCTAAACTGATCATTGATGCTCATTGAGTAACACCTTATAAATGAAGCTGCATGAATCAAATCTGGATATATTAGATTACTTGCATGCTTTGTCAAATCTATTTATGTTTTAAATTTTGTCACAATATGTAAAATTGAGCTAGGTTAACGTGGGCTTTGGATTTGTGTCATTCTAAGCTCTAAATCAAAAGTTAAGGACAATTTAGTGTGGAAATGTCAAGTTTATTAGCCATCAAAAATGATTATTCTAAACTGATCGTTGATGCTCATTGAGTAGCGGTTTATTAATGAAACACAATGAAAGGCATGACGCAGTTTTTGATAGATTGGATTACTCTGACAATTTGTCGAATCTATTTTTCTCTCCAATTTTGTCACAATATTGAAAATTGAGCTTGCTTAACTTGGGCTTTGGATTTGTGTTATTATGAGCTCTAAATCTAAAGTTATCGATGATTTAGTGCGGACATGTCAGTTGGTCGGCCAGTTAAATGATCATTCTAAACTGATCATTAATGCTCATTGATTCATGGCTTATAAATGAAGCTCAATGCAAGGCTTGACACCAATTTGGATAGATTGGAATACTTGGACGCTTTGAAGAATCTATTTCAGTCCCAAATTTTGTCACAATATAGAAAATTAAACTAGTTTAACGTGGGTTTTTGATTTGTGTTATTCAGATTCCTAAATCCAAAGTTACGAACGTTTTAGTGCAGACATGTCAAGGTTATCGGCCAGTTAAAATGATCATTCTAAAATGATCATTGATGCTCATTGAGTAAAGGCTTATAAATGAAGCAGAATGCATGGCATGATGCAGTATTAGATACTTTGGATTACTTAGACGCTTTGTCGAATGTATTTCTTTCTAAAATTTGTCACAATAGAAAATTGAGCTAGCTTAAGGTAAGCATTGGATTCGTATCATTCCGAGCTATAATCAAAAGTTATGGACGATAAGTGCAGACATGTCAAGTTGATCCGCCAGTTAAAATTATCATTCTAAACTTATCGTTGACGCTCATTTAGTAAAGGCTTATAGATGAAGCACAATGCATGGCATGAAGCAGTTCTATATAGATTGGAGTACTTGATGGTTTTTCGTATCTATTTCTATCTCAAATTTTGTTACAATATAGAAAATTGAGCTACCTTAACGTGAGTCTTGGATTTGTGTAATTTTAAGCTATAAATCAAAAGTTGCGGACGATATAGTGGGGACATGTCAAGTTGATCGGCCAGTTAAAATGATCATTCTAAACTGATCATTGATGCTCATGAGTAACGGCTTATAAATGAAGCACAATGTATGGCATGAAGCAGTTATGTATCGATCGGATTTCAAGGTTGCTTTGTGGAATCTATTTTTGTCTAAAATTTTGTCAGAATATAGAAAATTGAGCTAGATTAATGTGGGTTTTGGATTTGTGACATTCTAAGCTCTAAATCCGAAGTTACAAACGATTTAGTGCAGAAAAGTCAATTTGATCGGCAAGTTAAAATTATCATTTTAAACTGATCATTGATGCTCAGTGAGCAAAGGCTTATAAATGAAGCACAATGCATAGCATGAAGCAGTTCTGGATAGATTGGATTACTTGGATGTTTTGTCGAATCAATTTCTTTCTCAAATTTTGTCCCAATATAGAAAATTGAGCTAGCTTAACGTGGGCATTGGATTCGTGTCATTATGAGCCATAAATCAAAAGTTGCAGACGATATAGTGCGGACATGTCAAGTTGATCGGCCAGTTAAAATTATCATTCTAAACTGATCATTGATGCTCATTGAGTAACAGCTTATAAATGAAGCGGCATGAATCAAATCTGGATAGATTAGATTACTTGCATGCTTTGTCAAATCTATTTATGTTTTAAATTTTGTCACAATATGTAAAATTGAGCTAGGTTAACGTGGGCTTTTGATTTGTGTCATTCTAAGCTCTAAATCAAAAGTTAAGGACGATTTAGTGCGGAAATGTCAAGTTGATTAGCCATCAAAAAAGATTATTCTAAACTGATCATTGATGCTCATTGAGTAACGGTTTATTAATGAAACACAATGAAAGGCATGACGCAGTTTTGGATAGATTGGATTACTATGACGATTTGTCGAATCTATTTTTCTCTCCAATTTTGTCACAATATTGAAAATTGAGCTAGCCTAACGTGGGGTTTGGAATTGTGTCATTCTGAGTTCTAAATCAAAAGTTACGGACGATTTAGTCCAGATATGTCAAGTTGATCGGCCAATTAAAATGATTATTCTAAAGTGATCACTGATGCTCATTGAGTAAAGGCTTATAAATGAAGCACAATGCATGGCATGACACAGTTTTAGGTATATTGGATTAGTTGGACGCTTTGTCGAACCTGATACGAGCATGGAAAGCACACAAAAGGAGAAGCTCATGGCTAGGAATGAACCAGCGGAACATGAAGAATCTCTTGCACTACCAGCTGGACCATTAACCCGAGCCAAAGCCAAGAAACTCAAAGAGGCAATCAGCCGCATGCTCAACAAGGAGAATGCACAACAAATTCACTTGAGCTTGAATGGAGAAGTGCCTAAAAGCACTCTGATTTTAGTACAAGCTCAAGACAGCATACAAATGGGTATGTGATCCATTTGTACTCTTTTTCCCTTATCCAAGTTTTCTCCCATTGGGTTTTCTTGGTAAAGTTTTTAATGAGGCAAATGAATCACATTACAACCAGCCCAATTTGTTGTTTAAAGTCAAAAGGAGTTCAATTAAAAATGCTCAAAATTGGCGTCATCAAAAGGGGGGAAAGTGTCTACATTCATAGTCAAAATAAGAGTTAATGAAGTCAAGGTCTTTGGTAAAGGTCTTTAGTCAAGTCTTCCCTTGTAATTGTAACCAATTTAATGTTGTAGGCTCCTCATATTTACGTCCCCATATAGTATAAATAGGGGCTTTCAGTTGTAAACTTGATCATTCAACTTTTCAAATAAAAACAGCTTCTTTTCTTAAGATTGAGAGTGATTCTCTTCTTAATCTGATTGTTGGTGTGTAATATCCTTCAGTCAACATTTAGTAGCCTTAGTGTGTAATATCTAATCTACTATCTTAGGTAAATCAGTAGTCTTTCCGCAGCTACTGTGTGACCCTTCAATCCACAACCTTTGAACAGATTGAATTTCGATTCATTCTGTTGCAAAGCCTATATCAACCGCATCCAGAAGTGCATTCCTTGGGAGGTTTGCATCATTTGGTATCAGAGCACACTTCTGATTGGTTATCCCTATCCCTCATCTCTATATCTCTCCATTTCCATCTGCTTAGATTGCATCAGCTTGTGTGTATTGATTTGCATCAGTTGATTAATCGAAAAAAACCTATTCATATAATTGCATTGTTGTGTTATCCAATATTACATCAGTTTATCACATTAAAATCGACCCCAACCCATTGCATTTCCAGTTTAGAAAATAACACACTCGCAACTCTTCATCTTCCATCGAAAATATTTTTTCAGAACAGGTATTTTTAACGCATTTGTTAAGTGTATTTGTAGCTAGGTCAGGAGGAAATCAAACTTCACAAGCACCAAACCTGTTAATGGAGGCTCTAGTAGCAGAAATGAAGAAAGTACTACAAGTAGAGCTGGAAGCCATTCATTTGTGGCTTGATGATGTTCAGAACAATAGTAACACTGAAGCAGGTCCAAGGAGAATCCCTTTAGACATGGCCATAATGAAGAAATAGAAGCCTACTATAGTCATGGCAGTGAAGGAAGTAGGAGAACCCAACGGAGGCATAGGCGTGTAAGAGAAGAAAGGGTGACGCTTAATGCACCATAAGAGGTCTTAAACTTAAGATACCATCATTCTGTGGCAAAAATGATCCAGACACTTACCTGGAATGGGACAAGAAGATCGAACTGGTGTTTGATTGTCAACACTATTCCGAGCTCAACAAGGTCCGCATAGCTGCTACTGAATTTTATGAGTATGCACTCAGCTGGTGGGATCAATTGGTGACTTCCAGAAGACGTAATGGTGAGTATCCAGTAGAAACATGGGCTGAGATGAAAGCCATAACGAGGAAAAGGTTTGTGCCCAGCCATTACCACCGTGAGCTTCACCAAAAGCTAAGGAGACTCAATCAAGGAAGCAGAAGTGTTGAGGACTATTACCAGGAGTTGGAAACCCTCATGATCAGGGCAGACATTTCAGAAGATAGAGAAGCTACTATGGCAAGATTTTTAGGAGGACTTAACCGTGACATTCAAGATAGAATGGAGCTGGAACATTATGTGGAGCTAGAGGAAATGTTGCACAAAGCTATACTGGTAGAACAGCAGCTAAAAAGAAAAAGTTATACTAGGCCAAGCTATGGAGCAGCTAACAATAAGCCTAGCTACCAAAGGGAAGGAAAACAGATTGCTAAAATTGATTCCAAACCTTCAACAACCACTCAAGACGCCAAGGGAAAATCTGAAGCTACTACATCTACTAGAACAAGAGATGTGAAGTGTTTCAAATGCCAAGGAAGAGGGCATTATGCGAATGAATGCACCAACAAGAAGATCATGATTCTGTTGGATAATGGTGAAATAGAATCCGAGGAAGAAGAAGTCTTTTCTGATTCTTCAAAAGAGCATCTTGAACCTCCTATGGCAGGAGAATTATTGGTAACAAGAAGAACCCTAAGTGTACAAAACAAAACGAAAGAACATGAGCAAAGAGAGAACCTGTTTCACTCAAGATGCCACGTCCAAGGAAAGGTTTGCAGCATCATTATTGATGGAGGCAGCTGCACTAATGTGGCTAGTGAAACTATGGTAAACAAGTTAGGTCTGGAAGTGTTCAAGCACCCAAAGCCGTATAAGCTGCAATGGCTTAATGAGTGTGCCGAAATGAAGGTAAGCAGCCAACTCAAGGTACCTATAACCATTGGAAAGTACCAAGATGAGATCCTTTGTGATGTTTTACCAATGGAGGCTGGCCACATTCTGCTTGGAAGACAATGGCAATTTGATCGAAAGGTCATTCATGATGGTTACACCAACCAACACTCGTTTGAACACAAAGGTAAGAAGATCACACTTGTTCCTATGACACCACAGGAGGTGTACCAACATCAGCTCGTGTTGGAGCAAAGGAAAACAGCTGGAACTTCAAAAGAAACCATAAGCACCAAAAGTGACAGAGGCTGTGAGAACAAGAACAAAAAGCACTCAAGTTTCTTTGTGAGGACTGGTGGAGTTAAGAAGGCTCTCTTCTCACAACAACCTGTTCTTTTGTTAATCTATAAGGAAGCTCTCATGAGCTTAACTAACATTGCACCGGTATTACCGAGTGAAGTGACTTCCATTTTGCAGGATTATGAAGATGTCTTTCCAGAAGACAATCCAAAGGGGCTACCACCCATCAGAGGGATTGAACATCAGATTGATTTTGTACCTGGAGCCTCACTACCAAATAGACCAGCTTATAGAACCAACCCCGTTGAGACTAAGGGGCTGCAAAGACAAGTTAATGAGCTAATGGAGAAGGGCTACATCAGGGAGAGCATGAGTCCTTGTGCTGTGCCAGTTCTACTTGTGCCAAAGAAAGATGGCAGCTGGCGCATGTGTGTTGATTGTAGAGCAATCAACAACATTACGGTAAAGTATCGCCATCCAATCCCTAGGTTAGATGACATGCTTGATGAATTGCATGGTTTCAGAATCTTTTCTCAGATAGATCTTAAGAGTGGGTACCATCAAATACGCATGAAGGAAGGGGATGAATGGAAAACTGCATTTAAAACTAAGCATGGATTATATGAATGGTTAGTCATGCCATTTGGGTTAACAAATGCACCTAGTACTTTCATGAGGTTGATGAATCATGTTCTTAGAGCTTTCATAGGAGTCTTTGTTGTAGTATACTTTGATGACATCTTAATCTACAGCAAGAATCTAGAAGACCATGCTAGTCATTTGACATTGGTTCTAAGTGTTCTTAGAAAAGAAAAACTATATGCCAATCTTAAGAAATGCACTTTTTGTACAGATAACATTGTGTTCCTAGGCTTTGTTATAAGTGCAGATGGTATTAAGGTTGATGAGGAGAAGGTCAAAGCTATTAAGGAATGGCCAAGTCCAAAAACAGTAGGAGAAGTGAGAAGTTTCCATGGGCTAGCTGGCTTCTATAGACGCTTTGTCAAGGATTTTAGCACTATTGGCTGCCCCACTTACTGAAGTAATCAAGAAAGACATAGGATTCAAATGGGGACAAGCTCAAGAAAGCTCTTTCCAAGCTTTGAAAGAAAAGCTTACACATGCACCTCTTCTATCTTTACCTGATTTTCTTAAAACCTTTGAGATAGAATGTGATGCTTCTGGTATAGGTATTGGAGCTGTTTTGATGCAGGATAAGAAACCTATAGCCTATTTCAGTGAGAAGCTTGGAGGAGCCACCATCAACTATCCAACCTACGACAAGGAATTGTACGCCTTGGTCCGTGCTTTGCAAACTTGGCAACACTACTTGTGGCCTAAGGAGTTCGTGATTCACACTGATCATGAGTCACTCAAGCACTTAAAGGGCCAACAGAAGCTGAACAAAAGGCATGCACGGTGGGTTGAGTTCATAGAAACATTTCCGTATGTCATTAAATACAAACAAGGTAAAGAGAATGTTGTGGCAGATGCATTGTCATGGAGGTATGCCTTACTCTCTACTCTTGATGCTAAGTTGTTAGGTTTTGAACAACTTAAAGAGCTATATGAAACTGATCCTGAATTTAAAGATGTATACATTGCTAGCAAAAAGTTCACTTCAGGAAAATACTATCAGCATGATGGATTCCTATTTTATAATAATAGATTATGTGTCCCTACCTGTTCCATTCGAGACTTGCTAGTTAGGGAAGCTCATGGAGGAGGACTGATGGGGCATTTTGGAGTTGCCAAAACCCTTAAAGTAATGCAAGATCATTTCCATTGGCCACACATGAAGAGAGACGTAGAAAGAATCTGTGCAAGGTGTGCCACATGCAAACAGGCTAAGTCTAAGGTTCAACCCCACGGTTTGTACACTCCTTTACCCATTCCTACTCATCCATGGATTGACATATCAATGGACTTTGTGGTTGGTTTGCGTAGAACTAAGACAGGAAAGGATTCTATCTTTGTTGTGGTTGATAGATTCTCTAAGATGGCTCATTTTATAGCATGTCACAAGACTGATGATGCATTGCATATAGCCAATCTGTTCTTTAAAGAGGTAGTTCGCTTACATGGAATGCCTAGGACCATAGCTTCTGATAGAGACACTAAGTTCTTGAGTTACTTTTCGAAAACTCTTTGGTCTAAATTAGGAACTAAGTTGGTATTCTCTACAACATGTCACCCACAAACGGATGGTCAAACTGAAGTAGTTAATAGAACCTTGTCTACTTTATTGCGTGCATTAATCAAACGAAATCTTAGAACATGGGAAGAATGTTTACCACATGCTGAATTTGCATATAACCATTCTGTACATTCTGCTTCTAAGTATTCTCCTTTTCAAATTGTGTTTGGTTTCAATCCTTTATCTCCTTTGGATCTAACCCCTTTGCCTTTAAGTGAAAGAACTAGTATTGATGGAAAAAGAAAAGCTGAGATTGTTAAACAGATCCATGAGAATGCAAGGAAGAATATTGAGGCCAGAACCCAACAATATGCAAGAAAGGCCAACAAAGGAAGACGTGAAATGGTATTTGAGGTGGGAGACCTCGTGTGGGTTCACTTGAGGAAAGAAAGATTTCCAGCTGAAAGGAAATCCAAACTTATGCCCAGAATTGATGGACCTTTCAAGATAGTTAAGAAGATCAGCAACAACGCCTACCAAATTGATCTTCAAGGTAAGTATAATGTGAGTTCAAGCTTCAATGTTTCTGATCTTGTGCCTTTCATTGCAGATGAACCAGATTTGAGGTCAAATCCTTTTCAAGAGGAGGGGGATGATACGAGCATGGAAAGCACACAAAAGGAGAAGCTCATGGCTAGGAATGAACCAGTGGAACATGAAGAATCTCTTGCACTACCAGCTGGACCATTAACCCGAGCCAAAGCCAAGAAACTCAAAGAGGCAATCAGCCGCATGCTCAACAAGGAGAATGCACAACAAATTCACTTGAGCTTGAATGGAGAAGTGCCTAAAAGCACTCTGATTTTAGTACAAGCTCAAGACAGCATACAAATGGGTATGTGATCCATTTGTACTCTTTTTCCCTTATCCAAGTTTTCTCCCATTGGGTTTTCTTGGTAAGGTTTTTAATGAAGCAAATGAATCACATTACAACCAGCCCAATTTGTTGTTTAAAGTCAAAAGGAGTTCAATTAAAAATGCTCAAAATTGGCGTCATCAAAAGGGGGGAAAGTGTCTACATTCATAGTCAAAATAAGAGTTAATGAAGTCAAGGTCTTTGGTCAAGGTCTTTAGTCAAGTCTTCCCTTGTAATTGTAACCAATTTAATGTTGTAGGCTCCTCATATTACACACATTTAGTAGCCTTAGTGTGTAATATCTAAGCTACTATCTTAGGTAAATCAGTAGTCTTTCCGCAGCTACTGTGTGACCCTTCAATCCACAACCTTTAAACAGATTGAATTTCAATTCATTCTGTTGCAAAGCCTATCTCAACCGCATCCAGAAGTGCATTCCTTGGGAGGTTCGCATCAGAACCTATGTCTTTCTCAAATTTTTCATAATATAGAAAATTGAGCTAGCTTAACGTGGGCATTGGATTCGTGTCATTCTGAGCTATAAATCAAAAATGATGGATGATATAGTGCAGACATGTCAAGTTGATCGACCAGTTAAAATGATCACTCTAAACTTATCATTGATGCTCATTTAGTAAAGGCTTATAAATGAAGCACAATGCATGGCATGAAGCTGTTCTAGATAGATTGGATTACTTCACGGTTTATCGTTTCTATTTCTGTCTCAAATTTTGTCACAATATAGAAAATTGTGCTAGCTTAACATGGGCGTTAGATTCGTGTCATTCGGAGCTATAAATCAAAAGTTATGGACGATATAGTGCAGACATGCCAAGTTGATTGACCACTTAAAATATCATTCTAAACTGATCGTTGATGCTTATTGAGAAAAGAGTTATTAATTAAGCACAATGCATGGCAAGACGATATTTGGATAGATTATCTTACTTGAACACTTTGTCGAATCTACTTCTATCTCAAATTTTGTAACAATATAGAAAATTGAGCTAACTTAACGTGTGTCTTGGATTTCTATCATTCTAGGCTCTAAACCAAAAGTTACGGACGATATATTGCGGACATGTCAAGTTGATCGGCCAGTTAAAATGATCATTGTAAACGGATCATTGATGCTCATTGAGTAAATGCTTATAAATGAAGCACAATGCATGGCATGAAGCAGTTCTGGATAGATTGGATTACTTGGATGCTTTGTCGAATCTATTCTTTCTCAAATTTTGTCACAGTATAGAAAATTGAGCTAGCTTAACGTGCGCTTTGGATTTATGTCATTCTGAGTTCTAAATCAAAAGTTATGGACGATTTAGTGCGGACATGTCAAGTTGATCGACAAGTTAAAATGATCATTCTAAACTGATCATTGATGCTCATTGAGTAACGGCTTATAAATGAAGAACAATGCAAGGCATGGCGCCGTTTTGGATAGATTGGATTACTTGAACGCGTCAAATCTATTTCTGTCTCAAATTTTGTCACAATATAGAAAATTGAGCTAGCTTAACGTGGGCTTTCCATTTGTGTCATTCTTAATTCTAAATCCAAAGTTATGGACCATTAAATGCAGACATTTGAAGTTGATGAGCCAGTTAAAATGATCATTCTAAGCTTGTCATTGATTCCGATTGAGTAAAGGCTTATAAATGAAGGACAAAACATGGCATGACGCAGTTTTAGATAGATTGAATTACTTGGACGCTTTGTCGAATCTATTTATGTCACAGTATAGAAAATTAAGCTATAAATCAAAAGTTACGGATGATATAGTGTGGACATGTCAACTTGATCGGCTAGTTAAAATTATCATTCTAAACTTATCATTAATGATCATTGAGTAACATATAATAAATGAAGCGGCATGAAGCAGTTCTGGATAGATTGGATTACTTGCATGCTTTGTCGAATAAATTTATGTCATAAATTTTGTCACAATATAGAATATTGAGCTAGGTTAACGTGGGCTTTGGATTTGTGTCATTCTAAGCCATAAATAAAAAATCATGGATGATATAGTTCGGACATCTCAAGTTGATCAGCCAGTTAAAATGATTATTCAAAACTAATAATTGATGCTCATTGAGTAACAGTTTATAAATGAGACACAATGCAAGGCATGATGCAGTTTTGGATAGATTGGATTGCTTGGATTATTTTTCGAATCTATTTCTGTTTCAAAATTGGTCACAATATTGAAAATTGAGCTAGGTTAACGTGGGCTTTGGATTTCTGTAATTCTGAGTTTTAAATCCAAAGTTACGGACGATTTAGTGCAGACATGTCAAGTTTATTGGCAAGTTAAAAAGATCATTCTAAAGTGATCATTGATGCTTGTTGAGTAAAGGCTTTTAAATGAAGCACAATGCATGGCATGACACATTTTTAGATAGATTTGATTACTTGGACGTTTTGTCGAATCTATATTTTCTCAAATTTTGTCACAATATAGAAAATTGAGCTAGCTTAACGTGGGCTTTGGATTTATGTCATTCTGAGTTCTAAATAAAAAGTTATGGACGATTTAGTGTGGACATGTCAAGTTGATCAGGCAGTTAAAATGATCATTCTAAACTAATCATTGATGCTCATTGTGTAATGGCTTATAAATGAAGCACAACGGAAGCCATGGCGCAGTTTTGGATATATTGGATTACTTGGACGGTTGGTCGAATCTATTTCTGTCTCAAATTGTGTCACAATATAGAAAATTGAGCTATCTTAACGTGGGATTTGGATTTGTATCATTTTGTGTTCTAAATCCAATGTTACGGACGATTAAGTGCAAACATGTCAAGTTGATCGGCCAGTTAAAATGATAATTCTAATTGATCATTGATGCTGATTGAGTAAAGGCTTGTAAATGAAGGACAATGCATGGCATGATGTAGTTTTAGATATATTGGATTATTTAGACTTTTTGTGGAATCTATTTTTATCACAAATTTTGTCACAATACAGAAATTGAGCTAGCTTAACGTGGGCATTGGATTCGTGTCATTCTGAGCTATAAATGAAAAGTTACGGACGATATAGTGCGGACTTGTCAAGTTGATTGGCCAGTCAAAATGATCATTCTAAATTAAGCATTGATATTTATTGAGTAACAGCTTATAAATGAAGCGGCATGAAGCAGTTCTGGATAGATTAGATTTCTTGCATGCTTTGTCGAATCTATTTATGTCATAAATTTTGTCACAACATAGAAAATTGAGCTAGGTTAACGTGGGCTTTGGATTTGTGTCATTCTAAGCTCTAAATAAAAAGTTATAGACAATTTAGTGCGGACATGTCAAGTTGATCGGCCAGTTAAAATAATTATTCTGAATTGATCATTGATGCTTATTGAGTAAAGGCTTATAAATGAAGCACAATGCATGGCATGAAGCAGTTCTGGGTAGATTCGATTACTTGGATACATTGACGAATCTATTTGATTCTCAAATTTTGTCACAATATTGAAAATTGATCTAGCTTGACGTGGGCTTTGGATTTATGTCATTCTGAGTTCTAAGTCACAAGTTATGTACGATTTAGTGCGGACATATCAAGTTGATCGGGCAGTTAAAATGATCATTTTAAACTGATCATTGATGCTCATTGAGTAACGGCTTACAAATGAAACACAATGCAAGGCATGACGCCGTTTTAGATAGAATGGATTAATTGAACGCTTTGTCGAATATATTTCTGTCTCATATTTTGTCACAATATAGAAAATTGAGCTATCTTAACGTGGGATTTGGATTTGTGTCATTCTTAGTTCTAAATCCAAAGTTACAAACGATTAAGTGCAGACATGTCAAGTTGATCGGCCAGTGAAAACGATCATTCTAAACTAATCATTGATGCTCATTGAGTAACAACTTATAAATGAAGCGGCATGAATCAAATCTGGATAGATTAGATTACTTGCATGCTTTGTCAAATCTATTTTATGCTTTAAATTTTGTCACAATATGTAAAATTGAGCTAGGTTAACGTGGGCTTTGGATTTGTGTCATTCTAAGCTCTAAATCAAAAGTTAAGGACGATTTAGCGCGGAAATGTCAAGTTTATTAGCCATCAAAAATGATTATTCTAAACTGATCATTGATGCTCATTGAGTAACGGTTTATTAATGAAACACAACGAAAGGCATGACGCAGTTTTGGATAGATTGGATTACTCTGACGATTTGTCGAATCTATTTTTCTCTCCAATTTTGTCACAATATTGAAAATTGAGCTTGCTTAACTTGGGCTTTGGATTTGTGTTATTGTGACTTCTAAATCAAAAGTTATCGATGATTTAGTGCGGACATGTCAAGTTGGTCGGCCAGTTAAATGATCATTCTAAACTGATCATTGATGCTCATTGATTAACGGCTTATAAATGAAGCTCAATGCAAGGCTTTACACAAATTTGGATAGATTGGAATACTTGGACGCTTTGAAGAATCTATTTCAGTTCCAAATTTTGTCACAATATAGAAAATCAAACTAGTTTAACGTGGGTTTTTGATTTGTGTCATTCAGATTTCTAAATCCAAAGTTACATACGATTTAGTGCAGACATGTCAAGTTTATCGGCCAGTTAAAATGATCATTCTAAAATTATCATTGATGCTCGTTGAGTAAAGGCTTATAAATGAAGCACAATGCATGGCGTGACGCAGTATTAGATAGTTTGGATTACTTAGACGCTTTGTCGAATGTATTTCTTTCTAAAATTTGTCACAATAGAAAATTGAGCTAGCTTAAGGTAGGCATTGGATTCGTATCATTCCGAGCTATTATCAAAAGTTATGGGCGAAAAGTGCAGACATGTCAAGTTGATCCGCCAGTTAAAATTATCATTCTAAACTTATCATTGACGCTCATTTAGTAAAGGCTTATAGATAAAGCACAATGCATGGCATGAAGCAGTTCTATATAGATTGGAGTACTTGATGGTTTTTCGTATCTATTTCTATCTCAAAATTTTGTTACAATATAGAAAATTGAGCTACCTTAACGTGAATCTTGGATTTGTGTAATTTTAAGCTATAAATCAAAAGTTACGGACGATATAATAGGGACATGTCAAGTTGATCGGCCAGTTAAAATGATCATTCTAAACTGATCATTGATGCTCATGAGTAACGGCTTATAAATGAAGCACAATGTATGGCATGAAGCAGTTATGTATCGATCGGATTTCAAGGTTGCTTTGTGGAATCTATTTTTGTCTAAAATTTTGTCACAATATAGAAAATTGAGCTAGATTAATGTGGGTTTTGGATTTGTGAAATTCTAAGCTCTAAATCCGAAGTTACAAACGATTTAGTGCAGAAAAGTAAATTTGATCGGCCAGTTAAAAATATCATTTTAAACTGATCATTGGTGCTCAGTGAGTAAAGGCTTATAAATGAAGCACAATGCATAGCATGAAGCAGTTCTGGATAAATTGGATTACTTGGATGTTTTGTCGAACCAATTTCTTTCTCAAATTTTGTCCCAATATAGAAAATTGAGCTAGCTTAACGTGGGCATTGGATTCGTGTCATTATGAGCCATAAATCAAAAGTTGCGGACGATATAATGCGGACATGTCAAGTTGATCGGCCAGTTGAAATTATCATTCTAAAGTGATCATTGATGCTCATTGAGTAACAGCTTATAAATGAAGCGGCATGAAGCAGTTCTGGATACATTGGATAACTTGCATGCTTTGTCGAATCAATTTATGTCTTAAATTTTGTCACAATATAGAATATTGAGCTTGGTTAACGTGGGCTTTGGATTTGTGTCATTCTAAGCTCTAAATAAAAAATTTTGGATGATTTAGTTCAGACATCTCAAGTTGATTGGCCAGTAAAAATGATTATTCAAAAGAAATAATTGATGCTCATTGAGTAACGGTTATAAATGAGACACAATGCAAGGCATGACGCAGTTTTGGATAAATTGGATTGCTTGGATTATTTTTCGAATCTATTTCTGTTTCAAAATTTATCACAATAATGAAAATTGAGCTAGGTTAACGTGGGCTTTGGATTTCTGTCATTCTGAGTTTTAAATCCAAAGTTACGGACGATTTGGTGCAGACATGTCAAGTTTATTGGCCAGTTAAAAGGATCATTCTAAAGTAATCACTGATGCTCGTTGAGTAAAGGCTTTTAAATGAAGCACGATGCATGGCATGACACATTTTTAGATAGATTGGATTACTTGGACGTTTTGTCGAATCTATTTCTTTCGCAAATTTTGTCACAATATAGAAAATTGAGCTAGCTTAACGTGGGCTTTGGATTTATGTCATTCTGAGTTCTAAATAAAAAGTTATGGACGATTTAGTGTGCACATGTCAAGTTGATCGGGCAGTTAAAATGATCATTCTAAACTAATCATTGATGCTCATTGAGTAATAGCTTATAAATGAAGCACAATGGAAGCCATGGCGCAGTTTTGGATATATTGGATTCCTTGGACGGTTGGTCGAATCTATTTCTGTCTCAAATTGTGTCACAATATAGAAAATTGAGCTAGCTTAATGTGGGATTTGGATTTGTGTCATTTTGTGTTCTAAATCCAATGTTACGGACGATTAAGTGCAAACCTGTCAAGTTGATCGGCTAGTTAAAATGATAATTCTAAACTGATCATTGATGCTGATTGAGTAAAGGCTTGTAAATGAAGGACAATGCATGGCATGATGTAGTTTTAGATATATTGGATTATTTAGAGGCTTTGTCGAATCTATTTTTGTCACAAATTTTGTCACAATACAGAAATATAGCTAGCTTAACGTGGGCAATGGATTCGTGTCATTCTGAGCTATAAATGAAAAGTTACGGACGATATAGTGCGGACATGTCAACTAGATTGGCCAGTCAAAATGATCATTCTAAATTAAGCATTGATGTTTATTGAGTAACAGCTTATAAATGAAGCGGCATGAAGCAGTTCTGGATAGATTAGATTACTTGCGTGCTTTGTCGAATCTATTTATGTCATAAATTTTGTCACAACATAGAAAATTGAGCTAGGTTAACGTGGGCTTTGGATTTGTGTCATTCTAAGCTCTAAATCAAAAGTTATGGACAATTTAGTGCGGACATATCAAGTTGATCGGCCAGTTAAAATAATTATTCTGAATTGATCATTGATGCTTATTGAGTAAAGGCTTATAAATGAAGCACAATGCATGGCATGAAGCAGTTCTGGGTAGATTCGATTACTTGGATACATTGACGAATCTATTTCTTTCTCAAATTTTGTCACGATATAGAAAATTGATCTAGCTTGACGTGGGCTTTGGATTTATCTCATTCTGAGTTCTAAATCAAAAGTTATGGATGATTTAGTGCGGACATATCAAGTTGATCGGGCAGTTAAAATGATCATTTTAAACTGATCTTTGATGCTCATTGAGTAACGGCTTACAAATGAAACACAATGGAAGGCATGACGCCATTTTAAATAGAATGGATTAATTGAACGCTTTGTCGAATATATTTCTGTCTCAAATTTTGTCACAATATAGAAAATTGAGCTATCTTAACGTAGGATTTGGATTTGTGTCATTCTTAATTCTAAATCCAAAGTTACAAACGATTAAGTGCAAACATGTCAAGTCGATGAGCCAGTTAAAATGATCATTCTAAGCTGACCATTGATGATGATTGAGTAAAGGCTTATAAATGAAGGACAATGCATGGCATGACGTAGTTTTAGATAGATTGGATTACTTGGACGCTTTGTCGAATCTTTCTGGTTACCAATTTTTTTCACAATATAGAAAATTGAGTTATCTTAACGTGGGCATTGGATTCGTGTCATTCTGAGCTATAAATCAAAAGTTACGAATGATATAGTGCGGACATGTCAACTTGATCGGCCAGTTAAAATGATCATTCCAAACTGATCATTGATGCTCATGAGTAACAACTTATAAATGAAGCGGCATGAAGCATTTCTGGATAGATTGGATTACTTGCATGCTTTGTCGAATCTATTTATATCTTAAATTTTGTCACAACATAGAAAATTGAGCTAGGTTAACGTGGGCTTTGGATTTGTGTCATTCTAAGCTTGGAATCAAAAGTTATGTACAATTTAGTGCGGACATGTCAAGTTGATCGGCCAGTTAAAATGATTTTTCTAAACTGATCATTGATGCTCATTGAGTAATGGTTTATAAATGAAACACAATGAAAGGCATGACGCAGTTTTGGATAGATTGGATTACTTGGACGATTTGGAGAATCTATTTCTGTTTCAAATTTTGTCACAATATTGAAAATTGAGCTAGGTTAACATAGGCTTTGGATTTGTGTCATTCTGAGTTCTAAATCCAAAGTTACGGATGATTTAGTGCAGACGTGTCAAGTTTATCGCCCAGTTAAAAAGATCATTCTAAAGTGATCATTGATGCTCATTGAGTAAAGGCTTATAAATGAAGCACAATGCATGGCATGACATAGTTTTAGGTAGATTGGATTACTTGGACGCTTTGTTAAATCTATTTCTTTCTCAATTTTGTCACAATATGGAAAATTGAGGTAGATTAAGGTGGGCATTGGATTCGTGTTATTCTGAGCTATAAATCAAAAGTTATGGACAATATAGTGCAAACATGTCAAGTTGATCGGCCACTTAAAAATATCATTCTAAATTGATCATTGATGCTCATTGAGTAAAGACTTAATAATTAAGCACAATGCATGGCAAGACACAATTTTGGATAGACTAGACTAATTGAAAACTTTATCGAATGTATTTCTATATGAGATTTTATCACAATATAGAAAATTGAGGTACCTTAACGTGGGCATTGGATTCGTGTCATTATGAGCTAAATCAAAAGTTATGAACGATATAGTGCAGTCATGTCAAGTTGATCGGCCAATTAAAGTGATCATTCTAAACTGACCATTGATGCTCATTGACTAAAGGCTTATAAATGAACAACGATGCATGGCATGAAGCAGTTCTGGATAGATTGGATTACTTGGATGCTTTGTCAAATCTATTTCTTTCTCAAACTTTGTCAAAATATAAAAAATTGAGCTACCTTAACGTGGGCTTTGGATTTATGTCATTTTGAGTTCTAAATCAAAAGTTACGGACAATTTAGTGCGGATATATCAAGTTGATCGGCCAGTTAAAATAATAATTCTAAACTTATTATTGATGCTCATTGAGTAACAGCTTATAAATGAAGCACAATGCAAGGCATGATGCCGTTTTGGATAGATTGGATTACTTGAACGCTTTGTTGAATCTATTTCTCTCTCAAATTTTGTCGCAATATAGAAAATTGAGTTAGCTTAACGTGGGCTTTGGATTTGTGTCATTCTTAGTTCTAAATCCAAAGTTACGGACGATTAAATGAAGACATGTCAAGTTGATGAGCCAGTTAAAATGATCATTGATGCTGATTGAGTATAGGCTTATAAATGAAGGACAATGCATGGCATGACACAGTTTTAGACAGATTTGATTACGTGGACGCTTTGTCGAATCTATTTCTGTCACAAATTTTGTGATAATATAGAAAATTGAGCTATCGTAAAGTATGCATTGCATTCGTGTCATTCTGAGCTGTAAATCAAAAGTTACGAATGATATAGTGCATACATGTCAACTTGATCGGCCAGTTAAAATGATCATTATAAACTGATCATTGATGCCCATTGAGTAAAATATTACAAATGAAGTGGCATGACGCAGTTCTGGATAGATTAGGTTACTTGCATGCTTAGTCGAATCTATTTATGTCTTAAATTTTGTCGTAACATAGAAAATTGAGCTAGGTTAACGTGGGCTTTGGATTTGTCTCATTCTAAGCTCTAAATCAAAAGTTATGGACGATTTAGTGCGGACATACCAAGTTGATCGGCCAGTTAAAATGATTATTCTAAACTGATCATTGATGCTCATTGAGTAATGGTTTATAAATGAAACACAATGAAAGGCATGACGCAGTTTTGGAGAGATTGGATTACTTGGACGATTTGGCGAATCTATTTCTGTTTCAAATTTTGTCACAATATTGAAAATTGAGCTAGCTTAACATGGGCTTTGGATTTGTGTCATTCTGATTTCTAAATCCAAAGTTACGGACGATTTATTGCTGACGTGTCAAGTTTATCGCCCAGTTAAAATCAGCATTCTAAAGTGATCATTGATGCTCATTGAGTAAAGGCTTATAAATGAAGTACAATGCATGGCATGACGCAGTTTTAGGTAGATTGGATTATTTGGACGCTTTGTCAAATCTATTTCTTTCTCAAATTTGTCACAATATAGAAAATTGAGCTAGCTTAAGGTTGGCATTGGATTCGTGTCATTCTGAGCTATAAATCAAAAGTTATGGACGATAAAGTGCATACATGTCAAGTTGATCGGCTAGTTAAAAATATCATTCTAAACTGAGCATTGATGCTCATTGAGCAAAGACTTATTAATTAAGCACAATGCATGGCAAGATGCAATTTTGGATAGATTAGATTACTTGAACACTTTGTCGAATCTATTTCTATCTCAGATTTTTTCACAATATAGAAAATTGAGCTACCTTAACGTGGGCATTGGATTCATGTCATTATGAGCTAAATCAAAATTTATGAACGATATAGTACAGACATGTCAAGTTGATCGGCCACTTAAAATGATTATTCTAAACTGACCATGGATGCTCATGGACTAAAGGCTTATAAATGAAGCACAATGCATGGCATGAAGCAGTTCTGGATAGATTGGATTACTTGGATGCTTTGTCGAATCTTTTTGTTTCTCAAATTTTGTCACAATTTAGAAAATTTAGCTAGCTTAACGTGAGCTTTGGATTGATGTCATTTTGAGTTCTAAATCAAAAGTTATGGACGATTTAGTGCGTACATATCAAGTTGATCGGCCAGTTAAAATAATCATTCTAAACTGATCATTGATGCTCATTGACTAACAGCTTATAAATGAAGCACAATGCAAGGCATGATGCCGTTTTGGATAGATTGGATTACTTGAACGCTCTGTCGAATCTATTTCAGTCTCAAATTTTGTCGCAATATAGAAAATTGAGCTTGGCTTTGGATTTGTGTCATTCTTAGTTCTTAATCCAAAGTTACGGATGATTAAGTGCAGACATGTCAAGTTGATGAGCCAGTTAAAATGATCATTCTAAGCTGATTATTGATGCTGATTGAGTAAAGGCTTAGAACTGAAGGACAATGCATGGCATGATGCAGTTTTAGACAGATTTGATTACTTGGACGCTTTGTCGTATCTATTTCTGTCAAAAAATTTGGGACAATATATAAAATTGAGCTATCGTAAAGTGGGCATTGGATTCGTGTCATTCAGAGCTATAAATCAAAAGTTGCAGATGATACAGTGCGGACATGTCAACTTGATCCACCAGTTATAATGATCATTCTAAACTGATCATTGATGCTCATTGAGTAACAGCTTACAAATGAAGTGGCATGAAGAAGTTCTGGATAAATTGGATTACTTGCATGCTTTGTCGAATCTATTTATGTCTTAAATTTGGTCACAATTTAGAAAATTGAGCTAGATTAGCGTGGGCTTTGGATTTGTTTCATTCTAAGCTCTAAATCAAAAGTTATGGACGATTTAGTGCGGACATGTCAAGTTGATTGGCCAGTTAAAATGATTCTTCTAAACTGATAATTGATGCTCATTGAGTAACGGTTAATAAATGAAACACAGTGCAAGGCGTGACGCGGTTTTGGATAGATTGGATTACTTGGATTATTTTTTGAATCTAGTTATGTCTCAATTTTTGTCATAATATTGAAAATTGATCCACCATAACATGGGCTTTGGATTTCTGTCATTCTGAGTTCTAAATCCACAGTTACGTACGATTTAGTGCAGACATGTCAAGTTTATAGGTCAGTTAAAATGATCATTCTAAAGTGATCACTGATGCTCATTGAGTAAAGGCTTTTAAATGAAGCAGGATTCATGACATGACGCTGTTTTAGATAGATTGGATTACTTGGACGCTTGTCAAATCTACTTCTTTCTCAAATTTTGTCACAATTTAGAAAATTGAGCTAGCTTAATGTGTGCTTTGGATTTATGTTATTCTGAGTTCTAAATAAAAAGTGATGGAAGATTTAGTGCGTACATATTAAGTTTATCGGCCAGTTAAAATGATCATTCTAAACTCATCATTGATGCTCATTGATGAACGGCTTATAAATGAAGCACAATGCATGGTATGACGCAGTTTTGGGTAGAATGGATTACTTGGATGCTTGGTCGAATCTATTTCTGTATCAACTTTTGTCACAATATAGAAAATTGAGCTAGATTAACATGGGATTTGGATTTGCGTCATTCTGAGTTCTAAATGCAAAGTTAAGGACGATTAATTGTAGACATGTCCAGTTGATCAGCCAGTTAAAATGATCATTCTAAACTGATCATTGATGCTGATTGAGTAAAGGCTTATAAATGAAGGACAATGCATGGCATGATGTACTTTTAAATAGATTGGATTACTTAGACGCTTTGTCGAATCTATTTCTGTCACAAACTTTGTCACAATATAAAAAATTGAGCTAGCTTAACGTGGGCATTGGAATGGTGTCATTCTGAGCTTTAAATCAAAAGTTACGGACGATATAGTGCGGACATGTCAAGTTGATCGGCCGGTTAAAATGATCATTCTAAACTGATCATTGATGCTCATTGAGTAACAACTTATAAATGAAGCGGCATGAAGCAGTAGTGGAGAGACTATATTACTTGCATGTTTTTTGGAATCTATTTCTTTCTCAAATTTTGTCACAATATAGAAAATTGCGCTAGCTTAACATGGGCTCTGGATTTATGTCATTCTGAGTTCTAAACCAAAAGTTACGGATGATTTAGTGCGTACATATCAAGTTGATCGGCCAGTTAAAATAATCATTCTAAACTGATCATTGATGCTCATTGAGTAACAGCTTATAAATGAAGCACAATGCAAGGCATGATGCCGTTTTGGATAGATTGGATTACTTGAACGCTTTGTCGAATCTATTTCAGTCTCAAATTTTGTCGCAATATAGAAAATTGAGCTAGATTAACGTGGGCTTTGGATTTTTGTCATTCTTAGTTCTATATCCAAAGTTACGGATGATTATGTGCAGAAATGTCAAGTCGATGAGCCAGTTAAAATGATCATTCTAAGCTGATCATTGATGTTGATTGAGTAAAGGCTTAGAAATGAAGGACAATGTATGGCATGACGCAGTTTTAGACAGATTTGATTACTTGGACGGTTTGTCGAATCTATTTCGATCACAAATTTTGTGACAATATAGAAAATTGAGCTATCGTAAAGTGGGCATTGGATTCGTGTCATTCAGAGCTATAAATTAAAAGTTGCAGATGATATAGTGCGGACATGTCAACTTGATCGGCCAGTTAAAATGATCATTCCGAACTGATCATTGAGACTCATTGAGTAACAGCTTATAAATGAAGCGGCATGAAGAAGTTCTGGATAGATTGGATTACTTGCATGCTTTGTCGAATCTATTTATGTCTTAAATTTTGTCACAATATAGAAAATTTAGCTAGATTAACGTGGGCTTTGGATTTGTGTCATTCTAAGCTCTTAATCAAAAGTTATGGACGATTTAGTGCGGACATGTCAAGTTGGTTGGCCAGTCAAAATGATTATTCTAAACTGATAATTGATGCTCATTAAGTAACGGTTTATAAATGAAACACAGTGCAAGGTGTGACGCAGTTTTGGATAGATTGGTTTACTTGGATTGTTTTTCGAATCTATTTATGTCTCAATTTTTGTAATAATATAGATAATTGAGCCACCATAACATGGGCTTTGGATTTCTGTCATTCTGAGTTCTAAATCCACAGTTATAGACGATTTAGTGCAAACATGTCAAGTTTATTGGTCAGTTAAAATGATCATTCTAAAGTGATCATTGATTGTCATTGAGTAAAGGCATTTAAATGAAGCATGATGCATGGCATGACACTGTTGTAGATAGATTGGATTACTTGGACGCTTGTCGAATCTACTTCTTTCTCAAATTTTGTCACAATTTAGAAAATTGAGCTAGCTTAACGTGTGCTTTGGATTTATGTTATTCTGAGTTCAAAATAAAAGTGATGGAAGATTTAGTGCGTATATATCAAGTTTATCGCCCAGTTAAAATGATCATTCTAAACTGATCATTGATGCTCATTGAGTAACGGCTTATAAATGAAGCACAATGCAAGGCATGACGCAGTTTTGGATAGATTGGATTACTTGGACGCTTGGTCGAATCTATTTCTGTCTCAAATTTTGTCACAATATAGAAAAAAGAGATAGATTAACGTGGGATTTGGATTTGTGTCATTCTGAGTTCTAAATCCAAAGTTACGACGATTAATTGCAGATATGTCAAGTTGATCAGCCAGTTAAAATCATCATTCTAAACTGATCACTGATGCTGATTGAGTAAAGGCTTATAAATGAAGGACAATGCATGGCATGATGTACTTTTAAATAGATTGGATTACTTAGACGCTTTGTCGATTCTATTTCTATCACTCACTTTGTCACAATATAGAAAATTGAGCTAGCTTAACGTGGGCATTAGAATGGTGTCATTCTGAGCTATAAATCCAAAGTTACAGACGATATAGTGCGGACATGTCAAGTTGATCGGCCGGTTAAAATGATCATTCTAAACTGATCATTGATGCTCATTGAGTAACAGCTTATAAATGAAGCGGCATTAAGCAGTTCTGGAGAGACTAGATTACTTGCATGTTTTTTCGAATCTATTTCTTTCTCAAATTTTGTCACAATATAGAAAATTGAGCTAGCTTAACGTGGGCTTTGGATTTATGTCATTCTAAGTTCTAAATCCAAAGTTACGGACGATTTAGTGCAGACATGTCAAGTTTATCGGCAAGTTAAAATGATCATTCTAAAGTGATCATTGATGCTCATTGAGTAAAGGCTTATAAATGAAGCACAATGCATGGCATGACGCAGTTTTAGATAGATTGGATTACTTGGATGCTTTGTCGAATCTATTTCTGTCTCAAATTTTATCACAATATAGAAAATTGAACTAGCTTAATGTTGGCTATGAATTTCGGTGATTCTAAGCTCTAAATCAAAAGTTACGGATGATTTGGTGCAGAAATGTCAAGTAGATCGGCCATTTAAAATGATCATTCTAAATTGATCATTGGTGCTTATTGAGTAGATGCTTATAAATGAAGCACAATGCATGGCAAGATACAGTTTTGGATAGATTGGATTACTTGACACTTTTTCTTATATATTTATATCTAAACTTTTGTCACAATATAGAAAATGGAACTAGTTTAACGTGGGCATTAGATTCGTGTCAATATGAGATATAAATCAAAAGTTATGGATGCTATAGTGCATACATGTCAAGCTGAGCGGTCAAATAAAATGATCATTCTAAACTGATCATTGATGCCCATCGAGTAACGGCTTATAAATGATGCACAATGCAAGGCATGACGCAGTTCTGGATAAATCGGATTACTTGGACGCTTTGTTGAATCAATTTCTGTCTCATATTTTGTAAAAATATAGAAAATTGAGCTAGATTAACGTGGCCATTGGATTCGTGTCATTACGAGCTATAAATCAAAAGTTACGGACGATATAGTGTAGACATGTCAAGTTGATCGGCTAGTTAAAATGATTCTTCTCAACTGATGATTGATGCTCATTGAGTAACAACTTATAAATGAAGCACAATGCAAGGCATGACGCAGTTTTGGATACATTGGATTACTTGGACGCTTTGTCGAATCAATTTTTGTCTCAAATTTTGTCCCAATATAGAAAATTGAGCTAGCTTAACGTGGACATTGAATTCGTGTCATTGTCACAGTATAGATAATTGAGCTAGCTTAACGTTGGTTTTGGATTTGTGTCATTTTGAGATCCAAATCAAATATTATGGACGATTTAGTGCGGAAATGTCAAGTTGATCGACCATTTAAAATGATCATTCTAAATTGATCATTGGTGCTCATTGAGTAGAGGCTTATAAACGAAGCACATTGTATGGCATGACGCAGTTTATGATAGAGTGGAGACGCTTTGCCGTATCTATTTCTGTCTCAAATTTTGTCACAATATAAAAAATTGAGCAAGCTTAATGTGGGCTTTGGTGTCATTTTAAGCTCTAAATCAAAAGTTACGAACGATTCAGTGCATACATGTCAAGTTCATTGGGCAGTTAAAATGATTATTCTAAACTGATCATTGGAGCTCATTGAGTAAAGGCTTATAAATGAACCACAATGCATTGCATGACGTAGTTTGGATAGATTGGATAACTTGGATGCTTTGTCGAATCTATTTTTGTCTCAAATTTTATCAAAATATCGTAAATAGAGCTTGCTTAACGTGGGCCTTGGATTTATGTCATTTTAAGCTCTAAATCAAAAGTTATGGACGACTTAGTGAATACATGTTAAGTTGGTTGGCCAGTTAAAATGATCATTCTAAAGTAATCATTGATGCTTATTGAGGAACGGCTTATAAATGAAGCACAATGCAAGGCATGAAGCAGTAAGGGATAGATTGGATAATTTGGTGGCTTTATCAAATCTATTTTTGTCTCAAATTTTGTCACGATATAGAAACCTCAGCTAGATTAACGTGGGCTACGGATTTGTGCCATTCCGAGCTCTAAATCAAAAGTTACAAAAGATATAGTGTAGACATTCAAGTTGATCGGCCAGTGAAAATGATCATTCTAAACTGATCATTGGTGCTTATTGAGTAAAAACTTATAAATGACGCACAATTCATGGCAAGACGCAGTTTTGGATAGATTGGATTAGTTGGACAATTTGTTGTATCTATTTCTGTCTCAAATTCTGTCACAATATACAAAATTGAGATTGCTTAACGTGGGGTTTGGGTTTGTGTCGTTCTAAGCTCTAAATCAAAAGTTATGGACGATTTAGTGCATACATGTCAAGTTGATCGGCCTGTTAAAATGATCATTCTAAAGTAATCATTGATGTTTATTGAGTAGTGGCTTATAAATGAAGCACAATGCAAGGCATGAAGTAGATCTGGATAGATTGGATAACTTGGTGGTTTTATCGAATCTTTTTATCGCTTAAATTTTGTCACGATATACAAAATTGAGCTAGTTTAACGTGGGCTTTGGATTCGTGTAAGTCTAAGCTCTAAATCAAAAGTTACGGATGATATAGTTCACACATGTCAAATTGATTGGCCACTTAAAATGATCATTCTAAACTAATCATTGGTGCTCATTGAGTAAAGGCTTATAAATGAAGCACAATGCATGGCATGACGCAATTTTGGATTGATTGGATTACTTGGACACTTTGTCGAATCTATTTCTGTCTTAAATTTTGTCACAATGTAGAAAATTAAGATAGTATAATGTGGGCTTTGGATTTGTGTCATTCTAAGTTATAAATCAAATTTTACGAATGATTCAGTGCTGACATGTCAAGTTGATCGGCCAGTTAAAATGATCATTTTTAACTGATAATTGGTGCTCATTGAGTAGACGCTTATAAATGAAGCACAATGCATGACATGATGAAGTTTTGGATATATTGGATAGCTTGTATGCTTTGTCGAATCTATTTTTGTCTCAAATTTTGTCACGATATAGAAAATTGAGCGAGCTTAACGTGGGCTTTGGATTCATGTCATTCTAAGCTCTAAATCAAAACTTATGGACGATTTAGTGCAGATATGTCAAGTTGATCGGCCAGTTAAAATGATCGTTTTGTACTGATCAGTGATGCTCATTGAGTGAAGGCTTATTAATTAATCACAATGCATGGCATGACACAGTTTCGGATATATTTGATTACTTAGATGCTTTGTTGAATCTATTTCTGCCTCAAATTTTGTCACAATATAGAAAATTGAGCTAGCTTAACGTGACTATTGGATTCGTGTCATTCTGAGCTATAAATCAAAAGGAACCAACGATATACTGAAAACATGTCAAGTTGATCGACCACTTAAAATGATCATTCTAAACTGATCACTGAAGCTCATTGAGAAAAGGCTTATAAATAAAGCACAATGCATGACTTGACAAAGATTCCGATAGATTGGATTACTTGGACGCTTTGTCGAATCTATTTTTTTCTCAAATTTTATCACAATATAGAAAATTGAGCTAGCTTAACGTGGGAATTGGATTTGTATCATTCGGAAATCTAAATCAAAAGTTATGGACGATATAGTGCACACATGTCAAGTTGATTGGCCAATTAAAATGATCATTTTAAACTGATCATTGGTGCTCATTGAGTAAAGGCCTATAAATAAAGCACAATACATGGCATGACGCAGTTTTGGATAGATTGGATTTCTTAGACTCTTTGTCGTACCTATTTCTGTCTCAAATTTTGTCACAATATAACAAATTGAACTAGTTTAACGTGGGATTTGGATTTGTGTCATTTTAAGCTCAAAATCAAAAGTTAAGAATGATTTAGTGTAGACCTATCAAGTTAACTGGCCAGTTAAAATGATCATTCTTAACTGATCATTGGTGCTCATTGATTAAAGGCTTATAAATGAAGAACAATGCATGGCATGACGCTATTTTGGATTGATTGGGATACTTGGAAGTTTTGTCGTTTTTATTTCCGTCTCTAATTTTGTCACAATATAGAATATCGAGCTAGCTTAATGTGGGGTTTGGATTTGTGTCATTCTATGCTCCAAATCAAAAGTTACGGAAGATTTATATTGCACAAATGTCAAGTTGATTGGCCCGTTAAAATCATCATTTTTAACTGATAATTGGTGCTCAGTGAGTAGACGTTTATACATGAAGCACAATGCATGACATGATGAAGTTTTGGATAGATTGTATAACTTGGATGCTTTGTAGAATCTATTTTTGTCTCAAATTTTGTCACAGTATAGAAAATTGAGCTAGCTTAACGTGGGCTTTGGATTCGTGCAATTCAGAGCTCTACATCAAAAGTTATGGATGATTTAGTGCAGACATGTCAAGTTGATCAGCAGTTAAAATGATCATTCTAAGCTAATCAGTGATGCTTATTGAGTAACGGCCTATAAATGAAGCCCAATGCAAGGCATGAAGTAGTTCTGGATAGATTGGATAACTTGGTGGCTTTATCATATCTATTTTTGTCTCAAATTTTGTCACGATATAGAATATTGAGCTAGCTTAACGTGGGCTTTGGATTTGTGTCATTTTAAGCTGTAAATCAATAGTTACGGATGATTTAGTGAATACATGTCAAGTTGATCGCCCAGTTAAAATGATCATTCTAAAATGATCTTTGATGCTCATTGAGTAAAGGCTTATTAATGAAGCACAACGCATGGCAAGACGCAGGTTTGGATAGATTGGATTACTGGGACACTTTGTCGAATCTATTTCTGTCTTAAATTTTTTCACAATATAGAAAATTGAGCTACCTTAATGTGGGCTTTGGATTTGTGTCATTCCAAGCTATAAATCAAAAGTTACGAACAATTCAGTGCAGACATGTCAAGTTGATCGGCCAGATAAAATGATCATTCTTAACAGATAATTGGTGCTCGTTGAGTAGACGTTTATAAATTTAACACAATGCATGACATGATGAAGTTTTGGATAGATTGGATAACTTGTATGCTGTGTCGAATCTATTTTGTCTCAAATTTTGTGCAGACATGTCAAGTTGATCCGCCAGTTAAAATGATCATTATAAACTGATCATTGGTGCTTATTGAGTAAAAACTTATAAATGAAGCACAATACATGGCAAGACGCAGTTTTGGATAGATTGGATTAGTTGAACGCTATGTCGTATCTATTCTGTCTCAAATTCTGTCACAATATACAAAATTGATCTTGTTTAAAATGGGCTTTGGATTTGTGTCATTCTAAGCTCTAAATCAAAAGTTATGAACGATTTAGTGCATACATGTCAAGTTGATCGGCAAGTTAAAATGATCATTCTAAAGTAATCATTGATGCTTATTGAGTAACGGGTTATAAATGAAGCACAATGCAAGGCATGAAGTACATCTGGAGAGATTGGATAACTTGGTGGTTTTATCGAATCTATTTATGTCTAAAATTTTGTCACGATATAGAAAATTTAGCTTGTTTAACGTGGGCTTTGGATTCGTGTCATTCAGAGCTCTAAATCAAAAGTTACGAAAGATATAGTGCACACATGTCAAATTGATTGGCCAGTTAAAATGATCAATCTCAATTGATCATTGGTGCTCATTGAGTAAAGGTTTATAAATGAAGCACAATGCATAGCATGACGCAATTTTGGATAGATTGGATTACTTGGACGCTTTGTCGTATCTATTTCTATCTCAAACTTTTCACAATATATAATATTGAGCTAGCTTAATGTGGGCTTTGGATTTGTGTCACTCTAAGCTCTAAATAAAAAGTTATGGACGACTTATTACAGACATGTCAAGTTGATCGGCCAGTTAAAATGATCATTTTTAACTGATAATTTGTGCTCAGTGAGTAGACGCTTATAAATGAAGCACAATGCATGATATGATGAAGTTTTGGATAGATTGGATAACTTGGATGCTTTGTAGACTTTATTTTTGTTTCAAATTTCGTAATGATATAGAAAATTGAGATATTTTAACCTGGGTTTTGGATTCGTGTCATTCTGAGCTCTAGATCAAAAGTTACGGACGATTTATTGCAGACATGTCAATTTGATCGGCCAGTTAAAATGATCATTTTAAACTGATCATTGATGCTTATTGAGTAACGGCCTATAAATGAAGCACAATGCATGGCACGAAGTAGTTCTGGATAGATTGGATAACTTGGTGGCTTTATTATAGCTATTTTTGTCTCAAATTTTGTCACGATATAGAAAATTGAGTTAGCTTAACGTGAGCTTTGGATTTGTGTCATTCTAAGCTGTAAATCAAGAGTTACGGATGATTTAGTGCATATATGTCAAATTGATTGGGCAGTTAAAATGATCATTCTAAACAGATCTTTGAAGCTCATTGAGTAAAGGCTTATTAATGAACCACAATGCATGGCAAGACGCAGGTTTGGATAGATTGGATTACTTGGTCACTTTGTCGAATCTATTGGTTTCTCAAATTTTGTCACAATATAGAAACATGAGCTAGCTTAACATGGGCATTGGATTTGTGTCATTCTAAGCCCTAAATCAAAAGTAACGGATGACTTAGTGAGGGCATGTCAAGTTGATCGGCCTGTTAAAATGATCATTCTAAACTGATCAGTGATGCTTATTGAGTAACGCCCTATAAATGAAACACAACGCAAGGTATGAAGCAGTTCTGGATAGATTTGATAACTTGGTGGCTTTATCAAATCTAGTTTTGTCTCAAATTTTGTCACGATATATAAAATTTAGCTAGCTTAACATGGGCTTTGGATTTGTGTCATTCTAAGCTGTAAATCAAGAGTTACAGATGATTTAGTGCAAACATGTCAAGTTGATCGGCCAGTTAAAATGATCATTCTAAACTGATCTTTGATGCTCATTGGGTAAAGGCTTATTAATGAACCACAATGCATGGCAAGATGCAGGTTTAGATAGATTGGATTACTTGGACACTTTGTCGAATCTATTTCTGTCTCAAATTTTGTCACAATATAGAAAATTGAGCAAGCTTAACGTGGGCATTGGATTTGTGTCATTCTATGCTCTAAATCAAAAGTAACGGATGATTTAATGTGGACATGTCAAGTCGATCGGCCAGTTAAAATGTTCATTCTTAACTGATCATTGGTGCTCATTGAGTAGAGGCTTATAAATGAAGCAGAATGCATGGCATGAAGTAGTTCTGGATAGATTAACTTAGATGCTTTGTCGAATCTATTTTTGTCTCAAATTTTGTCACGATATAGAAAATTGAGCTAGCTTAACGTGGGCTTTGGATTTGTGACATTCTAAGCTGTAAATCAAGAGTTACGGATGATTTAGTGCAAACATGTCATGTTGATCGGCCAGTTAAAATGATCATTCTGAACTGATCTTTGATGCTCATTGGGTAAAGGCTTATTAATGAACCACAATGCATGGCAAGATGCAGGTTTGGATAGATTGGATACTTGGACACTTTGTCGAATCTATTTCTTTCTCAAATTTTGTCACAATATAGAAAATTGAGCTAGCTTAGCGTGGGCATTGGATTTGTGTCATTCTAAGCTCTAAATCAAAAGTAACGGATGACTTAGAGCGGACATGTCAAGTTGATCGGCCAGTTAAAATGATCATTCTAAACTGATCAGTGATGCTTATAGAGTAACTATAAATGAAACACAATGCAAGGCATGAAGCAGTTCTGGATAGATTGGATAACTTAGTGGCTTTATCAAATTAAGTTTTCTCAAATTTTGTCAGGATATAGAAAATTGAGCTATATTAACGTGGGCTTCGGATTTGTGTCATTCTAAGCTGTAAATCAGGAATTACGGATGATGTAGTGCAAACATGTCAAGTTGATCAGCCAGTTAAAATGATCATTCTAAACTGATCTTTAATGCTCATTGGGAAAAGGCTTGTTAATGAACCACAATGCATGGCAAGACGCAGGTTTGGATAGATTGGATTACTCGGACATTTTGTCAAATCTTTTTCTGTCTCAAATTTTGTCACAATATAGAAAATTGAGCTAGCTTAACGTGGGCATTGGATTTGTTTCATTCTATACTCTAAATCAAAAGTAACGGATGGTTAGTGTGGACATGTCAAGTTGATAGGCCAGTTAAAATGATCATTGTTAACTGATCATTGGTGCTCATTGAGTAGAGGCTTATAAATGAAGCACAATGCACGGCGTGAAGCAGTTTCGGAAAGATTGGATTACTTGAACGCGTCTTCGAATCTATTTTTGTCTCAAATTTTGTCACAATATAGAAAATTGACCTAGCTTAACGTAGGCTTTGGATTTGTGTCATTCTAAGCTGTAAATCAAGAGTTACGGATGATTTAGTGCAAACATGTCAAGTTGATCGGCCAGTTAAAATGATCATTCTAAACTGATCTTTGATGCTCATTAGGTAAAGGCTTATTAATGAACCACAATGCATGGCAAGATGCAGGTTTAGATAGATTGGATTACTTGGACACTTTGTTGAATCTATTTCTGTCTCAAATTTTGTCACAATATAGAATATTGAGCAAACTTAACGTGGGCATTGGATTTGTGTCATTCTAAGCTCTAAATCAAAAGTATTGGATGACTTAGAGCGGACATGTGAAGTTGATTGGCCAGTTAAAATGATCATTCTAAACTGATCAGTGATGCTTATAGAGTAACGCCCTATAAATGAAACACAACGCAAGGCATGAAGCAGTTCTGGATAGATTGGATAACTTAGTGGCTTTATCAAATTAAGTTTCGTCTCAAATTTTTTCAGGATATAGAAAATTGAGCTATATTAACGTGGGCTTCGGATTTGTGTCATTCTAAGCTGTAAATCAGGAATTACGGATGATGTAGTGCAAACATGTCAAGTTGATCAGCCAGTTAAAATGATCATTCTAAACTGATCTTTAATGCTCATTGGGTAAAGGCTTGTTAATGAACCACAATGCATGGCAAGACGCAGGTTTGGATAGATTGCATTACTCGGACATTTTGTCAAATCTTTTTCTGTCTCAAATTTTGTCACAATATAGAAAATTGAGCTAGCTTAACGTGGGCATTGGATTTGTTTCATTCCATACTCTAAATCAAAAGTAACGGATGGTTAGTGTGGACATGTCAAGTTGATAGGCCAGTTAAAATGATCATTGTTAACTGATCATTGGTGCTCATTGAGTAGAGGCTTATAAATGAAGCACAATGCACTGCATGATGCAGTTTCGGAAAGATTGGATTACTTGAACGCGTCTTCGAATCTATTTTTGTCTCAAATTTTGTCACGATATAGAAAATTGACCTAGCTTAACGTAGGCTTTGGATTTGTGTCATTCTAAGCTGTAAATCAAGAGTTACGGATGATTTAGTGCAAACATGTCAAGTTGATCGGCCAGTTAAAATGATCATTCTAAACTGATCTTTGATGCTCATTAGGTAAAGGCTTATTAATGAACCACAATGCATGGCAAGATGCAGGTTTAGATTGATTGGATTACTTGGACACTTTGTCGAATCTATTTCTGTCTCAAATTTTGTCACAATATAGAAAATTGAGCAAGCTTAACGTGGGCATTGGATTTGTGTCATTCTATGCTCTAAATCAAAAGTAACGGATGATTTAATGCGGACATGTCAAGTCGATCGGCCAGTTAAAATGTTCATTCTTAACTGATCATTGGTGCTCATTGAGTAGAGGCTTATAAATGAAGCACAATGCATGGCATGAAGTAGTTCATGATAGATTAACTTAGATGCTTTGTCGAATCTATTTTTATCTCAAATTTTGTCACGATATAGAAATTTGAGCTAGTTTAACGTGGACTTTGGATTTGTGTCATTTTAAGCTGTAAATCAAGAGTTACGGATGATTTAGTGCATACATGTCAAATTGATTGGCCAGTTAAAATGATCATTCTAAACAGATATTTGATGCTCATTGATTAAAGGCTTATTAATGAACCACAATACATGGCAAGACGCAGGTTTGGATAAACTGGAATACTTGGACACTTTGTCGAATCTATTTCTTTCTCAAATTTTGTCACAATATAGAAAATTGAGCTAGCTTAACGTGGGCATTGGATTTGTGTCATTCTAAGCTCTAAATCAAAAGTAACGGATGACTTAGAGCGGACATGTCAAGTTGATCGGCCAGTTAAAATGATCATTCTAAACTGATCAGTGATGCTTATAGAGTAACGCCCTATAAATGAAACACAACGCAAGGCATGAAGCAGTTCTGGATAGATTGGATAACTTACTGGCTTTATCAGATTAAGTTTTGTCTCAAATTTTTTCAAGATAAAGAAAATTGAGCTATATTAACGTGGGCTTCGGATTTGTGTCATTCTAAGCTGTAAATCAGGAATTACGGATGATTTAGTGCAAACATGTCAAGTTGATCGGCCAGTTAAAATGATCATTCTAAACTGATCTTTAATGCTCATTGGGTAAAGGCTTGTTAATGAACCACAATGCATGGCAAGACGCAGGTTTGGATAGATTGGATTACTCGGACATTTTGTCGAATCTTTTTTTGTCTCAAATTTTGTCACAATATAGAAAATTGAGCTAGCTTAGAGTGGGCATTGGATTTGTTTCATTCCATACTCTAAATCAAAAGTAACGGATGGTTAGTGTTGACATGTCAAGTTGATAGGCCAGCTAAAATGATCATTGTTAACTTATCATTGGTGCTCATTGAGTAGAGGCTTATAAATGAAGCACAATGCACGGCATGAAGCAGTTTCGGAAAGATTGGATTACTTGAACGCGTCTTCGAATCTATTTTTGTCTCAAATTAAGTCACGATATAGAAAATTGACCTAGCTTAACGTAGGCTTTGGATTTGTGTCATTCTAAGCTTTAAATCAAGAGTTACGGATGATTTAGTGCAAACATGTCAAGTTGATCGGCCAGTTAAAATGATCATTCTAAACTTATCTTTGATGCTCATTAGGTAAAGGCTTATTAATGAACCACAATGGATGGCAAGATGCAGGTTTAGATAGATTGGATTACTTGGACACTTTGTCGAATCTATTTCTGTCTCAAATTTTGTCACAATATAGAAAATTGAGCAAGCTTAACGTGGGCATTGGATTTGTGTCATTCTATGCTCTAAATCAAAAGTAACAGATGATTTAATGCGGACATGTCAAGTCGATCGGCCAGTTAAAATGTTCATTCTTAACTGATCATTGGTGCTCATTGAGTAGGGGCTTATAAATGAAGCACAATGCATGGCATGAAGTAGTTCTGGATAGATTATCTTAGATGCTTTTTCGAATCTATTTTTGTCTCAAATTTTGTCAGGATATAGAAATTTGAGCTAGTTTAACGTGGACTTTGGATTTGTGTCATTTTAAGCTGTAAATCAAGAGTTACGGATGATTTAGTGCATACATGTCAAATTGATCGGCCAGTTAAAATGATCATTCTAAACAGATCTTTGATGCACCTTGATTAAAGGCTTATTAATGAACAACAATACATGGCAAGACGCAGGTTTGGATAAACTGGAATACTTGGACACTTTGTCGAATCTATTTCTTTCTCAAATTTTGTCACAATATAGAAAATTGAGCTAGCTTAACGTGGGCATTGGATTTGTGTCATTCTAAGCTCTAAATCAAAAGTATTGGATGACTTAGACCGGACATGTCAAGTTGATTGGCCAGTTAAAATGATCATTCTAAACTGATCAGTGATGCTTATAGAGTAACGCCCTATAAATGAAACACAACGCAAGGCATGAAGCAGTTCTGGATAGGTTGGATAACTTAGTGGCTTTATCAAATTAAGTTTCGTCTCAAATTTTTTCAGGATATAGAAAATTGAGCTATATTAACGTGGGCTTCGGATTTGTGTCATTCTAAGCTGTAAATCAGGAATTACGGATGATGTAGTGCAAACATGTCAAGTTGATCAGCCAGTTAAAATGATCATTCTAAACTGATCTTTAATGCTCATTGGGAAAAGGCTTGTTAATGAACCACAATGCATGGCAAGACGCAGGTTTGGATAGATTGGATTACTCGGACATTTTGTCAAATCTTTTTCTGTCTCAAATTTTGTCACAATATAGAAAATTGAGCTAGCTTAACGTGGGCATTGGATTTGTTTCATTCCATACTCTAAATCAAAAGTAACAGATGGTTAGTGTGGACATGTCAAGTTGATAGGCCAGTTAAAATGATCATTGTTAACTGATCATTGGTGCTCATTGAGTAGAGGCTTATAAATGAAGCACAATGCACGGCGTGAAGCAGTTTCGGAGAGATTGGATTACTTGAACGCGTCTTCGAATCTATTTTTGTCTTAAATTTTGTCACAATATAGAAAATTGACCTAGCTTAACGTAGGCTTTGGATTTGTGTCATTCTAAGCTGTAAATCAAGAGTTACGGATGATTTAGTGCAAACATGTCAAGTTGATCGGCCAGTTAAAATGATCATTCTAAACTGATCTTTGATGCTCATTAGGTAAAGGCTTATTAATGAACCACAATGCATGGCAAGATGTAGGTTTAGATAGATTGGATTACTTGGACACTTTGTTGAATCTATTTCTGTCTCAAATTTTGTCACAATATAGAATATTGAGCAAACTTAACGTGGGCATTGGATTTGTGTCATTCTAAGCTCTAAATCAAAAGTATTGGATGACTTAGAGCGGACATGTCAAGTTGATTGGCCAGTTAAAATGATCATTCTAAACTGATCAGTGATGCTTATAGAGTAACGCCCTATAAATGAAACACAACGCAAGGCATGAAGCAGTTCTGGATAGATTGGATAACTTAGTGGCTTTATCAAATTAAGTTTTGCCTCAAATTTTTTCAGGATATAGAAAATTGAGCTATATTAACGTGGGCTTCGGATTTGTGTCATTCTAAGCTGTAAATCAGGAATTACGGATGATTTAGTGCAAACATGTCAAGTTGATCGGCCAGTTAAAATGATCATTCTAAACTGATCTTTAATGCTCATTGGGTAAAGGCTTGTTAATGAACCACAATGCATGGCAAGACGCAGGTTTGGATAGATTGGATTACTCGGACATTTTGTCGAATCTTTTTCTGTCTCAAATTTTGTCACAATATAGAAAATTGAGCTAGCTTAACGTGGGCATTGGATTTGTTTCATTCCATACTCTAAATCAAAAGTAACGGATGGTTAGTGTGGACATGTCAAGTTGATAGGCCAGTTAAAATGATCATTGTTAACTGATCATTGGTGCTCATTGAGTAGAGGCTTATAAATGAAGCACAATGCACGGCGTGAAGCAGTTTCGGAAAGATTGGATTACTTGAACGCGTCTTCGAATCTATTTTTGTCTCAAATTTTGTCACGATATAGAAAATTGACCTAGCTTAACGTAGGCTTTGGATTTGTGTCATTCTAAGCTTTAAATCAAGAGTTACAGATGATTTAGTGCAAACATGTCAAGTTGATCGGCCAGTTAAAATGATCATTCTAAACTGATCTTTGATGCTCATTAGGTAAAGGCTTATTAATGAACCACAATGCATGGCAAGATACAGGTTTAGATAGATTGGATTACTTGGACACTTTGTCGAATCTATTTCTGTCTCAAATTTTGTCACAATATAGAAAATTGAGCAAGCTTAACGTGGGCATTGGATTTGTGTCATTCTATGCTCTAAATCAAAAGTAACGGATGATTTAATGCGGACATGTCAAGTCGATCGGCCAGTTAAAATGTTCATTCTTAACTGATCATTGGTGCTCATTGAGTAGAGGCTTATAAATGAAGCACAATGCATGGCATGAAGTAGTTCTGGATAGATTAACTTAGATGCTTTGTCGAATCTATTTTTGTCTCAAATTTTGTCAGGATATAGAAATTTGAGCTAGTTTAACGTGGACTTTGGATTTGTGTCATTTTAAGCTTTAAATCAAGAGTTACGGATGATTTAGTGCATACATGTCAAATTGATCGGCCAGTTAAAATGATCATTCTAAACAGATCTTTGATGCACCTTGATTAAAGGCTTATTAATGAACCACAATACATGGCAAGACGCAGGTTTGGATAAACTGGAATACTTGGACACTTTGTCGAATCTATTTCCTTCTCAAATTTTGTCACAATATAGAAAATTGAGCTAGCTTAACGTGGGCATTGGATTTGTGTCATTCCAAGCTCTAAATCAAAAGTAACGGATTACTTAGAGCGGACATGTCAAGTTGATCGGCCAGTTAAAATGATCATTCTAAACTGATCAGTGATGCTTATAGAGTAACGCCCTATAAATGAAACACAACGCAAGGCATGAAGCAGTTCTGGATAGATTGGATAACTTAGTGGCTTTATCAAATTAAGTTTCGTCTCAAATTTTTTCAGGATATAGAAAATTGAGCTATATTAACGTGGGCTTCGGATTTGTGTCATTCTAAGCTGTAAATCAGGAATTACGGATGATGTAGTGCAAACATGTCAAGTTGATCAGCCAGTTAAAATGATCATTCTAAACTGATCTTTAATGCTCATTGGGTAAAGGCTTGTTAATGAACCACAATGCATGGCAAGACGCAGGTTTGGATAGATTGGATTACTTGGACATTTTGTCAAATCTTTTTCTGTCTCAAATTTTGTCACAATATAGAAAATTGAGCTAGCTTAACGTGGGCATTGGATTTGTTTCATTCCATACTCTAAATCAAAAGTAACGGATGGTTTGTGTGGACATGTCAAGTTGATAGGCCAGTTAAAATGATCATTGTTAACTGATCATTGGTGCTCATTGAGTAGAGGCTTATAAATGAAGCACAATGCACGGCGTGAAGCAGTTTCGGAAAGATTGGATTACTTGAACGCGTCTTCGAATCTATTTTTGTCTCAAATTTTGTCACAATATAGAAAATTGACCTAGCTTAACGTAGGCTTTGGATTTGTGTCATTCTAAGCTGTAAATCAAGAGTTACGGATGATTTAGTGCAAACATGTCAAGTTGATCGGCCAGTTAAAATGTTCATTCTTAACTGATCATTGGTGCTCATTGAGTAGAGGCTTATAAATGAAGCACAATGCATGGCATGAAGTAGTTCCGGATAGATTAACTTAGTTGCTTTGTCGAATCTATTTTTATCTCAAATTTTGTCACGATATAGAAATTTGAGCTAGTTTAACGTGGACTTTGGATTTGTGTCATTTTAAGCTGTAAATCAAGAGTTACGGATGATTTAGTGCATACATGTCAAATTGATTGGCCAGTTAAAATGATCATTCTAAACAGATCTTTGATGCTCATTGATTAAAGGCTTATTAATGAACCACAATACATGGCAAGACGCAGGTTTGGATAAACTGGCATACTTGGACACTTTGTCGAATCTATTTCTTTCTCAAATTTTGTCACAATATAGAAAATTGAGCTATTTTAACGTGGGCATTGGATTTGTGTCATTCTAAGCTCTAAATCAAAAGTAACGGATGACTTAGAGCGGACATGTCAAGTAGATCGGCCAGTTAAAATGATCATTCTAAACTGATCAGTGATGCTTATAGAGTAACGCCCTATAAATGAAACACAACGCAAGGCATGAAGCAGTTCTGGATAGATTGGATAACTTACTGGCTTTATCAGATTAAGTTTTGTCTCAAATTTTTTCAAGATATAGAAAATTGAGCTATATTAACGTGGGCTTCGGATTTGTGTCATTCTAAGCTGTAAATCAGGAATTACGGATGATTTAGTGCAAACATGTCAAGTTGATCGGCCAGTTAAAATGATCATTCTAAACTGATCTTTGATGCTCATTAGGTAAAGGCTTATTAATGAACCACAATGCATGGCAAGATGTAGGTTTAGATAGATTGGATTACTCGGACATTTTGTCGAATCTATTTCTGTCTCAAATTTTGTCACAATATAGAAAATTGAGCAAACTTAACGTGGGCATTGGATTTGTGTCATTCTAAGCTCTAAATCAAAAGTATTGGATGACTTAGAGCGGACATGTCAAGTTGATTGGCCAGTTAAAATGATCATTCTAAACTGATCAGTGATGCTTATAGAGTAACGCCCTATAAATGAAACACAACGCAAGGCATGAAGCAGTTCTGGATAGATTGGATAACTTAGTGGCTTTATCAAATTAAGTTTCGTCTCAAATTTTTTCAGGATATAGAAAATTGAGCTATATTAACGTGGGCTTCGGATTTGTGTCATTCTAAGCTGTAAATCAGGAATTACGGATGATTTAGTGCAAACATGTCAAGTTGATCGGCCAGTTAAAATGATCATTCTAAACTGATCTTTAATGCTCATTGGGTAAAGGCTTGTTAATGAACCACAATGCATGGCAAGACGCAGGTTTGGATAGATTGGATTACTCGGACATTTTGTCGAATCTTTTTCTGTCTCAAATTTTGTCACAATATAGAAAATTGAGCTAGATTAACGTGGGCATTGGATTTGTTTCATTCCATACTCTAAATCAAAAGTAACGGATGGTTTAGTGTGGACATGTCAAGTTGATAGGCCAGTTAAAATGATCATTGTTAACTGATCATTGGTGCTCATTGAGTAGAGGCTTATAAATGAAGCACAATGCACGGCGTGAAGCAGTTTCGGAAAGATTGGATTACTTGAACGCGTCTTCGAATCTATTTTTGTCTCAAATTTTGTCACGATATAGAAAATTGACCTAGCTTAACGTAGGCTTTGGATTTGTGTCATTCTAAGCTTTAAATCAAGAGTTACGGATGATTTAGTGCAACATTGTCAAGTTGATCGGCCAGTTAAAATGATCATTCTAAACTGATCTTTGATGCTCATTAGGTAAAGGCTTATTAATGAACCACAATGCATGGCAAGATGCAGGTTTAGATAGATTGGATTACTTGGACACTTTGTCGAATCTATTTCTGTCTCAAATTTTGTCACAATATAGAAAATTGAGCAAGCTTAACGTGGGCATTGGATTTGTGTCATTCTATGCTCTAAATCAAAAGTAACAGATGATTTAATGCGGACATGTCAAGTCGATCGGCCAGTTAAAATGTTCATTCTTAACTGATCATTGGTGCTCATTGAGTAGAGGCTTATAAATGAAGCACAATGCATGGCATGAAGTAGTTCCGGATAGATTAACTTAGTTGCTTTGTCGAATCTATTTTTATCTCAAATTTTGTCACGATATAGAAATTTGAGCTAGTTTAACGTGGACTTTGGATTTGTGTCATTTTAAGCTGTAAATCAAGAGTTACGGATGATTTAGTGCATACATGTCAAATTGATCGGCCAGTTAAAATGATCATTCTAAACAGATCTTTGATGCACCTTGATTAAAGGCTTATTAATGAACAACAATACATGGCAAGACGCAGGTTTGGATAAACTGGAATACTTGGACACTTTGTCGAATCTATTTCTTTCTCAAATTTTGTCACAATATAGAAAATTGAGCTAGCTTAACGTGGGCATTGGATTTGTGTCATTCTAAGCTCTAAATCAAAAGTAACGGATGACTTAGAGCGGACATGTCAAGTTGATCGGCCAGTTAAAATGATCATTCTAAACTGATCAGTGATGCTTATAGAGTAACGCCCTATAAATGAAACACAACGCAAGGCATGAAGCAGTTCTGGATAGATTGGATAACTTAGTGGCTTTATCAAATTAAGTTTCGTCTCAAATTTTTTCAGGATATAGAAAATTGAGCTATATTAACGTGGGCTTCGGATTTGTGTCATTCTAAGCTGTAAATCAGGAATTACGGATGATGTAGTGCAAACATGTCAAGTTGATCAGCCAGTTAAAATGATCATTCTAAACTGATCTTTAATGCTCATTGGGTAAAGGCTTGTTAATGAACCACAATGCATGGCAAGACGCAGGTTTGGATAGATTGGATTACTTGGTCACTTTGTCGAATCTATTGGTTTCTCAAATTTTGTCACAATATAGAAACATGAGCTAGCTTAACATGGGCATTGGATTTGTGTCATTCTAAGCCCTAAATCAAAAGTAACGGATGACTTAGTGAGGGCATGTCAAGTTGATCGGCCTGTTAAAATGATCATTCTAAACTGATCAGTGATGCTTATTGAGTAACGCCCTATGAATGAAGCACAACGCAAGGTATAAAGCAGTTCAGGATAGATTTGATAACTTGGTGGCTTTATCAAATCTAGTTTTGTCTCAAATTTTGTCACGATATATAAAATTTAGCTAGCTTAACATGGGCTTTGGATTTGTGTCATTCTAAGCTGTAAATCAAGAGTTACAGATGATTTAGTGCAAACATGTCAAGTTGATCGGCCAGTTAAAATGATCATTCTAAACTTATCTTTGATGCTCATTAGGTAAAGGCTTATTAATGAACCACAATGGATGGCAAGATGCAGGTTTAGATAGATTGGATTACTTGGACACTTTGTTGAATCTATTTCTGTCTCAAATTTTGTCACAATATAGAATATTGAGCAAGCTTAACGTGGGCATTGGATTTGTGTCATTCTATACTCTAAATCAAAAGTAACGGATGATTTAGTGCGGACATGTCAAGTCGATCGGCCAGTTAAAATGTTCATTCTTAACTGATCATTGGTGCTCATTGAGTAGAGGCTTATAAATGAAGCACAATGCATGGCATGAAGTAGTTCTGGATAGATTAACATAGATGCTTTGTCGAATCTATTTTTATCTCAAATTTTGTCACGATATAGAAATTTGAGCTAGTTTAACGTGGACTTTGGATTTGTGTCATTTTAAGCTGTAAATCAAGAGTTACGGATGATTTAGTGCATACATGTCAAATTGATTGGCCAGTTAAAATGATCATTCTAAACAGATCTTTGATGCTCATTGATTAAAGGCTTATTAATGAACCACAATACATGGCAAGACACAGGTTTGGATAAACTGGAATACTTGGACACTTTGTCGAATCTATTTCTTTCTCAAATTTTGTCACAATATAGAAAATTGAGCTAGCTTAACGTGGGCATTGGATTTGTGTCATTCTAAGCTCTAAATCAAAAGTAATGGATGACTTAGAGCGGACATGTCAAGTTGATCGGCCAGTTAAAATGATCATTCTAAACTGATCAGTGATGCTTATAGAGTAACGCCCTTTAAATGAAACACAACGCAAGGCATGAAGCAGTTCTGGATAGATTGGATAACTTAGTGGCTTTATCAAATTAAGTTTTGCCTCAAATTTTCTCAGGATATAGAAAATTGAGCTATACTAATGTGGGCTTTGGATTTGTGTCATTCTAAGCTGTAAATCAGGAATTACGGATGATTTAATGCAAACATGTCAAGTTGATCGGCCAGTTAAAATGATCATTCTAAACTGATCTTTAATGCTCATTGGGTAAAGGCTTGTTAATGAACCACAATGCATGGCAAGACGCAGGTTTGGATAGATTGGATTACTCGGACATTTTGTCGAATCTTTTTCTGTCTCAAATTTTGTCACAATATAGAAAATTGAGCTAGCTTAACGTGGGCATTGGATTTGTTTCATTCCATACTCTAAATCAAAAGTAACGGATGGTTTAGTGTGGACATGTCAAGTTGATAGGCCAGTTAAAATGATCATTGTTAACTGATCATTGGTGCTCATTGAGTAGAGGCTTATAAATGAAGCACAATGCACGGCGTGAAGCAGTTTCGGAAAGATTGGATTACTTGAACGCGTCTTCGAATCTATTTTTGTCTCAAATTTTGTCACAATATAGAAAATTGAGCAATCTTAACGTGGGCTTTGGATTTGTGACATTCCGAGCTCTAAATAAAAATTTATGGACGATATGGTGCAGACATGTCAAGTTGATCGGCCAGTTAAAATGATCATTCTCAACTGATCATTGATGCTCATTGAGTAAAGGATTATAAAAGAAGCACAATGCATGGCATGAAGTAGTTCTGGATAGATTAACTTGGATGCTTTGTTCAAATTATTTAAGTCTGAAATTTTGTCACGATATTGAAAATTGAGCTAGTTTAACGTGGGCTTTGGATTCATGTCATTCTGACCTCTAAATCAAAACTTACGGATGATATAGTGCACACATGTCAAATTGATTGGCCAGTTAAAATGATCATTGTAAACTGATCATTGGTGAAAAGGCTTATAAATGAAGTATAATGCATGGCATGACGTAATTTTGGATATATATGATTACTTGGACGCTTTGTCGTATCTATTTATGTCTCAAATTTTGTCACAATATAGAATATTGAGCTAGCTTAATGTGGGCTTTGGATTTGTGTCATTATAAGCTCTAAATCAAAAGTTACGGACGATTTATTACATACATGTCAAGTTGATCGGCCAGTTAAAATGATCATTTTTAATTGATAATTGGTGCTCAGTGAGTAGACTCTTATAAATGAAGCACAATGCATGACATGATTAAGTTTTGGATAGATTGGATAACTTGGATGCTTTGTAGAGTCTATTTTGTATCAATTTTCGTCATGATATAGAAAATTGAGATATCTTAACGTGGGCTTTGGATTCGTGTCATTCTGAGCTCTAAATCAAAAGTTACAGACGATTTATTGCAGACATGTCAAGTTTATCGGCCAGTTAAAATTATCATTCTAAACTGATCAGTGATGTTTATTGGGTAACGGCTTATAAATGAAGTACAATGCAAGGCATAAAGCAGTTCTGGATTGATTGGATAACTTGGTGGCTTTATCATAGCTATTTTGTCTCAAATATTGTCACGATATAGAAAATTGAGCTAGCTTAACGTGGGCTTTGGATTTGTGTCATTCTAAGCTGTAAATCAAGAGTTACGGATGATTTACTGCATACATATGAAGTTGATCAGCCAGTTAAAATGATCATTCTAAACAGATCTTTGATGCACATTGAGTAAAGGCTTATTAATGAACCACAATGCATGGCAAGGCGCAGGTTTGGATAGATTGGATTACTTGGACACTTTATCAAATGTATTTTTTTCTCAAATTTTGTCACAGTATAGAAAATTGAGCTAGCTTAAAGTGAGAATTGGATTTGTGTCATTTTAAGCTCTAAATCAAAACTGACGGATGACTTAGTGCAGACATGTCAAGTTGATCGGCCTGTTATAATGTTCATTCTTAACTGATCATTGTTGCTCATTGACTAGACGCTTATAAATGAAGCACAATGCTTGGCGTGAAGCGGTTTCGGAAAGATTGGATTACTTGGACGCTTCTTCGAATCTATTTTATTCTCAAATTTTGTTACAATATAGAAAATTGACCTAGCTTAACGTGGGCTTTGGATTTGTGACATTCTGAGCTCTAAATAAAAAGTTATGGACGATATTGTGCAAATATGTCAAATTGATCGGCCAGTTAAAATGATCATTCTCAACTGATCATTGATGCTCATTGAGTAAAGGCTTATAGATGAAGCACAATCCATGGCATGAAGTAGTTCTGGATAGATTAACTTGGTTGCTTTGTTGAATCTTTTTCGGGGTCAAATTTTGCCACGATATAGAAAATTGAGCTAGCTTAACGGTTACTTTGAATTCATGTTATTCTGAGCTCTAAATCAAAAGTTATAGACGATATAGTGCAGACATGTCAAGTTTATCGGCCAGTTAAAATGATCATTTTAAACTGATCATTGGTGCTCATTGAGTAAAGACTTATAAATGAAGCAAAATGCATGGCATGACGCAGTTTTGGATATATTATATTAGTTGGACGTCTGTCGTATCTATTTTGGTCTCAAATTTTGTCACAATATACAAAATTGAGGTTGTTTAACGTGGACTTTAGGTTTGTGTCATTCTAAGCTCTAAATCAAAATTTATGGATGATTTAGTGCATACTTTTGAAGTTGATTGGCCAATTAAAATGATCATTCTAAACTGATCATTGATGCTCATTGAATAAAGGCTTATTAATGAAGCACAATGCATGGCAAGACGCATTTTTGGATAGATTGGATTACTTGGATGCTTTTTCGAATCTATTTCTGTCTCAAAATTTAGTTAAAATATAAAAAATTGAACTAGCTTAACATGGGATTTGGATTTCGATCATTCTAATCTTTAAATCTAACGGGAGATTTAGTGCGGCCATGTCAAGTTGATTGGCCAGTTAAAATGATCATTCTTAACTAATCATATGTGCTCATTGAGTAGAGGCTTATAAATGAAGCACAATGCATGGCGTGAAGCAGTTTGGATAGATTGGATTACTTGGTTGACTTGTCAAATCTATTTTGGTCTCAAATTTTGTCACAATACAGAAAATTGAGTTAGATTTACGTGGGCTTTGGATTTGTGTCTTTCGGCGCTCTAAATCAAAAGTTATGGACGATGTAGTGCAGACAAGTCAAGTTCATCAGCAAGTTAAAATGATCATTCTCAACTGATCATTGATGCTCATTGAGTAAAGGCTTATTAATGAAACACAACGCATGGCATGACATAGTTTTGGATAGATTAGATTAATTGGACGATTTGTCAAATCTATAATAGTCTCAAATTTTGTCACAATATAGAAAATTGAGCTAGCTTAACTTGGGCATTGGATTCGTATCATTCTGAGTTTTAAATCAAAAGTCGGATGATATAATGCATACATATCAAGTTGATCAGCCAGTTTAAATGATCATTTTAAACTGATCATTGATGCTCATTGAGTAAAGGCTTATTAATGAAGCACAATGCATGGCATCACGCAATTTTGGTTAGATTGGATTACTTGGACGATTTGTCGTATCTATTTCTGTCTCAAATTTTTTCACAATATAGAAACTTAAGCAAGCTTAACCTGGGCATTGGATCCGTGTCATTTTGAGCTCTAAATAAAAAGTTATGGACAATTTAATGAAGACATGTCCAGGTGAGTTATTTTGATCATTCTAAATGATCATTGATGCTCATTGAGTAAGGGCTTATAAATGAAGCACAATCCATGCATGACGCAGTTTTGGATGGATTAGATTACTTGGACGTTTTTCTTAATCTATTGTTTCTCAAATTTTGTCAAAATATAGAATATTGAGCTAGATTAATGTGGGTTTTGGATTTGTGTCATTCTGAGCTTTAAATTAAAAGTTACAGACTATTTAGTGCAGACATATCAAATTGATCGACTAGTCAAAATGATCATGCTAAACTTATCATTGATGCTCTTTGAGTAAAGGCTTATAAATGAGTCACAATGCATGACATGCAGTAGTTTAGGATAGATTAACTTGGATGCTTTGTCGAATCTATTTCAGTCTCAAATTTTTTCACAATATAGAAAATTGAGCTACTTTAACGTTGACTTTGAATTCGTGTCATTCTGATCTCTAAATCAAAAGTTATTGACAATATAGTGCAGACATTTCAAGTTGATCGGACAGTTAAAATGATCATTTTCAACTGATCATTGATGCCCATTGAGTAAAGGCTTATAAATGAAACACAATGCATGGTATGAAGTAGTTCTGGATAGATTAACTTGGATGCTTTGTCGAATCTATTTCTGTCTCAAATTTTGTCACGATATAGAAAATAAAGCTAGCTTAACGTTACTTTGAATTTGTGTGATTCTTAGCTCTAAATCAAAAGTTACGGACGATATAGTGCATACATGTCAAGTTGATTGGCCAGTTAAAATGATCATTCTAAACTGATCATTGGTGCTCGTTGAGTAAAGACTTATAAATAAAGCAAAATGCATGGCATGACGCAGTTTTGGATATATTAGATTAGTTGGACGCTTTGTCGTATCTTTTTCTGTCTCAAATGTTGTCAGAATATACAAAATTGCGCTTGCTTAACGTGGAATTTAGATTTGTGTCATTCTAAGCTCTAAATCAAAATTTATGGACGATTTAGTGCATACATGTCAAGCTGATCGGCCATTTAAAATGATCATTCTAAAGTAATCATTGATGCTTATTGAGTAATGGCTTATAAATGAAGCACAATGCAAGGCATTAAGCAGTTCTGGATAGATTGGATAACTTGGTGGCTTTATCAAATCTATTTTTGTATCAAATTTTGTCACAATATAGTAAATTGAGGTAGCTTAACGTGAATTTTCGATTCGTGTCATTCGAAGCTTTAAATCAAAAGTTAAGGACGATATAGTGCGGACATTTCAAGTTGATCGGCCAATTAAAATGATCACTCAAAACTGATCATTTGTGCTCATTGAGTAAAGGATTATAAATGAAGCACAATACATGGCATGACGCAGTTTTGGATAGATTAGATGATACAAGCCTCGATTCAAGGCTTGGATGCGCGTGGGCTGTTTGGAGAAGATTAGATGAGAAACTCAACCTTAGGCTTCTGGATGGGGGTTTTCTGGTTGGTAAAAGATGGAAGGGTGAAGTGAACCACATGAGGGGTGATGAACCTCGTGATAAATCACAAACTTAGAGCTAGGAGGGCTGGTCTCAACTTGGTTCTAAGCGCACAAGTCTCTTGAGAGAATAACTTGTTGAAAGAAAATTTGATCTTTATTAATTATCAAAAAGGTTTCGAACTACAATGCTGGAAGGAGCCTTATTAATATGCTCGGCAGCTTGACCTTCTATGGTCGACTCAAAAAAGAAAAGGAAAATTTACAAAAGTGCACAAATGGAAAACGTACAAAAGTGCGTAACCGAAAAAGGACATATTCCTAAAATGTCTTTGACTCAAAAATGTAAATAATCTAAATCCTATCCTGTAAAACAGAACGAGGCAAATATCCAAATTGAAAATTTACCTTTCTTACCTCATGGCCAAGAAATGGAAGGTGGCCGTCCTTGTGGCATGCACGTGCCTTGTTCCTAGTCTTCGACTTGGAGAGTAGGGTTAGGAATCTTTGGGCCCTGACCTCTCTTGCCACTAAAGCCAAAGTCTCTGAAGTCCCTTGCATTGTTGAGAAGCCTTTGGACTCTTCTTTGCACTTCTAGCCCACTGTCCTTTGTCGATCATCCTCTAGGAGCTTGTCGACCCAGAAGCTTAATTTGTAGAAGAGTGCTCTTGATCTGCTCTTTGTCATTGCTCCTGGTGGCACCACTGGTGTAGAGACTTCCTCTAGATGCATGTCTTGAAGCTGGTAGCTTATCTGGTCCGAGTCTCCTTGTGTAGATGTTGAAACGCCCGTGTACTCGGCTGGATCGGCTGTACCGGCTGGACTGTGCGAGGTGCTGGCTGAAATGTTTTCTGCTCCGGCCAAGTTGACTCCGGAGGTGGCGGAATCCCCAATTGGACCGGTGATGTCATCCACGTCGCCACCAGTTGGGCCGGAGGTTTGGGCCTCTTTGCCAGCAATGTTGATCGGTCCGGCCCGGTTTGTCCCTGGTCGGCCAGTCTGGTCTCCTCGCCGGCCATACGACCTGATGTCCCCATCATTAGATTACTTGGATGCTTTGTGTATCTATCTCTGTCCCAAATCTTGTCACAATATAAAAAAACTGAGATAGCTCAACGTGGGCTTTGGATTTGTTTCCTTCTGAGCTCTAAATCAAAAGTTATGGATGATTTAGTGCTGACATTTCAAGTTGATCAGCCAATTACAATGATCATTCTAAACAGATCAATGATGCTCATTGAGTAAAGGCTTGTTAATGAAGCACAATTCATGGCAAGACGCAGTTTTGGATCGATTGGATTACTTGGATGCTTTCTCGAATCAATTTTGGTCTCAAATTTTGTTAAAATATAGAAAATTGAGCTACATTAACATGGGATTTGGATTTGTGTCATTCTAATCTCTAAATCAAAAGTTATGGACGATATAGTGCAGACATGTCAAGTGGATCGCCCAGTTAAACTGATCATTCTCAACTGATCATTGATGTTCATTGAGTAAAGGCTTATAAATGAAACACAATGCATGGCATGAAGTAGTTCTCGATAGATTAACTTGGATGCTTTGTCGAATCTATTTCTGTCTCTTATTTTGTCACGATATAGAAAATTGAGCTACCTTAACTTGGACTTTGAATTCATGTCATTCAGAGCTCTAAATCAAAAGTTATGGACGATATAGTACAGACATGTCAAGTTGATCGGTAAGTTAAAATGATCATTCAAAACTGATCATTGGTGCTCATTGAGTAAAGACTTATAAATGAAGCAAAATGCATGGCATAACACACTTTTGGATAGAATGGATTAGTTGGACGCTTCGTCGTATCTATTTCTACCTCAAATTTTGTCACAATATAGAAATTTGAGCTAGCTTAACGTGGGCTTTGGATTTGTGTCATTCTAAACATATAATTGATGTTCGTTGAGTAAAGGCTTATAAATGAAGCATAATGCATGGCATCATGCATTTTGGGATAGATTGGATTACTTAGAGGCTTTGTCGTATCTACTTCTCGATCAAAACTTCTAACAATATAAAAAATTGAGCTTGCTTAATGTGGGCATTGGATTCGTGTTATTCCTAGCTATAAATCAAAAGTTACGCATAATCTAGTGCATACATGTCAAGTTGATTGGCCAGTTCAAATGATTATTCTAAACTGATCATTGATGCTCATTTAGTAAAGACTTATAAATGCAACACAATGCATGGCATCACGTAGTTTTGGATAAATTTGATTACTTAGATGCTTTGTCTTATCTGTTTCTATCTCAAATTTTGTCACAATATCGAAACTTGAGCAAGTTTAACGTGGGCAATTGATTTGTGTCATTCAGAGCTCTAAATAAAAAGTTATGGGCGATTTAGTGCAGACATATCAAGGTTATCAGCCAGTTCATTTGATCATTCTCAACTGATCAATGTTGCTCATTGAGTAAAATTTTATAAATGAAACATAATGCATGACATCGTGCATTTTCGTACATATTGGATTAATTAGAGGCTTTGTCGTATCTATTTTTGTCTCAAAATTTGTCACAATATATGAAACTGAGCAAACTTAATGTGGGCATTGGATTCGGGTCATTCGGAGATATAAATCAAAAGTTACAAGCAATTTAGTGCAGATATGTCAAGTTGATCAGCCAGTTAAAATGATCATTCTAATCTGATTATTGATGCTCATTGAGTAAAGGCTTATAAATGAAGCATAATGCATGACATAACGCAGTTTTGGATAGATTGGATTATTGGACACTTTTTTGTATCTAGTTTTGTCTCAAATTTTGTCAAAATAAAGAAAAATGAGCTAGATTAATGTGGGATTTGGATTTGTATCATTCTGAACTATAAAACAAAAGTTACGGACGATTTTAGAGCGGACATATCAAGTTGATCAGCCTGTTAAGCTGATCATCCTTAACTGATCATTTATGCTTAATGAGTTGAGGCTTATAAATGAAGCATAATCCATGGCATCACGTAGTTCGGCATTGATTGGATAACTTGGTTACTTTGTCGTATCTGTTTTGGTTTCAAGATTTGTTACAATATAGAAACTTGAGCTACCTTAACGTGGGCATTGGATTTGTGTCATTCGGAGCTGTAAATCAAAAGTTACAGGCGATTTAATGCAAACATGTCAAGGTTATCGGCTAGTTAATCCGATCATTCTAAACTGATCATTGGTGCTCATTAAGTAAAGGCTTATAAATGAAGCATAATGCATGGCATCATGCATTTTTGTATAGATTTGATTTCTTTGATACTTTGTCGTTTATGTTTCTGTATCAAAGTTTGTCACAATATAGTAAATTGAGCTAGCGAAACGTGGGCATTCGATTCGTGTCATTCTGAGCCATAAATCAAAAGTTACGGATAGTTTAGTGCGGACCTGTGAAGATGATCGACCAGTTAAAATAATCATTCTGAACGTATCATTTGTGCTAAATGAGTAAGGGCTTATAAATGAAGCACAATGCATGACATCACGTAGTTTTGGATATATTGGATTACTTGGACGCTTTGTCATATCTGTTTTTGATTCAAATTTTGTCACAATATATAAAATTTTGCTAGCCTGACATGGGATTTGAATTTGTGTCATTCTGAGCTCTAAATCAAAAGTTACGGATGAATTAGTGCGGACATGACATGTTGATCGGTCAGTTAAAATGATCATTCTTAACTGATCATTGGTACTCATTGAGTTGAGGCTCATAAATGAAGCATAATGCATGGCATCACGCATTTCGAGATAGATTGGATAACTTGGACGCTTTGTCGTATCTTTTTCGGTCTCAAATTTTGTAGCAATATAGAATCTTGAGCTAGCTTAACATGTGCATTGGATTCGTGTCATTGGGAGCTCTAAATAAAAAGTTATGCACGATTTAGTGCAGACATGTCAAGGTTATCGATCAGTTAATTTGATCATTCTAAACTGATCATTGATGCTCATTGAGTAAGAGCTTATAAATGAAGCACAGTGCATGACATAACGCTGTTTTGGATTGATTGGATTACTTGGACGCTTTGTCGTATCTATTTTTGTTTCAGATTTTGACACAATAGAGAAAATTGAGCTAGCTTAATGTGGCTTTGAATTTGTGTCATTTTGAGGTCTAAATAAAAAGTTACAGACAATTTATTGCAGACATGTCAAGGTTATCGGCCAGTTAATATGATCATTCTATACAGATAATTGGTGTTCATTGAGTAGAGGCTTATAAATGAAGCATAATACATGACATCATGCATTTTGGGATAGATTGGATTACTTGGAAGCTTTGTCGTATCTATTTATATCTCACAACTTGTCACAATATAAAAAATGGAGCTTGCTTAATGTGGACATTGGATTCGTGTCATTATGAGCTGTAAATCAAAAGATACGGACAATCTAGTGCATACATGTCAAGTTGATTGGCCAGTTCAAATAATCATTTTAAACTGATCATTGATGCTCATTGAGTAAAGGTTTATAAATGAAACCGAATGCATGGAATCAAGTAGTTTTTGATAGATTAGATTACTTGGATGCTTTGGCTTATGTGTTTATGCCTCAAATTTTGTCACAATATAGAAACTTGAGCAATTTTAACGTGGGCATTGGATTCATGTCATTCTGAGCTCTAAATAAAACGTTATGGACGATTACATGCAGACATGTCAAGGTTATCGGCCAGTTAATTTGATCATTCTCAACTGATTAGTGGTGTTCATTGAGTAAAGGCTTATAAATGAAATATAATGCATGACATCGCGCATTTTGGGATAGATTGGATTAATTGGAGGCTTTTTTGTATTTATTTCTGTCCCAAAATTTGTCAAAATATATAAAATTGAGCAAGTTTAATGTGGGCACTGGATTCGTGTCATTGTGAGCTATAAATCACAAGTTCCGAGCGATTTAAAAAAAAGTTGATCGGCCAATTAAAATGATCATTCTAAACTGATCATTGCTGGTCATTGAGTAAAGGCTTATAAATGATCATTCTAAAGTGATCATTGATGCTCATTGAGTAAAGGCATTTAAATGAAGCATGATGCATGGCATGACACTGTTTTAGATAGATTGGATTACTTGGACGCTTGTCGAATCTACATCTTTCTCAAATTTTGTCACAATTTAGAAAATTGAGCTAGCTTAACGTGAATTTTGGATTTATGTTATTCTGAGTTCTAAATAAAAAGTGATGGAAGATTTAGTGCGTATATATCAAGTTTATCCGCCAGTTAAAATGATCATTCTAAACTGATCATTGATGCTCATTGAGTAACGGCTTATAAATGAAGCACAATGCAAGGCATGATGCAGTTTTGGATAGATTGGATTACTTGGATGCTTTGTGGAATCTACTTCTATCTTAAATTTTGTCACAATATAGAAAAAGCTTGCTTAACGTGGGCATTGGATTCGTGTCATTACGAGCTATAAATCAAAAGTTACGGATGATATAGTGTAGACATGTCAAGTTGATCGGCCAGTTAAAATGATCCTTCTCAACTGATGATTGATGCTCATTGAGTAACAACTTATAAATGAAGCACAATGCAAGGCATGACACAGTTTTGGATACATTGGATTACTTGGCCGCTTTGTTGAATCGATTTTTGTCTCAAATTTTGTCCCAATATAGAAAATTGAGCTAGCTTAACGTGGACATTGAATTTGTGTCATTCTGAGCTATATATCAAAAGTTATGGACGATATAGTGCAAACATGTCAAGTTGATCGGCAACTTAAAATGATCATTCTAAACTGATCATTGTTACTCATTGAGTAAGGGCTTATAAATGAAGCACAACGCCTGGCATGAAATAGTTCTGGATAGATTAGATTAGTTGGATGATTTGTCGAAACTATTTCTGTCTCAAATTTTGTCACAATATAGATAATTGAGCTAGCTTAACGTGGGTTTTGGATTTGTGTCATTTTGAGCTCTAAATCAAATATTATGGACGATTTAGTGCGGAAATGTCAAGTTGATCGACCATTTAAAATGATCATTCTAAACTGATCATTGGTGCTCATTGAGTAGAGTGGCATGACGCATTTTATGATAGAGTGGAGACGCTTTGTCGTATCTATTTCTGTCTCAAATTTTTTCACAATATAAAAAATTGAGCAAGCTTAATGTGGGCTTTGGTCTCATTTTAAGCTCTAAATCAAAAGTTACGAACGATTTAGTGCATACATGTCAAGTTCATTGGGCAGTTAAAATGATTATTCTAAACTGATCATTGGAGCTCATTGCGTAAAGGCTTATAAATGAACCAAAATGCATTGCATGATGTAGTTTGGATAGATTGGATAACTTGGATGCTTTGTCGAATCTATTTCTGTCTCAAATTTTGTCAAAATATCGTAAATAGAGCTTGCTTAACGTGGGCCTTGGATTTATGTCATTTTAAGCTCTAAATCAAAAGTTATGGACGATTTAGTGCATACATGTTAAGTTGGTCAGCCAGTTAAAAAGATCATTCTAAAGTAATCATTGATGCTTATTGAGGAACGGCTTATAAATGAAGCACAATGCAAGGCATAAAGCAGTTCTGGATAGATTGGATAATTTGGTGGCTTTATCAAATCTATTTTTGTCTCAAATTTTGTCACGATATAGAAAACTGAGCTAGATTAACGTGGGCTATGGATTCGTGCCATTCGGAGCTCTAAATCAAAAGTTACGGACGATATAGTGTAGACATTCAAGTTGATCGGCCAGTGAAAATGATCATTCTAAACTGATCATTGGTGCTTATTGAGTAAAAACTTATAAATGACGCACAATTAATGGCAAGACGCAGTTTTGGATAGATTGGATTAGTTGGACAATTTGTTGTATCTATTTCTGTCTCAAATTCTGTCACAATATACAAAACTGAGCTTGCTTAACGTGGGCTTTGGGTTTGTGTCGTTCAAAGCTCTAAATCAAAAGTTATGGATGATTTAGTGCAAACATGTCAAGTTGATCGGCCTGTTAAAATGATCATTCTAAAGCAATCATTGATGTTTATTGAGTAATGTCTTATAAATGAAAGCACAATGCAAGGCATGAAGTAGATCTGGATAGATTGGATAACTTGGTGATTTTATCGAATCTGTTTATCGCTTAAATTTTGTCACGATATACAAAATTGAGCTAGTTTAACGTGGGCTTTGGATTCGTGTAATTCAGAGCTCTAATTCAAAAGTTACGGATGATATAGTTAACACATGTCAAATTGATTGGCCACTTAAAATGATCATTCTAAACTAATCATTGGTGCTCATTGAGTAAAGGCTTATAAATGAAGCACAATTCATGGCATGACGCAATTTTGGATTGATTGGATTACTTGGACACTTTGTCGAATCTATTTCTGTCTCAAATTTTGTCACAATATAGAAAATTGAGCTAGATTAATGTGGGATTTGGATTTGTGTCATTCTGAGTTCTAAATCCAAAGTTACGACGATTAATTGCAGACATGTCAAGTTGATCAGCCAGTTAAAATGATCATTCTAAACTGATCACTGATGCTGATTGAGTAAAGGCTTATAAATGAAGGACAATGCATGGCATGATGTACTTTTAAATAGATTGGATTACTTAGACGCTTTGTCGAATCTATTTCTGTCACAAACTTTTTCACAATATAGAAAATTAAGCTAGCTTAACGTGGGCATTGGAATGGTGTCATTCTGAGCTATAAATCCAAAGTTACAGACGATATAGTGCGGACATGTCAAGTTGATCGGCCGGTTAAAATGATCATTCTAAACTGATCATTGATGCTCATTGAGTAACAGCTTATAAATGAAGCGGCATTAAGCAGTTCTGGAGAGACTAGATTACTTGCATGTTTTTTCGAATCTACTTCTTTCTCAAATTTTGTCACAATATTGAAAATTGAGCTAGCTTAACGTGGGCTTTGGATTTATGTCATTCTAAGTTCTAAATCCAAAGTTACGGACGATTTAGTGCAGACATGTCAAGTTTATGGCCAAGTTAAAATGATCATTCTAAAGTGATCATTGATGCTCATTGAGGAAGGGCTTATAAATGAAGCACAATGCATGGCATGACGCAGTTTTAGATAGATTAGATTACCTGGATGCTTTGTTGAATCTATTTCTGTCTCAAATTTTATCACAATATAGAAAATTGAACTAGCTTAATGTTGGCTATCAATTTGTGTGATTCTGGGCTCTAAATCAAAAGTTACGGATGATTTCGTGCCGAAATGTCAAGTTGATCGGCCATTTAAAATGATCATTCTAAATTGATCATTGGTGCTTATTGAGTAGATGCTTATAAATGAAGCACAATGCATGGTAAGATACAGTTTTGGATAGATTGGATTACTTGACACTTTTTTTTATATATTTATATCTAAACTTTTGTCACAATATAGAAAATTGAACTAGTTTAACGTGGGCATTAGATTCGTGTCAATATGAGATATAAATCAAAAGTTACGGACGATATAGTGCATACATGTCAAGCTGATCGGCCAAATAAAATGATCATTCTAAACTGATCATTGATGCCCATCGAGTAACGGCTTATAAATGATGCACAATGCAAGGCATGACGCAGTTCTGGATAGATCGGATTACTTGGACGCTTTGTCGAATCAATTTCTGTCTTATATTTTGAAACAATATAGAAAATTGAGCTAGATTAACGTGGGCTTTGGATTTGTGTCATTCATATTTCTAAATCCAAAGTGACGGACGATTTAATGCGTGCATGTCAAGTTGATCGGCCAGTTAAAATGATCATTCCAAACTGATCATTGGTGCTCATTGAGTAAAGTCTTCTTAATGAAGCACAATGTATGCCAAGATGCAATTTTGGATATATTGGATTACTTGGACGCTTTGGATTCGTGTTATTATGAGCTATAAATCAAAAGTTAGGGACGATATAGTGTAGACATGTCAAGTTGATCGGCCAATTAAAATGTTCATTCTAAACTGATCATTGATGCTCATGGAGTACCGGCTTATAAATGAAGCACAAATGCAAGGCATGATGCAGTTTTGGATAGATTGGATTACTTGGATGCTTTGTGGAATCTACTTCTATCTTAAATTTTGTCACAATATAGAAAAAGCTTGCTTAACGTGGGCATTGGATTCGTGTCATTACGAGCTATAAATCAAAAGTTACGGATGATATAGTGTAGACATGTCAAGTTGATCGGCCAGTTAAAATGATCCTTCTCAACTGATGATTGATGCTCATTGAGTAACAACTTATAAATGAAGCACAATGCAAGGCATGACACAGTTTTGGATACATTGGATTACTTGGCCGCTTTGTTGAATCGATTTTTGTCTCAAATTTTGTCCCAATATAGAAAATTGAGCTAGCTTAACGTGGACATTGAATTTGTGTCATTCTGAGCTATATATCAAAAGTTATGGACGATATAGTGCAAACATGTCAAGTTGATCGGCAACTTAAAATGATCATTCTAAACTGATCATTGTTACTCATTGAGTAAGGGCTTATAAATGAAGCACAACGCCTGGCATGAAATAGTTCTGGATAGATTAGATTAGTTGGATGATTTGTCGAAACTATTTCTGTCTCAAATTTTGTCACAATATAGATAATTGAGCTAGCTTAACGTGGGTTTTGGATTTGTGTCATTTTGAGCTCTAAATCAAATATTATGGACGATTTAGTGCGGAAATGTCAAGTTGATCGACCATTTAAAATGATCATTCTAAACTGATCATTGGTGCTCATTGAGTAGAGTGGCATGACGCATTTTATGATAGAGTGGAGACGCTTTGTCGTATCTATTTCTGTCTCAAATTTTTTCACAATATAAAAAATTGAGCAAGCTTAATGTGGGCTTTGGTCTCATTTTAAGCTCTAAATCAAAAGTTACGAACGATTTAGTGCATACATGTCAAGTTCATTGGGCAGTTAAAATGATTATTCTAAACTGATCATTGGAGCTCATTGCGTAAAGGCTTATAAATGAACCAAAATGCATTGCATGATGTAGTTTGGATAGATTGGATAACTTGGATGCTTTGTCGAATCTATTTCTGTCTCAAATTTTGTCAAAATATCGTAAATAGAGCTTGCTTAACGTGGGCCTTGGATTTATGTCATTTTAAGCTCTAAATCAAAAGTTATGGACGATTTAGTGCATACATGTTAAGTTGGTCAGCCAGTTAAAAAGATCATTCTAAAGTAATCATTGATGCTTATTGAGGAACGGCTTATAAATGAAGCACAATGCAAGGCATAAAGCAGTTCTGGATAGATTGGATAATTTGGTGGCTTTATCAAATCTATTTTTGTCTCAAATTTTGTCACGATATAGAAAACTGAGCTAGATTAACGTGGGCTATGGATTCGTGCCATTCGGAGCTCTAAATCAAAAGTTACGGACGATATAGTGTAGACATTCAAGTTGATCGGCCAGTGAAAATGATCATTCTAAACTGATCATTGGTGCTTATTGAGTAAAAACTTATAAATGACGCACAATTAATGGCAAGACGCAGTTTTGGATAGATTGGATTAGTTGGACAATTTGTTGTATCTATTTCTGTCTCAAATTCTGTCACAATATACAAAACTGAGCTTGCTTAACGTGGGCTTTGGGTTTGTGTCGTTCAAAGCTCTAAATCAAAAGTTATGGATGATTTAGTGCAAACATGTCAAGTTGATCGGCCTGTTAAAATGATCATTCTAAAGCAATCATTGATGTTTATTGAGTAATGTCTTATAAATGAAAGCACAATGCAAGGCATGAAGTAGATCTGGATAGATTGGATAACTTGGTGATTTTATCGAATCTGTTTATCGCTTAAATTTTGTCACGATATACAAAATTGAGCTAGTTTAACGTGGGCTTTGGATTCGTGTAATTCAGAGCTCTAATTCAAAAGTTACGGATGATATAGTTAACACATGTCAAATTGATTGGCCACTTAAAATGATCATTCTAAACTAATCATTGGTGCTCATTGAGTAAAGGCTTATAAATGAAGCACAATTCATGGCATGACGCAATTTTGGATTGATTGGATTACTTGGACACTTTGTCGAATCTATTTCTGTCTCAAATTTTGTCACAATATAGAAAATTAAGATAGCTTAATGTGGGCTTTGGATTTGTGTCATTCTAAGTTATAAATCAAATTTTACGAATGATTCAGTGCTGACATGTCAAGTTGATCGGCCAGTTAAAATGATCATTTTTAACTGATAATTGGTGCTCATTGAGTAGACGCTTATAAATGAAGCACAATGCATGACATGATGAAGTTTGGATATATTGGATAACTTGTATGCTTTGTCGAATCTATATTTGTCTCAAATTTTGTCACGATATAGAAAATTGAGCGAGCTTAACGTGGGCTTTGGATTCATGTCATTCTAAGCTCTAAATCAAAAGTTACGGACGATTTCGTGCAGACATGTCAAGTTGATCGGCCAGTTAAAATGATCATTTTGTACTGATCAGTGATGCTCATTGAGTGAAGGCTTATTAATTAATCACAATGCATGGCATGACATAGCTTTGGATAGATTTGATTACTTAGATGCTTTGTCGAATCTATTTTTGCCTCAAATTTTGTCACAATATAGAAAATTGAGCTATCTTAACGTGGGTATTGGATTCGTGCCATTCTGAGCTATAAATCAAAAGTAACCAAAGATATAGTGAAAACATGTCAAGTTGATCGACCACTTAAAATGATCATTCTAAACTGATCATTGAAGCTCATTGAGAAAAGGCTTATAAATAAAGCACAATGCATGGCTTGACAAAGATTCAGATAGATTGGATTACTTGGACGAATCTATTTTTGTCTCAAATTTTATCACAACATAGAAAATTGAGCTAGCTTAACGTGGGAACTGGATTTGTATCATTCGGAACTCTAAATCAAAAGTTATGGACGATATAATGCACACATGTCAAGTTGATTGGCCAGTTAAAATGATCATTTTAAACTGATCATTGGTGCTCATTGAGTAAAGGCCTATAAATAAAGCACAATACATGGCATGGCGCAGTTTTGGATAGATTGGATTTCTTAGACTCTTTGTCGTACCTATTTCTGTCTCAAATTTTGTCACAATATAAAAAATTGAACTAGTTTAACGTGGGATTTGGATTTGTGTCATTTTAAGCTCAAAATCAAAAGTTACGAATGATTTAGTGTAGACCTGTCAAGTTAACTGGCCAGTTAAAATGATCATTCTTAACTGATCATTGGTGCTCATAGATTAAAGGCTTATAAATGAAGCACAATGCATGGCATGACGCTATTTTGGATTGATTGGATTACTTGGAAGTTTTTTCGTATCTATTTCCATCTCAAATTTTGTCACAATATAGAATATCGAGCTAGCTTAATGTGGGCTTTGGATTTGTATCATTATGTGCTCCAAATCAAAAGTTACGGATGATTTATTGCACAAATGTCAAGTTGATCGGCCAGTTAAAATAATCATTTTTAACTGATAATTGGTGCTCAGTGAGTAGACGTTATACATGAAGCACAATGCATGACATGATGAAGTTTTGGATAGATTGTATAACTTGGATGCTTTGTAGAATCTATTTTTGTCTCAAATTTTGTCACAGTATAGAAGAGCTAGCTTAACGTGGGCTTTGGATTCGTGCAATTCAGAGCTCTAAATCAAAAGTTACGAATGATTTAGTGCAGACATGTCAAGTTGATCAGCAGTTAAAATGATCATTCTAAACTAATCAGTGATGCTTATTGAGTAACGGCCTATAAATGAAGCACAATGCAAGGCATGAAGCAGTTCTGGATAGATTGGATAACTTGGTGGCTTTATCATATCTATTTTTGTCTCAAATTTTGTCACGATATAGAATATTGAGCTAGCTTAACGTGGGCTTTGGATTTGTGTCATTTTAAGCTGTAAATCAAGAGTTATGGATGATTTAGTGAATACATGTCAAGTTGATCGCCCAGTTAAAATGATCATTCTAAAATGATCTTTGATGCTCATTGAGTAAAAGCTTATTAATGAAGCACAACGCATGGCAAGACACAGGTTTGGATAGATTGGATTACTGGGAAACTTTGTCGAATCTATTTCTGTCTTAAATTTTGTCACAATATAGAAAATTGTGATACCTTAATGTGGGCTTTGGATTTGTGTCATTCCAAGCTATAAATCAAAAGTTACGAACGATTCAGTGTAGATATGTCAAGTTGATCGGCCAGTTAAAATGATCATTCTTAACAGATAATTGGTGCTCGTTGAGTAGACGTTTATAAATTTAGCACAATGCATGACATGATGAAGTTTTGGATAGATTGGATAACTTGTATGCTTTGTCGAATCTATTTTGTCTCAAATTTTGTGCACACATGTCAAGTTGATCCGCCAGTTAAAATGATCATTATAAACTGATCATTGGTGCTTATTGAGTAAAAGCTTACAAATGAAGCACAGTTCATGGCAAGACGCAATTTTGGATAGATTGGATTAGTTGAACGCTTTGTCGTATCTATTTCTGTCTAAAATTCTGTCACAATATACAAAATTGATCTTGTTTAACATGGGCTTTGGATTTGTGTCGTTCTAAGCTCTAAATCAAAAGTTATGAACGATTTAGTGCATACATGTCAAGTTGATCGGCCAGTTAAAATGATCATTCTAAAGTAATCATTGATGCTTATTGAGTAACGGGTTATAAATGAAGCACAATGCAAGGCATGAAGTACATCCAGAGAGATTAGATAACTTGGTGGTTTTATCGAATCTATTTATGTCTTAAATTTATTCACGATATAGAAAATTTAGCTTGTTTAACGTGGGCTTTGGATTCGTGTCATTCAAAGCTCTAAATCAAAAGTTACGAATGATATAGTGCACACATGTCAAATTGATTGGCCAGTTAAAATGATCAATCTCAATTGATCATTGGTGCTCATTGAGTAAAGGTTTATAAATGAAGCACAATGCATAACATGACGCAATTTTGGATAGATTGGATTACTTGGACGCTTTGTCGTATCTATTTCTGTCTCAAATTTTTCACAATATATAATATTTAGCTAGCTTAATGTGGGCTTTGGATTTGTGTCATTCTAGCTCTAAATAAAAAGTTATGGACAACTTATTACAGACATGTCAAGTTGATCGGCCAGTTAAAATGATCATTTTTAACTGATAATTGGTGCTCAGTGAGTAGACGCTTATAAATGAAGCACAATGCATGATATAATGAAGTTTTGGATAGATTGGATAACTTGGATGCTTTGTAGAATTTATTTTTGTATCAAATTTCGTAATGATATAGAAAATTGAGATATTTTAACGTGGGTTTTAGATTCGTGTCATTTTGAGCTCTAGATCAAAAGTTACGGACGATTTATTGCAGACATGTCAATTTGATCGGCGAGTTAAAATGATCATTTTAAACTGATAATTGATGCTTATTGAGTAACGGCCTATAAATGAAGCACAATGTAAGGCATGAAGCAGTTCTGGATAGATTGGATAACTTGGTGGCTTTATTATAGCTATTTTTGTCTCAAATTTTGTCACGATATAGAAAATTGAGTTAGCTTAACGTGGCCTTTGGATTTGTGTCATTCTAAGCTGTAAATCAAGAGTTATGGATGATGTAGTGCGTATATGTCAAATTGATTGGGCAGTTAAAATGATCATTCTAAACAGATCTTTGATGCTCATTGAGTAAAGGCTTATTAAAGAACCACAATGCATGGCAAGATGCAGGTTTGGATAGATTGGATTACTTGGACACTTTGTCGAATCTATTTCTTTCTCAAATTTTTGTCACAATATAGAAAATTGAGCTAGCTTAACATGGACATTGGATTTGTGTCATTCTAAGCCCTAAATCAAAAGTAACGGATGACTTAGTGTCATTCTAAGCCCTATTTCTTTCTCAAATTTTGTCACAATATAGAAAATTGAGCTAGCTTAACATGGACATTGGATTTGTGTTATTCTAAGCCCTAAAACAAAAGTAACGGATGACTTAGTGCAGACATGTCAAGTTGATCGGCCTGTTAAAATGATCATTCTAAACTGATCAGTGATGCTTATTGAGTAACGCCCTATGAATGAAGCACAACGCAAGGTATAAAGCAGTTCAGGATAGATTTGATAACTTGGTGGCTTTATCAAATCTAGTTTTGTCTCAAATTTTGTCATGACATAGAAAATTGAGCTAGCTTAACGTGGGCTTTGGATATGTTTCATTCTAAGCTGTAAATCAAGAGTTACGGATGATTTAGTGCAAAAATATCAAGTTGATCGGCCAGTTAAAATGATCATTCTAAACTGATCTTTGATGCTCATTGGGTAAAGGCTTATTAATGAACCACAATGCATGGCAAGACGCAGGTTTGGATAGATTGGACTACTTGGACACTTTGTCGAATCTATTTCTGTCTCAAGTTTTGTCACAATATAGAAAATTGAGCTAGCTTAACGTGGGCATTGGATTTGTGTCATTCTATACTCTAAATCAAAAGTAACGGATGATTTAGTGCGGACATGTCAAGTCGATCGGCCAGTTAAAATGTTCATTCTTAACTGATCATTGGTGCTCGTTGAGTAGAGGCTTATAAATGAAGCACAATGCATGGCATGAAGTACTTCTGGATAGATTAACTTAGATACTTTGTTGAATCTATTTCTGTCTCAAATTTTGTCACGATATAGAAAATTGAGCTTGTTTAACGTGGGCTTTAGATTTATGTAATTCTGAGCTCTAAATCAAAAGTTACGGATGATATAGTGCACACATGTCAAATTGATTGGCCAGTTAAAATGATCATTCTAAACTGATCATTGGTGCTCATTGAGAAAATGGATATAAATGAAGCACAATGCATGGCATGACGCAATTTTGGATAGATTGGAATACTTGGACGTGTTGTCGTATCTGTTTTTGTCTCAAATTTTGTCACAATATAGAATATTGAGCTAGCTTAATTTGGGCTTTGAATTTGTGTCATTCTAAGCTCTAAATCAAAAGTTATGGACGATTTATTACAGATATATCAAGTTGATCGCCCAGTTGAAATGATCATTTTCAACTGATAATTGGTGCTCAGTGAGTAGACGCTTATAAATTAAGCCCAATGCATGACATGATGAAGTTTTGGATAGATTGGATAACTTGGATGCTTTGTAGAATCTATTTTTGTATAAAATTTCATGATGATATAGAAAATTGAGATAGCTTAACGTGGGCTTTGGATTTGTGTCATTCTGAGCTGTAAATCAAAAGTTATGGATGATTTATTGCAGACATGTCAAGTTGATCGGCCAGTTAAAATGATCATTCTAAACTGATCATTGTTGCTTATTGAGTAATGGCCTATAAATGAAGCACAATGCAAGGCATGAAGCAGTTCTGGATAGATTGGATAACTTGGTGGCTTTATCATAGCTATTTTTGTCTCAAATTTTGTCACGATATAGAAATTTGGGCTAGTTTAACGTGGAATTTGGATTTGTGTCATTTTAAATTGTAAATCAAGAGTTACGGATGATTTAGTGCATACATGTCAAATTGATCGGCCAGTTAAAATGATCATTCTAAACAGATCTTTGATGCTCATTGATTAAAGGATTATTAATGAACCACAATACATGGCAAGACGCAGGTTTGGATAAATTGGAATACTTGGACACTTTGTCGAATCTATTTTTTTCTCAAATTTTGTCACAATATAGAAAATTGAGCTAGCTTAACGTGGGCATTGGATTTGTGTCATTCTAAGCTCTAAATCAAAAGTAATGGACGACTTAGAGCGGACATGTCAAGTTGATCGGCCAGTGAAAATGATCATTCTAAACTGATCAGTGATGCTTATAGAGTAAGGCCCTATAAATGAAACACAACGCAAGGCATGAAGCAGTTCTGGATAGATTGGATAACTTAGTGGCTTTATCAAATCAAGTTTTGTCTCAAATTTTTTCAGGATATAAAAAATTGAGCTATATTAACGTGGGCTTTGGATTTGTGTCATTCTAATATGTAAATCAGGAATTACGGATGATTTAATGTAAACATGTCAAGTTGATCGGCCAGTTAAAATGATCATTCTAAACTGATCTTTAATGCTCATTGGGTAAAGGCTTGTTAATGAACCACAATGCATGGCAAGACGTAGGTTTGGATAGATTGGATTACTTGGACATTTTGTCGAATCTTTTTCTGTCTCAAATTTTGTCACAATATAGAATATTGAGCTAGCTTAACGTGGGCATTGGATTTTTTTCATTCCATACTCTAAATCAAAAGTAACGGATGGTTTAGTGTCGACATGTCAAGTTGATAGGCCAGTTAAAATGATCATTGTTAACTGATCATTGGTGCTCATTGAGTAGAGGCTTATAAATGAAGCACAATGCACGGTCTAGTGCAGACATGTTCATTGAGCTACATTAACATGGGATTTGGATTTGTGTCATTCTAATCTCTAAATCAAAAGTTATGGAAGATATAGTGCAGACATGTGAAGTGGATCGCCCAGTTAAACTGATCATTCTCAACTGATCATTGATGTTCATTGAGTAAAGGCTTATAAATGAAATACAATGCATGGCATGAAGTAGTTCTCGATAGATTAACTTGGATGCTTTGTCGAATCTATTTCTGTCTCATATTTTGTCACGATCTAGAAAATTGAGCTACCTTAACTTGGACTTTGAATTCATGTCATTCTGAGCTCTAAATCAAAAGTTATGGACAATATAGTACAGACATGTCAAGTTGATCGGTAAGTTTAAATGATCATTCAAAACTGATCATTGGTGCTCATTGAGTAAAGACTTATAAATGAAGCAAAATGCATGGCATAACACAGTTTTGGATAGATTGGATTAGTTGGACGCTTCGTCGTATTTTTGTCACAATATAGAAATTTGAGCTAGCTTAACGTGGGATTTCGATTTGTGTCATTCTAAACATATAATTGGTGTTCATTGAGTAGAGGCTTATAAATGAAGCATAATGCATGGCATCATGCATTTTGGGATAGATTGGATTACTTAGAGGCTTTGTCGTATCTACTTCTGGATCAAAACTTCAAACAATATAAAAAATTGAGCTTGCTTAATGTGGGCATTGGATTCGTGTTATTCCTATCTATAAATCAAAAGTTACGCATAATCTAGTGCATACATGTCAAGTTGATTGGCCAGTTCAACTCATCATTGATGCTCATGGAGTAAAGACTTATAAATGCAACACAATGCATGGCATCACGTAGTTTTGGATAGATTTGATTACTTGAATGCTTTGTCTTATCTGCTCTATCTGAAATTTTGTCACAATATCGAAAATTGAGCAAGTTTAACGTGGGCATTGGATTTGTGTCATTCTGAGCTCTAAATAAAAAGTTATGGACGATTTAGTGCAGACATATCAAGGTTATCAGCCACTTCATTTGATCATTCTCAACTGATCAATGTTGCTCATTGAGTAAAATCTTATAAATGAAACATAATGCATGACATCGTGCATTTTCGGATAGATTGGATTAATTAGAGGCTTTGTCGTATCTATTTTTGTCTCAAAATTTGTCACAATATATGAAACTGAGCAAACTTAATGTGGGCATTGGATTCGGGTCATTCGGAGATATAAATCAAAAGTTACAGGCAATTTAGTGCAGATATGTCAAGTTGATCAGCCAGTTAAAATGATCATTCTAATCTGATCATTGATGCTCATTGAGTAAAATGAAGCATAATGTATGACATAACGCAGTTTTCGATAGATTGGATTATTGGACACTTTTTGTATCTAGTTTTGTCTCAAATTTTGTCAAAATAGAGAAAAATGAGCTAGATTAATGTGGGATTTGGATTTGTATCATTCTGAACTATAAAACAAAAGGTACGGACGATTTTAGTGCGGACATGTCAAGTTCATCAGCCTGTTAAGCTGATCATCCTTAACTGATCATTTATGCTTAATGAGTAGAGGCTTAGAAATGACGCATAATCCATGGCATCACGTAGTTCGGCATTGATTGGATAACTTGGTTACTTTGTCGTATCTATTTTGGTCTCAAGATTTGTCACAATATAGAAACTTGATCTACCTTAACGTGGCCATTGGATTTGTGTCATTCGGAGCTGTAAATCAAAAGTTACAGGCGATTTAATGCAAACATGTCAAGGTTATCGGCTAGTTAATCCGATCATTCTAAACTGATCATTGGTGCTCATTAAGTAAAGGCTTATAAATGAAGCATAATGCATGGCATCATGCATTTTTGTATAGATTTGATTTCTTTGATGCTTTGTCGTTTATGTTTCTGTATCAAAGTTTGTCACAATATAGTAAATTGAGCTACAGTAACGTGGGCATTCGATTCGTGTCATTTTGAGCTATAAATCAAAAGTTACAGATAATTTAGTGCGGACATGTGAAGATGATCGACCAGTTAAAATAATCATTCTGAACGTATCATTTGTGCTAAATGAGTAAGGGCTTATAAATGAAGCACAATGCATGACATCACGTAGTTTTGGATATATTGGATTACTTGGACGCTTTGTCATATCTGTTTTTGATTTAAATTTTGTCACAATATAGAAACTTTTGCTAGCCTAACATGGGATTTGAATTTGTGTCATTCTGAGCTCTAAATCAAAAGTTACGGATGAATTAGTGCGGACATGACATGTTGATCGGTCAGTTAAAATGATCATTCTTAACTGATCATTGGTACTCATTGAGTTGAGGCTCATAAATGAAGCATAATGCATGGCATCACGCATTTCGAGATAGATTGGATAACTTGGACGCTTTGTCGTATCTTTTTCGGTCTCAAATTTTGTAGCAATATAGAATCTTGAGCTAGCTTAACATGTGCATTGGATTCGTGTCATTGGGAGCTCTAAATAAAAAGTTATGCACGATTTAGTGCAGACATGTCAAGGTTATCGATCAGTTAATTTGATCATTCTAAACTGATCATTGATGCTCATTGAGTAAGAGCTTATAAATGAAGCATAGTGCATGACATAACGCAGTTTTGGATTGATTGGATCACTTGGACGCTTTGTCGTATCTATTTTTGTTTCAGATTTTGACACAATAGAGAAAATTGAGCTAGCTTATTGTGGCTTTGAATTTGTGTCATTTTGAGGTCTAAATAAAAAGTTACAGACAATTTATTGCAGACATGTCAAGGTTATCGGCCAGTTAATATGATCATTCTATATATATAATTGGTGTTCATTGAGTAGACGCTTATAAATGAAGCATAATACATGACATCATGCATTTTGGGATAGATTGGATTACTTGGAAGCTTTGTTGTATCTATTTCTATCTCACAACTTGTCACAATATAAAAAATTGAGCTTGCTTAATGTGGGCATTGGATTCGTGTCATTATGAGCTATAAATCAAAAGATACAGACAATCTAGTGCATACATGTCAAGTTGATTGGCCAGTTCAAATAATCATTTTAAACTCATCATTGATGCTCATTGAGTAAAGGCTTATAAATGAAACCGAATGCATGGAATCAAGTAGTTTTTGATAGATTAGAGTACTTGGATGCTTTGCCTTATCTATTTCTGTCTCAAATTTTGTCGCAATATAGAAACCTGAGCAATTTTAACATGGGCATTGGATTCGTGTAATTTAGAGCTCTAAATAAAACGTTATGGATGATTTAGTGCAGATATGTCAAGGGTATCGGCCAATTAATTTGATCATTCTCAACTGATGATTAGTGGTGCTCATTGAGTAAAGGCTTATAAATGAAACATAATGCATGACATCGCGCATTTTGGGATAGATTGGATTAATTGGAGGCTTTTTCGTATTTATTTCTATCTCAAAATTTATCAAAATATATAAAATTGAGCAAGTTTAACGTGGGCACTGGATTCGTATCATTGTGAGCTATAAATCAGAAGTTCCAAGCGATTTAGTACAAAAATGTAAAGTTGATCGGCCAATTCAAATGATCATTCTAAACTGATCATTGATGGTCATTGAGTAAAGGCTTATAAATGAAGCATAATGAATGACATCACGCAGTTTTGGATAGATTGGATTACTTGGACACTTTGTCATACCTATTTCTGTCTCAAATTTAGTCAAAATAAAGAACATTGAGCTAGCTTAACGTGGGCTTTGGATTTGTTTCATTCTGAATTATAAATAAAAAGTTATGGAAGATTTAGTGCGGACATGTCAAGTTCATCGGCCAGTTAAAATGATCATTCTAAACTGATCATTGATGCGCATTGAGTAAAGGCTTATAAATGAAGCATAATGCATGGCATAACGCAGCTTTTGATAGATTGGATTATTTGGAAACTTTTTCGAATCTATTTTTGTCTTAAATTTTGTCAAAATATAGAAAATTGAGCTAGGTTAACGTGGGATTTGGATTTGTGTCATTCTGAACTATAAAACAAAAGTTACGGACGATTTAGTGTGGACATGTCAAGTTGATCGGCCAGTTAAACTGATCATTCTTAACTGATCATTGGTGCTTAATGAGTTGAGGCTTATAAATGAAGCATAATCCATGGCATCACGTAGTTCGGCATAGATTGGATAACTTGGTTATTTTGTCACAATATAGAAACTTGAGCTAGGTTAACGTGGGATTTGGATTTGTGTCATTCTGAACTATAAAACAAAAGTTACGGACGATTTAGTGTGGACATGTCAAGTTGATCGGCCAGTTAAACTGATCATTCTTAACTGATCATTGGTGCTTAATGAGTTGAGGCTTATAAATGAAGTATAATCCATGGCATCACGTAGTTCGGCATAGATTGGATAACTTGGTTATTTTGTCACAATATAGAAACTTGAGCTATATTAACGTGGGCATTGGATTCGTTTCATTCTAATCTCTAAATCAAAAGTTACGGATGATTTAATGCAAATATATCAAGGTTATCGGCTAGTTAATCTGATCATTATAAACTGATCATTGGCGCTCATTTAGTAAAGGCTTATAAATGAAGCATAAAGCATGGCATCACATATTTTGGTATAGATTTGATTACTTTGATGCTTTGTCGTTTATGTTTCTTTATCAAAGTTTGTCACAATATAGTAAATTGAGCTAGGTTAACGTGGGCATTCGATTCGTGTCATTCAGAGCTATAAATCAAAAGTTAAAGACGATTTAGTGCGGGCATATGAAGATGATCGACCAGTTAAAATAATCATTCTGAACTTATCATTGATGCTGAATGAGTAATACAGAAAATTTTGTCACGCTTTGTCATATCTATTTTTGTTTCAAATTTTGTCGCAATACAGAAAATTTTTCCAGCTTAACGTGAGCTTTGAATTTGTGTCATTCTTAACTCTAAATCAAAAGTTACGGACGAATTAGTGCGGACATGTCATGTTGATCGGTCAGTTAAAATGATCATTCTTAACTTATCATTGGTACTCATTGAGTTGAGGCTTATAAATAAAGCATAATGCATGACATCACGCATTTCAAGATAAATTGGATAACTTGGACGATTTAGTGCAGAAATGTCAAGGTTATCGACCAATTAATTTGATCATTCTTAAGTGATCATTGATGCTCATTGAGTAAGAGCTTATAAATGAAGCACAATGCATGACATAACGCAGTTTTGGATTGATTGGATTACTTGGATGCTTTGTTGTATCTATTTTTGTTTAAAATTAGTCACAATATAGAAAATTGAGCTAGCTTAATGTGGGCTTTGAATTTGTGTCATTTTGAGGTCTAAATAAAAAGTTACGGACGATTTAGTGCAGACATGTCAAGGTTATTGGCAAGTTAATATGATCATTCTATACAGATAATTGGTGTTCATTGAGTAGAGGCTTATAAATGAAGCATAATACATGGTATCATGCATTTTCGGATAGATTGGATTAGTTGGAGGCTTTGTCGTATCTATTTATGTCTCACAACTTGTCACAATATAAAAAATTGAGCTTGCTTAATGTGGGAATTGGTTTCGTATCATTATGAGCTATAAATCAAAAGACACGGACAGTCTAGTGCATACATGTCAAGTTGATTGGCCAGTTCAAATGATCATTGTAAACTAATCATTGATACTCATTGAGTAAAGGCTTATAAACGAAACACAATGCATGGCATCACGTAGTTTTGGATATAATGGATTACTTGGACGCTTTGCCTTATCTGTTTCTGTCTCACATTTTGTCACAATATAGAAACTTGAGCAAGTTTAACGTGAGCATTGGATTCATGTCATTCTTAGCTCTAAATAAAAAGTTATGGACGATTTAGTGCAGACATGTCAAGGTTATCGGCCAGTTAATTTGATCATTCTCAACTGATCACTGGTGTTCATTGAGTAAAGGCTTATAAATGAAACTGACATTGCGTATTTTGGGATAGATTGGATTAATTGGAGGCTTTTTCTTATTTATTTCCGTCTCAAAGTTTGTCAAAATATATAAAATTGTGCAAGTTTAACGTGGGCACTGGATTCGTGTCATTGTGAGTTATAAATCCAAAGTTACGGGCCATTTAGTGCAAAAATGTCAAGTTGATCGGTAAGTTAAAATGTTCATTGATGTTCATTGACTTAAGACTTATAAATGAAGCATAATGCATGACATCACGCAGTTTTGAATAGATTGGATTACTTTGACACTTTGTCGTATCTATTTCTGTCTCAAATTTTGTCAAAATAAAAAAATTGAGCTAGCTTAACGTGGGCTTTGGATTTGTTTCATTCTGAACTATAAATCAAAAGTTATGGAAGATTTAGTGCTGCCATGTCAAGTTGATAGGCCAGTTAAAATGATCATTCTTAAATGATCATTGGTGCTCAATGAGTTGAGGTTTATAAATGAAGCATAATACATGGCATCACGTAGTTTGGCATAGATTGGATAACTTGGTTACTTAATCGTATCTATTTCTATCTCAACATTTATCACAATATAGCCAACTGATTATTGATGCTCAATGAGTAAGGGCTTATAAATGAAGCACAATGCATGACATCACACAGTTTTGGATAGATTGGATGACCTCGACACTTTGTCATATCTATTTTCGTATCAAATTTTGTCACAATATAAAAAATTGAGCTAGATTAACGTGGGCTTTGAATTTGTGTTATTATGAGCTCTAAATAAAAAGTTACGGACGAATTAGTGCAGACATGTCAAGTTGATCGTCAGTTAAAATGATCATTCTTAACTGATCATTGTTGCTCACTTAGTTGAGGCTTATGAATAAAGCATAATACATGGCATCACGTAGTTCAGGAAAGATTGGATAACTTGGACGCTTTGTCGTATCTTTTTCTATATCAAATTTTGTAACAACATAGAAATTTGAGCTAGCTTAATATGGGCATTGGATTTGTGTCATTGTGAGCTCTAAAGAAAACGTTATGCATGATTTAGTGCAGACATGTCAAGGTTATCAACCAGTTAATTTGATCATTCTAAACTGATCATTGGTGCTCATTGAGTAAAAGCTTATAAATAAAGCAGAGTGCATTGTATCATGCATTTCGGGAAATAGTGGATTACTTGAAGCCTTTGTTGTATCTATTTCTGTCTCAAAATGTGGCACAACATAGAAAATTGATCTTTCTTAACGTGGGCATTGGATTCTTGTCATTCCGAGCTATAAATCAAAAGTTATGTACAATTTAGTGCGGACTTGTCAAGTTTATTGGCCAGTTCAAATGATCATTATAAACTGATCATTGATGCTCATTGAGTAAAGGTTTATAAATGAATCACAATGCTTGGCATCACATAGTTTTGGATAGATTGGATTACTTTAACGCTTTGTCGTTTCTATTATTGTCTCAAATTTTGTCTTAATATAGAAACTTGAGCAAGCTTAACAAGGGCATTGGATTCATGTCATTTTGAGCTCTAAATCTGTCAAGGTTATCGGCCAGTTAATTTGATCATCCTAAACTGATCATTGGTGCTCATTGAGAAAAGGCTTATAAATGAATCATAATCCATGACATCGCGCATTTTCGGATAGATTGGATCACATGGAGGATTGAACGTATCTATTTCATTTTATCACAATATAGAAAATTGAGCTAGCTTAACGTGGGCATAAGATTTGTGTCATTTTGAACTATAAATCAAAAGTTACGTATGATTTAGTGGGGACATCTCAAGTTGATCGGCCAGTTAAAATGGTCATTCTTAACTGATCATTGGCGCTTATTGCGTTGAGGCTTATAAATGAAGCATAATGGAGGGCATCACACAGTTTGGGACAGATTGGATAGCTTGGATGCTTTGTCGTATCTATTTTTGTCTCAAAATTTGTCACAATAAAGAAACTGAGCTAGCTTAACGTGGGCACTGGATTCGTGTCATTCTGAGCTATAAATCAAAAGTTACAGACAATTTAGTGCAAACATATCATGGTTATCGACCAGCTAATTTGATCATTCTAAACTGATCACTAGGGCTCAAGCAGTAAAGGCTTATAAATGAAGCATCATGCATGACATTACTAGTTTTTGATAGATTTGATTACTTGGAGGATTTTCCGAAGCAATTTTAGTCTTCAATTTTAATACAATATGGAATATTAAGCTAGGTTAACGTGGGCACCAGATTCGTATTATTCTGAGCTCTAAATCAAAAGTTACGGACAATTTAGTGCAAACATGTTAAGGTTATCGGCCAGTTAATTTGCTCATTGCACACTAAGTAAAGGCTTATAAATGAAGCATAATGCATGGTATCACACATTTTTGGATAGATTTGATCAATTGCACGCTTTTTCATATCTATTTCTTTCTCTCATTTGTCAAAATATAGAAAATTGAGCTAGATTAACGTGGGCATTGGATTGGTGTCATTCTGAACTATAAATCAAAAGTTACAGACATGTCAAGTTGATCGGCCAGTTAAAATGATCATTCTTAACTGATCATTGGTGCTTATTGAGTTGAGGCTTACAAAATGAAGCATAATGCATGATATCAAGCTTTTTTGGATAGATTGGATTACTTGAACGATTTCTCGTATCTATTCTGTCTTAAATTTTGTCACAATATAGAAACTTGATCTAGCTTAACATGGGCATTGGTTTCTTGTCATTCTGAGCTCTAAATCAAAAATTAGGGACTATTAAGTGTAAACATGTCATACTGATCGGCCAGATAAGATGATCATTCTTAACTAATCATTGGTGCTTATTGAGTAAAAACTTATAAATGAAGCACAATGCATGACATAACGCAGTTTTGGATTGATTGGATTACTTGGACACTTTGTCGTATCTCTTTTTATTTAAAATTTTGTCACATTATAGAAAATTGAGCTACCTTAATGTGGACATTGGTTTCTAGTCATTATGAGCTCTAAATCAAAAGTTAGGGACGATTTAGTGCAAACATGTCAAGGTTATCGGCTAGTTAATTTGATTATTCTAAAATGATCACTGGTGCACAATGAGTAAAGGCTTATAAATGAAGCATAATGCATGACATCACGCAGTTTTGGATAGATTTGATTACTTGGACGCTTTGTCGTATCTATTTCTATCTCTCATGTTGTCACAATATAGAAAATTGAGCTAACTTAACATGGGCATAAGATTTGTGTCATTTTGAACTATAAATCAAAAGTTACGGATGATTTAGTGAAGACATCTCAGGTTGATCGGCCAGTTAAAATGGTCATTCTTAACTGATCATTGGTGCTTATTGCGTTGAGGCTTATAAATGAAGCATAATGCAGAGCATCACGCAGTTTGGGACAGATTGGATAGCTTGGATGCTTTGTCGTATCTATTTCTGTCTCAAAATTTGTCACAATAAAGAAACTTGAGCTAGCTTAACATGGGCACTGGATTCGTGTCATTCTGAGCTCTAAATCAAAAGTTACAGACAATTTAGTACAAACATATCATGGTTATCGACCAGCTTATTTGATCATTCTAAACTGATCACTGGTGCTCAAGGAGTAAAGGCTTATAAATGAAGCATCATGCATGACATTACTAGTTTTTGATAGATTTGATTACTTGGAGGAATGTTTGAAGCAATTTTACTCTTAAATTTTATCAAAATATAGAATATTGAGCTTGCTTAACATGGGCACCACATTCGTATCATTCTGAGCTCTAAATAAAAAGTTACGGACAATCTAGTGCAGAAATGTCAAGTTGATTTGCTAGTTGAAATCATCATTTTAAACTGATCATTGATGCTCATTGATTTATAAATGAAACACAATGCATGGTATCACATAGTTTTGGATAGATTGGATTATTTGGAAACTTTCTCGTATCTATTTCTTCCTCAAAATTTGTCACAATATAGAAAATTGACCTGGGTTAACGTGGGCATTGGTGTCGTGTCATTCTGAGCTCTACATCAAAAGTTAGGGATGATTTTGTGCAAACATGTTAAGGTTATCGGCCAGTTAATTTGCTCATTCTAAACGTATCATTGGTGCACACTAAGTAAAGGCTTATAAATGAAGTATAATGCATGGCATCACACATTTTTGGATAGATTTGATCACCTGCACGCTTTGTCATATCTATTTCTTTCTCTCATTTTGTGACAATATAGAAAATTGAGCTAGCTTAACGTGGGCATTGGATTTGTGTCATTCTGAACTATAAATCAAAAGTTACGGACATGTCAAGTTGATCGGCCAGTTAATATGATCATTCTTAACTGATCATTGGTTCATATTGAGTTGAGTCTTATAAATCAAGCATAATGCATGATATCAAGTATTTTTGGATAAATTGGATTACTTGGACGCTTTCTCGTATCTATTTCTGTCTCTAATTTTGTCATAATATAGAAACTTGATCTAGCTTAACGTAGGCATTGGTTTTATGTCATTTTGAGCCCTATATCAAAACCTAGGGACGATTAAGTGTAAACATGTCAAGTTGATCGGCCAGTTAAGATGATCATTCTAAACTAATCATTGGTGCTTATTGAGTTGATGCTTATAAATGAAGCACAATGCATGGCATCACGTACTTCCAGATATATTGGATAACTTGGAGGTTTGTTGTATCTATTTTTGCCTCAAAATTTGTCCTAATATAGAAACTTGAGCTAGCTTAATGTGGGCATTTGTTTCGTGTCCTTCTGAGCTCTAAATCAAAAGTTAGGGACGATTTGGTGCAAACATGTCAAGGTTATCGAATAATTAATTTGATCATTCTAAAATGATCATTGGTGCACAATGAGTAAAGGCTTATAAATGAAGCATAATACATGACATCACACAGTTTTTGATAGATTTGATTACTTGGACGCTTTGTCGTATCTATTTCTGTCTCTCATTTTGTCACAATATAGAAAATTGAGCTAGCTTAACGTCGGCATAAGATTTGTGTCATTCTGAACTATAAATCAAAAGTTACCAACGATTTAGTGCGGACATCTCAAGTTGATCGGCCATTTAAAATGGTCATTCTTAACTGATCATTGGTGCTTATTGAGTTGAGTCTTATAAATGAATCATAATGCAGGGTATCACGCAGTTTGGGACAGATTGGATAGCTTAGATGCTTTGTCGTATCTATTTCTGTCTCAAAATTTGTTACAATAAAGAAACTTGAGATAGCTTAACGTGGGCACTAGATTCGTGTCATTCTGAGCTCTAAATAAAAAGTTACAGACAATTTAGCGCAAACATGTCATAGTTATCGACCATCTAATTTGATCATTCTAAACTGGTCACTGGTGCTCAAGGAGTAAAGGCTTATAAATGAAGCATCATGCACGACATTACCAGATTTTGATAGATTTGATTTCATGGAGGATTTTTCGAAGCAATTTTAGTCTTAAATTTTATCACAATATAGAATATTGAGCTAGCTTAACGTGGGCACCGGATTCGTGTCATTCTGAGCTCTAAATCAAAAGTTACGCACAATCTAGAACAGAAATGTCAAGTTGATTGGATAATTCAAATCATCATTCTAAACTGATCATTGATGCTCTTTGAGTAAAGGCTTATAAATGATACACAATGCATGGTATCACATAGTTTTGGATAGATTGGATTACTTGGACGCTTTCTCGTATCTATTTCTGCCTCAAAATTTGTCACAATATAGAGACTTGAGCTGGGTTAAAGTGGGCATTGGTGTCGTGTCATTCTAAGCTCTAAATCAAAAGTTAGGGACGATTTAGTGGAAACATGTTAAGGTCATCGGCCAGTTAATTTGCTCATTCTAAACGTATCGTTGGTGCACACTAAGTAAAGGCTTATATATGAAGCATAATGCATGGCATCACACATTTTTGGATAGATTTGATCACTTGCACGCTTTGTCATATCTATTTCTTTCTCTTATTTTGTCACAATATAGAAAATTGAACTACCTTAACGTGGGCATTGGATTTGTCTCATTCTGAACTATAAATCAAAAGTTACGGACATGTCAAGTTGATCGACCAGTTAAAATGATCATTCTTAACTGATCATTGGTGCTTATTGAGTTGAGGCTTATAAATGAAGCAGAATGCATGATATCAAGCATTTTTGGATAGATTGGATTACTTGGACGCTTTCTCGTATCTATATATGTCTCAAATTTTGTCACAATATAGAAACTTGATCTAGCTTAACGTGGGCATTGGTTTCGTGTCATTTTGAGCTCTGAATCAAAAGTTAGGGACAATTAAGTGTAAACATGTCAAGTTGATCTGCAAGTTAAGATGATCATTCTTAACTGATCATTGGTGCTTACTGAGTTGACGCCTAAAAATGAAGCATAATGCATGGCATCATGTAGTTCGGGATATATTCGATAAGTTGAAGGTTTGTTGTATCTTTTCTGCCTCAAAATTTTTCACAATATAGAAACTTGACCTAGCTTAACGGGGGCATTGGTTTCGTGTCATTCTGAGCTCTAACGATTTAGTGCAAACATGTCAAGGTTATCAGCCAGTTGATCATTCTAAATTGATCATTGGTGCACAATAAGTAAGGGCTTATAAATGAAGCATAATGCATGACATCGAGCAGTTTTGGATATATTAGATTTCTTGGACGCTTTATCGTAGCTGTTTCTGTCTTTCATTTTGTCTCATTATAGAAAATTGAGCTAGCTTAACGTGGGCATTAGATTTGGGTCATTATGAACTATAAATCAAATGTTACGGACGATTTAGTGCAGACATCTCAAGTTGATCAGCTAGCTAAAATGATCATTCTTAAGTGATCATTAGTGCTTATTGAGTTGAGGCTTATAAATGAAGCATAATGCAAAGAATCACGCAGTTCGGGAAAGATTGGATAGCTTGGATGCTTTGTCGTATCTATTTCTGTCTCAAAATTTGTCACAATATAGAATCTTGAGCTAGCTTAACGTGGACACTATATTCGTGTAATTCTGAGCTCTAAATCAAAAGTTACAGACGATTTAGTGCAAACATGTCATGGTTATCGACAAGCTAAATTGATCATTCTAAACTGATCATTGGTGTTGAAGAAGTAAAGGCTTATAAATAAAGCATCGTGCATGACATTACCATTTTTTGATAGATTTGATTACTTGAATTTTTTGAAGCAAATTTAGTCTTACGTTTTATCACAATAAAGAAAATTGAGCTAGTTTAACGTGGGCATTGGTTTCGTGTCATTCTGAGCTCTAAATCAAAAGTTAGGGACGGTTTAGTGCAAATATGTTAAGGTTATCGGCCAGTTAATTTGCTCATTCTAAACGCATCGTCGGTGCACACTAAGTAAAGGCTTATAAATGAAGCATAATGCATGGCATCACGCATTTTTGGATAGATTTGATCACTTGCGCACTTTGTCGTATCTATTTTTTTCTCTCATTTTGTCACAATATAGAAAATTGAGCTACCTTAACGTGGGCATTGGATTTGTCTCATTCTAAACTATCAATCAAAAGTTACGGATATGTCAAGTTAATCGGCCAGTTAAAATGATCATTCTTAACTGATCATTGGTGCTTATTGAGTTGAGGCTTATAAATGAAGCATAATGCATGATATCAAGCATTTTTGGATAGATTGGATTACTTGGACGCTTTCTCATATCTATTTCTGTCTCAAATTTTATCACAATATAGAAACTTGATCTAGCTTAACATGGGCACTGATTTCGTGTCATTATGATCTCTAAATCAAAAGTTAGGGACGATTAAGTGTAAACATGTCAAGTTAATCGGCCAGTTAAGATGATGATTCTTAACTGATCATTGGTGCTTAGTGAGTTGATGCCTAAAAATGAAGCATAATGCATGGCATCATGTAGTTTGGGATATATTGGATACGTTGAAGGTTTGTTGTATCTATTTCTGCCTCAAAATTTGTCACAATATAGAAAATTGAGCTAGCTTAACGGGGGCATTGGTTTCGTGTCATTCAGAGCTCTAACGATTTAGTGCAAACATGTCAAGGTTATCGGCCAGTTGTTTATTCTAAATTGATCATTGGTGCACAATGAGTAAAGGCTTCTAAATGAAGCATAATGCATGGCATCACGTAGTTCGGGATAGATTGGATAACTTTGATGCTTTGTTGTATCTATTTCTGCCCCAAAATTTGTCACAATATAGAAACTTGAGCAAGCTTAACGTGGGCATTGGTTTCGTGTCATTGTGAGCTCTAAATCAAAAGTTATGGACGATTTAGTGCAAACATGTCAAGTTATCAGCCTGTTAATTTGATCATTATAAAAGGATCATTGGTGCACACTGAGTAAAAGCTTATAAATGAAGCATAATGCATGGCATCACGCAGTTATGATAGATTTGATTACGTGGATGCTTTGTCGTATCTATTTCTATCTTTCATTTTTTCACAATAAAGAAAATTGAGCTAGCTTAATGTGGGCATTGGATTTTTGTCATTCTGAACAATAAATCAAAAATTACGGATGATTTAGTGCGGATATGTCAAGTTGATCGGCTAGTTAAAATGATCATTCTTAAGTTATCCTTGGTACTTATTAAGTTGAGGCTTATAAATGAGGCATAATACATGGTATCACGTAGTTCGGGATAGGTTGGACAACTTGGTTGCTTTGTCGTATCTATTTATGTGTCTAATTTTCTCAGAGTATAAAAAATTGAGATAGCTTAACGTGAGCATTGGTTTGATTTGATTACCTGGATGCTTTGTCGTATCTATTTCTATCTTCCATTTTGTTACAATATTGAAATTTGAGCTAGCTTAACGTGGGCACTGCATTTGAGTCATTCTGAACTATAAATCAAAAGCTACAGACGATTTAGTGTGGATATGTCAACTTGATCGACTAGTTAAAATGATCATTCTTAAGTGATCATTGGTGCTTATTGAGTTGAGGCTTAAGAATGAAGAATAATGCATGGCATCACATTGTTCGGGATAGATTGGATAACTTGGATGTTTTGTCGTATCTATTTCTGTCTCTAATTTTGTCACAATATTGAAAATTGAGCAAGCTTAACGTGGGTATTGGATTCGAACTATAAATCAAAAGTTACGAACGATTTAGCTGGACATGTCAAGTTGATCGGAAAGTTAAAATGATCACTCTTAACTGATCTTTGGTGCTTATTGAGTTGAGGCTTATAAATGAAGTATAATGCATGGTATCACGCTGTTCGGGACAGATTGGATAGATTGGACGCTTTGTCGTATCTATTTCTATCTCAAAATTTGTCACAATATAGAAACTTGAGCTAGCTTAACATGGGCACTGGATTCTTGTCATTCTGAGCTCGAATTCAAAAGTTACGGGTGATTTAGTGCAAACATGTCATGGTCATCGACCAGCTAATTTGATCATTCTAAACTGATCACTAGTGCTCATTGAGTAAAGGCTTATAAATGAAGCATCATGCACGACATTACGCGGTGTTTGATAGATTTGATTACTTGGAAGATTTTTCGAAGCAATTTTAGTCTTAAATTTTATCACAATATAGAAAATTGAGCTAGCTTAACATGGGCATTTGATTCGTGTCATTCGGAACTCAAAATCAAAAGTTACAGACAATCTAGTGCATACATGTCAATTTGATTGACCAGTTCAAATAATCATTCTAAACTGATTATTTACGCTCATTGAGTAAAGCCTTATAAATGAAACACAATGCATGGCATAACGCAGTTTTGGATATATTGGATTACTTGGACGCTTTGTCGTATCAATTTTTGTCTCAAATTTTGTCACAATAAATAAAATTGAGCTAGCTTAACGTGGGCGTTGGTTTCGTGTCATTCTGAGCTCTAAATCAAAAGTTATAGACAATTTAGTGCAAACATGTCAAGTTGATCAGCTAGCTAAAATGATCATTCTTGACTGATCATTGGGGCTTATTGAGTTGAGGCATATAAATGAAGCATAATGCATGGCCTCATGTTGTTCGGGATAGATTGGATAACTTGGATGCATTGTTGTATCTATTTCTGCCTCAAAATTAGTCAGAATTTAGAAACTTGAGCAAGCTTAACCTGGGAATTGGTTTCGTGTCATTATGAGCTTTAAATCAAAAGTTAGGAACTATTAAGTGCAAACAGGTCAAGTTGATTAGCCAGTTAAGATGATCATTGTTAACTGATCATTGGTACTTATTGAGTTGAGACTTATAAATGTAGCATAATGCATGGTATCACCTAGTTCGGGATATATTGGATAACTTGGAGTTTAGTTGTATCTATTTCTGCCTCTAAATTTGTCACAATATAGAAACTTGAGCTAGGTTAACGTAGGCATTAGTTTCCTATCATTCTGAGCTCTAAATCAAAAGTTAGTGACGATTTAATGCAAATGTGTCAAGGTTATCGGCTAGTTAATTTGATTATTCTAAACTGATCATTGATGCTCATTGAGTAAAGGCTTATAAATGAAGCACAATGCATGGCATCACGTAGTTTTGGATAGATTGGATTGTTTGGACGCTTTGTCGTATCTATTTCTATATCAAATTTTGTCACAATATAGAAATTTAAGCAACCTTAACAGGGCATTAGATTCGTGTAATTTAGAGCTCTAAATAAAACGTTATGGATGATTTAGTGCAGATATGTAAAGGGTATCGGCCAATTAATTAAGCAAAATGCATGGCATCATGTAGTTCGGGCTAGATTGGATAATTGGACGTTTTGTCATTTCTATTTATGTTTTAAATTTTGTCACAATATAGAAACTTGATCTAGCTTAATGTGGGCATTAGATTTTTGTCTGTCTGAGCTCTAAATAAAAAGTGATGGACGATTTCATGCAAACATGTCAAGGTTATCGACCAGTTAATTTGATCATTCTAAACTGATCATTGGTGCTCATTCAGTAAAGACCTATAAATGAAGCATAATGCATGACATTGCCCATTCTGGGATAGACTGGATTACTTGGAGGCTTTGTCTTACCTATTTCTGTATCAAGCTTAACGTGGTCATTGGATTCCTGTCATTCTGAGCTATTAATAAAGAGTTATGAACGATTTAGTGGAGACATGTCAAGTTGATCGGTCCGTTAAAATGATCATTCTAAATTGACCATTGATGCTCATTGAGTAAAGGCTTATAAATGAAGCACAATGCATGACATCACCCAGTTTTGGATAGACTGGATAACTTGGACGCATTGTCGTATCTATTTATATCTCAAATTTTGTCACAATATAGAAGCTTGAGCTAGTGTAACGTGGGCATTGGATTCGTGTCATTCTGAGCTCAAAACAAAATGTTATGGACGATTTAGTGTAGACATGTTAAGGTTATCGGCCAGTTCATTTGATCATTCTATACTGATTACTGGTGTCATTGAGTAAAGGCTTATAAATGAAGCTTAATGCACGACATTACGCAGTTTTTGATAGATTTGATTATTTGGAGGATTTTTCGAAGCAATTTTAGACTTCAATTTTATCATAGTATAGAAAACTGAGCTAGATTAACATGGGCATCGGATTAGTGTCATTTAGAGCTCTAAATAAAAAGTTACATACCTTAGTGCGGACATGTAAAGTTGATCGGCCAGTTAATATGATCATTCCAAACTAATCATTGGTGCTCATTGAGTAAAGGCTTATAAATGAAGTATAATACATGACATAAAGCAGTTTGGTATAGATTAGATTACGTGGATCCTTTTTCGTATCTATTTTTGTCTCAAATAAGGTCACGATATAGAAAATTCAGCTAGCTTAACGTGGGCTTTCAATTTTTGTAATTATGAGCTATAAATCAAAAGTTACGAACAATTTAGTGCTGACATGTCAAGGGTATCAGCCAGTTAAAATGATCATTCTTAACTGATCATTTGTGCTCGTTGAGTTGAGACTTATAAATTAAGCAGAATGCATGCAATCACGTAGTACGGGCTAGATTGGATAATTGGACGTTTTCTAGTTTTTATTTCTTTCTTAAATTTTGTCACAATATAGAAAGTTGAGCTAGTGTAATATGGGCATTGGAGTCGTGTCATTCTGAGCTCTAAATAAAAAATTATGGACGATTAAATGCACACATGTCACGGTTATCAGCCAGTTAATTTGATCATTCTAAACTGATCATTGGTGCTAACTGCGTAAACGCATATAAATGAAGCATAATGCATGACATCGCCCATTCTGGGATAGATTGGATTAATTGGAGTCTTTGTCGTACCTATTTCTGTATCAAAATTTGTCACAATGTAAAAGTTGAGCAAGACTAATGTGGGCATTGGATTCCTGTCATTATGAGCTATAAATCAAAAGTTACGGACGATTTAGTGCAGACATCTCAAGTTGATCGGCCATGTAAAATGATCATTCTAAATTGATCATTGATGCTCATTGAGTAAATGCTTATAAATAAAGCACAATGCATGACATAATGGAGTTTTGGATAAATTAGATAACTTGGATGCATTATCGTATCTGTTTCTGTCTCAAATTTTGTCACAATATAGAAACTTGAGCTAGCTTAATATGGTCATTGGATTCGTGTCATTCTGAGCTCAAAATAAAAAATTATGGACGATTTAGTGTAGACATGACAAGGTTATCGGCCAGTTAATTTGATCATTCTATACTGATCACTGGTGCTCATTGAGTATAGGCTTATAAATAAAGCATAATGCACGACATTACGCAGTTTTTTATAGATTTGATTACTTGGAGGATTTGTCGAAGCAATTTTAGACTACAATTTTATCACAGTATAGAAAATTGAGCTAGCTTAATGTGGGCATCGGATTCCTTTCATTCTGAGCTCCAAATCAAAAGTTATAGAAGATTTAGTGCGGACATGTCAAGTTGATCGGCCAGTTAACATGAACATTCCAAACTAATCATTGGTGCTCATTGTGTAAAGGCTTATAAATGAAGCATAATACATGACATCACACAGTTTGGGACAGATTAGATTACGTGGATGCTTTGTCGTATCTATTTCTGTCTCAAATTTTGTCACAATATTGAAAATTGAGGTAGCTTAACGTGGGCTTTTGATTTGTGTAATTCTGAGCTCCAAATCAAAAGTTACGGACGATTTAAAGTAAAATGTCAAGGGTATTGGCCAGTTAAAATGATCATTCTTAACTGATCACTGGTGCTCATTGAGTTGAGGCTCATAAATTAAGAATAATTAATGGCATCACATAGTACGGAATACATTGGATAATTGGATGTTTTGTCGTTTCTATTTCTGTCTCAAATTTTGCCACAATATAGAAACTTGAGCTAGCTTAATGTGGGCATTGGATTGATGTCATTCTGAGCTCTAAATAAAAAGTTATGGATGATTTAGTGCAGACATGTCAAGGTTTTCGTCCAGTTAATTTGATCATTCTAAACTGATCATTAGTGCACATTGAGTAAAAGCTTAAAAATGAAGCATAGTGCATGACATCACGCATTTTGAGATAGATTGGATTACTTGGAGGCTTTGTTGTATCTATTTTTGTCTCAAAATTTGTCACAATATAGATATTGAGCAAGCTTAACGTAGGCATTGGATTCATGTCATTCTGAGCTATAAACCAAAAGTTATAGACAATTTAGTGCAAACATGTAAAATTGATCGGCCAGTTAAATTGATCATTTTAAATTTATCATTGATGCTTATTGAGTAAAGGCTTATAAATGAAGCACAATGCATGATATCACATAGTTTTAGATAGATTGGATAACTTTGACGCATTTTCGTATCGATTTCTATCTCAAATCTTGTTACAATATAGAAACTTGAGCTAGATTAACGTGGGCATTGGATTCATGTCATTCTGAGCTCAAAAGAAAAAGTTATGGACGATTTAGTGCAGACATGTAAAGGTTATCGGCCAGTTAATTTGATCATTCTATACTGATCAGTGCTGCTCATTGAGTAAAGGCTTATAAATGAAGAATAATGCATGAAAGTATGTAGTTTTTGATAGATTTGATTACTTGGAGGATTTGTCGAAGCAATTTTAGTCTTTAATTTTATCAAAATATAAAAAATCGAGCTAGCTTAACGTGGGCATCGGATTCGTGTCATTCTAAGCTCTAAATCAAAAGCTACATATGATTTAGTGTGGACATGTCAAGTTGATCGGCCAGTTAATATGATCATTCCAAACTAATCATTGGTGCTCATTGAGTAAAGGCTTATAAATGAAGCATAATACATGACATCACCCAGTTTGGGATAGATTGGATTATATGTATGCTTTGTCGTGTCTATTTCTGTGTCAAATTTGTCAGAATATAGAAAATTGACCTAGATTAGTGTGGACTTTGGATTTGTGTAATGCTGAGCTCTAAATCAAAAGTTACGAACGATCTAGTGCTGACATGTCAAGGGTATCGAACAGTTAAAATGATCATTCTTATCTGATCATTTGGTGCTCATTGAGTTGAGTCTTATAAATTAAGCATAATGCATGGCATGGCGTAGTCCGAGATAGATTGCATAACTGGATGCTTTTTCGTTTTCTATTTCTGTCTCAAATTTTGTCACAATATAGAAACTTGAGCAAACTTAATGTGAATATTGGATTCGTGTCATTCTAATCTCTAAGTAAAAATTTATGGACGATTTAGTGTAGACATATCAAGGTTATCGGCCAGTTAATTTGATCATTTTAAACTGATCATTTGTGCTCATTGAGTAAAGGCTTATAAATGAAGCATAATGCATGACATCGCACATTCTGGGATAGATTGGATCACTTGGAGGCTTTGTCGTACCTATTGCTGTATCAAAACTTGTCACAATATAAAAATTGAGCAAGCTGAACGTGGACATTGGATTCCTGTCATTCTGAGCTATAAATGAAAAGTTACAGACCATTTAGTGTAGACATGATAAGTTGATCGGCCAGTTAAAAAGATCTTTGTAAAATTATCCTTATTGCTCATTGAGTAAAGGCTTATAAATGACGCACAATGCATGACATCACGTAGTTTTGGATAGATTGGATAACTTGGACGCATTGTCGTATCTATTTCTGTCTCAAATTTTTTCACAATATAGAAACTTGAGATAGTTTAACATGGGCATTGGATTTGAGTCATTTTGAACTCAAAATATAAAATTATGGATGATTTAGTGCAGACATGTCAAGTTTATCGCCGGTTAATTTGAGCATTCTATATTAATCACTGCTACTCATTGAGTGAAGGCTTATAAATGAAGTATAATGCACGACATTTCATAGTTATGATAGAATTGATTATTTGGAGGATTTGTCGAAGCAATTTTACATTTAAATTTTATCACAATATAGAAAATTGAGGTACCTTAGCGTGGGCATTGGATTCGTGTCATTCTGAGCACTAAATAAAAAGCTACAGACAATTTAGTGCGGACATGTCAAGTTGATCAGCCAATTATTTCTGTGTCAAATTGTGTCACAATATAGAAAATTGAGCTAGCTTAACGTGGACTTTGGGTTTGTGTAATTCTGAGCTCTAAATCAAAATTTACAAACGATTTAATGTTGGCATGTCAAGGGTATTGACCAGTTAAAATGATTATTCTTAACTGATCATTGGTGCCCATTGAGTTGAGCCTTATAAATTAAGCATAATCCATGGAATCACGTAGTCCGGCATGAATTGGATAATTGCACGCTTTGTCATTTCTATTTCTGTCTGAAATTTTGTCACAATATAGAAACTTGAGCTAACTTAATATGGGTATTGGATTCGGGTCATTCTAAGCTCTAAATAAAAATTTATGGACAATTTAGTTAAGACATGTCATGGTTATTGGCCTGTTAATTTGATCATTCTAAAATGATCATTGGTGGTAATTGAGTAATGGCTTATAAATGAAGTATAATGCATGACATCTCACATTTTGAGATATATTGGATAAGTTGGAGGCTTTGTCGTATCTATTTTTGTCTCAAAATTTGTCAAAATATAGAAATTGAGCAAGCTTAACCTGGGCAATGGTTTCATGTCATTCTGAGCTATAAATCATAAGTTACGGAAAATTTATTGCAGACATGTCATGTTGATCGGCGAGTTAAAATGATCATTCTAAACTGATCATTGATGATCATTAAGTAAAGGCTTATAAACGAAGCACAATGCATGACATCACGCTGGTTTGGATAGATTGGATAACATGCACTCATTGTCGTACCTATTTCTTTCTAAAATTTTGTCACAATATAGAAACTTGAGCTAGCTTAATGTGGGCATTGGATTCGTGTCATTCTAAGCTCTAAAAAAAAGTTATGGACGATTTAGTGCAAACATGTCAAGGTTATCGGCCAGTTAATTTGATCATTCTATACTGATCACTGGTGCTCATTGAGTAAAGACTTATAAATGAATCATAATGCACGACATTACGCAGTTTTTGATAGATTTGATTGCTTGGAGGATTTGTCAAAGCAATTTTAGATTTAAATTTTTTCACAATATAGAAAATAAGCTAGCTTAACGTGGGCATCGGATTCGTGTCATTCTGAGCTTTAAATCAAAAGGTACAAACGATTTTGTGCAGACATGTCAAGTTGATCTAGTTAATATGATCATTCCAAACTAATCATTGGTGCTCATTGAGTAAAGACTTATAAATGAAGCATAATACATTGCATCACGCAGTTTGGGATAGATTGGATTACATGTATGCTTTGTCATATCTATTTCTATCTCGAATTTGGTCACAATATAGAAAATTGAGGTAGCTTAACGTGGAATTTGGATTCCTGTAATTCTGATCTCTAAATCAAAAGTTACGAACGATTTAGTGCTGACATGTCAAGGGTATCGACCAGTTAAAATGATCATTATTAACTGATCATTGGTGATCATTGAGTTAAGACTTATAAACTAAGCATAATGCATGGCATCACGTAGTTCGGGATAGATTGTATAATTGGACGCTTTATCATTTCTATTTCGGTATCAAATTTTTTCACAATATAAAAACTTGACCTAACTTAATGTGAGTAATGGATTCGTGTCATTCTAATCTCTAAATAAAAAGTTATGGACGATTTAGTGCAGACATGTCAATGTTATCGTCTAGTTAATTTGATCTTGCTAAACTGATCGTTGGTGCTCATTTATTAAAGGCTTATAAATGAAGCATGATGCATGACATCGCCCATTTTAAGATATGTTGGATTACTTGGATGCTTTGTCGTACCTAATTTGGTATCAAACAATTTGTCACAATATAAAAATTGAGCAAGCTTAACGTGGGCATTGGATTCCTGTCATTATGAGCTATATATAAAAGGTTACAGATGATTTAGTGCAGACATCTGAAGTTGATCGGCCATTTAAAATGATCATTTTAAACTGGTCATTGGTGCTCATTGAATAAAGGTTTATAAATAAAACACAATGCATGGCATCACGTAGTTTGAATAGATTGGATAACTCGGACACTTTGTCGTATCTATTTCTATCTCAAATTTTGTCACAATATAGAAAATTGAGCTAGTTTAACGTGGGCATTGGATTTGTGTCATTCGGCGCAATAAATCAAAAGGTACGGACAATTTAGTACAGACATGTCAAGTTGATCAGCCAGCTAAAATGATCTCTCTACACTTATCATTGATTATCATTGTGTAGAACCTTATAAGTAAAGCACAGTGCATATCATTACGCAGTTTGGATATATTGGATTATTTGGTTTTTTGTGATATCTATTTCTGTCTTAATGTTCTGAGTAATAAATCAAACGTTAAGGACGATTTAGTGCATACATGTCAAGTTGATTAGCCAGTTAAAATGATCATTCTACATTTATCTTTGATGATGCACACTGCATGGCATCACGCAGTTTGGATATATTGGATTATTTGGATGATTTGTCGTATCTATTTCTGTCTCAAAACTTGTCACGATATAGAAAATTAAGCTAGCTTAACATGGTCCATGGATTTGTGTCATTCTAAGCTCTAAAAAAAAGTTACAGACTATTTAGTGCGGACATGACAAGTAGATCGGCCAGTTAAAATGATCATTCTTAACTGATCATTGGTGCTCATTGAGTATAGGCTTATGAATGAAGCATAATGCATGGCATCTCATAATTTGGGATATATTGGATAACTTGGACGCTTTGTCATATCTATTTCTTTTTAAAATTTTGTCACAATATTGAAACTTCAGCTAGCTTAACGTGGGCATTGGATCTGTGTCATTTTGAGCTCTAAATCAAAAGTTACGGACGATTTAGTGCAGGCATGTCAAGTTGATCGACCAATTATTATGAACATTATAAAGTGATCATTGGTGCTCATTGAGTAAAGGCTTATAAATGAAACATAATGCATGGGATCACGCAGTTTGGGATAAATTGTATTACTTGGATGATTTGTCATATATATTTCTGTCTCAAAACTTGTAACAATATAGAAAATTGAGCTCGCTTAACGTGGGATTTGGATTTGTGTCCTGAGTTCTAAATCAAAAATTATGGACGATTTACGGCAAACAAGTCAAGTGGATCGGCCAGTTAAAATGATAATTCTAAATTGATTATTGATGCACAATGCATGGCATCATGCAGTTTTTGATAGATTGTATTACTTGAACGTTTTACATATCTATTTTTTTCTCAAAACTTGTCACAATATAGAAAATTGAGCCAGATTAACGTGGGCATTGGATTCGTGTAATTCTGAGCTATACATCGAAAGTTACAAAACATTTTCCGCGGGCACGTGGGCATTGGATTGTGTAATTCGGAGCTACATATCAAAAGTTACAAAACATTTTCCGAGGGCATGTCAAGTTTATTGGTAGTTTAAATGATCATTTTTAACTGATCATTGGTGCTCATTGAGTAGAGGCTTATAAATGAAGCATAATGCATGGCATCACTTAGATCGAGATAGATTGGATAACTTGGATGCTTTGTCATATTTCTTTCTCCAATTTTGTCACATTATTGAAACTTGAGCTAGCTTAACGTGGTCATTGGATTCGTGTCATTCTGAGCTATAAATAAAAAGTTATGGACGATTTAGTGCAGACTTGTCAAGTTGGTCCACTAGTTAAAATGATCACTGTAAACTGATCATTAATGCTCATTGATTAAAGGCTTATAAATGAAGCACAATGCATGGCATCACGGAGTTTGGAATACATTGTATTAGCTGGATGCTTTGTCGTATCTATTTCTATCTCAAAACTTGTCATATTATAGAAAATTGAGCTAGCTTAACGTGGGCATTAGATTCGTTTAATTCATTGTTATAAATTAAAAGTTACGGACGATTCAATGCAGACATATCAAGTTGATCGACCAGTTAGAATGAACATTCAAAACAGATCATTGATGGTCATTGAGTAAAGGCTTTTAAATGAAGCACAATGCATGACATCACACATTTTTGGTTAGATTGGATCAATTGGACGCTTTGTACCTCTTCTTTCACTTTGTACCTCTTCTTTCACTTTGTACCTCTTCTTTCACTTTGTACCTCTTTTTAACTGATCATTGGTGCTTATTGCACTGAGGCTTATAAATAAAGCATAATGGAGGGCATCACACAGTTTGGGACAGATTAGTGCAAAAATAATAACTTTTATTTCTTTAATTTTTTATACGTTAATTTATAAATAATTTCAAATAAATATAAAAAGATTTAAGTTACTACCATAATCCCTTATATATTATTTGGTAAATATTTTTAAAAAATAACTTTACTCTGACATGTTATTAAAAAAATAATATGTTGACATCATCAGTACCGTAAATTTCAAATAATATATAAATAAGCTTAACTTATTAGAATAATTATAATATATGTCATTGTTATTAATTTTGTTAGAGAATTAATATATTTTATTAAATTAACCAAAAAATACTATTAAATTCGTAAAAAATTATTAATTTTCTTTTCTTAATTTATATATACAAAAAATAATATTAAAAGTAATTTTAAATAATATTTTAAAAATTATATAAATATTTAATTTATATTTACTATTAAATTATAATTTACGAATATTTTTCCCCACGCATGGCATGGGTATAAATCTTGTATTTATGATAACGTCTATTCGGTATGTTTAGGTATAAATATTACTATCATTTTTCTCATTTCGTAATATTCAATCAATTTTGTAGAATTGTTGGAAAGTGTGACTTTAGCTTTTAATTACGTTTATGAGCCATTAAAATAACTTTTTGTTTTATCCATTTCCTCAGATGTATTTGCTTGGAAAGTAACCAAATTTGTTTATTTTATTTTCCATACGTTTGCTTGCATCAGTTTCTCTTAATTTATGCGTATTAACTTGTAATTGTAGGTATCCATTTATATATATATGACACGTAAAGTTAATTATAATTTCGACTATAATGTTTTTATATTTAAAATTCTAAAACCAAATTAATTTTATTTTTCGATTTCGACATGTACAAAATTTTCAATTATAATCACAACTATGCTGCAAAATTCCATTTAAAGATTGTATTTCAAAGATTTCAAAATATAACGTAAAAGTAGTGTTTTTAACAGAAGAAGAGGGATCTCGCTAGATCCCTCATGGGATCAAAAACAACCTATCACCAAAGTCCCACCTATTCAAAAAAATGGTGCCTGAACCGAGGGGAAGCTCTTCTTCGCAGGGTCAGGGCTGCCGCGCCTTGCCACAGCAGTGGGGCCTACGGTTGGACAGATGGGACGTATCTGTTGTGAGGCTTGCGGGGAAGCTTGCCTGGATATTTCCGGTGTCTGTTGTCAGGAATGCGCGCGTGTCTCCCTAACCTAAATATCAAGGACTTCAGGTGTTCGGTCGAGCTTGTCATCTAATAACATTTGAATTTCTCTTAGATTCCAAGTTCCCAAAATGGATCCTATCAAATATTTCACATTTTCTATGATTATTTCTATTTTAGGTACGGGGAATCCTCCTTAATAGACGAAATATTCCTATTATGTCAATGCCAATTGAATCAATGTTATTAGCTGTGAATTCGAACTTTTTGGTATTTTCCATTTCTTCGGATGATATGATGGGTCAAGTATTTGTTTCATTGGTTCCAACGGTGGCAGCTGCGGAATCCGCTATTGGGTTGGCCATTTTCGTTATAACTTTCCGAGTCCGAGGGAGTATTGATGTAGAATTTATTAATAGCATTCAAGGTTAACCATTCCTCTCCTTTCAGTCGAGACTTCTCCTGGTGGACCTTACAGTCGAGCTCCTTTGGTCCTTCGGACCTCTTCTTTCAGTCGAGTCACTTTGTACCTCTTCTTTCACTTTGTAACTATTCTTAACTGATCATTGGTGCTTATTGCGTTGAGGCTTATAAATGAAGCATAATGGAGGGCATCACACAGTTTGGGACAGATTGGATAGCTTGGATACTTTTTCGTATCTATTTCTGTCTCAAATTTTGTAATAATATAGAAAATTGAGCTAGCTTAACGTGTGCACTTGATTCCTGTCATTCTAACTTATAAATCAAAAGTTATTGACGATTTAGTGCAGACATGTCAAGTTGATAGACCTGATAAAATGATCATTCTAAACTGTTTATTGATGCTTATTGAGTAAAGGCTTACAAATGAAGCACAATGCATGGCATCACACAATTTTGGTTAGATTGGATTACTTGTACGCTTTGTCGTATCTATTTCCGTCTCAAATTTTGCGACAATATAGAAACTTGAGTTAGCTTAACGTGGGCATCAGATTCATATCATTTTGAGCTCTAATTCAAAAGAACGATTTAGTGCAGATATGTCAAGTTGATCAGTCAGTTAAAATGATCATTTTAAGCTGATCATTGATGCTCATTGAGTAAAGGCTTATAAATAAAACACAGAGCATGGCATCATGCAGTTTGGATAGATTGGATTATATGAATGCTTTGTTGTATCTATTTCTGCCTTAATTTTTGACACAATATAGAAATTAAGCTAGCCCAATGAAGGCTTTGGATGCATGTCATTCTGAGCACTAAATCAAAAGTTACGGACAATTTAGTGGGAACATGTCAAGTTGATCGACCAGTTAAAATGATCATTCGTAACTGATTATTGGTGCTCATTGAGTAGAGGCTTATAATTGAAGCATAATGCATGGCAGCACACAGTTTGGGATAGATTGGATAACTTGGATGCTTTGTCATATCTATTTCTTTCTCAAATTTTGTCACAATATTGAAACTTGAGCTAGATTAACGTGGGCATTGGATTCGTGGCATTTTGAGCTCTAAATCAGTTAGATACTTGTAAATGAAGTAAATCGCATGGCCTGACGAAGTGTTGGACAGATTGGATAACTTGGACGTTTTTTCGTATCTTTTCTTTTATTTCAAATATTGTCACAATATAGAAAATTGAGATAAATTAACGTGGGCTTTTGATTTTGGTCATTTTGAGCTCTAAATAAACAGTAACGGATGATTTAGTGCGGACATGTCAAGTTGATCGGCCAGCTAAAATGATCATTCTTAACTTATCCTTGGTGCTCATTGAGAAGACATTTGTAAATGAAGCAAATCACATGGCCTGACGAAGTGTTGGACATATTGGATAACTTGGACGCTTTGTTGAATCTATTTTTGTCTCAAACTTTATCAAAATATAGAAAATTGAGCTAGCTTAACATGGGCTTCAGATTTCTATCATTCTGAACTCTAAATCAAAAATTATAGACAATTTAGTGTGGACATGTCAAGTTGAACAGCCAGTTAAAATGATCATTCTTAACTGATCATTGGTGCTCATTGAGTAGATGCTTATAAATGAAGCAAAATGCATGGCATGAAGAAGTTTTGGATAGATTGGATTACTTGGACGCTTTGTCAAATCTATTTCTATATAAACTTTTATCACCATATAGAAAATTGAGGTAGCTTAACGTGGGCTTTGGATTTACGTCATTCTGAGCTCTAAATAAAAAGTTACAGAAAATTCAGTGCGGATATGTCAAGGTGATCGGCGAGTTAAAATGATAATTCTTAACTGATCATTGGTGCTCATTGAGTAGAGCCTTATAAATGAAGCAAAATGCAAGGCATGACGCTGTTTTGGGTAGATTTGATTACTTGGACGCTTTGTCAAACCTATTTCTGCTTCAAATTTTGTCACAATATAGAAAGTTCAGGTAGTTTACCGTGGGTTTTGGATTTGTGTCATTCTGACCTCTAAATCAAAAGTTATGGACGATTTATTGTAGACATGTCAAATTGATCGGCCAGTTAAATTGATCATTCTAAACTGATCATTGATGCTCATTAAGTAAAGGCTTTCTAATGAAGCACAATGCATGGCATGACGCAGTTTTCAATAGATTGGAATACTTGAAAGCTTTGTAGAATCTATTTTGTTTCAAATTTTGTCACAATATAGAAAATTGTGCTAGCATAACGTGGGCAATGGATTCGTGTCATTCTGAGCTATAAATCAAGTGTTATAGACGATTTAGTCCAGACATGTCAAGTTGATCGACTAGTTAAAGTGACCCATTCTAAACTCATCATAGATGCTCATTGAGTAAAGGCTTATAAATGGAGCACAATGCATAGGATCATGCTGTTTTGGATCGATTGGATTACTTGGACACTTTTTTGATCTATTTATGTCTCAAATTTTGTCACAATATAGAAAATTGAGCTAGCTTAACATGGGCATTGAATTCGTATCATTCTGAACTATAAATCAAAAGTTATGGACGATATAATGCTGACATGTCAAGTTGATCGCCCAGTTAAAATGATCATTCTAAACTGATCATTGATGCTCATTGAGTAAAGGCTTATAAATGACTCACAATGCCTGACATCACACAGTTTTTGATAGATTTGATTACTTGGAGTACTTCTTGAAGCACTTTAAGTTTTAAATTTTATCACAATATAGAAAACTGAGCTAGGTTAACATGGACTTGTGATTTGTGTCATTCCGAGCTATAAATCAAAAGTTAAGGAGGATTTATTGCAAACATGTCAGGTTGATCGGCCAATTCAAATGATCATTCTAAACTAATCATTGATGCTCATTGAGTAAAGGCTTATAAATGAAGCACAATGCATGGCATCACACAGTTTTGGATAGATTGGATTACTTGGACACTTTGTCGTATCCATCTTGTCTCAAAGTTTTTCACAATAAAGAAAATTGAGGTAGCTTAACGTGGGCTTTTGGATTTTTGTCATTCTATCCTCTAAATCCAAAATTACGGACGATTTAGTGCAGATATGTCAAGTTGATTGGCCAGTTAAAATGATTATTCTAAACTGATCATTGATGGTCATTGAGTAAAGGCTTATAAATGAAGCACAATGCATCACATCACGCAGGTTTTGATAGATTTGATTACTTGGAGGATTTCTCGAAGCAGTTTTAGTCTTAAATTTTATCACAATATAGAAAATTGAGCTAGCTTAACGTGGGCTTTGGATTGGTGTCATTCCAAGGTATAAATCAAAAGTTACGGACGATTTAGTGCAGATATGTCAAGTTGATTGGCCAGTTAAAATGATCATTTTAAACTGATCATTGATGGTCATTGAGTAAAGGCTTATAAATGAAGCACAATGCATCACATCACGTAGGTTTTGATAGATTTGATTACTTGGAGGATTTCTAGAAGCAGTTTTAGTCTTAAATTTTATCACTATATAGAAAATTGAGCTAGCTTAACGTGGGCTTTGGATTGGTGTCATTCCGAGGTATAAATCAAAAGTTACGGACGATTTGGTGCAGACATGTCAAGTTGATCGGCTAGTTGAAATGTTTATTCTTAACTGATCATTAATGCTCATTGAGTAAAGACTCATAAATGAAGCACAATGCATGTCATCACGCAGTTCGGGATAGATTGGATAACTAGGACGCTTTGTCGTATCTTTTTCTATCTCAAATTTTGTCACAATATAGAAAATCAGGCTAACCTAACGTGGGCTTTGGATTTGGGTCATTTTAAGCTCTAAATAAACAGTTACGGACGATTTAGTGTGGACATGTCAAGTTGATCGACCAGTTAAAATGATCATTCTTAACTGATCATTGGTGCTCATTGAGAAGAGACTTGTAAAAGAAGCAAAATGCATGGCATGCCGAAGTGTTGGACAGATTGGATAACATGGATGCTTTGTCGAATCTATTTTGGTCTCAAGCTTTATCAAACTATAGAAAATTGAGCTAGCTTAACGTAGGCTTTAGATTTCTGTCATTCTAAACACTAAATGAAAAATTATGGGCAATTTAGTGTGGAAATGTCAAGTTGAACAGCCAGTTAAAATGATCATTTTTAACTGATCACTGGTGCTCATTGAGTGGATGCTTATAAATGAAGCACAATGCATGGCATGACAGTGTTTTGGATAGATTGGATTACTTGGACGCTTTGTCGAATCTATTTATATCTCAAATTTTATCACAATATAGAAAATTGAGGTAGCTTAACGTGAACTTTGGATTTCAGTCATTCTGAGCTCTAAATAAAAAGTTACGGACAATTTAGTGCGGAAATGTCAAGTTTATCGGCGAGTTAAAATGATCATTCTTAACTGATCATTGATGCTCATTGAGTAGAGCCTTATAAATGAAGCAAAATGCATGGCATGACGCCGTTATGGATAGATTGGATTACTTGGACGCTTTGTCAAACCTATTTCTGTCTCAAATTTTGTCACAATATTGAAAATTGAGCTAGCTTAACATGGGTTTTGGATTTGTGTCATTCTGACCTCTAAATCCAAAGTTATGAACGATTTATTGTACACATCTCAAATTGATCGGCCAGTTAAAATAATCATTCTAAATTGATCATTCATGCTGATTAAGTAAAGGCTTTCTAATGAAGCACAATGCATGGCATGACGCAGGTTTGGATAGATTGGAATAGTTGGACGCTTTTTCGAATCTATTTTGTCTCAAATTTTGTCACAATATAGAAAATTGAGCTAGCTTAACGTGAGCAATGGATTCGTGTCATTCTAAGATACAAATCAAATATTACAAACGATTTATTGCAAACTTGTCAAGTTGATTGGATAGTTAAAATGATGCATTTTAAACTGATCATTGATGATCATTTAGTAAAGGCTTATAAATGGAGCACAACGCATGGCATCATACAGTTTTGGATCTATTGGATTACTTGGACACTTTTTTGTATCTATTTATGCCTCAAATTTTGTCACAATATAGAAAATTGAGCTAGCTTAACGTGGGCATTGGATTCATGTCATTCAGAACTATAAATCAATAGTTACAAACGATATAGTGCATACATGTCAAATTGATCGGCCACTTAAAGTGATCATTCTAAATTGTTCATTGATTCTCATTAAGTAAAGGCATATAAATGAAGCACAATGCATGACATTACGCAGTTTTTGATAGATTTGATTACTTGGAGGATTTCTCGAAGCGCTTTAAGTCTTAAATTTTATCACAATATAGAAAATTGAGCTAGGTTAACGTGGGCTTGTGATTTGTGTCATTCCGATCTATAAAACAAAAGTTACGGATGATTTTGTGCGGACATGTCAAGTTGGTCGGCTAGTTGAAATGATCATTCTTATCTGATCGCTGATGTTCATTGAGTAAAAAATTATAAATGAAGCACAATGCATGGGATGACACAGTTTTGGATAGACTGGATTACTTGGACCTTTTGTCAAATCGATTTTTGTCACAAATTTTGTCACAATATAGAAAATTGATCTTGCTTAACGTGAACTTTGGATTTGTGTCATTCTGACCTGTAAATCAAAAGTTACGGATGATTTAGTACACACATGTCAAGTTGATCGGCCAGTAAAAATGATCATTCTAAACTGATCATTGATGCTCATTGAGTAAACGCTTATTAATGAAACACAATGCATGGCATGACGCAATTTTCGGTAGATCGACCTGCGTGATGCCATGCATTATGCTTCATTTATAAGCCTCAACTCAATAAGTACCAATGATCATTTTAACAGGCCGTTCAACTTGACATGTCCGCACAAAATCGTCCGTAACTTTTGATTTAACAGGCCGTTCAGAATGACACAAATCTAATGCCTACGTTAATCTAGCTCAATGTTCTATATTGTGACAAAATGAGAGATAGAAATATATACGACAAAGCCTTCAAGTAATCAAATCTATCCAAAACTGCGTGATGTCATGCATTATACTTTATTTATATGCCTTTACTCATTGTGCACCAATGATCAGTTTACAATGATCAAATTAAGTGGCCGATAACCTTGACATGTTTGCACTAAATCTTCCCTAAATTTTGATTTAGAGCTCAGAATAATATGAAACTAATGCCCAAGTTAAGCTAGCTCAAGTTTCTATATTGTGACAAATTTTGAGGCAGAAAAAGATACAACAAACCTCCAAGTTATCCAATATATCCCGAACTACCTGATGCCATGCATTATGCTTCATTTATTAGCCTCAACACAATAAGCACCAATGATCAATTTATAATGAGCATCTTAATTGGCCGATCAACTTGACATGTTTACACTTAATCGTCCCTAACTTGTGATTTAGAGCTCAGAATGACACGAAACCGATGCCCACGTTAAGCAAGCTCAAGTTTCTTTATTATGATAAAATTTGATACAGAAATAGATACGAGAAAGCGTCCAAGTAATCAAATCTATCCAAAACTGCTTGATGTCATTCATTATACCTCATTTATAAGCCTCAACTCAATAAGCACCAATGATTGGTTTAAAATGATCATCTTAACTGGCCAATCAACTTGACATGTTTACACTTAATCATACATAACTTTTGATTTAGAGATCAGAATGACGCCCACGTTAAGCTAGCTGAAGTTTCTTTATTGTGACAAAATTTGAGACATAAATAGATACAAGAAAAGGTCCAAGTAATCCAATCTATCCAAAACTACGTGATGTCATGCATTGTGCTTCATTATAGGTCTTTACTAAATGAGCATCAATGATCCGTTTAAAATGATCATTTGAACTGGCCAATCAAATTGACATTTCTGCACCAGATTGTCCGTAACTTTTGATTTAGAGCTCAGAATGACATGAATCCGGTGCCCATGTTGTGCTAGCTCAATTTTCTATAGTGTTATAAAATTTAAGACTACATTTGATTCAAAAAATCCTCCAAGTAATCAATTCTATCAAAAATTGCATAATGTCGTGCATGATCCTTCATTTATAAGCCTTTACTCCTTGAGCAACAGTGATCATTTTAGAATTATCAAATTAGCTGGTTGATAACCATGACATGTTTGCACTAAATTGTCTATATTTTTTTTATTTAGAACTCAGAATGAAACGAATCCATAGCCCACGTTAAGCTAGCTCAAGTTTCTATATTGTAAAATTTTTTGAAACAAAAATAGATACGACAAAGCGTCCAAGCTATCAAATCTGTCTCAAACTACGTGATGCCATACATTATGATTCATTTATATGCCTCAACTCAATAAGCACCAATGATCAGTTAAGAATGATCATTTTAACAGGCCGATCAACTTGACATATTTACACTAAATCGTTCGTAACTTTTGATTTATATTTCAGAATGACACGAATCCAATACCCACATTAAGCTAGCTCAATTTTCTATATTGTGACAAAATTAGAGATAGAAATAGATAAAACAAAGCATCTAAGTTATCCAATCTATGATGAACTGCGTGATGCCATCCATTATGCTTCATTTATATGCCTCAACTCAATAGGCACCACTAATCAGTTAAGAATGATCATTTTAACTGGACGATCAACTTGACATGTTCGCAATAAATCGTCCATAACTTTTGATTTATAGTTCAGAATTACACGAATCCAATGCACACGTTAAGCTAGCTCAATTTTTTTATATTGTGATAAAATTAGAGATAGAACTAGATATGATAAAGCGTCCAAGTAATCAAATCTATTCAAAATTGCGTGATGTCATGCATTTTGCTTCATTTATAAGCCTTTACTCATTGTGCACCAATGATCAGTTTTGAATGATCAAATTAACTGGTCGTAACTTTGAAATGTATGCACTAAATCGTCCCTAACTTTTGATTTAGAGCTCAGAATGACACGAAACGAATGCCCACGTTAAGCTAGCTCCAATTTCTATATTGTGACAAATTTTGAGATAGAAATAGATACAACAAAGCATCCAAGTTATCCAATCTGTCCCGAACTGCGTGATACCATGCATTATGCTTCATTTATAAGCATCAACTCAATAAGCACCAATGATCAGTTAAGAATGATCATTTTAACTAGTTGATCAACTTGACATGACCACACTAAAATGTCCGTAATTTTTTTTATAGTTCAGAATGACACAAATCTAATGCCCACGTTAAGTTAGCTCTATTTTCTATATTGTGACAAAATCAAAGCTAGAACAAGATACGACAAAGCGTCCAAGTAATCAAATCTATTCAAAACTGTGTGACCTCATGTATTATGCTTGATTTATAAGCCTTTACTCGTTGTGCACCAATGATTAGTTTAGAATGGTCAAATTAACTGGCCGATAACCTTGACATGTTTGCACTAAATTGTCCCTAACTTTTGATTTATAGCTCAGAATGACACAAAACCAATGCCCACATTAAGCTAGCTCAAGTTTCTATATTGTGACAAATTTTGAGGCAGAAACCTCCAAGTTATCCAATATATCCCGAACTACGTGGTGCCATACATTATGTTTCATTTATAAGCCTCAACTCAATAAGCACCAATGATCAGTTAAGAATGATCATCTTAATTGGCCGATCAACTTGACATGTTTACACTTAATCGTCCCTAACTTATGATTTAGAGCAGAGAATGACACGAAACTAGTGCCCACGTTAAGCTTGCTCAAGTTTCTTTATTGTGACAAAATTTTAGACAGAAATAGATACGAGAAAGGGTCCAAGTAATCCAAACTATCCAAAACTACCTGATGCCATGCATTGTGTTGCATTTATAAGCCTTTACTCAATGAGCATCAATGATCAATTTAGAATGATCATTTGAACTGGCCAATATTCTTGACATGTATGCACTAGATTGTCTGTAACTTTTGATTAGAGATGAGAATGACACAAATCCGGTGCCCACGTTTAGCTAGCTCAATTTTTTATATTGTGATAATTAAGACTTAAATTGCATCGAAAAATACTCCAAGCAACTAAATCTATCAAAACTGCGTAATATCGTGCATGATTCTTCATTTATTAGCCTTTACTCAATGAGCAACAGTGATCAGTTTAGAATGATCAAATTAGCTGGTTGATAACCATGACATGTTTGCACTAAATCATCCGTAACTTTTGATTTAAAGCTCAGAATGACACGAATCTAGTGTCCACGTTAAGCTAGCTAAAGTTTCTATATTGTGCAAATTTTGAGATAGAAATAGATACAACAAAGCATCCAAGTTATCCAATCTGTCCCGAACTGCGTGATACCATGCATTATGCTTCATTTATAAGCACCAACTCAATAAGCACCAATGATCAGTTAAGAATGATCATTTTAACTGGCCGTTCAACTTGACATGTCCGCACAAAATTGTCCGTAACTTTTGATTTATAGTTTAGAATGACATAAATCTAATGCCCACGTTAAGCTAGCTCAATTTTCTATAATGTGACAAAATGAGAGATAGAAATAGATACGACAAAGCATCCAAGTAATCAAATCTATCCAAAGCTGCGTGATGTCATACATTATGCTTCATTTATAAGCCTTTACTCATTGTGCACCAATGATTAGTTTAGAATGATCAAATTAACTGGCCGATAACCTTGACATGTTTGCACTAAATCGTCCCTAACTTTTGATTTAGTGCTCAGAATGACACGAAACCAATGCCCACGTTAAGCTAGCTCAAGTTTCTATATTGTGACAAATTTTGAGGCAGAAATAGATACAACAAACCTCCAAGTTATCCAATGTATCCCGAACTACCTGATGCCATCCATTATTCTTCATTTATTAGCCTCAACTCAATAAGCACCAATGATCAGTTTAAAATGATCATCTTAACTTGCCGATCAACTTGACATGTTTACACTTAATCGTCCCTAACTTTTGATTTAGAGCTCATAATGACACGAAACCAATGCCTACGTTAAGCTAGCTCAAGTTTCTATATTGTGATAGAATTTGAGACTGAAATAGATACGAGAAAGTGTCCAAGTAATCCTGTCTATCCAAACTGCTTGATGTCATTCACTATGCTTAATTTATAAGCCTCAACTCAATAAGCACCAATGATCAGTTTAGAAAGATCATCTTAACTGGCCGATCAACTTGACATGTTTACACTTAATCGTCCCTAACGTTTGATTTAGAGCTCAGAATGACACGAAACCAATGCCCACGTTAAGCTAGCTCAAGCTTCTTTATTGTGACAAAATTTTAGACAGAAATAGATACGAGAAAACATCCAAGTAATCCAATCTATCCAAAACTACGTGATGCAATGCATTGTGCTTCATTTGTAAGCTTTTACTCAATGAGCATCAATGATCAGTTTAAAATGATAATTTCAACTGGCCAATCAACTTGACATTTCTGCACTAGATTGTCCGTAAATTTTGATTTAGAGCTCAGAATGACATGATTCCGGTGCCCACGTTAAGCTAGCTCAATTTTTTTTATTGTGATAAAATTTAAGACTACATTTGCTTCGAAAAATCCTCCAAGTAATCAAATCTATCAAAAATTGCGTAATGTCGTGCATGATGTTTCATTTATAAGCCTTTACTCCTTGAACAACAGTGATCAGTTTCGAATTATCAAATTAGTTGGTCGATAACCATGACATGTTTGCACTAAATCGTCCATAATTTTTTTTAGAGCTCAAAATGACACGGATCCAGTGCCCACGTTAATCTAGCCAAGTTTCTATATTGTGACAAATTTTGAAACAGAAATAGATACGACAAAGCGTACAAGCTATCCAATCTGTCTCAAACTACGTGATGCCATGCATTATGCTTCATTTGTATGCATCAGCTAAATAAGCACCAATGATCACTTAAGAATGATCATTTTAACAGGCCGATCAACTTGATATGTTCGCACTAAATCGTCCGTAACTTTTGATTTATAGTTCAGAATGACACGAATCCAATGCCCATGTTAAGCTAGCTTAATTGTCTATATTGTTACAAAATTAGAGATAGAAACAGGTACAACAAAGCATCTAAGTTATCCAATCTATCCCGAACAGCGTGATGCCATGCATTATTCTTCATTTATAAGCCTCAACTCAATAACCACCAATGATCAGTTAAGAATGATCATTTTAACTGGCCGATCAACTTGACATGTTCGCAGAAAATCGTCCATAAGTTTTGATTTATAGTTCAGAATCACACGAATCCAATGCCCATGTTAAGCTAGCTCAATTTTCTATATTGTGACAAAATTAGAGATACAACTAGATATGAGAAAGTGTCCAAGTAATCAAATTTATCCAAAACAGCGTGATGTCATGCATTTTACTTCATTTATAAGCCTTTACTCATTGTGCACCAGTGATCAGTTTAGAATGATCAAATTAACTGGCCGAAACCTTGACATGTTTGCACTAAATCATCCCTAACTTTTGATTTAGAGCTCAGAATGACACGAAACCAATGCCCACGTTAAGCTAGCTCTAGTTTCTATATTGTGACAAGTTTTGAGGCAGAAATAGATACAACAAACCTCCAAGTTATCTAATATATCCCGAACTACGTGGTGCCATACATTATGCTTCATTTATAAGTCTCAACTCAATAACCACCAATGATCATTTTAACTAGCCGATCAACTTGACATGACCGCACTAAATCGTCCGTAACTTTTGATTTACAGTTCAGAATGACACAAACCTAATGCCCACATAATGTTAGCTCAATTTTCTATATCGTGACAAAATCAAAGATAGAACTAGATACGACAAAGTGTCCAAGTAATCAAATCTATTCAAAACTGCGTGATATCATGCATTATGCTTCATTTATAAGCCTTTACTCATTTTGCACTAATGATTAGTTTGACATGTTTGAACTAAATCGTCCCAAACTTTTGATTTATAGCTCAGAATGACACAAAACTAATGCCCACATTAAGCTAGCTCAAGTTTCTTTATTAAGAGAAAATTTGAGACATAAATAGATATGAGAAAATGTCCAAATAATCCAATCTACCCAAAACTACATGATGCCATGCATTGTGTTTTATTTATAAGCATTTACTCAATGAGCATCAATGATCGGATTAAAATGATCATTTGAACTGGCCAATATTCTTGAAATGTATGCACTAGATTGTCCGTAACTTTTGATTAGAGCTCAGAATGACACGAATCCGGTGGCCACGTTAAGCTAGCTCAATTTTATATATTGTGATAATTAAGACTAAAATTGCTTTGAAAAATCCTCCAAGTAATCAAATCTATCAAAAAATACGTAATATCGTGCATGATGCTTCATTTATAAGCCTTTACTCAATGAGAACCAGTGATCAGTTTAGATTGATCAAATTAGCTGGTCGATAACCATGACATGTTTGCACTAAATCGTCCCTAACTTTTGATTTAGAGCTCAGAATGACACGAATCCAGTGCCCACGTTAAGCTAGGTCAAGTATATATATTGTGACAAATTTTGAGACAGAAATTGATACAACAAAGCATCCAAGTTATTCGATCTATCCCGAACTGTGTGATGCCATGCATTATGCGTCATTTATAAGCATCAAGTCAATAAGCACCAATTATCAGTTAAGAATGATCATTTTAACTGGCCGATCAACTTGACATGTTGGCACTAAATCGTCCGTAACTTTTGATTTAAAGCTTAGAATGACATGAATCCAATGCCGACGTTAAACTAGCTCAATTTTCTAGATTGTTACAAATTTTGAGACAGAAATAGATACGCCAAAGCATCCAAGTAATTCAATCTATCCCAAAATGCGTGATGACATGCATTATGCTTCATTTATTAGCCTTTACTCAATGAGCAACAGTGATCGGTTTAGAATGATCAAATTAGCTGGTTGATAACCATGACATGTTTGCACTAAATCATCTGTAACTTTTGATTTAAAGCTCAGAATGACACGAATCTAGTGTCCACGTTAAGCTAGCTAAAGTTTCTATATTGTGCAAATTTTGAGATAGAAATAGATACAACAAAGCATCCAAGTTATCCAATCTGTCCCGAACTGCGTGATACCATGCATTATGCTTCATTTATAAGCATCAACTCAATAAGCACCAATGATCAGTTAAGAATGATTATTTTAACTGGCCGTTCAACTTGACATGTCCGCACAAAATTGTCCGTAACTTTTGATTTATAGTTTAGAATGACATAAATCTAATGCCCACGTTAAGCTAGCTCAATTTTCTATAATGTGACAAAATGAGAGATAGAAATAGATACGACAAAGCGTCCAAGTAATCAAATCTATCCAAAGTTGCGTGATGTCATACATTATGCTTCATTTATAAGCCTTACTCATTGTGCACCAATGATCAGTTTAGAATGATCAAATAAACTGGCCGATAACCTTGACATGTTTGCACTAAATCGTCCCTAACTTTTGATTTAGTGCTCAGAATGACACGAAACCAATGCCCACGTTAAGCTAGCTCAAGTTTCTATATTGTGACACATTTTGAGGCAGAAATAGATACAACAAAGCTCCAAGTTATCCAATGTATCCCGAACTACCTGATGCCATCCATTATTCTTCATTTATTAGCCTCAACTCAATAAGCACCAATGATCAATTTAAAATGATCATCTTAACTTGCCGATCAACTTGACATGTTTACACTTAATCGTCCCTAACTTTTAATTTAGAGCTCATGATGACACGAAACCAATGCCTACGTTAAGCTAGCTCATGTTTCTATATTGTGATAAAATTTGAGACTGAAATAGATACGAGAAAGTGTCCAAGTAATCCTGTCTATCCAAACTGCTTGATGTCATTCACTATGCTTAATTTATAAGCCTCAACTCAATAAGCACCAATGATCAGTTTAGAAAGATCATCTTAACTGGCCGATCAACTTGACATGTTTACACTTAATCGTCCCTAACGTTTGATTTAGAGCTCAGAATGACACGAAACCAATGCCCACGTTAAGCTAGCTCAAGCTTCTTTATTGTGACAAAATTTTAGACAGAAATAGATACGAGAAAACGTCCAAGTAATCCAATCTATCCAAAACTACGTGATGCCATGCATTCTGCTTCATTTGTAAGCCTTTACTCAATGACCATCAATGATCAGTTTAGAATGATAATTTCAACTGGCCAATCAACTTGACATTTCTGCACTAGATTGTCCGTAACATTTGATTTAGAGCTCAGAATGACATGATTCCGGTGCCCACGTTAAGCTAGCTCAAATGTTTTTATTGTGATAAAATTTAAGACTACATTCGCTTCGAAAAATCCTCCAAGTAATCAAATCTATCAAAAATTGCGTAATGTCGTGCATGATGTTTCATTTATAAGCCTTTACTCCTTGAACAATATTGATCAGTTTAGAATTATCAAATTAGTTGGTCGATAACCATGACATGTTTGCACTAAATCGTCCATAATTTTTTTTAGAGCTCAAAATGACACGAATCCAGTGCCCACGTTAATCTAGCCCAAGTTTCTATATTGTGACAAATTTTGAAACAGAAATAGATACGACAAAGCGTACAAGCTATCCAATCTGTCTCAAACTACGTGATGCCATGCATTATGCTTCATTTGTATGCATCAGCTAAATAAGCACCAATTATCACTTAAGAATGATCATTTTAACAGGCCGATCAACTTGATATGTTCGCACTAAATCGTCCGTAACTTTTGATTTATAGTTCAGAATGACACGAATCCAATGCCCATGTTAAGCTAGCTTAATTGTCTATATTGTTACAAAATTAGAGATAGAAACAGGTACAACAAAGCATCTAAGTTATCCAATCTATCCCGAACAGCGTGATGCCATGCATTATTCTTCATTTATAAGCCTCAACTCAATAACCACCAATGATCAGTTAAGAATGATCATTTTAACTGGCCGATCAACTTGACATGTTCGCAGAAAATCGTCCATAAGTTTTGATTTATAGTTCAGAATCACACGAATCCAATGCCCATGTTAAGCTAGATCAATTTTCTATATTGTGACAAAATTAGAGATACAACTAGATATGAGAAAGTGTCCAAGTAATCAAATTTATCCAAAACAGCGTGATGTCATGCATTTTACTTCATTTATAAGCCTTTACTCATTGTGCACCAGTGATCAGTTTAGAATGATCAAATTAACTGGCCGAAACCTTGACATGTTTGCACTAAATCATCCCTAACTTTTGATTTAGAGCTCAGAATGACACGAAACCAATGCCCACGTTAAGCTAGCTCTAGTTTCTATATTGTGACAAGTTTTGAGGCAGAAATAGATACAACAAACCTCCAAGTTATGTAATATATCCCGAACTACGTGGTGCCATACATTATGCTTCATTTATAAGTCTCAACTCAATAACCACCAATGATCATTTTAACTAGCCGATCAACTTGACATGACCGCACTTAATCGTCCGTAACTTTTGATTTACAGTTCAGAATGACACAAACCTAATGCCCACATAATGTTAGCTCAATTTTCTATATCGTGACAAAATCAAAGATAGAACTAGATATGACAAAGTGTCCAAGTAATCAAATCTATTCAAAACTGCGTGATATCATGCATTATGCTTCATTTATAAGCCTTTACTCATTTTGCACTAATGATTAGTTTGACATGTTTGAACTAAATCGTCCCAAACTATTGATTTATAGCTCAGAATGACACAAAACTAATGCCCACATTAAGCTAGCTCAAGTTTCTTTATTAAGAGAAAATTTGAGACAGAAATAGATATGAGAAAATGTCCAAATAATCCAATCTACCCAAAACTACATGATGCCATGCATTGTGTTTTATTTATAAACATTTACTCAATGAGCATCAATGATCGGATTAAAATGATAATTTGAACTGGCCAATATTCTTGAAATGTATGCACTAGATTGTCCGTATCTTTTGATTAGAGCTCAGAATGACACGAATCCGGTGGCCACGTTAAGCTAGCTCAATTTTCTATATTGTGATAATTAAGACTAAAATTGCTTTGAAAAATCCTCCAAGTAATCAAATCTATCAAAAAATACGTAATTTCGTGCATGATGCTTCATTTATAAGCCTTTACTCAATGAGAACCAGTGATCAGTTTAGATTGATCAAATTAGCTGGTCGATAACCATGACATGTTTGCACTAAATCGTCCCTAACTTTTGATTTAGAGCTCAGAATGACACGAATCCAGTGCCCACGTTAAGCTAGGTCAAGTATATATATTGTGACAAATTTTGAGACAGAAATTGATACAACAAAGCGTCCAAGTTATTCGATCTATCCCGAACTGTGTGATGCCATGCATTATGCGTCATTTATAAGCATCAAGTCAATAAGCACCAATGATCAGTTAAGAATGATCATTTTAACTGGCCGATCAACTTGACATGTTGGCACTAAATCGTCCGTAACTTTTGATTTAAAGCTTAGAATGACATGAATCCAATGCCGACGTTAAACTAGCTCAATTTTCAAGATTGTTACAAATTTTGAGACAGAAATAGATACGCCAAAGCATCCAAGTAATTCAATCTATCCCAAAATGCGTGATGACATGCATTATGCTTCATTTATTAGCCTTTACTCAATGAGCACCAATGATCAGTTTAGAATGATCATATTAGTTGGCCGATCAATTTGACATGTCTGCACTAAATGTTTCGTAATTTTTGATTTAGAACTCAGAATGACACAAATCCAATAACCACATTAAGCTAGATGAAGTTTCTATATTGTGAAAAATTATGAGACAGAAATAGATACAAAAAGCCTCTAGACAACGAGAATCAATTATCCAAGCTATCCAATCTATTCCAAACTCCATGATGCCATGCATTATGATCCATTTATAAGCCTGTAGTCAACAAGTAACAATTATCAGTTTAGAATGATCATTTTAACTGGCCGATCAACTTGACACGTTTGCACTAAGTCGTCCTTAAGACTTCCGTGTTATCCAGTCTACCCCAAATTCCGTGATGCCATGCATTATGCTTCATTTATAACCTCTACTCAATAAGCACCAATGATAAATTAAGAATGATAATTTTAATTGGCCGATAAAATTGACATGTCCGGATTAAATAGTCCATAACTTTTGATTTATAGCTCAGAATGACAAACATCCAAAGCCCACGTTACGCTAACTCAAATTTCTATATTGTGACTAGTTTTGAGACAGAAACAGAATCTACAAAGCGTCCAAATAATCTAATATATCTAAAACTGCGTGATGCTATGCATTATGCCTCATTTATATGCCTTTATTCAATGAGCATCAATGATAAGTGAAGAATGATCATTTTAACAGGTCGATCAACTGACATGTCCCCAATAAATCGTCAGTAACTTTTGATTTCGAACTCAGAATAGCACACATTCAAAACCCACGTTAAGCTAGCTCAATTTTCTATATGGTGACAAAACTTGAGACAGAATTAGATATGACAAAGCATCCAAGTAATCCAATCTATTCAAAACTGCGTGACGCCATGCATTGTGGTTCATTTATAAGCCTTTACTCAATGAGCATCAATGATCAGTTTAGAATTATCATTCTAACTAGCCGAAACTTGACATTTCAGCACTAAATCGTTTGTAACTTTTGATTTATAGCTCAGAATGACACGAATCAATTGTCCACATTAAGCTAGCTCAATTTCTATATTATGACAAATTTTGAGACACAAATAGATATGATAAAGCATCCAAATAATACAATCTATCCCAAACTAGGTGAAGTCATGCATTATGCTTCATTTATAAGCTTTTACTCAATGATCAGTTTAGAGTGATCATATTAACTGGCCGATCAACTTGACATGTCCGATTTAAATCCTTCGTAACTTTTGATTTAGAGCTCCGAATGACACGAATCCAATGCCCACGTTATGCTAGCTCAAGTTTCTATATTGTGACAAAATATAAGGCAAAAATAGATTCAACAAAGCATCCATGTTATCCAATTTATCCCAAACTGCATGATTTCATGCATTATGCTTCATTTATAAGGCTCTAATCAATGAGATCTAATGATCAGTTAAAAATTGTAATTTTAACTAGCCGATCAACTTGACATGGCCGCACTAAATCTTCTGTAACTTTTGATTTAGAGCTCAGAATGACACAAATCCAAAGCACACTTTAAGCTAGCTTAATTTCAATATTGTGATAAAATTTAAAACTAAAATTGCTTATTCAAATTCTCCACGTAATCAAATCTATGAAAAAGTGCGTATTGCAATGCATTATGCTGCATTTATAAGTCTCCATTCAAGGAGCACGCAATGAGCACCAATGATAAGTTAAGAATGATCATTTTAACTGGCCGAATAACTTTACATGTACGCACTATATTGTCGTTAACTTTTGATTTATAGCTCAAAATGACACGAATCCAATACCGACGTTAAGCTAGCTTAATTTTCTATATTTTGACAAAATTTGAGACAAAAATAAATACGCCAAAGCGTCCAAGTAATCCAATATCTCCAAAACTGTGTGATGCTATTCCTTAACTCAATAAGCATCATTGATCAGTTAGAATTATTGTTTTAGCTGGCCGATCAACTTGATATGTAAGCACTAAATCGTTTGTAACTTTTGAATTATAGCTCAGAATGACACGAATTCAATTCTCACGTTAAGATAGCTCAATTTTGAATATTGTGACATATTTTGAGACAAAAATAGATAAGACAAAGATTCCAAATAATCCAATCTATCCCACACTGTGTGATGACATGCATTATGCTTCATTTATAAGCCTTTACTCATTGAGCACCAATGATCAGTTAAAAATGATCATATTAAGTGGCCGATCAACTTGACTTGTCCGCACTAAATTGTCCGTAACATTTGATTAGAGTTAGGAATGATACGAATCCAATACCCACGTTAAGCTAGCTCAAGTTACTATATTGTGACCAAATTTAAGATATAAATAGATACGACAGAGCATCCAAGTTATCCTATCCATCCCGAACTATGTGATGTCATGCATTATGCTTCATTTATAAGCCTCTAATGAATGAGAACCAATGATCAGTTAAGAATAGTCATTTTAACTGGCCGCACAACTTGACATGTCCGCACTAAATCTTCTGTAATTTTTGATTTGGAGCTCAGAATGACACAAATCCAAAGCCCACGTTAAGCAAGCTCAATTTTCTATATTTTAATAAAATTTAAGACTAAAATTTCTTTGACAACTCCACCAGGTAATCAAATCTACCAAATAGTGTGTAATGTCATGCATTATGCTTTATTTATTAGCCTCAACTCAAGGTCACCAATATCAGTTAAAAAAAGATAATTTTAACTCGCCGATCAACTTGACATGTCCGTACTAAATTGTCGTAACTTTTGATTTAAAGCTCATAATGATACGAATCCGAAGCCCACGTTATGCTAGCAAAATTTCCTATATTGTGATAAAATTAATGACAGAAATAGATACAACAAAGCATCCAAATTATCCAATCTATCCCAAACGGCATGATGCCATGCATTATGCTTCACTTATAAGCCTCTAATCAATAAGAAGCAATGGTATGTTAAGAATGATCATTTTAATTTGGCGATCAACTTGACATGTCCGCACAAAATTGTCCATAACTTTTGATTTAGAGCTCCGAATGACAAGAATCCAATGGCCATGTTAAGCTAGCTCAATTTCCTATATCAAGAAAAAATTTGAGACAGAAATACATACGACAAAGCATTCAAGTAATCAAATCAATTCCAAAACGCGTGATACCTAGCATTACGCTTCATTTATAAGCCTTTAATCAGTAAGCACCAATGATCAGTTTAGAATGATCATATTAACTGGCCGATACACTTGACATGTCAGCACTAAATCATCCGTAACTTTTGATTTAGAGCTCAAAATGACATGAATTCAATTCCCACATTAAACTAGCTAAATTTCTTATATCGTAATAAAATTTAAGAGAGAAATAGATACGAAAAAGCGTACAAGTTATCCAATGAATCCCAAACTGCGTGATGCCGTGCATTATGATTAATTTATATGTCTTTACTCAATGAGAACCAGTGCTCAGTTTAGAATGATCGTATTAACTAGCCGATCAACTTGACATGTCTGCACTAAATTATCCGTAACTTTTGATTTAGAGCCAAGAATGATACGAATCCAATGCCCACGTTAAGCTAGCTCAAGTCTCTATATTGTAACAAAATTTGAGACAGGAGTAGATACGAAAAAGCGTCCAAGTTATCTAGTCTATCCCAAACTCCGTGATGCCATGCATTTATAACCTCTACTCAATGTGCACCAATGATCAGTTAAGAATGATCATTTTAACTGGCCAATCAACTTGACATGTCCGCACTAAATAGTCTGTGATTTTTCATTTAGAACACTGAATGACACACATCCAAATCCCATGTTAATCTAGCTCAATTTTCTATATTTTGACAAACTCTGAGACAGAAATAGATATGACAAAGCGTCAAAATAATCCAATATATCCAAAACTGCGTGATGTCATTCACTATGCATCCTTTATAAGGTTTTACTTAATTAGCATCAATGATCCGTTTAAAATTATCATTTTAACTTGCCGATCAACTTGATTTGTACGCACTAAATCATCGCTAACTTTTGATTTATAGCTCAAAATGACATGAATTCAATACCGACGTTAAGCTAGCTCAATTTTCTATATTTTGACAAAATTTGAGACAAAAATAGATTCGCCAATGCGTCCAAGTAATCCAGTATGTCCAAAACTGTGTGATGCTATTCCTTAACTCGATAAGCATCATTGATCAGTTAGAATTATCGTTTTAGCTGGCCGATCAACTTGATATGTCAACACGAAATCGTTCGTAACTTTTGAATTATAGTTCCGAATGACACGAATTCAATTCTCACGTTAAGATAGCTCAATCTTGAATATTGTGACATATTTTGAGACAAAAATAGATAAGACAAAGATTCCAAATAATCCAATCTATCCCACACTGTGTGATGACATGCATTATGCTTCATTTATAAGTGTTTACTCATTGAGCACCAATTATCAGTTTTAAATGATCATATTATGTGGCCGATCAACTTGACTTGTCCACACTAAATCGTCCGTAACATTTGATTTTGAGCTAGAATTGATACACATCCAATACCCACGTTAAGCTAGCTCAAGTTACTATATTGTGACCAAATTTAATATAGAAATAGATACGACAGGACATCCAAGTTATCCTATCCATCCCGAACTATGTGATGTCATGCATTATGCTTCATTTATAAGCCTCTAATGAATGAGAACCAGTGATCAGTTAAGAATAGCCATTTTAACTGGCCGAACAACTTGACATGTCCGCACTAAATCTTCTGTAATTTTTGATTTAGAGCTCAGAATGACACAAACCCAAAGCCCACGTTAAGCTAGCTATATTTTCTATATTTTAATAAAATTTAAGACTAAAATTGCTTCGAAAACTCCTCCAAGTAATCAAATCTATCAAAAAGTGTGTAATGTCATGCATTATGCTTTATTTATTAGCCTCAACTCAAGGTCACCAATATCATTTTAAAAAAAGATAATTTTAACTAGCCGATCAACTTGACAGGTCCGTACTAAATTGCCAGAACTTTTGATTTAAAGCTTATAATGACACGAATCCGAAGCCCACGGTACGCTAGCACAATTTCCTATATTGTGACAAAATTAATGACTGAAATAGATACAACAAAGCATCCAAATTATCCAATCTATCCCAAACGGCGTGGTGCCATGCATTATGTTAAGAATGATCATTTTAATTTGGCGATCAACTTGACATGTCCACACAAAATTGTCCATAACTTTTGATTTAGAGCTCCGAATGACACGAATCCAATGCCCATGTTAAGCTAGCTCAATTTCCTATATCAAGAAAACATTTGAGACAGAAATACATACGACAAAGCATTCCAGTAATCAAATCTATTCCAAAACACGTGATACCTTTCATTATGCTTCATTTATAAGCCTTTAATCAGTGAGCACCAATGATCAGTTTAGAATGATCATTTTAACTGGCCGATACACTTGATATGTCAGCACTAAATCATCCGTAACTTTTGATTTAGATCTCAAAATGACACGAATCCAATTCCCACATTAAACTAGCTCAATTTCTTATATCGAAATAAAATTTAAGACAGAAATAGATACGAAAAAGCGTCCAAGTTATCCAAGCAATCCCAAACTGCGTGATGCCATGCATTATGATTAATTTATAAGTCTTTACTCAATGAGAACCAGTGCTCAGTTTAGAATGATCGTATTAACTAGCCGATCAACTTGACATGTCTACACTAAATTATCCGTAACTTTTGATGTAGAGCCAAGAATGACACGAATCCAATGCCCACGTTAAGCTAGCTCAAGTTTCTATATTGTAACAAAATTTGAGACAGGAATAGATACGAAAAAGCGTCCAAGTTCTCTAGTCTATCCCAAACTCCGTGATGTCATGCATTATGCTTCATTTATAACCTCTACTCAATGTGCACCAATGATCAGTTAAGAATGATCATTTTAACTGGCCGATCAACTTGACATGTATGCACTAAATGGTCTGTGATTTTTCATGTAGAACATTGAATGACACACATCCAAATCCCACGTTAATCTAGCTCAATTTTCTATATTTTGAAAAACTCTGAGACAGAAATAGATATGACAAAGCGTCAAAATTATCCAATATATCCAAAACTGCGTGATGTCATTCATTATGGATCATTTAAAAGGTTTTACTTAATTAGCATCAATGATCAGTTAAGAATCATCATTTTAACTGGCCGAATAACTTGATATGTATGCACTAAATCGTCGTTAACTTTTGTTTATTGCTCAAAATGACATGAATCCAATACCGACGTTACGCTAGCTCAATTTTCTATATTTTGACAAAATTTGAGACAAAAATAGAAACGCCAAAGCATCCAAGTAATCCAATATGTCCAAAACTGTGTGATGCTATTCCTTAACTCAATAAGCATCATTGATCAGTTAGAATTATTGTTTTATCTGGCCGATCAACTTGATATGTCAGCACTAAATCGTTCAAAGCTTTTGAATTATAGCTCAGAATGACACGAATTCAATTCTCACGTTAAGATAGCTCAATTTTGAATATTGTGACATATTTTGAGACAAAAATAGATAAGACAAAGATTCCAAATAATCCAATCTATCCCACACTGTGTGATGACATGCATTATGCTTCATTTATAAGCCTTTACTCATTGAGCACCAATGATCAGTTAAAAATGATTATATTAAGTAGCCGATCAACTTGACTTGTTCGCACTAAATCGTCCGTAACATTTGATTTAGAGCTAGGAATGATACGAATCCAATACCCACGTTAAGCTAGCTCAAGTTACTATATTGTGACCAAATTTAATATAGAAATAGATACGACAGAACATCCAAGTTATCCTATCCATCCCGAACTATGTGATGTCATGCATTATGCTTCATTTATAAGCCTCTAATGAATGAGAACCAGTGATCAGTTAAGAATAGCCATTTTAACTGGCCGAACAACTTGACATGTCCGCACTAAATCTTCTGTAATTTTTGATTTAGAGCTCAGAATGACACAAACCCAAAGCCCACGTTAAGCTAGCTATATTTTCTATATTTTAATAAAATTTAAGACTAAAATTGCTTCGACAACTCCTCCAAGTAATCAAATCTATCAAAAAGTGTGTAATGTCATGCATTATGCTTTAGTTATTAGCCTCAACTCAAGGTCACCAATATCAGTTAAAAAAAGATAATTTTAACTCGCCGATCAACTTGACATGTCCGTACTAAATTGCCGTAACTTTTGATTTAAAGCTCATAATGACACGAATCCGAAGCCCACGTTACGCTAGCACAATTTCCTATATTGTGACAAAATTAATGACTGAAATAGATACAAAAAGCATCCAAATTATCCAATCTATCCCAAACAGCGTGATGCCATGCATTATGCTTCACTTATAAGCCTCTAATCAATAAGAAGCAATGGTATGTTAAGAATGATCATTTTAATTTGGCGATCAACTTGACATGTCCGCACAAAATTGTCCATAACTTTTGATTTAGAGCTTCGAATGACACGAATCCAATGCCCACGTTAAGCTAGCTCAATTTCTTATATCAAGAAAAAATTTGAGACAGAAATACATATGACAAAGCGTTCGAGTAATCAAATCTATTCCAAAACGCGTGATACCTTGCATTACGCTTCATTTTTAAGCCTTTAATCAGTGAGCACCAATGATCAGTTTAGAATGATCATATTTACTGGCCGATACACTTGACATGTCAGCACTGAATCATCCGTAACTTTTGATTTAGAGCTCAAAATGACACGAATCCAATTCTCACATTAAACTAGCTCAATTTCTTATATCGTAATAAAATTTAAGAAAGAAATAGATACGAAAAAGCGTCCAAGTTATACAATCCATCCCAAACTGCGTGATGCCATGCATTATGATTAATTTATATGTCTTTACTCAATGAGAACCAGTGCTCAGTTTAGAATGATCGTATTAATTAGCCGATAAACTTGACATGTCTGCACTAAATTATCCGTAACTTTTGATTTAGAGCCAAGAATGACACGAATCCAATGCCCACGTTAAGCTAGCTCAAGTTTCTATATTGTAACAAAATTTGAGACAGGAATAGATACGAAAAAGCGTCCAAGTTCTCTAGTCTATCCCAAACTCCGTGATGTCATGCATTATGCTTCATTTATAACCTCTACTCAATGTGCACCAATGATCAGTTAAGAATGATCATTTTAACTGGCCGATCAACTTGACATGTATGCACTAAATGGTCTGTGATTTTTCATGTAGAACATTGAATGACACACATCCAAATCCCACGTTAATCTAGCTCAATTTTCTATATTTTGACAAACTCTGAGACAGAAATAGATATGACAAAGCGTCAAAATAATCCAATATATCCAAAACTGCGTGATGTCATTCATTATGGATCATTTAAAAGGTTTTACTTAATTAGCATCAATGATCAGTTAAGAATCATCATTTTAACTGGCCAAATAACTTGATATGTATGCACTAAATCGTCGTTAACTTTTGTTTATTGCTCAAAATGACATGAATCCAATACCGACGTTACGCTAGCTCAATTTTCTATATTTTGACAAAATTTGAGACAAAAATAGACACGCCAAAGCATCCAAGTAATCCAATATGTCCAAAACTGTGTGATGCTATTCCTTAACTCAATAAGCATCATTGATCAGTTAGAATTATTGTTTTATCTAGCCCATCAACTTGATATGTCAGCACTAAATCGTTCGTAGCTTTTGAATTATAGCTCAGAATGACACGAATTCAATTCTCACGTTAAGATAGCTCAATTTTGAATATTGTGACATATTTTGAGACAAAAATAGATAAGACAAAGATTCCAAATAATCCAATCTATCCCACACTGTGTGATAACATGCATTATGCTTCATTTATAAGCCTTTACTCATTGAGCAACAATGATCAGTTAAAAATGATTATATTAAGTAGCCGATCAACTTGACTTGTTCGCACTAAATCGTCCGTAACATTTGATTTAGAGCTAGGAATGATACGAATCCAATACCCACGTTAAGCTAGCTCAAGTTACTATATTGTGACCAAATTTAATATAGAAATAGATACGACAGAACATCCAAGTTATCCTATCCATCCCGAACTATGTGATGTCATGCATTATGCTTCATTTATAAGCCTCTAATGAATGAGAACCAGTGATCAGTTAAGAATAGCCATTTTAACTGGCCGAACAACTTGACATGTCCGCACTAAATCTTCTGTAATTTTTGATTTAGAGCTCAGAATCACACAAACCCAAAGCCCAGGTTAAGCTAGCTATATTTTCTATATTTTAATAAAATTTAAGACTAAAATTGCTTCGACAACTCCTCCAAGTAATCAAATCTATCAAAAAGTGTGTAATGTCATGCATTATGCTTTAGTTATTAGCCTCAACTCAAGGTCACCAATATCAGTTAAAAAAAGATAATTTTAACTCGCCGATCAACTTGACATGTCCGTACTAAATTGCCGTAACTTTTGATTTAAAGCTCATAATGACACGAATCCGAAGCCCACGTTACGCTAGCACAATTTCCTATATTGTGACAAAATTAATGACTGAAATAGATACAAAAAGCATCCAAATTATCCAATCTATCCCAAACAGTGTTATGCCATGCATTATGCTTCACTTATAAGCCTCTAATCAATAAGAAGCAATGGTATGTTAAGAATGATCATTTTAATTTGGCGATCAACTTGACATGTCCGCACAAAATTGTCCATAACTTTTGATTTAGAGCTTCGAATGACACGAATCCAATGCCCACGTTAAGCTAGCTCAATTTCCTATATCAAGAAAAAATTTGAGACAGAAATACATACAACAAAGCATTCGAGTAATCAAATCTATTCCAAAACGCGTGATACCTTGCATTACGCTTCATTTATAAGCCTTTAATCAGTGAGCACCAATGATCAGTTTAGAATGATCATATTAACTGGCCGATACACTTGACATGTCAGCACTAAATCATCCGTAACTTTTGATTTAGAGCTCAAAATGACACGAATCCAATTCTCACATTATACTAGCTCAATTTTTTATATCGTAATAAAATTTATGAGAGAAATAGATATGAAAAAGTATCCAAGTTATCCAATCAATCCCAAACTGCGTGATGCCATGAATTATGATTAATTTATATGTCTTTACTCAATGAGAACCAGTGCTCAGTTTAGAATGATCGTATTAACTAGCCGATCAACTTGACATGTCTACACTAAATTATCCGTAACTTTTGATTTAGAGCCAAGAATAACACAAATTCAATGCCCACGTTAAGCTAGCTCAAGTTTCTATATTGTAACAAATTCGAGACAGGAATAGATACGAAAAAGCATCCAAGTTATCTAGTCTATCCCAAACTCCGTGATGTCATGCATTATGCTTCATTTATAACCTCTACTCAATGTGCACTAATGATCAGTTAAGAATGATTATTTCAACTAACATTTCCGCACTAAATAGTCTGTGATTTTTCATTTAGAACACTGAATGACACACATCCAAAGCCCACATTAACCTAGCACAATTTCTATATTTTGACAAACTCTGAGACAAAAATAGATATGATAAAGCGTCAACATAATCCAATATATCCAAAACTGCATGATGTCATTCATTATGCATCATTTATAAGGGTTTACTTAATTAGCATCCATGATCCGTTTAAAATTATCATTTTAACTGGCCGATCAACGTGACTTGTTAGCACTAAATCGTTTGTAACTTTTGATTTATAGCTCAGAATGACACGAATCCAATGTCCACATTAAGCTAGCTAAATTTTCTATATTATTAAAAATTTTGAGATAAAAATAGATACGACAAAGCATCCAAGTTATCCAATTTATCCCAAATTGTGTGATGTCATGATTATGCTTCATTTATAAGCCTCCAATCCATGAAAACCAATGATCAGTTAAAAATGGTAATTTTAACTTGCCGATCAACTTGACATGTCCGCATTAAATTTTCCATAACTTTTGATTTACAGCTAATAATGACACGAATTCAATGCCCATGTTAATCTATCTCAATTATATCGTGACAAAATTTGAGACAGAAATAGAAACAACAAAGAATTGAAGTAATTTAATCTAATCAAAATTGCGTGATATCATGCATTTTGCTTCATTTATAAGCCAATGAGCATCAATGATCAGTTTAGAATGTTGATTTTAACTGGCCGATCACCTATACATGTCAGCACTAAATCGTCCATAACTTTTGATTTATAGCTTAGAGTAATAGGAATCCAATTGCTAAGTTAAGCTAGCTCAAGTTTCAATATTATTATAAAATTTGAGAGAGAAATAGATACGAAAATGAGTCAAGGTTATCTAGTCTATCCCAAACTCCGTGATGCCATGCATTATGCTTCATTTATAACCTCTACTCAATGAGCACTAATGATCGGTTAAGAATGATCATTTTAGCTGACCGATCAACTTGATATATCCGCAATAAACATTACGTAACTTTTGGTTTATAGCTCGAAATGACACACATCCAAAGCCCATGTTAAGCTAGCTCAATTTTATATATTGCGACAAAATTTAAGACACAAATAGATACGACAAAACATCCAAGTAATACAATATATCCAAAACTATGTGATTCCATGCATTGTGCTTCATTTATAAGCCTTTACTCAATGAGCATCATTGATAAGTTTAGAATGATCATATTAACTAGCTGATAAACTTGAAATGTACGCACTCAATCGTCCATAACTTTTGATTTAGAGCTTTGAATGACACCAATCCAATGCTCACGTTAAGATAGCTCAAGTTTCTATATTGTGACAAAATTTGAGACAAAAATAGATACGACAAGGCATCCAAATTATCAAATTTATCCCAAACTGCGTGATGTCTAGTATTATGCGTCATTTATAAGCCTCTAATTAATGAGAACCAATGATCACTTAAGTATGGTCATTTTAACTGGCTGATCAACTTGACATTTCCACACTAAATCATTCGTAACTTTTGATTTAGAGCTCAGAAATAAAAAAAAATCCAAAGTCCACGTTAAGCTAGCTGAATTTTCTATATTGTGATAAAACTTAAGACTAAAATTGCTTCGACAAATCCTCCAAGTAATCAAATTAATCAAAAACTGTATAATGTCATGCATTATGCTTCATTTATTAGTCTTTACTCAATGAGCACCAATAATCAATTTAGAATGATCATTTTAACTAGCCGATCAACTTGACATGTATGCACTAAATCGGTTGTAACTTTTGATTTATAACTCAGAATGACACGAATCCAATGACAACGTTAACACAGCTGAATATTCTATATTGTGACAAAATTTGAGATAGAAATAGATACAAAAAACCATACAAGTAATCGAATCTTTCCGAAACTATGTGACACCATGCATTATGCTTCATTTATAATCCTTTACTCAATCAGCACTAATGATCAGTCTAGAATGATCATATTAACTGGCCGATCAACTTGACATGTCCGCACTAAATCATCTGTAACTTTTGATATAGAGCTAAGAATGACACAAATCCAAAGCCCATGTTAAGCTAGCTTAATTTTCAATATTGTGATAAATTTTAAGACTAAATTTGCTTATAGAAATCAAAAAAGTAATCATATCTATCAAAAAGTGCCTAATCTCATTCATTATGCTTCATTTATAAGCCTCAACTCAAGGAGCACCAATGATCACTTAAGAATGATCATTTTAACCGGCCGATCTACTCCACATGTGAGTACTATATTGTCCGTAACTTTTAATTTGGAACTCCGAATATCACGAATCCAAAGCATACGTTAAGCTAGCTCAAGTTTTTAGATTGTGACAAAAATTGAGACAGAAATAGATGCTAAAAAGCGTCCAAATTATCCAGTATATCCCAAACTTCGTGATGCCATGCAATATGCTTCATTTATAAGCCTATACTCAATGAGCACCAATGATCAGTTATGATTGATCATTTTAACTAGCCGATCAACTTGACAGTTCCGCACTAAATCGTTAGTAACTTTTGATTTAGAGTTCACAATGACACACATCCAAAGCACACATTAAGATAGCTCATTTTTCTGTATTGTGACAAAAATTGAGACATTAATAGATACGACAAAGCGTCCAAGTAATCCAATATATCCAAAACTGCGTGATGTCATGCATTTTACTTCATTTATAAGCCTTTACTCAATGAGCATCAATGATTTGTTTAGAATTATGATTTTAACTGGCCGATCCACTTGACGTGTCAGCAGTAACTCATTCATAACTTTTGATTTATAGATCAGAATGACACGAATCCAATGCCCACGTTAAGGTAGCTCAATTTTCTATATTGTGATAGATTTTGAGAGAGAAATAAATACGACAAATCATCCACATAATCCAATCTATCTCAAATTTCGTGATTCCATGCATTATGCTTCATATATAAGCCTTTACTTAATGAGCACCAATGATCCGTTTTGAATGATCATATTAACTAGCCGATCAACTTGACATGTCCGCACTAAATCGTCAGTAACTTTTGAATTAAAGCTCCGAATTACACGAATCCAATATCCACGTTAAGCTAGCTCAAGTTTCTATATTATGATTACATTTGAGATAAAAATAGATACGACAAAGCATCCATGTTATCCATTCCATCCCGAGCTGTGTGATGTCATGTAATATGCTTCATTTATAAGCCTCAACTCAATGAGAACCAATGATCAGTTAAGAATGGTCATTTTAACTGGCCAATCAACTTGGTATGTTTGCACTAAATCATCCGTCACTTTTAATTTAGAGTTCAGAATGACACAAATCGAAAGCCCACATTAAGCTAGCACAATTTTCCATATTGTTACAAAATAGGAAACAAAAATAGATATGACAAGGCATCCAAGTAATCCAATCTATCTTAAACTTCATGTTGTCATGCATTGTGATTCATTTATAAGCCTTTACTCAATGAGCAGCAATGATCAAATTAAAATGATCATTTTAACTAGCCGATCAACTTGACATATCTCTGGTAAATAGTCCATAACTTTTGATTTATTTTTCAGAATGACACGTATCCAATTCCCACGTTAACCTAGCTCAATTTTCTATACAGTGACAAATTTTTAGGCAGAAATAGATACGACAAAGCATCCTAGTTTTCCAATGTATCCCAAAATGTATGATGCCATGCATTATGCTTCATTTATAAGCCTTTACTTAATGAACACCAATGATCAGTTTAGAATGAGCATATTAACTGGTCTATCAACTTGACATGTCTGCACTAAATCGTCCATAACTTTTGATTTAGAGCTCAGAATGACACGAATCTAATGCCCACGTTAAGCTAGCTCAGGTTTCTATATTGTGAAAAAATTTGACGCAAAAATAGATATGACAAAGCATCCAAGTTATCTAATCTATGCCGAACTACGTGATACCATCACTACAAGAAAATATCTATTTCCCAATGACAGTATTCATCAGAAATCCATTAGGAAATGTGCTTTCCGGCAAATTTCCAACAAAAGATGTCCATCGGGACTATTTTATTGGAAATCTTACACCGTTGGAAAAATAGTCAGGAATTACAGATGGGTTTGCGATGAAGAAAACCCATCAGCAATAACTTACTGATATTCGATGGGCAGGAGCCGCATATGTTGCACCACTAGTATTTGCAACTCTACCGAGTCTTGGATGACGACCCTTTGAAAATGGTACTTCCTATAAAAAATTAAAAATATTATGATATTAAATATAAAAATAAATAAAAAGAGAAATCAAACTTACATTAAGAACCAGAGGGTTATCTTAGAACGAGCCAATTCGGCAATCAAAAATAAATAACCAACGTGAGACTATTGAGTCAAAATATCACTTTTTCTTTTTAACTTTTTCAATGATCTCACTAACAAGACCATCTTGGATGCGACCTGTGTTTTTGTTGTTATGGACGGTCTCGAGAAGATGCAGGTGATTTGGAGGCTCTCCAAATTCTTGTACCTAAAAGTAAAAAATACTAAGTTAATATTTAAAAACATTTCAAATAATAATAAATAAAACTAATATAATAATAAATTTAGCAATTGATCTGCTCGTTTTAGAAAACTAGTCGATCCAACATTGTGAATGTAAATGTCTTTGCCTACTTGGTCTCTCTTCCGGTTTCCCGAATTAGTTCTTGAGATGGCCTTATCACTGGAAGATTCCCAATAACGAATAAAGTCATTGCAAACCGACTCATTCAACCCTCTTTGTTTGTATTTTCCCATTTTCCACTTTTGTTTCCACTCGATCATGTGGTGAGAAAATTATATCGCAGCTTCTTTTTGAAAAGCATCTTCCACCAACTTTGTGTTCATGGGATCTCATGTAATTTTTTGCTGCAAAATTTACTTATATATATAATATTACTAAAAACTATTTAAAATAATTACATATTTAAAAATAAATTAACGTATTGCAAATGTGCTGAACCAAATCTGACGTTTTTTGTATGGAATATCTCTAAATTTTGTATATAGTTTGTTCAAAATAGAATGAAGCATCTTTAATATAGATTTGCTTATTACGTTGTTTGAAATATCAAACCTACGATTTTTTATTAGAATAACGTTAAAATAATTATTTTAAATATAATTATAGTAAATTTAAAATACCATGTCGAATTTCCTTGATGCCTCGTATCGAGAAAAGTAAGAAGTTCACGACCGGACTGCTGAACTAATTCTTCAATGGTTTTTGGTCGAAAAAGAATTATTTCTAGATTTTAGAACTTGAGTTGGTATAAAACTCGTACTAGACGAATCACCACATCTTTGATAATCTTGATACGACCTAAAAATATTATGATTATGACAATTTATTAGTCTATCTACATTTCATATTTGTCATTTTTTATTCAAAACCCAATTTTAAAAATATTATAATTGAATATTATTTACAATATTTATATAAACCATAAACGTTTCCACTCGTTAAAAATTGATTCTGAATTGGAAATAGTGAGTTTTCATATTAGTAATTTACCGTTAGTTTTCATATCAGCAACTTACAGCGAGTTTTTATATTACCAACTTACAATGAGTTTTCATATTAGCGACTTACAGTGAGTTTTCACGTTAGCAATTTACAGTAAGTTTTCACGTTAGCAATTTACAGTAAGTTTTCACATTAACAACTTACAATGAGTTTTCATATTTAAAATAAATATTTATTCTGTAATGATAGAATGGTTATAACAAATATTATACACGTTAAATAATATAGAATTTTAAGAAAATAGATTAATATGACCTAAATGAAAATATATTAGATAATTTAGATGTCCACATATATATAATTATGCAAAGTAGACCATGTTAAAGTGAAAATAGTTAAACTTTTCAACTAAAGCCCTCTCTTTGATAGAGGTAATCAATAACATCAGAATTTTATCATAATTTAATAAGTGATAAAATTAGCCAACGTAACTATTGTCGCTCATACCCTTTTCCTAATTTTTTCAAAATAATTGTCACTCCACCTAATTATATTACATAGAATATGAAAAAAAAAGACAACGTCTAGACAATGCTTAATTGCATTGTTCACAAAAGTTAGGATATGATAACATGTTTCGAACAGGAGATATATGAGAAATATGTTCTAACCATTTTTGGTTACGATACCTCAAACTTTGGAAAAAAAATTTCTTATTTGAATAAATGAAAACATAAGATTTGTTCTTATAAGGTAAAACCACAGCAATATTGTAATTAAGATTGATGATTCAACAACATATGTAGGCAGATATATATATATCTCTATATATATAGATGCACATGGACATGCTCAGATCGCTGTTGAAATTGACATTCTCCAATTCATTCGAAATCAAGTTTACAGAAATTGAGGAATTCTATAAAACCCATGTTAAAATAGGAATGATAAAGGAATAACCGAAAAGAATTTTAGAAAAATTGGATCTAAAACATGGGAAAGAACAACATTTGCTCATATCATAGCCGGAGGTTTTGTGATTTTTAAAAAAAATCTAAAAACTAAACATTAACCTAAAAATCAATATCTAAAAAGCTAAAACGTGAAACCAAAACCTAAACATTTATATGGTGAGGGGGAAAACTTACATCTTCTGCGACTTTACTTACACAAAGCGAAACGGTTTCCGGCGACGACAGCGCCGGGAGGGGAAGAGGCAGAGTTGGAGAAGAAATGCGAGAGAGAAAGAGGAGAAGTCGGGTGGTAGGTTATATTTGATATTTCCGACAGTAATATTCATCGAGAATCCGTTGGTCAAATAATAAATATTTTTACGAACGCCCGCATTGTTAATGAAATTCTCCACGTATAATTTCAGAACGTTGGAAATCCATCGCTAATTATTGACATATTGCTGAAATCCGTGCATGTTCGCCAATTAGTCAGTACATGTTGCAAAGATGTTTTCGATGGCTTTCCGACGGATTTCGTTGGTAATCCGTCGGTACTTACAAATTTTGACATAAAAATTTATAAATTTAAAATGTTAATTAATATAGAACTTGTATCAATTTTAGGTATTTTAGGTATTTTAGATATTTTAGGTATTTCAGGTGTTTTAGACCACGATGAACTACAAAACCAAAAAAACCATTTCGGAAAGCTCTCTCACTAATCTCTGACATCCCAATGGTAAAAAGACCCATTATGGCTGCTTTAGAGCCAACCTTAATGCTTAGACGCTCTTTGAACGTTTTTATCGGGTAGAAGAAATCACGAACTCAAAGCCGTATTATCGGCCGTTGGAAATCCGTTAGAAATCTGTCGGAAAGGCATTTCAAATTTTAGAAAATATTATTTAACTCTGAAAATTAAAGTATTGTAAAAATTAAAACATTATTATCACATATTTAATCTGAAACTGATGAACATTCCGAAATCGTTGAATTTTCGTCGTCAAACTCGTCAATCTATTCTTCTGAATCTTTGAAATACGTTGTAATCTTCGTATGTGGTGTCATCAACAACAAGGTTAACTTCAACAGAAGTCTGTATGAAACCTAAGCTACCATTTGCGCTTTGCTGCATAGGGTCTTGCTCGGTAACACCACATACCATTCCTCTAGGATGTATTAAGGTCACTGTAATCCAAGGATCTTGCTTGTTACTCACATGAGGATATCGAATGTAACAAACCTGGTACGCTTGTGATTCAAGTATGAAATGATCATATTTTCTATGTCGCTTAGGATAGTGGATAGATGTAACACCGAATTCGTCTTGACGCTGACCCATAACAGGGTCAAACCAGTCACAGTAGAACACAATACACCTCAAATCAATCATTCCTGGATAGTGAACTTCTAATATTTTACGAAAATACCGTTGTATATAATTTCACCAGATTGAGATGATATACCATAATTATAAGTTGTTTGTGAGTTTCCTTCATGATGACTCTTAAAAGCATATCCACGAATGAAGTACATTGGATAAGATTTTGCAGTAAATGTAGGACCACTCACCAACTCAACTAACCACGTGGGAAACGTTATCCTCTTAGAATGACCCGTACTAACCTGCAAAATAATTGAATACACTCAACTATATATTTATATATATATATATAGGAAACTATTATTGAAATTACATAATTGTGGTAACAATAACATAAAAGTGCAACCATCTTGCAAATTCTCTCTTTTTAAGTTCGACCAACTCATTTTCTTTGTAATGTGAATAATGAACACGTATTAGATCCATGTATATCCTATTAATTATAAATAAAATAATTAAAAATAAATTATAATAACAATTAAAAACAAAATTCATTGAATGTACCTTTCATATTCTAAAACATCATTGCAATTTGTCAAAATATAAAAATGCAAGTGATTGTGTTCCACCTCTGATAGGCGTCGCGTCTTCCCTTTTCCACTTAAACGTCCAATTTATGCAAATACTTCTGGCACATACACTAGATATCTTGGTTTTTCTCCTCCATCATCATGTCGTGCATGTTGTCTATTTTTTGTTTGGACTTGCAATAGAAAATAGTAGCTGACAAAGTTAGATGTTTCTTCATTAATACCTTGTGCAACGATTGAACCTTCAACCCTAGCAAGATTTTTAACTTTTTTCTTTAGGTGGAACATATATCTCTCAAAAGGATACATTCATTGGTACTAAGGAAATCCTCCAAACGCTGATTCTCTAGGGAGGTGAATAGGAAGATGTTCAATAACATCAAAAACGCTGGTGGAAATATTTTCTCCAGGTTTCAAATGAGAACCGGTATTTTTCCTCCAAATTTCGGATATCGTCTCCAATAAGTGATCTTGTACATAATTCTCGGAAAAAAGCACCAATCTCTGCATATTAAAAAAGTTAATATCATATAATATATAAAATTATGATTAATTATATATAAAATAATGTAAACGTATCTACAAATGCTCCATGGAAATTTTTAGGCAGAAGATTGCTAAAGGAAAATAGTTTTTGCATGACAAAATGACAATCATGACTTTTCATCCCTGAAAATTTTCCTTCAACAGTATCGACACAATTACGAAGATTAGATGCGTATCCGTATGGAAATTTGACATATGCTTAATCCACTCAAAGAACTCGTCTTTTGCATGCGCATCCAACCGGAATGCGAGCGACAATAATTTTCCACTTTCCATTACATGTAGTTCCTTCCGGGAACAAATTTCTCCATGCTTCTGCATCCTACGGATGCACAATTTCTCCATTTGAGTTATGTTCTGCATGCCATCACATAGGCTTTGTCATGTGTTCATATTGATATAACCTCTTTAACCTCTCTGTTAATGGCAAATACCACATCCGTTTATACAGAATAGGTACTCTGCCGCTTGTCTCTTAAAATCAAGGTTTGTGACAAAATCGATACTTCATGCGGTTTTCATCATTTCTCCAATAGATAATGCAATTGTCAATACATACATCAATCATCTAATACGGAAATCCAAGACCATCTATAAGTTTTTGAACCTCCTAATATGAAGCAGGTGCAATATTATCTTCAGGTAATATATCTCTGACAAAATCATATATCACATTCACACAATCTTCAGCCAAGTTGAAATTCGTCTTTATTGTCATCAACATGCTTGCAATAGATAAAGGCGATAATTCATCTCTACATCCTTTATACAAAGGTTGCTTCGATGTATCTAACATATCAAAAAATTTCTGGGCTTCCAAATTATGTTCCTCTATTCTACTACTATCTTCAATGTACAATGCTCTTTGTTCACGAAACGCACCATTCACCATCTGAACAGTACTTCTGTTTATATCAACTTCTGATGTTGGTTCCTCTACTCTAACATTAGTACTATCTAACCTTTTTGAAGTACTACCGTATTATTGCATTTTTCCATCATTTTCTCCATGTGAATACGAAAATTTGTAACCCGGCATAAATCTAGATCTATACAAATGATTACGTACTTTTCTAACAAAGATTAATCTATGATTTTGATATTTAATACACGGACAATACATTATGGTATTCTGATGTCATGCTATTGTTTGATGCAAATGTCATGAACTCCTCAACACCTTGCGGAAATTTATCTGTCAATTTCCCCGTAGTTGAATCATACCGAGGTTTATCCATCCACAATCGAAAATAATCATAAGAACCTGAAGAAGACATTTTGTTAAGATTTTTTTGTTTTGGTGAAACTGTGAAGGAGCAGAGCGTATTTATAATGGAAATTAGAAGATTATCATAAATTTTTAACTGATTATTGCAAATTTATAAGAGATTATCACAAATTTTTAACAAATTATTCTTAAGAATATCCGGGTTAAGTTTGTTTCGTTTGTTCCGACAGACTTCCGATGGTTTCTGACAACTTCCGGATAGTTTCTGACGAGGTACCAACGACCCTCTTGATTTACGGATTGGTCAAGCAAACAACTGCAAAAAAATAGGACTTCGTCGGAAAGTCATCTGAAATACTGATGTATTTCCGACGACTTTAAGATTCAATCAACTAGAAAAGTAATTACGTGGAATCAGTCAACCAATACATAACCAAAGGATTACTGATGGATTTTGAAAAACCAAATCCGTCGGGAAGTAGTCGGTAAGTACCAATGGTTTAGATTTCGCCGGAACTTACCGATGGTTTAGCGACGAGAACCCAACGCCATTAATGTCGTAGGAAATTTGACGGACTTCAGTCAGGTTTTACCATTGAATTTCTGACAGTGGTACAAGCGTCGGGATTTACCAACACTTACCGATGATTTAATTTCACTCGGAAATCCGTCGGAAAACCGTCGCCAAACAGTCAGAATATTCCGACGATACTATTTCCATCGGAAACACCATCGGAAATAGCAATATTTTCTTGTTGTGTGCACTAAATTGTCCGTAACTTTTGATTTAGAGCTCAGAATGACACAAATCAAATGTCCAAGTAATCCAATCTATCAAAAACTTCATGACGTCAGGCATTGTGCTTCATTGATAAGCCTTTTCTCAATGAGCATAAATGATCAGTTTAGAATGATCATTTTAACTGACCGATCAACTTGACATGTCTAGACTAAATCATCCGTAACTTTCTATTTATTGCTTGGGATGACAAGAATCCAATGTCCACGTTAAACTAGATAAATTTTCTCTATTGTGACAAATTTTAAGACATAAATAGATACGACAAAGCATCCAAATAATCCAATTTATCGCAAAATGCATGATGCCATGCGTTATGCTCCGTTTATAAGCCTTTACTTAATGAGCACCGATGCTCAGTTTAGAATGATTATACTAACTGGCCGATGAACTTAACACGTGTGCAATAAATTTTCCATAACTTTTGGTTTAGAGCTTAAAATGACACGAATCCAATGGCCACATTAAGCTAGCTTAAGTTTCTATATTCTGACAAAATTCGAGACAGAAATAGATATGAAAAAGTTTCCAAGTTATCCTATCAATCCCAAACCGTGTGATGCCATGCAAGTCGAAGCCTACTTCCTTGCCTTTGAAAAGGTCATCATGCTTCATTTATAAGCCTCTACTCAATGAGCACCAATGATCAGTTAGGAATTATCATTTTAACTGGCCGATCAACTTCATATGTCCGCACTAAATCATCTGTAACTTTTGATTTAGAGCTTAGAATGAAACAAATCTAAAGCCCGTGTTAAGCTAGCTCAATTTTCTATTTTGTGATAAAATTTTAGACTAAAATTGTTTCGACAAATCCTCCAACTAATCAAATCTCTCAAAAATTGTGTAATGTCATGCATTGTGCTTCAGTTATAAGCCTTTACTTAATGAACACCAATGATTAGTTTAAAATCGTCATTTTAACTGGCAGAACAACTCGACACGTCTTCACTAAATCATTTGTAACTTTTGATTTATAGCCTAAAATGACACAAACCCAATACCCACATTAAGCTAGCTTAATTTTCTATATTATGATAAATTTTGAGACAAAAATAGATACGACAAAGAATACAAGTAATACAATCTATCCCAAATTGTGTGATGTCATGCATTATGCTTCATTTATAAGCCTTTGATCAATGAGCATCAATGATCAGTTTAGAATGATCATATTATCTAGCCGATCAACTTGACATGTCTGCACTAAATTGTCTGTAACTTTTGATTTAGAGCTTAAAATGACACAAATCTAATGCCCACGTTAAGCTAGTTCAAATTTCTATATTGTGAAAAATTTAAGACTAAAATTGCTTTGACAAATGCGCCAAGTAATCAAATGTATCAAAAACTACGTAATGTCGTGCATTATGCTTCATTTATAAGCCTTTATTCAATGAACACTAATGATAAGTTTAGAATGATCATTTTAACTGACATATCAAGTTGACATGCGTGCACTAAATCGTCCGTAAATTTATATTTATAGCTCAGAATGACACGAATCAAAAGTCTACGTTAAAGTAGGTCAATTTTCTATATTGTGACAAAATTTAAAACAGAAATAGATACGAAAAAGAATGCAAGAACTCAAATCTATCCCAAACTACATGATGCCATGCATTATGCTTCATTTATAAGCCTTTACTCAATTAGCATCAATGATGAGTTAACAATGATAATTGTAACTGGCCGATCAACTTGACATGTCTACATTAAATTCCGTAACTTTTGATTATAGCTTAGAATGAAATGACTGCAATTCCCACGTTAAGCTAGCTCAATTTTATATATTGTGACAAAATTTGAGACAAAATAGATATGACAAAGTTTCCAAATAATCGAATCAATCCAAAACTACGTGATGCCATGCACTGTGCTTCATTTATATGCCTTTACTCAATGAGCATCAATGATCAATTTAGAATGATCATTTTAAATGGCCGATCAATTTGACATGTTTGCACTAAATCTTCCCTCATTTTTTATTTATAGCTCAGAATAACACGAATACAATGCCCATGTTAAGCTCGCTCAATTTTCTATATCGTGACAAATTTTGAGACATAAAGAGATCTGACGAAGGATCCAAGTAAAGCAATCCATCCCAAAATGCATGATGTCATCTATTGTGCTTCATTTATAAGCCTTTACACAATGAGCACCAATAATCAATTTTCAAATGATCATATTAACTGGCCGATCAACTTGACATGTCGGCACTAAATTGTCCGTAACTTTTGATTTAGAGCTCAAAATGACACGAATCCAATGCCGACGTTTCACTAGCTTTGGTTTCTATATTATAACAAAATTTTAGACATAAATAGATTCGAAAAAGTGTCCAATTTATCCAATATATCCCAAAATCCGTGATGCCATGCATCATACTTCATTTATAAGCATGTACTCAATGAGCACCAATGTCAGTTCAAAATGATCATATTAACTAGCCGATTATCTTGACATGTCCACACCAAATCAGCTATAACTTTTGAATTAGAGCTCACAATGACACGAATCCAATTCACATGTTAAGGTAGCTCAATTTTCTATATTATGAAAATTTTTGAGATAGAAATAGATATGACATAGCTTCTAAGTAATCCAATCTATCCCGAAATGCATGATTTCATGCATTATGCTTCATTTATAAACCTTTACTCATTGAGCACCAATAATCTGTTAAGCTTGATCATTTTACATCCGCACTAAATCACCAGCAACTTTAGATTTGAAGCTCAAAACGACACGAACCCAATGCCGACATTAAGCTAGTCAATTTTCTATATTGTGACAAAATTTAAGGCATAACAAGATACGACGAGGCGTCCAAGCAATCCATTCTATCAAAACTTGCGTGATTCCATGCATTATGTTTCATTTATAGGCCTTTACTCAATGATCACCAATGATCAGCTCAGAGTAATAATCTTAACTGGCTGATAGACTTGATATTTCCGTAGTAAATCGTACGTAACTTTTGATTTAGAGCTCATAATGACACCAATCAAATGCCCACGTTAAGCTAGCTCAATTTTTTATATTGGGACAGAAATAGATACGACAAAGTGTCCAAGTAATCCAATCCATCCCAATGCAATGCATTATGCTTCTTTTATAAGCCCTTAATCAATTTTGACCAATGATCAGTTTAAAATGAAAATCTTAACTGACCGATCAATTTGACATGTATGCACTAAATCGTCCGTAACTTTTGAATTAGAGCTCGGAATGACATGAATCCAATGCCCACGTTACCCTAGCTCAATTTCCTATACAGTGACAAAAGTCGAGGCAAAAATAGATACAACAAAGCGCCCAAGTAATCTAATATATACAATTCCGCGTGATGCCATGCATTATGCTTCACTAATAATCCTTTGCTCGAGGAGCACCAATGATCAGTTTAGAACGATCATTTTAACTAGCCGGTCAACTTGACATATCTGCACTAAATTGTCCATAACCTTTGATTTGAGCTCAGAATGAAAAGAATACAATGTCTACGTTAAGCTAGCTCAATCTCCTATACTTTGACAAATTTTGAGACTAAAATATATACGGAAAAGTGTCTAAGTAATCCAATATTTCCACAATTGCGTAATACAATGCATTATGCTTCATTTATAAGCCATTACTGAATGAACACCAGTGATCATTTCGAATGATCATTTTAATTGGCCGATCAACTTGACATATCGGCACTAAATTGTCCATAAATTTTGATTCAGAGCTCAAAATGACATGATTCCAATGCCTATGTTAAGCTATCTCAGTTTTCTAAATTGTGACAAAATTTGAGGCAAAAATAGATACGACAATACGTCCAAGTAATGCAATCTATATAAAACAGCGTGATGCCATGCATTTAGACTGATCAGGTTAATTCGTCGATCAACTTGACATGTATGCATAAAATCGTTTGTAACTTTTGATTTATAGGTCAAAATGATACGAATCAATGCCCACATTAAGCTAGCTCAATTTTCTATGTTGTGATAAAATTTTATGCATAACAAGATACACTTGATTTAGACCTCATAATGACACCAATCTTAACTGGCTGATAAACTTGACATTTCCGCACTAAAGCGTACGTATCTTTTTATTTAGAACTCATTATGACACCAATCAAATGTCCACGTTAAGCTAGCTCAATTTTCTATATTGTGAGAAAATCTGAGAGAGAAATAGATACGACAAAGCGTCCAAGTAATCCAATCTATCCAAAACTGTGTGATGCAATGCATTAGGCTTCTTTTATAAGCACTTACTCAATTATCACCAATGATCAGTTTAGAATGAAAATCTTAACTGACCGATCAACTTGACATGTCCGCACTAAATCGTCCGTAACTTTTGATTTAGAGCTCACAATGACACGAATCCAATGTCCACGTTAAGCTAGCTCAATTTTCTATATTGTGAGAAAATTTGAGACAGAAATAAATACGACAAAGCGTTTAAGTAATCTAATATATCTAAAACCGCGTGATGCCATGCATTATGCTTTATTTATAAGCTTTAACTCAATTAGCACCAATGATTAGTTTCGAATGATCATCTTAACTGGCCAATCAACTTGACATTTCTGCACTAAATCGGCCATAACTTTTGATTTAGAGCTTAAAATGACATGTATTCAATGCCCACGTTAAGCTAGCTCAATTTTCTATATTATGACAAAATTAGAGACTGAAATCGGTACGACAAAGCGTGCAAGTATTCCAATCTATTCAAAACTACATGATGCAATGCATTATGCTTGTTCTAGAAGCCTTTACACAATTAGCACTTATGATCAGTTTAGAATTATCATCTTAACTAACCGATCAACTTGACATATCCACACTAAATGGTCTGTAACTTTTGATTTAGAGCTCAGAATGACATGAATACAATGCCCACGTTAATTTAGCTCAATTTTCTATATTGTGACAAAATTTGAGATAAAAATATATACAACAATACGTCCAAGTAAAGCAAACTATCTAAAACAGCGTGATGCCATGCATTATGCTTTATTTATTATCCTTTACTCAATGAGAACCAATGATTAGTTTAGTTTGATCATTTTAACTGGCCGATCAACTTGACATGTCTGCACTAAATCGTTCAGAACTTTTGCTTTATAACTCAGAATGATAAGAATCCAATGCCCACGTTAAGCTAGATCAATTTTCTATATTGTGACAAAATTTGAGACAAAAATATATACATACAGCGTCCAAATAATCCAATCTATCCAAAATTGTGTGATTCCATGCATTATGTTTCATATAAGTCTTTACTTAATGAAAACCAATGATTAGTTTAGAATTATCATCTTAATTGGCTGATACTTGACATATACGCGCTAAACCGTCCATAACTTTTGATTTAGAGCTCAAAAGGACACCAATCCAATGCCTCCGTTAAGCTAGCTCAATTTTCTATATTGTGATAAAATTTGAGATTGAAATAGATACGACAAAGCGTCCAAGTAATCTAATCTATCGAAAAATGCATGATGTAATGCATTATGCTTCTTTCAAAAGCCCTTACTGAATTCGCACCAATGATCAGTTTAGAATGATCATCTTAGCTGGTCGATCAACTTGACATATCCGCAGTAAATCATATGTAACTTTTGATTTAGATCTCAGAATGACATGAATCCAATATCCTAGTTAAACTAGCTCAATTTTCTATATTGTGAGAAATTTTGATACATAAATAGATAAGAAATTTGAGACATAAATAGATACGACAATGCATCCAAGTAATCCAATATATCCAAAAAACCGCATGATGCGATGCATTAGGCTTTATTTATAAGCCATTACTCAATGAGAACCAATGATCAATTTAGACTGATTATTTTGAGTGTCCGATCAACTTGACATGTGTGCACTAAATCGTCATAACTTTTAATTTATAGCTCAGAATGACATGAATCCAATTACCACGTTAAACTAGCTCGATTTCCTATATTGTGTAAAAATTTGATACAGAAATAGATACGACAAAGCATCCAAGTAATCCAATCTATCTAAAACAGCAGGATGCCATGCATTATGCTTTATTTATAAGTCTTTACTCAATGAGAACCAATAATTAGTTTAGACTGATCATTTTAACTGGCCAATCAACTTGACATGTCTACACTAAATCAGTCATAACTTTTGATTTAGAGCCTCGGAATGTCATGGATCCAATGTCCATGTTACGCTAGCTCAATTTCCTATATAGTGGCAAAATTTGAGACAACAATAGATACGACAAAGCGTCCAAGTAGTCTAATCTATTCAAAACTGTGTGATGCAATGCATTATGATTCTTTTATAAGCCTTTACTCAATGAGAACCAATGATAAATTTTGAATTATCATCTTAACTGGTTGATAAACTTGAAATTTACGCACTATATCGTTTGTAACTTTTGATTCAGAGCTCAGAATGAAACCACTCTAATGTTCACTTTAAGCTAGCTCAATTTTCTATATTGGGACCAAACTTGAGGCAGAAATAGATACGAATACGTGTCCAAGTAATCCAATCTATCCAAAACTGCGTGATGCCATGCATTATGTTTCAATTGTAAGCCTTTAATCAATGAGAACCAATGATCAATTTAGAATTACATCTTAACTGGCTGATAAACTTGACTTGTCCGTACTATATCGTCTATAACTTTTGATTTAGAGCTCCAAATGACACCAATTCAATGCCCACGTTAAACTAGCTCAATTTTCTATATTTGGAAAATAATTGAGACAGAAATAGATATGAAAAATCATCCAAATAATCCAATATACCCAAAACTGTGTGATGCAATGCATTGTGCTTCTTTTATAAGCCCTTACTCAATTAGCACCAATGATCAGTTTAGAATGATCATCTTAACTGACTGATAACCTTGACATGTCCGCACTAAATCGTCCATACCTTTTCTAGCTCAATTTTCTATACTCTGAGAAAATTTGAGGCATAAATAGGTATGACAAAGCGTCCAAGTAATCTAATATATCTAAAACCACGTGATGCCATGTATTATGCTTTATTTATCAGTCTTTTCTCAATGAGAACCAATGATGAGTTTAGACTGATTATTTTAAATGGCGATCAACTTGACATGTCTGCACTAAATCGTTTGTAACTTTTTGTTTATAGCTCAAAACGACATGAATCCAATGCCCTCGTTTCCCTCTATCAAGTTTCTATATTGTGACAAAATTTGAAATAGAAATAGATACGAAAAAGCTTCCAAGTAATCAAATCTATCCAAAACTACGTGATGCCATGCATTTTGTTTCATTTAAGCCTTTACTCAATGAGCACCAATGATCAGTTTAGAATGATTATTTTAATTGGCCGATCAACTTGACATGTCCACACTAAATCATCCATAACTTTTTATTTAGAACTCGGAGTGACACGAATCCAATGCCCACGTTACGCTAGCTAAATTTCCTATATAGTTTCGAAATTTGAGACAAAAATAGATATGACAAGGCGTCCAAGAAATCCAATCTATCCAAAACTGCGTGATGCACTACATTATGCTTCTTTTCTTAGCCTTTACTGAATTAGCACCAATGATCAGTTTCAAATGATTATCTCAACGGGCTGATCAACTTGACATTTTTGCAGTAAATCGTGCGTTACAGTTGATTTAGAGCTTAAAATGACATGAATCCAATGCCCACAGTAAGCTAGCTCAATTTTCTATATTGTGACAAAATTTGAGACTGAAATCGATACGACAAAGCGTACAAGTATTCCAATCTATCCAAAACAGCGTGATGTAATGCATTATGCTTCTTTTATAAGCGTTTACTCAATTAGAACGAATGATCATTTTAGAATGATCATCTTAACTTGCAGATCAACTTGATATATCCGCATTAAATCGTCTGTAACTTTTTTTTATTTAGAGCTCAGAATGACATGAATCGAATGCCTACGTTAAACTAGCTTAATCTTCTATATTGTGACAAAATTTGAGACAGAAATAGATACGACAAAGCATCCAAGTAATCCAATCAATTTAAAATCTGCGTGATGCACTACATTATGCTTCTTTTATAAGCCTTTACTCAATTAGCACCAATGATCAGTTTCGACTGATCATCTTAACTGGCCGATCAACTTGACATTTCCGCACAAAATAGTGCATAACTTTATATTTAGACCTCAGACTGACATGAATCCAATGCCCACGTTAAGGTAGCTCAATTTTCTATCTTGTGACAAAATTTGAGATAGAAATTCGTATGAAAAAGCATAGAAGTATTCTAATATATCCAAAACTGCGTGATGTAATGCATTATGCTTCTTTTATAAGCCTTTACTCAATTTGAACCAATGATCACTTTAGAATGATCATCTTAACTAACCGATCAACTTGAAAAATCTGCATAAATCGTCTGTAACTCTTTTTTATTTAGAGCTTAGAATGATATGAGTACAATGCCCATGTTAAGCTAGCTGAATCTTCTATATTATGAAAAAATTGAGACAGAAATAGATACGACAATGCGTCCAAGTAATGCAATCTATCTAAAACAGCGTGATGCCATGCATTATGCTTTATTTATAATCCTTTACTCAGTGAGAACCAGTGATCAGTTTACATGTCTGCAGTAAATCGTTCATAACTTTTGATTTATAGCTCCGAATGATATGAATCCAATGCCCCCATTAAACTAGCTCAATTTTCTATATTGTGATTAAATTTGAGACAAAAATATATACGACAAAGGGTCCAAGTAATCCAATATATATAAAACAACGTGATGTCATGCATTATCCTTCATTTATAAGCCTTTACTTAATGAGAACCAATGATCAGTTTAGAATTATCATCTTAACTGGCTGATAAACTTGACATGTCCGCACTAAACCGTCCGTAACTTTTGATTTACAGCGCAAAATGACACCAATCAAATGCCCACGTTAATCAAGCTCAATTTTCCATATTGTGAAAAAATTTGAGACATAAATAGATACGACAAAGCGTCCAAGTAATCGAATACATCTAAAAGCGCATGATGCGATGCATTATGCTTTATTTATAAGCCTTTACTCAATAAGAATCAATGATCAGTTTGAAGTGATTAATTTAACTGGCCGATCACCATGACATGTCTGCAATAAATCGTTAATAACCTTTGATTTCTAGCTCAGAATGATACGAATCCAATGCCCACGTTAAGCTAGCTCAATTTCCTATATTGTGAAAAACTTTGATACAAAAATAGATACGACAATGCGTACAAGTAATGCAATCTATCTAAAAGAGCGTGATGCTATGCATTATGCTTTATTTTATTAGTTTACACTGCTCATTTTAACTGGCCGATCAAGTTGACATGTCTGCACTAAATCGTTTATAACTTTGGATTTCTAGCTCAGAATGATACCAATCCAATGCCCCCATTAAGCTAGCTCAATTTTTCATATTGTGCCAAAATTTCAGACAAAAATAGATACAACAAAGCGTCCAAGTAATGCAATCTATCTAAAACAGCGTCATGCCATGCATTATACTTCATTTCTAAGCGTTTACTCGATGAGTACCAAGGATCAGTTTAGACTGATCATTTTAACTTTCCGATCAACATGACATGTCTTCACTAAATTGTTCGTAACTTTTGATTTATAACTCAGAATGATACGAATCAAATGCCTACGTTACGCTAGCTCAATTTTCTATATTGTGACAAAATTTGAGACAAAAATAGATACGACGAAGCATTCAAGTAGTCCAATCTATCCAAAAATGTGTGATACCATGCATTATGTTTTATTTATAAGCCTTTACTTAATAAGAACCAATGATCAGTATAGAATTATCATCTTAACCTGGCTGATAAACTTGACATGTCCGCACTAATCTATCCGTAACTTTTGATTTGGAGCTCAAAATGACACGAATCCAATGCCCTCATTAAGCTAGATCAAGTTTCAATATTGTGACAAAATTTGAAATAGAAATAGATACGACAAAGCGTCCAAGTAATCGAATCTATCCAAAACTACGTGATGCCATGCATTATCTTTCATTTATATGGCTTTACTCAATGATCACCAATGATCATCTTAACTGGCCGATCAACTTGACATGTCCCCACTAAATCGTTCGTAACTTTTGATTTAGAGCTCACAATGACACGAATCCAAAGTCCACATTAAGCCAGCTCAATTTTCTATATTGTGAGAAAGTTTGAGACATAAATAGATACGAAAAAGCGTCTAAGTAATCCAATATATCTAAAACCACGTGATTCCATGCATTATGCTTTATTTGTAAGCTCTTACTCAATTAGCACCAATGATCATTTTCGAAAGATCATCTTAATTGGCTGATCAACTTGACATTTGTGCACTAAATCGTCCGTAACTTTTGATTTAGAGCTCAGAATGACATGTATCCAATGCCCACATTAAGCTAGATCAATTTTCTATTTTGTGACAAAATTAGGGAATAAAATCGGTACGACAAAGCGTACAAGTATTCCAATATATCCAAATCTACGTGATGCGATGCATTATGCTTCTTTTATAAGCCTTTACTCAATTAGAACCAATGATCATTTTAGAATGATTATCATAACTGACCGATTCATATATCCGCACTAAATCATCTGTAACTTTTGATTTAGAGCCCATAATGAGATGAATACAATGCCCATGTTAAGCTAGCTCATTTTTCTATATTGCTACAAAATTTGAGATATTAATAGATACAACAATGCGTCCAAGTAATGCAATCTATCTAAAACAGCGTGATGCCATGCATTATGCTTTATTTATAATCCTTTACTCAATGAGAACCAATGATCAGTTTAGACTGATCATTTTAACTGGCCGATCAACTTGATATGTCTGCACTAAATCGTTCGTAACATTTGATTTATAGCTTAGAATGACACGAATCTAATGCCCACATTAAGCTAGCTCAAGTTTCTATATTGTGACAAAATATGAGACAGAAATAGATACGACTAAGCGTCCAAGTAACCCAATCTATCCAAAATTGCGTGACACCATGCATTATGTTCCGTTTATAACCTTTCACTCAATGAGCACCAATAATAAGTTTAGAATTATCATTTTAACTGACCGATCAACTTGACATGTCTGCACTAAATCATCCGTAACTTTTGATTTAGAGGTCGGAGTGATACGAATCCGATCCCCAATTTACACTAGCTATATTTCTTATATAGTGAGAAAATTTGAGACAGAAATAGACAAGACAAATGGTCCAAGTAGTCCAATCGATCAAAAACTACGTGTTGCAAAGCATTATACTTCTTTTATAAGCCTTCACTCAACTAGCACTAGTGATCACTTTCGAATGATCATCTTAACTGGCCAATCAACTTGACATTTCTGCACTAAATTGTATGTATCTTTTGTTTTAGAGCTCAAAACGATATGAATCCAATGCCCATGTTACGCAAGCTCAATTTTCTATACTGTGACAAAATTTGAGACAGAAATAGAAACGACAATGCATCCAAGTAATGCAATCTATCTGAAATAGCGTGATGCCATGCATCATGCTTTATTTATAATCCTTTACTCAATGAGAACCAATGATCAGTTTAGACTAATCATTTTAAGTTGGCGATCAACTTGACATGTCCACAATAAATCGTTCATAACTTTTGATTTATAACTCAGAATGATACGAATCCAATGCCCCCATTAAGATAGCTCTATTTTCCATATTGTGACAAAATTTTAGATAGAAATAGTTATGACAAAGCGTCCAAGTAATCCAATCTATTGTGTGATGAGTTACATTATGCTTCATTTATAAGCCTTTACTCGATGAGTAGAAACGATCAGTTTAGACTGATCGTTTTAACTGGCCGATCAATTTGACATGTCTGCACTAAATTGTTTGTAACCTTTGATTTATAGCTCAGAATGATATGAATCCAATGTCCACATTAAGCTAGCTCAAGTTTCTATATTGTGACAAAAATTGAGACAAAATAGATATGACAAAGCATCCAAGTAATCCAATCTATCCAAAATTGTGTGATACCATGCATTATGCTTGATTTATTAGCCTTTACTCAATGAGTACCAATGATCAATTGAGAATGAACATTTTTACTAGTTGATCAACTTGACATGTCTGCCCTAAATCGTCTCTAACTTTTGATTAATAGCTTTGAATGACACGAATCCTATACCCACGTTAATCTAGCACAATTTTCTATGTTGTGACAAAATTTGAGAAAGAAATATATACGACAAAGAGTAAACATAATCCAATATTTCCAAAAATGTGTGATGCAATGCATTATGCTTCGCTTATAAGCCTTTACTCAATTAGCACCAATGATCAGTTTAGAATGATCATATTAATTGACCGATCAACTTGACATATCCGCACTAAATCATCCGAACTTTTGATTTGGAGCTCAGAATGACATGAATCCAATGCTGATGTTAGGCTAGCTCAATTTTATGTATTGTGACAAAATTTGAGACAGAAATAGATTCAAAAAAGTGTCCAACTAATCCAGTCAATCCAAAACATGGTGATGCCATGCATTATGCTTTGCTTATAGGCATTTACTCAATGAGAACCAATGATCAATTTAGAATGATCATTTTAACTAGCTGATCAACTTGACATATCTGCACTAAATTGTTCGTAACTTTTGATTTAGTTCAGAATGATACGAATCGAATACCCACGTTAAGCTAACTCAATTTTCTATATTGTGTCAAAATTTGAGGCAGAAATAGATACAACAAAGTGTCCAAGTAATCCAAACTATCAAAATATGCATAATGTCCCACATTATGCTTTATTTATAAGCTTTTGCTCAATGTCCACTAATGATCAGTTTAGAATAATCATTTGAACTGGCCGATCAACTTGAAATGTATACACTAAATCGTCTTTAACTTTTGATTAATAGCCTTGAATGACACGAATCCTATGCCCACGTTAAGCTTGCTCATTTTTCTATATTGTGACAAAATTTGAGAAAGAAAAATATAGGACAAAGCGTCAACGTAATCCAATATTTCCAAAAATGTGTGATGCAATGCATTATGCTTCGCTTATAAGCCTTTACTGAATGAGCACCAATGATCAGTTTAGATGATCATTTTAACTGAATGATCAACTTGACATATCTGCATTAAATCATCGTAACTTTTGATTTATAGCTTTGAATGACATGAATCCAATGCCCACTTTAAGCTAGCTCAATGTTCTATATAATGACAAATTTGTGACAGAATTCTATATGAGAAAATGTCCAAATAATTCAATCTATCCAAAATTGCATAATATGACGCATTATACTTTATTTATAAGCCTTTACTCAATGACCACTAATGATTAATTTAGAATAATCATTTTAACTGTTCGATCAACTTGACATATATGCACTAAATCATCTGTAACTTTTAATTAATAGATTTGAATGACACGAATCATATGCCCACGCTAGGCTAGCTCAATTTTCTATATTATGACAAAATTGAGAAAAAATTAAACACGAAAAAGCATCCAAATAATCCAATCTATCCAAAAGTATGTTATGATATGCAATATGCTTCATTAATAAGCCTTTACTCAAGAAGCACCAATGATCATTTTAACTGGAATCAACTTGACATGTCCGCACTAAATCGTCCGTAACTTTTGATTTAAGCTCAGAATGACACGAGCCAAAGCCCACGTTAAGCTAACTCAATTTTCTATATTATGAAAAAATTTGAGACAGAAAATAGATACGACAAATCGTCGAAGTAATCCAAGCTATCCAAAACTGTGTGATGCCATGCATTATGCTTCATTAATAAGCCTTTACTCATGGAGAACCAATTATCAGTTTAGAATGATCATTTTAACTGGCCGACCAACTTGACATTTCTGCAATAAATCGTACATATTTTTTTATTTAAGCTTGATATGAATAGAATACAATACCTATGGTAACCTAGCTCAATCTTATATATTATGACATAATTTGAGACATAAATAGATACAACAAATCGACTAACTAGCTGATAAACTTGACATAACCAAACTAAATCGTCTATAACTTCTGATTTATTGCTCAGAATTACTCAAATCCAATGTCCACGTTACGCTAGCTCAATTTTCTATATTGTGACAAAATTTAAGATAGAAATAGATATGACAAAGTATCCAAGTAATCCAATATATCCCAAACTGCTTGATGCCATGCATCATGTTTCATTTATAAGGTTTTGCTCAATGAGCAGTAATGATCACTTTAGAATGATCATATTAACTAGCTGATCAACTTGACATGTCTGAACTAAATCGTCAATAGCTTTTGATTTATAGATCAGAATAACACGAATACAATGTTCACCTTGAGGTAGCTCAATTTTCTATATTGTGACAAAATTTAAGATGGAAATAGATACGACAAAGCATTCAAGTATTCCAATATGTCCCAAACTGTGTGATGCCATGCATCATGCTTCATTTATAAGCCTTTGCTCAATGAGCAGCAATGATCAGTTTACAATGATCGTTTTAATTGGCCGAACAACTTGATATGTCCGAACTAAATCGTCTACAACTTTTGATTCATAGCTCACAATGATACGAATCCAATGCCCAGGTTGAGCTAGCTCAATTTTCTTTATTACGACAAAATTTAAGACAGAAATAAATACGACAAAGTATCCAAGTAATCTAATATGTCCCAAACTGCATGATGTCATGCATCATGCTTCATTTATAAGCCTTTGCTCAATGAGCAACAATGATCAGTTTAGAATGATCATATTAACTAGCCGATCAACTTGACATGTCCGAACTAAATCATCTATAACTTTTGATTAATTGCTAGAATGATCAAAACCAATACCCACGTTAAGCTAGCTCAATTTTCTATATTGTGATAAAATTTCACACTACAATTGCCTCGACAAATTCTCCAAGTAATCAAATCCATCCAAACATGTGTAATGTCATGCATTATGCTTCATTTATAATCCTTTACTCAATGAGCATCAGTGACTAGATTAGAATGATCATTTTAACTACCCAATCAACTTGACATGTCTGGACTTAATCGTCCATACTTTTGATTTATAGCACAGAATGACACAAAACCTAATGTCCATGTTAAGCTAGCTCAACTTTCTATATTGTGATAAAATTTCAGACATAATTAGATACAAAATAGCATCCATGTAATCCAATCTATCCAAAACTGTGTGATACCATGCAATATGCTTCATCAATAAGCCTTTACTCAATGGCCACCAATGATCACTTTAGAATGATCATTTTAACTGGCAGATCAACTTGACATATCCACACAAAATCGTCCTTAACTTTTGATTAAGAGCTCAGAATGACACAAATCCAATACCCACTTTAAGCTAGCTATTTTCTATATTGTTATAAAATTTAAGACTAAAATTGCCTTGAAAAACTGTCCAGGTAATCAAATCCATCCAAAACTGTGTAATGTCATGAATTATGCTTCATTTTTAAGCAATTACTCAATATGCACCAATTATCACTTTAGAATGATCATTTTAACTGGACAATCAACTTGACATGTACGCATTAAATCATTTGTAACTTTTGATTAAGAGCTCGGAATGGCACGAATCTATTGTCCACGTTAATCTAGCTCAATTTTCTGTACAGCGATAAAATTTAAGACAAAAATTGCTTTGTAAAATCCTCCAAGTAATCAAATCAATCGAAAACTACGTAATGTCATGCATTATGCTTCATTTATAAGCCCTCACTCAATGAGCACCAATGATCAGTTTAGAAGGATCATATTAACTGGCCGATTAACTTGACATGTTCACAATTAATCGTCCATAACTTTTGATTTATAGCTCAAAATGATATGAATCCAATGTCTAGTTTTTAAGCTAGCTCAATTTTCTATATTGTGATAAAATTTAAGATAGAAATAGATACGACAAAGCATCCAAGTAATCCAATCTATCCCAACATGCGTGATACCATGCATCATGCTTCATTTCTGAGCCTTTGGTCAATGAGAAGCAATGATCAGTTTAGAATGGTAATATTAACTAGCCAAACTAAATCGTATAAAACTTTTGATTTATAGCTCAGAATGACACGAGACCAATGTCCACCTTAAGCTAGTTCAAGTTTTTTATATTGTGACAAAATTTAAGACTAAAATTGCTTGGAAAAATCTTCCAAATAATCAAATATATACAAAACTGTGTAATGTCATGCAGTATGCTTCAATTATAAGCCTTCACTCAATGAGCACCAATGATCAATTTATAAAGATCATATTAACTGGCCAATCAACTTGACAGGTTGCAGTAAATCGTCCATAACCTTTGATTTATAGCTTAGAATGACACAATTCCAATGCCCACGTTAATCTAGCTCAAGTCTCTATATTTTGACAAAATTTGAGACAAAAATAGATACGACAAAGTGTCCAACGAAGCCAATCTATCCAAAACTATGTGATACCATGCATTATACTTCATTTATAAGCATTTACTCAATGAGCACCAATAATCAGTTTAGAATGATCATATTAACTTGTTGATCAACTTTTCATGTCCACACTAAATCGTATGTAACTTTTGATTTGGAGCTCAGATTGACAAGAATCCAATGCCCACGTTAAGCTAGCTCAAGTTTCTATATTTTGACAAAATTTGAGACAAAAATAAATACGACAAAGTGTCCAACTAATCCAATCTATCTAAAACTGCGTTATGCCATGCATTATACTTCTTTATAAGCATTTAATCAATGAGCACCAATGATCAGTTTAGAATGATCATATTAACTTGTTGATCAACTTGTCATGTCCACACTAAATCGTCTCTAAATTTTGATTAAGAGCTCTGAATGACACGAATCCAATGCCCACATTAAGCTAGCTCAAATCTCTGTATTGTGATAAAATTTGAGACAGAAATAGATATGACAAAGTGTCCAAGTTATCCAATTTATCCCTAACTGCATGATTCCATGCATTATGCTTCGTTTATAAGCCCTACTAAATGAGCACTAGTGATCAGTTAACAATGATCATTTTTACTGGCCGATTAACTTGACATGTCCGCACAAATTATCCTTTACTTTTGATTTAGAGCTCAGAATGATACTAATCCAAAGCCCATGTTAAACTAGCGTAATTTTCTATATTGTGACCATATTTGAGACCGAAATAGATACGACAAATCGTCCAAGTAATCCAATAAATTCAGAACTGTGTGATACCATGCATTATGCTTCATTTATATGCCTCTACTCAATGAGCACCAATGATCAATTTAGAATCATATGAACTTTGCCGATCAACTTGACATTTTTGCACTAAATCGTCCGTAACTTTTGATTTATTGCTCATAATGACACGAATCCAATGCCTCTGTTAAGCTAGCTCAATTCTCTATATTGTGACAAAATTTTAGAAAGAAATAGATACGATAAAGTGTCAAAGTTATCCAATCTATCCGAACTGCGTGATGCCATGCATTATGCTTTATTCATAGGCCTCTTCTCAATGAGCACCAATGATCATTTAAGAATAATCATTTTAACTGGCTGATCAACTTGACATGTCAGCACTAAATCGTCCGTATCTTTTGATTTAGAGCTTAGAATAACCCAAATCGAAAGCCCACGTTATGGTAGCCTCTTTTTTGAAAGCTTATTCCACGAATTTTGTGTTCATGGGATCCTATGTAAATTTTTACTACAAAATTTACTTATATATTACTAAAAATATTATTAAAAACTATTGATAACAATTATATATTTTAAAATTAAATAACGTACTGCAAACGTCCTGAACCAAATCTGACACTTTTCGTACGGAATATCTCTAAATTTGGTATATGGTTTGTTCAAAAGAGAATGAAGCATCTTTAATATAGATTTGCTTATTCCGTTGTTTGAAATATCAAAACTACGAATTTTTATTAAAGTAGCGTTTAAATAATTATCTTAAATATAATTATAGAATAGCGATAAAATAATTATTTTAAATATAATTATAGAAAATTTTATTTACCATGTCGAATTTCCTTGATGCCTCGAATCGAGAAAAGTAGCTGAACCAATTCTTCAATAGTCATTGGTCGGAAAGAATCATTTGCATATTCTGGAACTTGAGTTGGTATACAACTCGGAGTACATGATTCACCATGTCTTTGGTACTCCTGATACGACCTATATTTATGACATTTAATCAATCTATTTAAATTTAATATTTAGCATTTTCTTTTCAAAATATTTATATTTTAAATACTAAATATCAACCTATAATTTTGAATGTTTATGATATTTTTATAAAAAAGTAATTTGTATTGCTAAACTTATTATTAAAATACTGCTTAAAGTCCGCAAGAGTACAATGTGACAATTACCAAATCGAACACAAATCAAAAATTTTAAATATCCAAACATATCACATATTTTTATAATACCAAAATAACCAAAACTATCCAAAATCGAAAAAGATACGTCCAAACCTATAATATTTATTAAATTTATAATTTATAGTTTTTAGTGATTTAAAAACAATTCATGACCGAACATATATGATGGTATATTAGTATCTACCACTATTATTGCTATGAAAACACTCATCCAACTATCAATACTACTGGACTAATTTGGGACACAACTTTTGTTCAAGAACCATATTTCAAGAGAACTATTTACTAATATATTCTTCTTAAAATCATATGTAAAAATTCTAAGTCACTAATGTCTCATATTTTTGAATCAGCCTTTAACTTATCTTATCCTAATTGAACACAGTACAATGAACATTACTTTGCTTCATTGTTGTTATCAATAGAACATGTTTCCTAACTCCACCTATCTCTTCTATATCTACACAACCATTGTACCAACATATTCAAACTGTCAGTTCCTTCAAAGATATCTTACATCCAGAAACATGTGACTTGTCTGAGACACCAACTTATAACATTCAGCATTTCACTATAGAACCCTTGAAATTACCGAAACCGATTCTACTTTGCCCCGTTAACGCCTAAAAATCGATCAAAATAATAGTTTAAAAAACTTACATGTTGACGACGAGAAACGGCGACGATGAGAAATGGCGAGGAGGAGAAACGACGACGAGCAGAAACGGCGATCGACAGAAATATCCAAAGAGTAACGTGAAACGGCGAGAGATAGAGGAGAATAAAAAGTCGTAGGTTATATTCGATATTTCTGATGGTAATTCAATAAATTTTCGTGAAACTCCGCATTGTTAATTACATTTCCCGCATAAATCCATCGGATATCCGTCAAAAATCCCTCAGACTCCTTAAACACTGTGCATGATCGACAAATAGTCTGCCCATGTTGCAAATACGTTTGGACGGATTTCCGATGGATTTCCGACGGAATTACCAAGGCCGTCGGAAATCCGTCGGATGCCAGAGTCAATATTTCGAAAAAATATTTATATATAGTTAAAGTATAAAAATCAATGTCTATATATTTAAATTGTTTAACTCAACGTGTAGATATGATTCACTACACAAACTATAATCGTCTATATATGATCCAATAAAATATAAATAAAATGGTATAATTATTTTAGATCCAATCGATTATTTATTATCAATTATTTATAATTCTTTTATAATTTATTCTAATTATATTAATCTGAAATGAAGTATTATCAGAAAAATATAATTTATATATAATTATAGTATGGAAAAAAATAAAACATTATTATCACAAACTCACCAATCTGAATTTGTTGAACACTCCAAATTAGTTGAATTTTGGTCGTCAAACTCACCAATCTCTTCTTCTGAATCTTGTAACACGTTGTAATCTTCGTTCGTGGTGTCATCAACAACAAGTTTAACTTCAAGAGAAGTGTTTATGGAACCTAAGTGATGAGGACATCAGGTCGTATGTCTAGCCAGAAGACCAGACTGGCCGACCACGAAGCTTGCCCGAGACAGCCGGACCATCTGGCACGTCTGCCGGCCCAAGCAGTACCACCGGACCCTCGACCAATAGGACCAGACCGATCAGCATTGCCGGCGGAGAGGCCCAAGCTTCTGGCACACTTGGTGGCGACGTGGATGACACTACCAGTCCCCTTGGTGATGCCGCCGACTCCGGGATCAACTTGGCCGGTCCTGAAGGCATTCCGGCCAGTACCTCGCACATTCCAGCCGGTACAGCCGATCCAGCCGAGTGCACGAGCATTTCAACTTCTACACAAGGAAACTCGGACCAGATAAGCTACCAGCTTCAGGACATGCATCTAGAGGAAGTATCCACACCAGTAGTGCCACCAGGAGCAATGACAAGGAGTATATCAAGAGCACTCTTCCACAAGTTCAGCTTATGGATGGACAAGCTCCTAGAGGAAGATCGACTAAGGACAATGGGCCAGAAGTACAACGAAGAGTCCAAAGGCTTCTCAACAATGCAAGGAACTTCAGAGACTTGGGCTTTAGTGGCAAGAGAGGTCAGGGCCCAAAGATTCCTAACCCTACTCCAAGTCGAAGACAAGGAGCAAGGTGTGTGCATGCCACAAGGACGGCCACCTTCCATTTCTTGGTCGTGAGGTAAGTAAGGTAAGTTTCAATTCGAATATATGCCTCTTTCTGCTTTGCGGGGTAGGATGTAGATTGTTTACATTTTTGAGTCAAGAACATTTTAGGAATAGGTCCTTTTTTGGTTATGCACTTTTGTATCTTTTCCATTTGTGCACTTTTGTAAACTTTCCTTTTCTTTATTTGAGTGGACCCTAGAAGGTCAAGCTGTCGAGCATATTAATAAGGCTCCTTCCAGCATTGTAGTTCAACAACCTTTTTGCTAATTAATAAATATCGAATTTTCTTACAAGTTTTCTCTCAAGAATCTTGTGCACTTAGAACCTAGTTGAGACCAGCCCTCCTAGCTCTAAGTTTGTGATTTATCACGAGGTTCATCACCCTTCGTGTGGTTCACTTCACCCTTCCATCAAATACCAACCCAAAAACCCTTATCCAAGAAGTCTAAGGTCGATTTTCTCACCTAACCTTCTCCAAACAGCCCACGCGCATATAAGCCTTGAATCGAGGCTTGTATCAATTTTGGTATCAAAGCTTAAAGCTCTTAAACCAGGTTGTTTCTATCCTTTATCTTGTTTTGTTTCTTGTTATTGCATTAGTTTAAGTTCCATTCAAGAAAATAAAAAAAAAATAGCATCTAAACTCATACCGAGTGCATCTAGATCCTACGTGCATCACTAGGTTCTAGAATCATTCTTGCATTGCTATATTTGACTTTCCTTTTTGTTAGGATCATATTTCCATTATTTTTAAGTTAAATTAAAAAGAAAAGAAAAGAAAATAGGAAAAATACCTAAAGGATTCGAATTGGACAGCTAGCAATAGTTGTCAAGAAAGTTTCCTTTTTTTCAAATCTTCATATTTTCGAATTTCCAATTCTCAGATTTTTTCCTTTTTGCATTTTTTCGAATCCCCTTATTAAAGAAAACCCTCCTAATAATTTAGGAGCAGCATAACTTGTCTTCTATCTTTGTAGTACGCAATGGCGGAAGAAAATAGGGAAGCAACCGAAGCCATGATGGCCATGTTCACCACCCTCCAAACGCAACTCGCATCCATAGGCGATAGGTTGGAGTGCGTGGAGAGGCCTGTGAGATTCCAGGCCATAAGGCACGTGAGAGCTGAGCAAGACCGTCCTAAGGGTCCTGAGCACCTTAGGACACGGCACGAAAAGGAGGAGCCCCAGCCAGATGGAGATGAGGACACACAACCTTATAACTATCACCATAGGCCGAGAGGACGTCCACGTCAACCAGAGGCAGAAGATGATGGCTTCGAGCCATATGGTCTTCACCAGAGACCAATGATGCCTCCAAGACATCATGAGGATGGAGATGAACACGCCTACAACCGGGTAACTCATCCTGATGTTAAGCTAACTCCTCCAAGTTTTGCAGGAAAAGTAGACCCCGAGGCTTACCTAGATTGGGAGAAAAGAATGGATCATATCTTTGATCATTACAACCAACCAGGGTCTAAGAATAAGCTAGCTCATTTGTCTTATTCTGAAAAAATTTGAGATAGAAATTGATACGAGGAGGTTTCCAAGTAATTCAATCTATCTAGAACTGCGTGATGCCATGCATTATGCTTCATTTATAAGCCTTTACTCAATGAGCACTATTTATCAGTTTCGAATAATCATATTAACTTGTCAAGCAACTTGACATGTTCGCACTAAATCGTACATAACTTTTGATTTTGAGCTTAGAATGATACGGATCCAATACCCACGTTAAGCTAGCTCAATTTTCTATATTGTGACAAAATTTGAGAAAGAAATAGATACGAGAAGACGTTCATGTAATCCATTCTATCCCGAACTGCGTGATGCCATGCATTATGCTTCATTTATAAGGCTTTACTCAATGAGCACCATTTATCAGTTTAGAGTAATCATATTAACTAGCCGATCAACTTGATCTGTCCGCACTAAATCGTTTGTAACTTTGGATTTAGAGCTCAGAATGTCACGAATCCAATGGCCACGTTAAGCTAGCTCAATTTTCTATATTGTGACCAAATTTGAGACCAAAAAATATATGAAAAAGCATCCAAGTAATCCAATCTATTCCGAACTGTGTGATGTCATGCATTACACTTCATTTATAAGCGTTTACTCAATGAGCACCACTTAGCAGTTTAGAATAATCATATTAACTGGCCGATCAACTTGACATATCCGCAATTAATCGTCTGTAACTTTTGATTGAGATCTCAGAATTACACGAATCCAGTGCCCACGTTAAGCTAGCTTAATTTTCTATATTTTGACAAAATTTGAGAAAGAAATAGATACGACAAAATGTCCAAGTAATCCAATCTATCCTGAACTGCGTGATGCCATGCATTATGCTTCATTTATAAGCCTTTACTCAACGAGAACCATTTATCAATTTAGAATAATCATATTAACTGGCCGATCAACTTCACATGTCGTAACTAAATAATCCGTAACTTTTTATTTCGAGCTCAGAATGACACGAATCCAATGCCCACGTTAACCTAGCTCAATTTTCTATATTGTAATACAATTTAAAACTAAAACTGTTTCGAAAAATTCTCGGAGAAATCAAATCAATCCAAAACTGCGTAATGTCATGCATTATACTTCATTTATAAGCCTTATACTCAATGGGCACCAATGATCAGTTTAAAATGATCATGTTAATTAGCCGATCAACTTGACATGTCCCACTAAATCGTCTGTAACTTTTATTTAGAGCTCAGAATAACACGAATCCAATGCCCACGTTAATCTAGCTCAATTTCCTATATTGTAATAAAAATTAAAACTAAAATTGCTTCAAAAAATCCTCCAAGTAATCAAATATATCCAAAACTGCATAATGTCATGCATTTTGCTTCATTTATAATCATATTACCTAGTCGATCAACTTGGCATGTCCGTACTAAATTTTCCGTAACTTTTGATTTAGAGCTAAGACTGACACGAATCCAACGCCCACCTTAAGCTAGCTCAATTCTCTATATTGTGACAAAATTTGAGGCAGAAGTAGATATGACAAAGCGACCCAGTAATCCAATCTATCCTGAATTGCGTGATGCCTTGCATTATGCTTTGTTTATAAGCTTTTACTCAATGAACACTAGTTATCAGTTTAGAATAATCATATTCACTGGTCGATCAACTTGGCATGTCCGCACTAAATCGTTCGTAACTTTTGACTTAGAGCTACGAGTGACACGAATCCAATGCCTACGTTAAGCTAATTCAATTCTCAATATTGTGACAAAATTTGAGACAGAAGTAGATATGACAAAGCGTCCAAGTAATCCAATCTATCTTGACCTGCGTGATGCCATGCATTATACTTCATTTATAAGCCTTTACTCAATGAGCACCATTTATCAGTTTAGAATAATCATATTAACTGGTCGATAATTTTGACATGTCACCACTAAATCGTCCGTAACTTTTGATTTAGAGAATGACACTAATCCATTGCCCAGATTAAGCTACCTGAATTTTCTATATTGTAATAAAATTTGAGATAGAAATAGATACGAGAAAGCATCCAAGTAATACATTCTCTCCCGAACGGCGTGACGCCATGTATTATGCTTCATTTATAAGCCTTTACTCAATGAGCACCATTTATTAGGTAAGAATAATCATATTAACTAACCGATCAACTTGACATGTACGGACTAAATCGTATGTAACTTTTGATTTAGAGCTCAAATGACATGAATCCAATGCCTACGTTAAACTACCTCAATTTTCTTAATTCTAAAAAAAAAAACTAAAATTGCTTTGACAAATCCTCCAAGTAATCAAATATTTCCAAAATTGCGTAATGTCATGATTTATGCTTCATTTATAAGACTTTGCTCAATGAGCGCCAATAATCAGTTTAGAATGATCAGTTTAACTGCCCCGTAAACTTGACATGTCGACACTAAATCGTCTGTAAGTTTTGATTTATAGCTCAGAATGACACGAATCTAATGCCCATGTTAAGAAGGCTCAGTTTTCTATATTGTGTCAAAATTTGAGATAGAAATAGATACGACAAAAAGTCCAAGTAATCCAATCTATCCCCAACTACTTGATGCAATGCCTTATGCTTCATTTATACGCCTTTACTCAATGAACACAATTTATCAGTTTAGAATAATCATATTAACTGGCCGATCAACTTGACATGTCCGCACTAAATCATCCGTAACTTTTGATTTTGAGCTTAGAATGAAACAAATCCAATGGCCAAGTTAAGCTAGCTCAATTTTCTATGTTGTGAAAAAATTGGATAAAGAAATAGATACGACAAAGCGTCCATGTAATCAAATATATCCCGTATTGCGTGGTGCCATGCATTATGCTTCAGTTATAAACCTTTACTCATTGAGCACATTTATTAGTTTAGAATAATCATATTAACTAGAAGTTCAACTTGACATGTCAGCATTAAACCGTCCGTAACTTTTGATTTAGAGCTTAGAATGACACAAATCCAATGCCCACGTTAAGCTAGCTTAATTTAATGTATTGTGACAAAATTTGAGATAGAAATAGATATAACAAAATAATCCAATCTATCGTGAACTGCATGATGCCATGCATTATGATTCATTTATAAACCTTTACTTAATGAACACCAATGATCAGTTAGAATGATCATTTTAACTAGCCGATATACTTTACATGTCTGCACTAAATCGTCCATAACTTTTGAGTTATAGCTCAGAATGACACGCATCTAGCTCAATTTCCTATATTGTGATAAAATTTGAGATAGAAATAGATACGACAAGGAGTCCAAGTAATCTAATCTATCCTGAACTGCATGATGCCCATGCATTATGCTTCCTTTATAAGCCTTCACTCAATGAGCATCATTTAGCAGTGTAGAATAATCACATTAACTGGTCGATCAACATGACATGTCTGCACTAAATCGTCCGTAACTTTTGAGTTAGAGCTCATATTGACACGTATCCAATGGCCATGTTAAGCTAGGTCATTTTTCTTATTCTCACAAAATTTGAGATAGAAATTGATACGACGAGGTTACCAAGTAATTCAATCTATCTAGAACTGCGTGATGCCATGCATTATGCTTCATTTATAAGCCTTCACTCAATGAGCACTATTTATCTGTTTAGAATAATCATATTAACTGGTCGAGCAACTTGACATATTCGCACTAAATCGTACATAACTTTTGATTTTGAGCTCAGAATGATACGGATCCAATACCCACGTTAAGCTAGCTCAATTTTCTATATTGTGACAAAATTTGAGAAAGAAATAGATACGAGAAAACGTTCATGTAATCCATTCTATCCCGAACTGCGTGATGCCATGCATTATGCTTCATTTATAAGCCTTTACTCAATCAGCACCATTTATCAGTTTAGAGTAATCATATTAACTAGCCGATCAACTTGACATGTCCGCACTAAATCGTTTGTAACTTTGGATTTAGAGCTCAGAATGTCACAAATCCAACAGCCACGTTAAGCTAGCTCAATTTTCTATATAGTGACCAAATTTGAGACCAACAAATATATGACAAAATATCCAAGTAATCCAATATATTCCGAACTGTGTGATGTCATGCATTATGCTTCATTTATAAGCATTTACTCAATGAGCACCATTTATCAGGTTAGAATAATCATATTAACTAACCGATCAACTTGACATGTACGCACTAAATCGTATGTAACTTTTGATTTAGAGCTCAAATGACATGAATCCAATGCCTACGTTAAACTACCTCCATTTTCTTTATTCTAAAAAAAAATAAAACTAAAATTGCTTCGACAAATCCTTCAAGTAATCAAATATTTCCAAAATTGCGTAATGTCATGATTTATGCTTCATTTATAAGCTTTTGCTCAATGAGCGCCAATAATCAGTTTAGAATGATCAGTTTAACTGCCCCGTAAACTTGACATGTCGACACTAAATCGTTTGTAACTTTTGATTTATAGCTCAGAATGACACGAATCTAATGCCCATGTTAAGAAGGCTCAGTTTTCTATATTGTGTCAAAATTTGAGATAGAAATAGATACGACAAAAAGTCCAAGTAATCCAATCTATCCCCAACTACTTGATGCTATGCCTTATGCTTCATTTATACGCCTTTACTCAATGAACACCATTTATCAGTTTAGAATAATCATATTAACTGGCCGATCAACTTGACATGTCCGCACTAAATCATCCGTAACTTTTGATTTTGAGCTTAGAATGAAACAAATCCAATGGACAAGTTAAGCTAGCTCAATTTTCTATGTTGTGAAAAACTTGGATAAAGAAATAGATACGAAAAAGCGTCCAAGTAATCAAATATATCCCTTATTGCGTGGTGCCATGCATTATGCTTCAGTTATAAACCTTTACTCATTGACACCATTTATTAGTTTAGAATAATCATATTAACTAGAAGATCAACTTGACATGTCAGCATTAAACCGTCCGTAACTTTTGATTTATAGCTTAGAATGACACGAATCCAATGCCCACGTTAAGCTAGCTTAATTTAATGTATTGTGACAAAATTTGAGATAGAAATAGATATAACAAATAATCCAATCTATCGTGAACTGCATGATGCCACGCATTATGATTCATTTAAAAACCTTTACTTAATGAACACCAATGATCAGTTAGAATGATCATTTTAACTAGCCGATATACTTTACATGTATGCACTAAATCATCCATAGCTTTTGATTTATAGCTCAGAATGACACGAATCTAGCTCAATTTCCTATATTGTGATAAAATTTGAGACAGAAATAGATACGACAAGGAGTCCAAGTAATCTAATCTATCCTGAACTGCGTGATGCCCATGCATTATGCTTCCTTTATAAGCCTTCACTCAATGAGCATCATTTATCAGTGTAGAATAATCACATTAACTGGTCGATCAACATGACATGTTTGCACTAAATCGTCCGTAACTTTTGAGTTAGAGCTCATATTGACACGTATCCAATGGCCATGTTAAGCTAGCTCATTTTTCTTATTCCGACAAAATTTGAGATAGAAATTGATACGACGAGATTTCCAAGTAATTCAATCTATCTAGAACTGTGTGATGTCATGCATTATGCTTCATTTATAAGCCTTTACTCAATGAGCACCAATAGTTAGTTTAGAATGATCATTTTAACACTCAATGAGCACCAATAGTTAGGAATCCAATGATTGATTCTGAGCACTAAATCAAAAGCTACAGACGATTTCGTGCGGACATGTCAAGTTGATCGGCCAGTTATTTCTGTGTCAAATTGTGTCACAATATAGAAAATTGAGCTAGCTTAACGTGGACTTTGGATTTGTGTAATTCTGAGCTCTAAATCAAAATTTACGAACGATTTAATGTTGGCATGTCAAGGGTATTGACCAGTTAAAATGATTATTCTTAACTGATCGTTGGTGCCCATTGAGTTGAGCCTTATAAATTAAGCATAATCCATGGAATCACGTAGTCCGGGATGGATTGGATAATTGGACGCTTTGTCATTTCTATTTCTGTCTGAAATTTTGTCACAATATAGAAACTTGAGCTAACTTAATATGGGTATTGGATTCGGGTCATTCTAAGCTCTAAATAAAAATTTATGGACAATTTAGTGAAGACATGTCATGGTTATTGGCCTGTTAATTTGATCATTCTAAAATGATCATTGGTGGTAATTGAGTAATGGCTTATAAATGAAGTATAATGCATGACATCTCACATTTTGAGATATATTGGATTAGTTGGAGGCTTTGTCGTATCTATTTTTGTCTCAAAATTTTTCACAATATAGAAATTGAGCAAGCTTAACCTGGGCAATGGATTCATGTCATTCTGAGCTATAAATCATAAGTTACGGAAAATTTATTGCAGACATGTCATGTTGATCGGCGAGTTAAAATGATCATTCTAAACTGATCATTGATGCTCATTAAGTAAAGGCTTATAAATGAAGCACAATGCATGACATCATGCTGGTTTGGATAGATTGGATAACATGCACTCATTGTCGTACCTATTTCTTTCTCAAATTTTGTCACAATATAGAAACTTGAGCTAGCTTAATGTGGGCATTGGATTCGTGTCATTCTAAGCTGTAAATAACAAGTTATGGACGATTTAGTGCAGACATGTCAAGGTTATCGGCCAGTTAATTTGATCATTCTATACTGATCACTGGTGCTCATTGAGTAAAGGCTTATAAATGAAGCATAATGCACGACATTACGCAGTTTTTGATAGATTTGATTGCTTGGAGGATTTGTCAAAGCAATTTTAGATTTAAATTTTTTCACAATATAGAAAATAAACTAGCTTAACGTGGGCATCGGATTCGTGTCATTCTGAGCTTTAAATCAAAAGGTACAAACGATTTTGTGCAGACATGTCAAGTTGATCTAGTTAATATGATCATTCCAAACTAATCATTGGTGCTCATTGAGTAAAGACTTATAAATGAAGCATAATACATTGCATCACGCAGTTTGGGATAGATTAGATTACATGTATGCTTTGTCATATCTATTTGTATCTCGAATTTGGTCACAATATAGAAAATTGAGGTAGCTTAACGTGGACTTTGGATTCTTGTAATTCTGAGCTCTAAATCAAAAGTTACGAACGATTTAGTGCTGACATGTCAAGGGTATCGACCAGTTAAAATGATCATTATTAACTGATCATTGGTGATCATTGAGTTAAGACTTATAAACTAAGCATAATGCATGGCATCACGTAGTTCGGGATAGATTGGATAATTGGACGCTTTGTCATTTCTATTTCGGTATCAAATTTTTTCACAATATAAAAACTTGTCCTAACTTAATGTGAGTAATGGATTCGTGTCATTCTAATCTCTAAATAAAAAGTTATGGACGATTTAGTGCAGACATGTCAATGTTATCGTCTAGTTAATTTGATCATGCTAAACTGATCGTTGGTGCTCATTTATTAAAGGCTTATAAATGAAGCATGATGCATGACATCACCCATTTTACGATATGTTGGATTACTTGGATGCTTTGTCGTACCTAATTTGGTATCAAACAATTTGTCACAATATAAAAATTGAGCAAACTTAACGTGGGCATTGGATTCCTGTCATTATGAGCTATAAATAAAAGGTTACAGACGATTTAGTGCAGACATCTGAAGTTGATCAGCCATTTAAAATGATCATTTTAAACTGGTCATTGGTGCTCATTGAATAAAGGTTTATAAATAAAGTACAATGCATGGAATCACGTAGTTTGAATAGATTGGATAACTTGGATGCTTTGTCGTATCTATTTCTGTCTCAAATTTTGTCACAATATAGAAAATTGAGCTAGTTTAACGTGGGCATTGGATTTGTGTCATTCGGCGCAATAAATCAAAAGGTACGGACAATTTAGTATAGACATGTCAAGTTGATCAGCCAGCTAAAATGATCTTTCTACACTTATCATTGATTATCATTGTGTAAAGCCTTATAAGTAAAGCACAATGCATATCATTACGCAATTTGGATATATTGGAATATTTGGTTTTTTTGTCATATCTATTTCTGTCTTAATGTTCTGAGTAATAAATCAAACGTTAAGGACGATTTAGTGCATACATGTCAAGTTGATTAGCCAGTTAAAATGATCATTCTACATTTATCTTTGATGATGCACAGTGCATGGCATCACGCAGTTTGGATATATTGGATTATTTGGATGATTTGTCGTATCTATTTCTGTCTCAAAACTTGTCACGATATAGAAAATTAAGCTAGCTTAACATGGGCCATGAATTTGTGTCATTCTAAGCTCTAAAAAAAAGTTACAGACTATTTAGTGCGGACATGACAAGTAGACCGACCAGTTAAAATGATCATTCTTAACTGATCATTGGTGCTCATTGAGTATAGGCTTATGAATGAAGCATAATGCATGGCATCTCATAATTTGGGATATATTGGATAACTTGGACGATTTGTCATATCTATTTCTTTCTAAAATTTTGTCACAATATTGAAACTTCAGCTAGCTTAACGTGGGCATTGGATCTGTGTCATTTTGAGCTCTAAATCAAAAGTTACGGACGATTTAGTGCAGGCATGTCAAGTTGATCGACCAATTATTATGAACATTATAAAGTGATCATTGATGCTCATTGAGTAAAGGCTTATAAATGAAACATAATGCATGGGATCACGCAGTTTGGGATAAATTGTATTACTTGGATGATTTGTCATATATATTTCTGTCTCAAAACTTGTAACAATATAGAAAATTGAGCTCGCTTAACGTGGGATTTGGATTTGTGTCCTGAGTTCTAAATCAAAAATTATGGACGATTTACGGCAAACAAGTCAAGTGGATCGGCTAGTTAAAATGATAATTCTAAATTGATTATTGATGCACAATGCATGGCATCATGCAGTTTTGGATAGATTGTATTACTTGAACGTTTTATATATCTATTTTTTTTATCTCAAAACTTGTCACAATATAGAAAATTGAGCCAGATTAACGTGGACATTGGATTCGTGTAATTCTGAGCTATACATCAAAAGTTACAAAACATTTTCCGCGGGCACGTGGGCATTGGATTGTGTAATTCTGAGCTACATATCAAAAGTTAAAAAACATTTTCCGCGGGCATGTCAAGTTTATTGGCAGTTAAAATGATCATTTTTAACTGATCATTGGTGCTCATTGAGTAGAGGCTTATAAATGAAGGATAATGCTTGGCATCACTTAGATCGAGATAGATTGGATAACTTGGATGCTTTGTCATATTTCTTTCTCCAATTTTGTCACATTATTGAAACTTGAGCTAGCTTAACGTGGTCATTGGATTCGTGTCATTTTGAGCTATAAATAAAAAGTTACGGACGATTTAGTGCAGACTTGTCAAGTTGGTCCAGTAGTTAAAATGATCATTGTAAACTGATCATTATTGCTCATTGATTAAAGGCTTATAAATGAAGCACAATGCATGGCATCACGCAGTTTGGAATACATTATATTAGCTGGATGCTTTGTCGTATCTATTTCTATCTCAAAACTTGTCATATTATAGAAAATTGAGCTAGCTTAACGTGGGCATTAGATTCGTTTAATTCATTGTTATAAATTAAAAGTTACGGACGATTCAATGCAGACATATCAAGTTGATCGACCAGTTAGAATGAACATTCAAAACAGATCATTGATGGTCATTGAGTAAAGGCTTTTAAATGAAGCACAATGCATGACATCACACATTTTTGGTTAGATTGGATCAATTGGACGCTTTGTACCTCTTCTTTCACTTTGTACCTCTTCTTAACTGATCATTGGTGCTTATTGCACTGATGCTTATAAATAAAGCATAATGGAGGGCATCACACAGTTTGGGACAGATTGGTGCAAAAATAATAACTTTTATTTCTTTAATTTTGTATACGTTAATTTTAAATAATTTCAAATAAATATAAAAAGATTTAAGTTACTACCATAATCCCTAATATATTATTTGGTAAATATTTAAAAAAAATAACTTTACTTTGACATGTTATTAAGAAAATAATATGTTGACATCATCAGTACCGTAAATTTCAAATAATATATAAATAAGCTTAACTTATTAGAATAATTATAATATATATCATTGTTATTAATTTGGTTAGAGAATTAATATATTTTATTAAACTAACCAAAAAATACTATTAAATTCGTAAAAAATTATTAATTTTCTTTTCTTAATTTATATATACAAAAAATAATATTAAAAGTTATTTTAAATAAAATTTTTAAAATTATATAAATATTTAATTTGTATTGACTATTAAAATATAATTTACGAATATTTTTCACCACGCATGGCATGGGTATAAATCTTGTATTTATGATAACGTCTATTCGGTATGTTTAGGTATAAATATTACTATCATTTTTCTCATTTCGTAATATTCAATCAATTTTGTAGAATTGTTGGAAAGTGTGACTGTAGCTTTTAATTACGTTTATGAGCCATTAAATTAATCTTTTTGTTTTATCCATTTCCACAGATGTATTTGCTTGGAAAGTAACCAAATTTGTTTATTTTATTTTCCATACGTTTGCTTGCCTGAGTTTCTCTTAATTTATGCGTATTAACTTGTAATTGTAGGTATCCATTTATATATATATATGACACGTAAAGTTAATTATAATTTCTACTATAATGTTTTTATATTTAAAATTCTAAAACCTAATTAATTTTATTTTTTGATTTCGACATGTACAAAATTTTCAATTATAATCCCAACTACGCTGCAAAATTCCATTTAAAGATTGTATTTCAAAGATTTCAAAATATAACGTAAAAGTAGTGTTTTTAACAGAAGAAGAGGGAAATCGCTAGATCCCTCATGGGATCAAAAACAACCTATCACCAAAGTCCCACCTATTCAAATAAAATGGTGCCTGAACCGAGGGGAAGCTCTTCTTCGCAGGGTCAGGGCTGCCGCGCCTTGCCACAGCAGTGGGGCCTACGGTTGGACAGGTGGGACGTATCTGTTGTGAGGCTTGCGGGGAAGCTTGCCTGGATATCGCCGGTGTCTGTTGTCAGGAATGCGCGCGTGTCTCCCTAACCTAAATATCAAGGACTTCAGGTGTTCGGTCGAGCTTGTCATCTAATAACATTTGAATTTCTCTTAGATTCCAAGTTCCCAAAATGGATCCTATCAAATATTTCACATTTTATATGATTATTTCTATTTTAGGTACGGGGAATCCTCCTTAATAGACGAAACATTCCTATTATGTCAATGCCAATTGAATAAATGTTATTAGCTGTGAATTCGAACTTTTTGGTATTTTCCGTTTCTTCGGATGATATGATGGGTCAAGTATTTGTTTCATTGGTTCCAACGGTGGCAGCTGCGGAATCCGCTATTGGGTTGGCCATATTCGTTATAACTTTCCGAGTCCGAGGGAGTATTGATGTAGAATTTATTAATAGCATTCAAGGTTAACCATTCCTCTCCTTTCAGTCGAGACTTCTCCTGGTGGACCTTACAGTCGAGCTCCTTTGGTCCTTCGGACCTCTTCTTTCAGTCGAGTCACTTTGTACCTCTTCTTTCACTTTGTAACTATTCTTAACTGATCATTGGTGCTTATTGCGTTGAGGCTTATAAATGAAGCATAATGGAGGGACAGATTGGATAGCTTGGATACTTTGTCGTATCTATTTCTGTCTCAAATTTTGTAATAATATAGAAAATTGAGCTAGCTTAACGTGTGCACTTGTTTCGTGTCATTCTAACTTATAAATCAAAAGTTATGGACGATTTAGTGCAGACATGTCAAGTTGATAGACCTGATAAAATGATCATTCTAAACTGTTTATTGATGCTTATTGAGTAAAGGCTTACAAATGAAGCACAATGCATGGCATCACACAATTTTGGTTAGATTGGATTACTTGTACACTTTGTCGTATCTATTTCCGTCTCAAATTTTGCGACAATATAGAAACTTGAGTTAGCTTAACGTGGGCATCAGATACATGTCATTTTGAGCTCTAATTCAAAAGACGATTTAGTGCAGATATGTCAAGTTGATCAGTCAGTTAAAATGATCATTTAAGCTGATCATTGATGCTCATTGAGTAAAGGCTTATAAATAAAACACAAAGCATGGCATCATGCAGTTTGGATAGATTGGATTATATGAACGCTTTGTTGTATCTATTTCTGCCTTCATTTTTGACACAATATAGAAATTAAGCTAGCCCAACGAAGGCTTTGGATGCATGTCATTCTGAGCACTAAATCAAAAGTTATGGACAATTTAGTGGGGACATGTCAAGTTGATCGACCAGTTAAAATGATCATTCTTAACTGATTATTGGTGCTCATTGAGTAGAGGCTTATAATTGAAGCATAATGCATGGCAGCACACAGTTTGGGACAGATTGGATAACTTGGATGCTTTGTCATATCTATTTCTTTCTCAAATTTTGTCACAATATTGAAACTTGAGCTAGATTAACGTGGGCATTGGATTCGTGGCATTCTGAGCTCTAAATCAAAAGTTACGGAAGATTTAGTGCATACATGTCTAGTTGATCGAACAAATAAAATGATTATTCTAAACTAATCATTGATGCTCATTGAGTAAAGGCTTATAAATGAAGCATAATGCATGGCATCAGGCAGCCTTGGATAGATTGTATTACTTGGATGCTTTGTCGTATCTATTTCTATCTCAAAACTTGTCACAATATAGAAAATTGAGCTAGCTTAACGTGGGCATTGAATTCGTGTAATTCTGAGTTATATATCAAATGTTATAGACGATTTATTGCAGACATGTCAAGTTGATCGACCAGTTAAAATGATCATTATAAACTGTTCATTGATGCTCATTGTGTAAAGGCATATAAATGAAGCACAATGTATGACATCATGTAGTTTTGGTTAGATTTAATTACTTGGATGCTTTTTCGTATCTATTTCTGTCTCAAATTTTGTCACAATATAGAAACTTGAGCTAGCTTAACGTGGGCATTGGATTCGTGTCATTTTGAGCTCTAACTCAAAAGGACGATTTAGTGTAGGAATGTCAAGTTGATCGACCAGCTAATATGATCATTCTAAACTGATCATTGGTGCTCATTGAGTAAAGACCTATAAATGAAGCATAATGCATGGCATCACACAGTTTAAGATAGATTGTATTGCTGGGATGCTTTGTCGTATCTATTTATCCCTCAAAACTTGTAACAATATAGAAAATTAAACAAGCCTAACGTGGACATTGGATTCGTGTTTTTATGAGAAATAAATAAAAACCTACGGACGATTTGGAGCAGACATGTTAAGTTGATCAGCCAATTAAAATGATAATACTAAACTGATCATTACTGCTCATTGAGTAGAGACTTATAAATTAAGCATAATTCATGACATCACGCAATTTTGGATAGGTTGCATTACTTGGACGCTTTGCGTATCTATTACTGTCTCAAATTTTCTCACACTTTAGAAAATTGAGCTAGCTTAACGTGGGCTATTGATTTGTGTCATTCTAAGCTCTAAATCAAAAGTTATGGACAATTTAGTGCGGACATGTCAAGTTCATCGGCCAGTTAAAATGATCATTCTTAACTGATCATTGGTGCTCATTGATTAGAGGCTTATAAACGAAGCATAATGCATGGCATCACATAGTTCGAGATAGATTGGATGATTTGGACGGTTAGTGGTACCTATTTCTGTCTCAAATTTTATCACATTATCGAAAATTGAGCTAGGTTAACGTGGGCATTGGATTCATGTCCTTTTGAGCTATAAATGAAAAGTTAAGGATGATTTAGTGCAGATATGTCAAGTTGATAAGCTAGTTAAAATGATTATTCTAAGCTCATCATTGATGCTCATTAAGTAAAGGCTTATAAATAAAGCACAATGCATGACATCACGCTGTTTGGATAAATTGGATTATTTGAACGCTTTGTCGTATGTATTTCTGTCTTAATTTTTGTCATGATATAGAAAATTGAGCTATTAACGTGGGCTTTGGATTTGTGCCATTCTGAGCTCTAAATCAAAAGTTACTGACGATTTAGTGCATACATGTCAAGTTGATCAGGTAGTTAAAATGATCATTATAAATGGATCATTGATGCTCATTGAGTAAAGGCTTATAAATAAAAAACAATGCATGGGATCATACAGTTTGGATATATTGGATTATTTGGATGCTTTTTCATATATACTTTTTTCACAATATAGAAAATTAAGCTAGCTTAACGTGGGCTTTGGATTTGTGTCATTCTGATCTCGAAACCAAAAGTTACGGACAATTTAGTGCAGACATGTCAAGTTGATCTGCCACTTGGAATGATCATTCTAAACTTATCATTGATGCTTATTGAGTAAAGGCTTATAAATAAAGCACAGTACATGGCATTACGCAGTTTGGTTAGAGTGGATTATTGGGATGCTTTGTCGTATCTATTTCTGTTTTAAATTTTGTCACAATATAGAAAATTAAACTAGCTTAACGTGGGCTTCTGCTTTGTGTCATTTTGAGCTTAAAATCCAAAGTTACTGACGATTTAGTGCAGAAATGTCAAGTTCATCGGCCAGTTAAAATGATCATTCTTAACTGATCGCTGGTGCTCATTGAGTAGAGGGTTATAAATGAAGCATAATGCATGGCATCATTCAATTTGGGATAGATTGGATAACTTGTATGCTTTGTCATAACTATTTCTTTCTCAAATTTTGTCGCAATATTGAATCTTGAGCTAGCTTAACGTGGGCAATGGATTTGTGTCATTCTGAGCTCTAAATCAAAGGTTACGGACGCTTTAGTGCAGACATGTCATGTTGATCGACCAGTTAATATGATCATTCTAAACTGATCATTGGTGCTCATTGAGTAAAGGCTTATAAATGAACCGTAATGCATGGCAACATGCAGCTTGGGATAGCTTGTATTATTTGGATGCTTTGTCTTATCTATTTTTGTCTCAAAACTTGTCATAATTTAGAAAATTGAGCTAGCTTAACGTGGACATTGGATTCGGGTAATTCTAAGTTATATATCAAAAGTTATGAACGATTTAGTGCAAGCATGACAAGTTGATCGACCAGTTAAAATGATCATTTTTAAATTTATCATTGATGTTCATTGAGTAAATGCTTATAAATGAAGCACAATACATTGCATCACACAGTTTTGGGTAGACTGGATTACTTGAACGATTTGTCGTATCTATTTCTGTATGAAATTTTAAACAGATCATTAATGCGCATTGAGTAAAGGCTAATAAATAAAGCACCATGCATGGCATCACATGGTTTGGATAGATTGGATTATTAGGATGCTTTGTCGTATCTATTTCCATCTTAAATTATGTCACAATATAGAAAATTGACCTAGCTTAACATGGGCATTGGATTCGTGGAATTCCGAGCTATAAATTAAAAGTTACAGACGATTTAGTGCAGACAAGTCAAGTTGATCAGCTAGTTAATATGATCATTCTAAACAGATCATTGGTGCTCATTGAGTAAAGGCTTATAAATGAAGAATAATGCATCGCATTACACAGTTTTTGATAGATTTGATTACTGGGAGAATTTATTGTAGCAATTTTAGTCTTAAATTTAATCACAATATATAAAATTGAGCTAGTTTAATGTGGGCTTTGGATTTGTGTCATTCTGAGCTATAAAATCAAAAGTTATGGACGATTTACTGCAAACATGTCAGGTGGATCGGCCAGTTAAAATGATCATTCTAAATTGATTATTGATTCTCATTGAGTAAAGGTTAGCATCACACAGTTTGGATAGATTGGATTACTTGGACGCTTTGTGGTATCTATTTATGTGTCAAATTTTGTCAGAATATAGAAAATTGAGCGAGATTAACGTGGGCATTGGATTCTTATCATTCTCAGCAATAAATCAAAAGTTACGGATGATTTAGTTAGATATGTCAAGTTGATCAGCCAATTAAAATGATCTTTTTATACGGATCATTGATGCTCATTGAGTAAAGGCTTATAAATGAAGCACAATGCATGGCATCACGTAGTTTTGGATAGATTGAATTAATTGGACACTTTGTCATATCTAGTTCTGCCTCAAATTTTGTAACAATATAGAAAATTGAGCTAGGTTAACATGGGCTTTGGATTTGTGTCATTCGGAACTCTAAATCAAAAGTTACGAACGATTTAGTACGGACATGTCAAGTTGATAGGTAGATAAATGATCATTCTTAACTTATCATTGGTGCTGATTAGGTAAAGGCTTATAAATAAAGCAGAGTACATGGCATCACGCAGTTTGGATAAATGGGATTATTTGGACGCTTTGTCGTATCTTTTTTCGGTCTTAAATTTTGTCATAATATAGAAAATTAAGCAAGCTTAACGTGGGCTTTGGATTTGTGTCGTTCTAAGCTCAAAATCAAAAGTTACAAACGATTTAGTGCTGAAATGTCAAATTGATCGGCCTGTTAAAATGATCATTGGTGGTCATTGATTAGAAGCTTATAAATGAATTATAATGCATGGTATCGCGTACTTTGGATAGATGGGATAACCTGGATGCTTTATCGTATCTGTTTGGCTCTCAAAAAATTTCACAATATAGAAAATTGAGCTAGCTTAACGTGAGCATTGGATTCGTGTCATTCTGAGCTATAATTCAAAAGTTACAGACGACTTAATGCAGACATGTCAAGTTGATCGGCCAATTAAAATGATCATTCTAAACTGATCACTGGTGCTCATTGAGTAAAGACTTATAAATGAAACACAATGCATGGCATCATGCATTTTGGGTAAGATTGGATTATTTGGATACTTTGTCGTATCTATTTCGGTCTCCAAATTTGTCATAATATAGAAAATTGAGCTAGCTTAACGTGGGCATCGGATTCGTGTCATTCTGAGATATAAATCAAAAGTTATGGACGATTTAGTGCAGACATTTCAAGTTGATTGGCCAGTTAAAATTATCATTCTAAACTGATCATCGATGCTCATTGAGTAAAGGCTAATAAATGAAGCACAATTCATGGCATGACGCTGTTTTGGACAGATTGGATTACTTTTATACTTTGTCGAATCTATTTGTGTCTCAAATTTTGTCACAATATAGAAAATTGAGCTTGCTTAATGTGGGCATTGGATTCATGTCATTCTGAGTTATAAATCAAAAGTTACAAACGATTTAGTGCAAACATGTCAAGTTGATTGGCCAGTTAAAATTATCATTCTAAACTGATCACAGATGCTCATTGAGTAAATGCTTATAAATGAAGCATTATGCATGGCATTAAACAGTTTTGGATAGATTGGATTACTTGGATGCTTTGTCGTATCCATTTTGTCTCAAATTTTGTTACAATATAGAAAATTGAGCTAGCTTAACGTGGGCTTTGGATTTGTGTCATTCTAACCCGTAAATCCAAAGTTACGGATGATTTAGTGCAGATATGTCAAGTTGATCGGCTAGTTAAAATGATCATTCTAAACTGATCATTGATGGTAATTGAGTAAAGGCTTATAAATGAAGCACAATGCATCACATCACGCATTTTTTGATAGATTTGATTACTTGGAGGATTTCTCGAACCAGTTTTAGTCTTAAATTTTATCACAATATAGAAAATTGAGCTAGCTTAATGTGGGTTTTGGATTTGTGTCATTCCGAGGTATAAATCAAAAGTTAAGGAGGATTTAGTGTAGACATGTCAGGTTGATCGGCCAGTTAAAATGATCATTCTAAACTGATCATTGATGCTCATTGAGTAAAGGCTTATAACTGAAGCACAATGCATGGCATCCCACAGTTTTGGATAGATTGGATTACTTGAACGCTTTGTCGTACCCATTTTGTCTCAAATTTTGTAACAATATAGAAAATTGAGCTAGCTTTACATGGGCTTTGGATTTCTGTCATTCTAACCTCTAAATACAAAATTACGGACGATTTAGTGCAGATATGTCAAGTTAATCGGCTAGTTAAAATGATCACTCTAAACTGATCATTGATGGTTATTGAGTATACGCTTATAAGTGAAGCACAATGCATCACATCACGCAGGTTTTGATATATTCGATTACTTGGAGGATTTCTCGATGCAGTTTTAGTCTAAAATTTTATCACAATATAGAAAATTGAGCTATATTAACGTGGGCTTTGGATTTGTGTCATTTCGAAGTATAAATCAAAAGTTATGGACGATTTGGTGCAGACATGTCAAATTGATCGGCTAGTTGAAATGATCATTCTTGACTGATCATCATGCTCATTGACTAAAGACTTATAAATGAAGCACAATGCATGTCATCACGCAGTTCGTGATAGATTGGATAACTAGGACGCTTTGTCGTATCTTTTTCTATCTCAAATTTTGTCACAATGTAGAAAATTAGGCTAGCTTAACTTGGGCTTTGGATTTGGGTCATTTTAAGCTCTAAATAAACAGTTACGGACGATTTAGTGCGGACATGTCAAGTTGATCAGCCAGTTAAAATGATCATTCTTAACTGATCATTGGTGCTCATTGAGAAGAGACTTGTTAATGAATTAAATCGCATTGCCTGACGAAGTGTTGGACAGATTGGATAACTTGGACGCTTTGTCGAATCTATTTCTATCTCAAACTTTATCACAATATAGAAAATTGAGATAGCTTAACGTGGGCTTCGGATTTCTATCATTCCGAACTTTAAATAAAAAATTACGGACAATTTAGTGTGGACATATCAAATTGAACAGCCAGTTAAAATGATAATTCTTAACTGATCATTGGTGCTCATTGAGTAGAGCCTTATAAATGAAGCAAAATGCATGGCATGACCCAGTTTGTGATAGATTGGATTACTTGGACGCTTTGTCAAACCTATTTCTGTCTCAAATTTTGTCATAATATAGAAAATTGAGCTACCTTAACGTGTGTTTTGGATTTGTGTCATTCTGACCTCTAAATCCAAAGTTATGGACGATTTAGTGTAGACATGTCAAATTGATCGGCCAGTTAAAATGATCATTCTAAACTGATCATTGATGCTCATTAAGTAAAGGCTTTCTAATGAAGCACAATGCATGGCATGACGCAGTTTTGAATATATTGGAATACTTGGACGCTTTGTCGAATCTATTTTTTCTCAAATTTTGTCACAATATTGAAAATTGCGCAAGCATAACGCGGGCAATGGATTCGTGTCAATCTGAGCTATAAATCAAGTGTTACATACGATTTAGTGCAGACATGTCAAGTTGATTGGCTAGTTAAAATGATCCATTCTAAATTCATCATTGATGCTCATTGAGTAAAGGCTTATAAATGGAGCACAATGCATGGGATCATGCTGCTTTGGATCGATTGGATTACTTGGAAACTTTTGCGTATCAATTTATGTCTCAAATTTTGTCACAATATAGAAAATTGAGCTAGCTTAACATGGGCATTGAATTCGTGTCATTCTGAACTATAAATCAAAAGTTACTGACGATAGAGTGCAGACATGTCAAGTTGATCGCCTAGTTAAAATGATCATTCTAAACTGATCATTGATGCTCATTGATTAAAGGTTTATAAATGAAACACAATGCATGACATCATGCAGTTTTTGATAGATTTGATTACTTGGAGGATTTCTCGAAGCACTTTAAGTCTTAAATTTTATCACAATATAGAAAACTGAGCTAAGTTAACGTGAACTTGTGATTTGTGTCATTCCGAGCTATAAATCAAAAGTTAAGGAGGATTTAGTGCAGACATTTCACGTTGATCGGGCCGTTAAAATGATCATTCTAAACTAATCATTGTTGCTCATTTAGTAAAGGCTTATAAATGAAGCACAATGCATGGCATCCCACAGTTTTGAATAGATTGGATTACTTGAACGCTTTGTCGTATCCATTTTGTCTCAAATTTTGTAACAATATAGAAATTGAGCTAGCTTTACATGGGCTTTGGATTTCTGTGATTCTAACCTCTAAATCCAAAGGCACGGATGATTTAGTGCAGATATGTCAAGTTGATCGGCTAGTTAAAATGATCATTATAAACTGATCATTGATGGTTATTGAGTATACGCTTATAAGTGAAGCACAATGCATCACATCACGCAGATTTTGATATATTTGATTACTTGGAGGATTTCTCAAAGCAGTTTTAGTCTTAAATTTTATCACAATATAGAAAATTGAGCTAGATTAACGTGGGCTTTGGATTTGTGTCATTTTGAGGTATAAATCAAAAGTTACAGACGATTTGGTGCGGACATGTCAAGTTGATCGGCTAGTTGAAATGATCATTCTTAACTGATCATTCATGCTCATTGAGTAAAGACTTATAAATGAAGCACAATGCATGTCATCACGAAGTTCCTGATAGATTGGATAACTAGGACGCTTTGTCGTATCTTTTTCTATCTCAAATTTTGTCACAATGTAGAAAATTAGGCTAGCTTAACGTGGGCTTTTGATTTGGGTCATTTTAAGCTCTAAATAAATTGTTACACACGATTTAGTGTGAACATGTCAAGTTGATCGGCCAGTTAAAATGATCATTCTTAACTGATCATTGATGCTCATTGAGAAGAAACTTGTAAATGAAGTAAATCGCATGGCCTGAGGAAGTGTTGGACAGATTGGATAACTTGGACGCTTTGTCGTATCTTTTTTTTATTTCAAATATTGTCACAATATAGAAAATTGAGATAAATTAACGTGGGCTTTTGATTTTGGTCATTTTGAACTCTAAATAAACAGTAACGGATGATTTAGTGCGGACATGTCAAGTTGATCGGCCAGCTAAAACGATCATTCTTAACTTATCCTTGGTGCTCATTGAGAAGACATTTGGAAATGAAGCAAATCACATGGCCTGACGAAGTGTTGGACATATTGGATAACTTGGACGCTTTGTCGAATCTATTTCTGTCTCAAACTTTATCACAATATAGAAAATTGAGCTAGCTTAACGTGGGCTTCAGATTTCTATCATTCTGAACTCTAAATCAAAAAGTATAGACAATTTAGTGTGGACATGTCAAGTTGAACAGCCAGTTAAAATGATCATTCTTAACTGATCATTGGTACTCATTGAGTAGATGCTTATAAATTAAGCAAAATGCATGGCATGAAGAAGTTTTGGATAGATTGGATTACTTGGACGCTTTGTCGAATCTATTTCTATATAAAATTTTATCACCATATAGAAAATTGAGGTAGCTTAACGTGGGCTTTGGATTTATGTCATTCTGAGCTCTAAATAAAAAGTTACAGAAAATTCAGTGCGGATATGTCAAGGTGATCGGTGAGTTAAAATGATAATTCTTAACTGATCATTGGTGCTCATTGAGTAGAGCCTTATAAATGAAGCAAAATGCAAGGCATGACGCTGTTTTGGATAGATTTGATTACTTGGACGCTTTGTCAAACCTATTTCTGCTTCAAATTTTGTCACAATATAGAAAGTTGAGGTAGTTTAACGTGGGTTTTGGATTTGGGTCATTCTGACCTCTAAATCCAAAGTTATGGACGATTTATTGTAGACATGTCAAATTGATCGGCCAGTTAAATTGATCATTCTAAACTGATCATTGATGCTCATTAAGTAAAGGCTTTCTAATGAAGCACAATGCATGGCATGACGCAGTTTTGAATAGATTGGAATACTTGAAAGCTTTGTAGAATCTATTTTGTTTCAAATTTTGTCACATTATAGAAAATTGTGCTAGCATAACGTGGGCAATGGATTCGTGTCATTCTGAGCTATAAATCAAGTGTAATAGACGATTTAGTCCAGACATGTCAAGTTGATCGACTAGTTAAAATGACCCATTCTAAACTCATCATAGATGCTCATTGAGTAAAGGCTTATAAATGGAGCACAATGCATAGGATCATGCTGTTTTGGATTGATTGGATTACTTGGACACTTTTTTGATCTATTTATGTCTCAAATTTTGTCACAATATAGAAAATTGAGCTAGCTTAACATGGGCATTGAATTCGTATCATTCTGAACTATAAATCAAAAGTTATGGACGATATAATGCTGACATGTCAAGTTGATCGCCCAGTTAAAATGATCATTCTAAACTGATCATTGATGCTCATTGAGTAAAGGCTTATAAATGACTCACAATGCCTGACATCACACGGTTTTTGATAGATTTGATTACTTGGAGTACTTCTTGAAGCACTTTAAGTTTTAAATTTTATCACAATATAGAAAACCGAGCTAGGTTAACGTGGACTTGTGATTTGTGTCATTCCGAGCTATAAATCAAAAGTTAAGGAGGATTTATTGCAAACATGTCAGGTTGATCGGCCAGTTAAAATGATCATTCTAAACTAATCATTGATGCTCATTGAGTAAAGGCTTATAAATGAAGCACAATGCATGGCACCACACAGTTTTGGATAGATTGGATTACTTGGACGCTTTGTCGTATCCATTTTGTCTCAAAGTTTTTCACAATAAAGAAAATTGAGGTAGCTTAACGTGGGCTTTTGGATTTCTGTCATTCTATCCTCTAAATCCAAAATGACGGACGATTTAGTGTAGATATGTCAAGTTGATTGGCCAGTTAAAATGATTATTCTAAACTGATCATCGATGGTCATTGAGTAAAGGCTTATAAATCACAATGCATCACATCACGTAGGTTTTGATAGATTTGATTACTTGGAGGATTTCTAGAAGCAGTTTTAGTCTTAAATTTTATCACAATATAGAAAATCGAGCTAGCTTAACGTGGGCTTTGGATTGGTGTCATTCCGAGGTATAAATCAAAAGTTACGGACGATTTGGTGCAGACATGTCAAGTTTATCGGCTAGTTGAAATGTTCATTCTTAACTGATCATTGATGCTCATTGAGTAAAGACTTATAAATGAAGCACAATGCATGTCATCACGCAGTTCGGGATAGATTGGATAACTAGGACGATTTGTCGTATCTTTTTCTATCTCAAATTTTGTCACAATATAGAAAATTAGGCTAACCTAACGTGGGCTTTGGATTTGGGTCATTTTAAGCTCTAAATAAACAGTTACGGACGATTTAGTGTGGACATGTCAAGTTGATCGACCAGTTAAAATGATCATTCTTAACTGATCATTGGTGCTCATTGAGAAGAGACTTGTAAAAGAAGCAAAATGCATGGCATGCCATAGTGTTGGACAGATTGGATAACATGGATGTTTTGTCGAATCTATTTTGGTCTCAAGCTTTATCAAAATATAGAAAATTGAGCTAGCTTAACGTAGGCTTTAGATTTCTGTCATTCTGAACACTAAATCAAAAATTACGGGCAATTTAGTGTGGAAATGTCAAGTTGAACAGCCAGTTAAAATGATGATTCTTAACTGATCACTGGTGCTCATTGAGTGGATGCTTATAAATGAAGCACAATGCATGGCATGACAGTGTTTTGGATAGATTGGATTACTTGGACATTTTGTCGAATCTATTTATATCTCAAATTTTATCACAATATAGAAAATTGAGGTAGCTTAACGTGAACTTTGGATTTCAGTCATTCTGAGCTCTAAATAAAAAGTTACGGACAATTTAGTGCGGAAATGTCAAGTTTATCGGCGAGTTAAAATGATCATTCTTAACTGATCATTGGTGCTCATTGAGTAGAGCCTTATAAATGAAGCAAAATGCATGGCATGACGCCGTTATGGATAGATTGGATTACTTGGACGCTTTGTCAAACCTTTTTCTGTCTCAAATTTTGTCACAATATTGAAAATTGAGCTAGCTTAACATGGGTTTTGGATTTGTGTCATTCTGACCTCTAAATCCAAAGTTATGAACGATTTATTGTACACATGTCAAATTGATCGGCGAGTTAAAATAATCATTCTAAATTAATCATTGATGCTGATTAAGTAAAGGCTTTCTAATGAAGCACAATGCATGGCATGACGCAGGTTTGGATAGATTGGAATAGTTGGACGCTTTGTCGAATCTATTTTGTCTCAAATTTTGTCACAATATAGAAAATTGAGCTAGCTTAACGTGAGCAATGGATTCGTGTCATTCTAAGATACAAATCAAATGTTACAAACAATTTATTGCAAACATGTCAAGTTGATTGGATAGTTAAAATGATGCATTTTAAACTGATCATTGATGATCATTTAGTAAAGGCTTATAAATGGAGCACAACGCATGGCATCATGCAGTTTTGGATCTATTTGATTACTTGGACACTTTTTGTATCTATTTATGCCTCAAATTTTGTCACAATATAGAAAATTGAGCTAGCTTAACGTGGGCATTGGATTCATATCATTCAGAACTATAAATCAATAGTTACGAACGATATAGTGCATACATGTCAAATTGATCGGCCACTTAAAGTGATCATTCTAAATTGTTCATTGATTCTCATTAAGTAAAGGCATATAAATGAAGCACAATGCATGACATTACGCAGTTTTTGATAGATTTGATTACTTGGAGGATTTCTCGAAGTGCTTTAAGTCTTAAATTTTATCACAATATAGAAAATTGAGCTAGGTTGACATGGGCTTGTGATTTGTGTCATTCCGATCTATAAAACAAAGTTACGGATGATTTTGTGAGGACATGTCAAGTTGGTCGGCTAGTTGAAATGATCATTCTTAACTGATCGCTGATGTTCATTGAGTAAAAAATTATAAATGAAGCACAATGCATGTGATGACACAGTTTTGGATAGATTGGATTACTTGGACCCTTTGTCGAATCGATTTTTGTCACAAATTTTGTCACAATTTAGAAAATTGATCTTGCTTAACGTGAACTTTGGATTTGTGTCATTCTGACCTGTAAATCAAAAGTTACGGATGATTTGGTACACATATGTCAAGTTGATTGGCCAGTTAAAATGATCATTCTAAACTGATCATTGATGCTCATTGAGTAAAGGCTTATTAATGAAACACAATGCATGGCATGACGCAATTTTCGGTAGATCGACCTGCGTGATGCCATGCATTATGCTTCATTTATAAGCCTCAACTCAATAAGTACCAATGATCATTTTAACAGGCCGTTCAACTTGACATGTCCGCACAAAATCGTCCGTAACTTTTGATTTATAGTTCAGAATGACACAAATCTAATGCCTACGTTAATCTAGCTCAATGTTCTATATTGTGACAAAATGAGAGATAGAAATATATACGACAAAGCCTACAAATAATCAAATCTATCCAAAACTGCGTGATGTCATGCATTATACTTTATTTATATGCCTTTACTCATTGTGCACCAATGATCAGTTTACAATGATCAAATTAAGTGGCCGATAACCTTGACATGTTTGCACTAAATCTTCCCTAAATTTTGATTTAGAGCTCAGAATAATATGAAACTAATGCCCAAGTTAAGCTAGCTCAAGTTTCAATATTGTGAAAAATTTTGAGGCAGAAATAGATACAACAAACCTCCAAGTTATCCAATATATCCCGAACTACCTGATGCCATGCATTATGCTTCATTTATTAGCCTCAACACAATAACCACCAATGATCAATTTATAATGAGCATCTTAATTGGCCGATCAACTTGACATGTTTACACTTAATCGTCCCTAACTTGTGATTTAGAGCTAAGAATGACACGAAACCGATGCCCACGTTAAGCAAGCTCAAGTTTCTTTATTATGATAAAATTTGATACAGAAATAGATACGAGAAAGCGTCCAAGTAATCAAATCTATCCAAAACTGCTTGATGTCATTCATTATACCTCATTTATAAGCCTCAACTCAATAAGCACCAATGATTGGTTTAAAATGATCATCATAACTGGCCGATCAACTTGACATGTTTACACTTAATCGTACATAATTTTTGATTTAGAGATCAGAATAATGCCCACGTTAAGCTAGCTGAAGTTTCTTTATTGTGACAAAATTTGAGACATAAATAGATACAAGAAAAGGTCCAAGTAATCCAATCTATCCAAAACTACGTGATGTCATGCATTGTGCTTCATTATAGGTCTTTACTAAATGAGCATCAATGATCCGTTTAAAATGATCATTTGAACTGGCCAATCAAATTGACATTTATGCACCAGATTGTCCGTAACTTTTGATTTAGAGCTCAGAATGACATGAATCCGGTGCCCATGTTAAGCTAGCTCAATTTTCTATAGTGTTATAAAATTTAAGACTACATTTGTTTCAAAAAATCCTCCAAGTAATCAATTCTATCAAAAATTGCATAATGTCGTGCATGATCCTTCATTTATAAGCCTTTACTCCTTGAGCAACAATGATCATTTTAGAATTATCAAATTAGCTGGTTGATAACCATGACATGTTTGCACTAAATCGTCCGTATTTTTTTGATTTAGAGCTCAGAATGAAACGAATCCATAGCCCATGTTAAGCTAGCTCAAGTTTCTATATTGTAAAAAATTTTGAAACAAAAATAGATACGACAAAGCGTCCAAGCTATCAAATCTGTATCAAACTACGTGATGCCATGCATTATGCTTCATTTATATGCCTCAACTCAATAAGCACCACTAATCAGTTAAGAATGATCATTTTAACTGGACGATCAACTTGACATGTTCGTAATAAATCGTCCATAACTTTTGATTTATAGTTCAGAATTACACGAATCCAATGCACACGTTAAGCTAGCTCAATTTTTTTATATTGTGATAAAATTAGAGATAGAACTAGATATGATAAAGCGTCCAAGTAATCAAATCTATCCAAAATTGCGTGATGTTATGCATTTTGCTTCATTTATAAGCCGTTACTCATTGTGCACGAATGATCAGTTTAGAATGATCAAATTAACTGGTCGTAACTTTGAAATGTTTGCACTAAATCGTCCCTACCTTTTGATTTAGAGCTCAGAATGACACGAAACGAATGCCCACGTTAAGCTAGCTCCAGTTTCTATATTGTGACAAATTTTGAGGCAGAAATAGATACAACAAACCTCCAAGTTATCCAATATATCCCGAACTACGTGGTTCTATACATTATACTTCATATATAAGCCTCAACTCAATAAGCACCAATGATCAGTTAAGAATGATCATTTTAACTAGTTGATCAACTTGACATGACCACACTAAAATGTCCGTAATTTTTTTTATAGTTCAGAATGACACAAATCTAATGCCCACATTAAGTTAGCTCTATTTTCTATATTGTGACAAAATCAAAGATAGAACTAGATACGACAAAGCGTCCAAGTAATCAAATCTATTCAAAACTGCGTGACCTCATGTATTATGCTTGAATTATAAGCCTTTACTCGTTGTGCACCAATGATTAGTTTAGAATGATCAAATTAACTGGCCGATAACCTTGACATGTTTGCACTAAATTGTCCCTAACTTTTGATTTATAGCTCAGAATGACACAAAACCAATGCCCACATTAAGCTAGCTCAAGTTTCTGTATTGTGACAAATTTTGAGGCAGAAACCTCCAAGTTATCCAATATATCCCGAACTACGTGGTGCCATACATTATGTTTCATTTATAAGCCTCAACTCAATAAGCACCAATGATCAGTTAAGAATGATCATCTTAATTGGCCGATCAACTTGACATGTTTACACTTAATCGTCCCTAACTTAAGATTTAGAGCACAGAATGACACGAAACCAATGCCCACGTTAAGCTTGCTCAAGTTTCTTTATTGTGACAAAATTTTAGGCAGAAATAGATACGAGAAAGGGTCCAAGTAATCCAAACTATCCAAAACTACGTAATGCCATGCATTGTGTTTCATTTATAAGCCTTTACTCAATGAGCATCAATGATCAATTTAGAATGATCATTTAAACTGGCCAATATTCTTGACATGTATGCACTAGATAGTCCGTAACTTTTGATTAGAGCTGAGAATGACACAAATCCGGTGCCCACGTTAAGCTAGCTCAATTTTTTATATTGTGATAAATTAAGACTTAAATTGCATCTAAAAATACTCCAAGCAACTAAATCTATCAAAACTGCGTAATATCGTGCATGATGCTTCATTTATTTGCCTTTACTCAATGAGCAGCAGTGATCAGTTTAGAATGATCAAATTAGCTGGTTGATAACCATGACATGTTTGCACTAAATCATCTGTAACTTTTGATTTAAAGCTCAGAATGACACGAATCTAGTGTCCACGTTAAGCTAGCTAAAGTTTCTATATTGTGACAAATTTGAGATAGAAATAGATACAACAAAGCATCCAAGTTATCCAATCTGTCCCGAACTGCGTGATACCATGCATTATGCTTCATTTATAAGCATCAACTCAATAAGCACCAATGATCAGTTAAGAATGATCATTTTAACTGGCCGTTCAACTTGACATGTCCGCACAAAATCGTCCGTAACTTTTGATTTATAGTTTAGAATGACATAAATCTAATGCCCACGTTAAGCTAGCTCAATTTTCTATAATGTGACAAAATGAGAGATAGAAATAGATACGACAAAGCGTCCAAGTAATCAAATCTATCCAAAGTTGCGTGATGTCATACATTATGCTTCATTTATAAGCCTTACTCATTGTGCACCAATGATCAGTTTAGAATGATCAAATAAACTGGCCGATAACCTTGACATGTTTGCACTAAATCGTCCCTAACTTTTGATTTAGTGCTCAGAATGACACGAAACCAATGCCCACGTTAAGCTAGCTCAAGTTTCTATATTGTGACACATTTTGAGGCAGAAATAGATACAACAAAGCTCCAAGTTATCCAATGTATCCCGAACTACCTGATGCCATCCATTATTCTTCATTTATTAGCCTCAACTCAATAAGCACCAATGATCAATTTAAAATGATCATCTTAACTTGCCGATCAACTTGACATGTTTACACTTAATCGTCCCTAACTTTTAATTTAGAGCTCATGATGACACGAAACCAATGCCTACGTTAAGCTAGCTCATGTTTCTATATTGTGATAAAATTTGAGACTGAAATAGATACGAGAAAGTGTCCAAGTAATCCTGTCTATCCAAACTGCTTGATGTCATTCACTATGCTTAATTTATAAGCCTCAACTCAATAAGCACCAATGATCAGTTTAGAAAGATCATCTTAACTGGCCGATCAACTTGACATGTTTACACTTCATCGTCCCTAACGTTTGATTTAGAGCTCAGAATGACACGAAACCAATGCCCACGTTAAGCTAGCTCAAGCTTCTTTATTGTGACAAAATTTTAGACAGAAATAGATACGAGAAAACGTCCAAGTATTCCAATCTATCCAAAACTACGTGATGCCATGCATTGTGCTTCATTTGTAAGCCTTTACTCAATGAGCATCAATGATCAGTTTAGAATGATAATTTCAACTGGCCAATCAACTTGACATTTCTGCACTAGATTGTCCGTAACTTTTGATTTAGAGCTCAGAATGACATGATTCCGGTGCCCACGTTAAGCTAACTCAATTTTTTTTTATTGTGATAAAATTTAAGACTACATTTGCTTCGAAAAATCCTCCAAGTAATCAAATCTATCAAAAATTGCGTAATGTCGTGCATGATGTTTCATTTATAAGCCTTTAGTCCTTGAACAACAGTGATTAGTTTAGAATTATCAAATTAGTTGGTCGATAACCATGACATGTTTGTACTAAATCGTCCATAATTGTTTTTAGAGCTCAAAATGACACGAATCCAGTGCCCACGTTAATCTAGCCCAAGTTTCTATATTGTGACAAATTTTGAAACAGAAATAGATACGACAAAGCGTACAAGCTATCCAATCTGTCTCAAACTACGTGATGCCATGCATTATGCTTCATTTGTATGCATCAGTTAAATAAGCACCAATTATCACTTAAGAATGATCATTTTAACAGGCCGATCAACTTGATATGTTCGCACAAAATCGTCCGTAACTTTTGATTTATAGTTCAGAATGACACGAATCCAATGCCCATGTTAAGCTAGCTTAATTGTCTATATTGTGACAAAATTAGAGATAGAAACAGGTACAACAAAGCATCTAAGTTATCTAATCTATCCCAAACAGCGTGATGCCATGCATTATTCTTCATTTATAAGCCTCAACTCAATAACCACCAATGATCAGTTAAGAATGATCGTTTTAACTGGCCGATCAACTTGACATGTTCGCAGAAAATCGTCCATAAGTTTTGATTTATAGTTCAGAATCACACAATCCAATGCTCATGTTAAGCTAGCTCAATTTTCTATATTGTGACAAAATTAGAGATAGAACTAGATATGAGAAAGTGTCCAAGTAATCAAATCTATCCAAAACAGCGTGATGTCATGCATTTTACTTCATTTATAAGCCTTTACTCATTGTGCACCAGTGATCAGTTTAGAATGATCAAATTAACTGGCCGAATCCTTGACATGTTTGCACTAAATCGTCCCTAACTTTTGATTTAGAGCTCAGAATGACACGAAACCAATGCCCACGTTAAGCTAGCTCTAGTTTCTATATTGTGACAAGTTTTGAGGCAGAAATAGATACAACAAACCTCCAAGTTATCTAATATATCCCGAACTACGTGGTGCCATACATTATGCTTCATTTATAAGTCTCAACTCAATAACCACCAATGATCAGTTAAGAATGATCATTTTAACTAGCCGATCAACTTGACATGACCGCACTAAATCGTCCGTAACTTTTGATATACAGTTCAGAATGACACAAACCTAATGCCCACATAATGTTAGCTCAATTTTCTATATCGTGACAAAATCAAAGATAGAACTAGATACGACAAAGTTTCCAAGTAATCAAATCTATTCAAAACTGCGTGATATCATGCATTATGCTTCATTTATAAGCCTTTCCTCATTTTGCACTAATGATTAGTTTGACATGTTTGAACTAAATCGTCCCAAACTTTGGATTTATAGCTCAGAATGACACAAAACCAATGCCCACATTAAGCTAGCTCAAGTTTCTTTATTAAGGGAAAATTTGAGGCAGAAATAGATATGAGAAAATGTCCAAATAATCCAATCTACCCAAAACTACATGATGCCATGCATTGTGTTTTATTTATAAGCATTTACTAAATGAGCATCAATGATCAGTTTAAAATGATCATTTGAACTGGCCAATATTCTTGACATGTATGCACTAGATTGTCTGTAACTTTTGATTAGAGCTCAAAATGACACGAATCCGGTGGCCACGTTAAGCTAGCTCAAATTTCTATATTGTGATAATTAAGACTAAAATTGCTTTGAAAAATCCTCCAAGTAATCAAATCTATCAAAAACTGCGTAATATCGTGCATGATGCTTCATTTATAAGCCTTTACTCAATGAGAACCAGTGATCAGTTTAGATTGATCAAATTAGCTGGTCGATAACCATGACATGTTTGCACTAAATCGTCCCTAAGTTTTGATTTAGAGCTCAAAATGACACGAATCCAGTGCCCACTTTAAGCTAGGTCAAGTATATATATTGTGACAAATTTTGAGACAGAAATTGATACAACAAAGCGTCCAAGTTATATATTCAATCTATCCCGAACTACGTGATGCCATGCATTATGCGTCATTTATAAGCATCAAGTCAATAAGCACCAATGATCAGTTAAGAATGATCATTTTAACTAGCCGATCAACTTGACATGTTGGCACTAAATCGTCCGTAAATTTTGATTTAAAGCTTAGAATGACATGAATCCAATGCCGACGTTAAACTAGCTCAATTTTCTAGATTGTTACAAATTTTGAGACAGAAATAGATACGCCAAAGCATCCAAGTAATTCAATCTATCCCAAAATGCGTGATGACATGCATTATGCTTCATTTATTAGCCTTTACTCAATGAGCACCAATGATCAGTTTATAATGATAATATTAACTGGCCGATAAACTTGACATGCATGCACTAAATTGTCCATAACTTTTGATTTAGAGCCAAGAACGACAGGAATCCAATGTCCACGTTAAGCTAGCTCAAGTTTCATTGTGACAAAATTTGAGACATAAATAGATTCGTAAAAGCTTCCATGTTATCCAGTCTATCCCAAACTCCGTGATGCCATGCATTATGCTTCATTTATAACCTCTACTCAATAAGCACCAATGATCAGTTAAGAATGATAATTTTAATTTGCCGATAAAATTGACATGTCCGGATTAAATAGTCCATAACTTTTGATTTATAGCTCAGAATGACACACATCCAAAGCCCACGTTAAGCTAACTCAAATTTCTATGTTGTGACTAGTTTTGAGACAGAAACAGATTCTACAAAGCGTCCAAATAATCTAATATATCTAAAACTGCGTGATGTCATGCATTATGCCTCATTTATATGCCTTTATTCAATGAGCATCAATGATAAGTGAAGAATGATCATTTTAACAGGTCGATCAACTGACATGTCCCCAATAAATCGTCAGTAACCTTTGATTTCGAACTCAGAATAACACACATTCAAAACCCACGTTAAGCTAGCTCAATTTTCTATATGGTGACAAAACTTGAGACAGAAATAGATATGACAAAGCATCCAAGTAATCCAATCTATTTAAAACTGCGTGACGCCATGCTTTGTGGTTCATTTATAAGCCTTTACTCAATGAGCATCAATCATCAGTTTAGAATTATCATTTTAACTGGCCGAAACTTGACATTTCAGCACTAAATCGTTTGTAACTTTTGATTTATAGCACATTAAACTAGCTCAATTTCTATATTATGACAAATTTTGAGACACAAATAGATATGATAAAGCATCCAAATAATACAATCTATCCCAAACTAGGTGAAGTCATGCATTATGCTTCATTTATAAGCTTTTACTCAATGATCAGTTTAGAGTGATCATATTAACTCGCCGATCAACTTGACATGTCCGAATTAAATCCTTCGTAACTTTTGATTTAGAGCTCCGAATGACACGAATTCAATGCCCACGTTATGCTAGCTCAAGTTTCTATATTGTGACAAAATATAAGGCAAAAATAGATTCGACAAAGCATCCATGTTATCCAATTTATCCCAAACTGCGTAATTTCATGCATTATGCTTCATTTATAAGGCTCTAATCAATGAGATCTAATGATTAGTTAAAAATTGTAATTTTAACTGGCCGATCAACTTGACATGGCTGCACTAAATCATCTGTAACTTTTCATTTAGAGCTCATAATGACACAAATCCAAAGCATACTTTAAGCTAGCTCAATTTCAATATTGTGATAAAATTTAAAACTAAAATTGATTATACAAATCCTCCACGTAATCAAATCTATCAAAAAGTGCGTAATCCAATGCATTATGCTGCATTTATAAGCCTCCACTCAAGGAGCACGCAATGAGCACCAATGATCAGTTAAGAATGATCATTTTAACTGGCCGAATAACTTGACATGTACGCACTAAATCGTCGTTAACTATTGATTTATAGCTCAAAATGACACGAATCCAATACCGACGTTAAGCTAGTTTAATTTTCTATATTTTGAAAAAATTTGAGACAAAAATAGATACGCCAAAGCGTCCAAGTAATACAATAGGTCCAAAACTGTGTGATGCTATTCCTTAACTCAATAAGCATCATTGATCAGTTAGAATTATTGTTTTAGCTGGCCGATCAACTTGATATGTCAGCACTAAATCGTTTGTAACTTTTGAATTATAGCTCAGAATGACACGAATTCAATTCTCACGTTAAGATAGCTCAATTTTGAATATTGTGACATATTTTGAGACAAAAATAGATAAGACAAAGATTCCAAATAATCCAATCTATCCCACATTGTGTGATGACATGCATTATGCTTCATTTATAAGCCTTTACTCATTGAGCACCAATGATCAGTTAAAAATGATGATATTAAGTGGCCGATCAACTTGACTTGTCCGCACTAAATCGTCCGTAACATTTGATTAGAGTTAGGAATGATACGAATCCAATACCCACGTTAAGCTAGCTCAAGTTACTATATTGTAACCAAATTTAAGATATAAATAGATACGACAGAGCATCCAAGTTATCCTATCCATCCCGAACTATGTGATGTCATGCATTATGCTTCATTTATAAGCCTCTAATGAATGAGAACCAATGATCAGTTAAGAATAGTCATTTTAACTGGCCGCACAACTTGACATGTCCGCACTAAATCTTCTGTAATTTTTGATTTAGAGCTCAGAATGACACAAATCCAAAGCCCACGTTAAGCTAGCTCAATTTTCTATATTTTAATAAAATTTAAGACTAAAATTTCTTTGACAACTCCACCAGGTAATCAAATCTACCAAAAAGTGTGTAATGTCATGCATTATGCTTTATTTATTAGCCTCAACTCAAGGTCACCAATATCAGTAAAAAAAAAGATAATTTTAACTCGCCGATCAACTTGAATGTCTGTACTAAATTGCCAGAACTTTTGATTTAAAGCTCATAATGACACGAATCCGAAGCCCACGTTACGCTAGCACAATTTCCTATATTGTGATAAAATTAATGACTGAAATAGATACAACAAAGCATCCAAATTATCCAATCTATCCCAAACGGCATGATGCCATGCATTATGCTTCACTTATAAGCCTCTAATCAATAAGAAGCAATGGTATGTTAAGAATGATCATTTTAATTTGGCGATCAACTTGACATGTCCGCACAAAATTGTCCATAACTTTTGATTTAGAGCTCCGAATGACAAGAATTCAATGGCCATGTTAAGATAGCTCAATTTCCTATATCAAGAAAAAATTTGAGACAGAAATACGTACGACAAAGCATTCAAGTAATCAAATCAATTCCAAAACGCGTGATACCTTGCATTACGCTTCATTTATAAGCCTTTAATCAGTGAGCACCAATGATCAGTTTAGAATGATCATATTAACTGGCCGATACACTTGACTTGTCAGCACTAAATCATCCGTAACTTTTGATTTAGAGCTCAAAATGACATGAATCCAATTCCCACATTAAACTAGCTCAATTTCTTATATCGTAATAAAATTTAAGAGAGAAATAGATACGAAAAAGCGTCCAAGTTATCCAATCAATCCCAAACTGCGTGATGCCATGCATTATGATTAATTTATATGTCTTTACTCAATGAGAACCAGTGCTCAGTTTAGAATGATCGTATTAACTAGCCGATCAACTTGACATGTCTGCACTAAATTATCCGTAACTTTTGATTTAGAGCCAAGAATGACACTAATCCAATGCCCACGTTAAGCTAGCTCAAGTCTCTATATTGTAACAAAATTTGAGACAGGAATAGATACGAAAAAGCGTCCAAGTTATCTAGTCTATGCCAAACTCTGTGATGTCATGCATTATGCTTCATTTATAACCTCTACTCAATGTGCACCAATGCTCAGTTAAGAATGATCATTTTAACTGGCCAATCAACTTGACATGTCCGCACTAAATAGTCTGTGATTTTTCATTTAGAACACTGAATGACAGACATCAAAATCCCACGTTAATCTAGCTCAATTTTCTATATTTTGACAAACTCTAAGACAGAAATAGATATGACAAAGCATCAATATAATCAAATATATCCAAAACTGCGTGATGTCATTCACTATGCATCATTTATAAGGTTTTACTTAATTAGCATCAATGATCCGTTTAAAATTATCATTTTAACTGGCGATCAACTTCATTTGTATGCACTAAATCATCGCTAACTTTTGATTTATAGCTCAAAATGACATGAATTCAATACCGACGTTAAGCTAGCTCAATTTTCTATATTTTGACAAAATTTGAGACAAAAATAGATTCGCCAAAGCGTCCAAGTAATCCAATATGTCCAAAACTGTGTGATGCTATTCCTTAACTCAATAAGCATCATTGATCAGTTAGAATTATCGTTTTAGCTGGCCGATCAACTTGATATGTCAGCACGAAATCGTTTGTAACTTTTGAATTATAGTTCAGAATGACAGGAATTCAATTCTCACGTTAAGATAGCTCAATCTTGAATATTGTGACATATTTTGAGACAAAAATAGATAAGACAAAGATTCCAAATAATCCAATCTATCCCACACTGTGTCATGACATGCATTATGCTTCATTTATAAGTGTTTACTCATTGAGCACCAATGATCAGTTTTAAATGATCATATTATGTGGCCGATCAACTTGACTTGTCCACACTAAATCGTCCGTAACATTTGATTTTGAGCTAGGAATGATACGAATCCAATACCCACGTTAAGCTAGCTCAAGTTACTATATTGTGACCAAATTTAATATAGAAATAGATACGACAGGGCATCCAAGTTATCCTATCCATCCCGAACTATGTGATGTCATGCATTATGCTTCATTTATAAGCCTCTAATGAATGAGAACAAATGATCAGTTAAGAATAGCCATTTTAACTGGCCGAACAGCTTGACATGTCCGCACTAAATCTTCTGTAATTTTTGATTTAGAGCTCAGAATGACACAAATCCAAAGCCCACGTTAAGCTAGCTCAATTTTCTGTATTTTAATAAAATTTAAGACTAAAATTGCTTCGAAAACTCCTCCAAGTAAACAAATCTATCAAAAAGTGTGTAATGTCATGCATTATGCTTTATTTATTAGCCTCAACTCAAGGTCACCAATATCAGTTAAAAAAAGATAATTTTAACTCACCGATCAACTTGACATGTCCGTACTAAATTGCCGTAACTTTTGATTTAAAGCTCATAATGACACGAATCCAAAGCCCACGTTATGCTAGCACAATTTCCTATATTGTGACAAAATTAATGACTGAAATAGGATACAACAAAGCATCCAAATTATCCAATCTATCCCAAACGACGTGATGCCATGCATTATGCTTCACTTATAAGCCTCTAATTAATAAGAAGCAATGGTATGTTAAGAATGATCATTTTAATCTGGCGATCAACTTGACATGTCCGCACAAAAGTGTCCATAACTATTGATTTAGAGCTCCGAAAGACACGAATCCAATGCCCACGTTAAGCTAGCTCAATTTCCTATATCAAGAAAAAATTTGAGACAGAAATACATACAACAAAGCATTCAAGTAATCAAATCTATTCCAAAACGCGTGATACCTTGCATTACGCTTCATTTATAAGCCTTTAATCAGTGAGCACCGATGATCAGTTTAGAATGATCCAATTAACTGGCTGATACACTTGACATGTCAGCACTAAATCATCCGTAACTTTTGATTTAGAGTTCAAAATGACACGAATCCAATTCCCACATTAAACTAGCTCAATTTCTTATATTGTAATAAAATTTAAGAGAGAAATAGATATGAAAAAGCATCCAAGTTATCCAATCAATCCCAAACTGCGTGATGCCATGCATTATGATTAATTTATATGTCTTTACTCAATGAGAACCAGTGCTCAGTTTAGAATGATCGTATTAACTAGCTGATCAACTTGACATGTCTGCACTAAATTATCCGTAACTTTTTATTTAGAGCCAAGAATAACACGAATCCAATGCCCACGTTAAGCTAGCTCAAGTTTCTATATTGTAACAAATTTGAGACAGGAATTGATACGAAATAGCATCCAAGTTACCTAGTCTATCCCAAACTCCGTGATGTCATGCATTATGCTTCATTTATAACCTCTACTCAATGTGCACCAATGATCAGTTAAGAATGATTATTTTAACTAGCCGTTCAACTTGACATTTCCGCACTAAATAGTCTGTGATTTTTCATTTAGAACACTGAATGACACACATCCATAGCCCACATTAACCTAGCTCAATTTCTATATTTTGAAAAACTCTGAGACAAAAATAGATATGATAAAGCGTCAACATAATCCAATATATCCAAAACTGCATGATGTCATTCATTATGCATCATTTATAAGGTTTTACTTAATTAGCATCAATGATCCATTTAAAATAATCATTTTAACTGGCCGATCAACGTGACTTGTTAGCACTAAATCGTTTGTATCTTTTGATTTATAGCTCAGAATGACACGATTCCAATGTCCACATTAAGCTAGCTAAATTTTCTATATTGTTAAAAATTTTGAGACAAAAATAGATACGACAAAGCATCCAAGTTATCCAATTTATCCCAAATTTTGTGATGTCATGATTATGCTTCATTTATAAGCCTCCAATCCATGAAAACCAATGATCAGTTAAAAATGGTAATTTTAACTTGCCGATCAACTTGACATGTCCGCATTAAATTTTCCATAACTTTTGATTTACAGCTAATAATGACACGAATTCAATGCCCATGTTAATCTATCTCAATTATATCGTGACAAAATTTGAGACAGAAATAGAGACAACAAAGAATTGAAGTAATTTAATCTATTCAAAATTGTGTGATGTCATGCATTTTGCTTCATTTATAAGCCTTTACTCAATGAGCATCAATGATCAGTTTAGAATGTAGATTTTAACTGGCCGATCACCTATACATGTCAGCACTAAATCGTCCATAACTTTTGATTTATAGCTTAGAGTAATAGGAATCCAATTGCTAAGTTAAGCTAGCTCAAGTTTCAATATTATTATAAAATTTGACACAGAAATAGATATGAAAATGAGTCAAGGTTATCTAGTCTATCCCAAACTCCGTGATGCCATGCATTATGCTTCATTTATAACCTCTACTCAATGAGCACTAATGATCGGTTAAGAATGATCATTTTAGCTGACCGATCAACTTGATATATCCGCAATAAACATTCCGTAACTTTTGGTTTATAGCTCGAAATGACACACATCCAAAGCCCATGTTAAGCTAGCTCAATTTATATATTGTGACAAAATTTAAGACACAAATAGATACGAAAAAGCATCCAAGTAATACAATATATCCAAAACTATGTGATTCCATGCATTGTGCTTCATTTATAAGCCTTTACTCAATGAGCATCATTGATAAGTTTAGAAAGATCATATTAACTAGCTGATAAACTTGACATGTACGCACTCAATCGTCCATAACTTTTGATTTAGAGCTTTGAATGACACGAATCCAATGCCCACGTTAAGATAGCTCAAGTTTCTATATTGTGACAAAATTTGAGACAAAAATAGATACGACAAGGCATCCAAGTTATCAAATTTATCCCAAACAGCGTGATGTCTAGTATTATGCGTCATTTATAAGCCTCTAATTAATGAGAACCAATGATCACTTAAGTATGGTCATTTTAACTGGCTGATCAACTTGACATTTCCAAACTAAATCATTCGTAACTTTTGATTTAGAGCTCAGAAATAAAAAAAAATCCAAAGCGCACGTTAAGCTAGCTGAATTTTCTATATTGTGATAAAACTTAAGACTAAAATTGCTTCGACAAATCCTCCAAGTAATCAAATTAATCAAAAACTGTGAAATGTCATGCATTATGCTTCATTTATTAGTTTTTACTCAATGAGCACCAATAATCAGTTTAGAATGATCATTTTAACTAGCCGATCCACTTGACATGTATGCACTAAATCGGCTGTAACTTTTGATTTATAACTCAGAATGACACGAATCCAATGACCACGTTAACACAGCTGAATTTTCTATATTGTGACAAAATTTGAGATAGAAATAGATACAAAAAACCATCCAAGTAATCGAATCTTTCCAAAACTACGTGACACCATGCATTATGCTTCATTTATAATCCTTTACTCAATCAGCACTAATGATCAGTCTAGAATGATCATATTAACTGGCCGATCAACTTGACATGTCCGCACTAAATCATCTGTAACTTTTGATATAGAGCTAAGAATGACACAAATCCAAAGCCCATGTTAAGCTAGCTTAATTTTCAATATTGTGATAAAATTTAAGACTAAATTTGCTTATAGAAATCAAAAAAGTAATCAAATCTATCAAAAAGTGCCTAATCTCATTCATTATGCTTCATTTATAAGCCTCAACTCAAGGAGCACCAATGATCACTTAAGAATGATCATTTTAACCGGCCGATCTACTCGACATGTGAGTACTAAATTGTCCGTAACTTTTAATTTAGAACTCCGAATATCACGAATCCAAAGCATACGTTAAGCTAGCTCAAGTTTCTAGATTGTGACAAAAATTGAGACAGAAATAGATGCTAAAAAGGGTCCAAAGTATCCAGTATATCCCAAACTTCGTGATGCCATGCAATATGCTTCATTTATAAGCCTATACTCAATGAGCACCAATGATCAGTTATGATTGATCATTTTAACTAGCCGATAACCTTGACAGTTCCGCACTAAATCGTCAGTAACTTTTGATTTAGAGTTCAGAATGACACACATCCAAAGCACACATTAAGATAGCTCATTTTTCTGTATTGTGACAAAAATTGAGACATAAATAGATACGACAAAGCGTCCAAGTAATCCAATATATCCAAAACTGCGTGATGTCATGCATTGTACTTCATTTATAAGCCTTTACTCAATGAGCATCAATGATTTGTTTAGAATTATGATTTTAACTGGCCGATCAACTTGACGTGTCAGCAGTAACTCATTCGTAACTTTTGAATTATAGATCAGAATGACACGAATCCAATGCCCACGTTAAGGTAGCTCAATTTTCTATATTGTGATAGATTTTGAGATAGATATAAATACGACAAATCATCCACAGAATCCAATCTATCTTAAATTTCGTGATTCCATGCATTATGCTTCATATATAAGCCTTTACTTAATGAGCACCAATGATCCGTTTTGAATGATCATATTAACTAGCCGATCAACTTGACATGTCCGCACTAAATCGTCAGTAACTTTTGAATTAAAGCTCCGAATTACACGAATCCAATATCCACGTTAAGCTAGCTCAAGTTTCTATATTATGATTACATTTGAGATAAAAATAAATACGACAAAGCATCCATGTTATCCAATCCATCCCTGTGTGATGTCATGTAATATGCTTCATTTATAAGCCTCAACTCAATGAGAACCAATGATCAGTTACGAATGGTCATTTTAACTGGCCAATCAACTTGGTATGTTCGCACTAAATCATCCGTCACTTTTAATTTAGAGTTCAGAATGACACAAATCCAAATCCCACATTAAGCTAGCTCAATTTTCTATATTGTTACAAAATAGGAAACGAAAATAGATACGACAAGGCATCCAAGTAATCCAATCTATCTTAAACTTCATGTTGTCATGCATTGTGATTCATTTATAAGCCTTTACTCAATGAGCAGCAATGATCAAATTAAAATGATCATTTTAACTAGCCGATCAACTTGACATATCTCTGGTAAATAGTCCATAACTATTGATTTATTTTTCAGAATGACACGTATCCAATTCCCACGTTAACCTAGCTCAATTTTCTATACTGTGACAAATTTTTAGGCAGAAATAGATACGACAAAGCATCCTAGTTTTCCAATGTATCCCAAAATGCATGATGCCATGCATTATGCTTCATTTATAAGCCTTTACTTAATGAACACCAATGATCAGTTTAGAATGAGCATAGTAACTGGTCTATCAACTTGACATGTCTGCACTAAATTGTCCATAACTTTTGATTTAGAGCTCAGAATGACACGAATCTAATGCCCACGTTAAGCTAGCTCAGGTTTCTATATTGTGAAAACATTTGACACAAAAATAGATATGACAAAGCATCCAAGTTATCTAATCTATGCCAAACTACGTGATACCATCACTACAAGAAAATATCTATTTCCCAATGACAGTATTCATCAGAAATCCATTAGGAAATGTGCTTTCCGGCAAATTTCCAACAAAAGATGTCCATCGGGACTATTTTATTGGAAATCTTACACCGTTGGAAAAATAGTCAGGAATTACAGATGGGTTTGTGATGAAGAAAACCCATCAGCAATAACTTACTGATATTCGATGGGCAGGAGCCGCAGATGTTGCACCACTAGTATTTGCAATTCTACCGAGTCTTGGATGACGATCCTTCGAAAATGGTACTTCCTATAAAAAATTTAAAATATTATGATATTAAATATAAAAATAAAATAAAAAGAGAAATCAAACTTACATTAAGAACCAGAGAGTTATCTTAGAACGAGCCAATTCGGCAATCAAAAATAAATAACCAACGTGAGACTATTGAGTCAAAATATCACTTTTTTCTTTTTAACTTTTTCAATGATCTCACTAACAAGACCATCTTGGATGCGACCTGTGTTTTTGTTGTTATGGACGGTCTCGAGAAGATGCAGGTGATTTGGAGGCTCTCCAAATTCTTGTACCTAAAAGTAAAAAAATACTAAGTTAATATTTAAAAACATTTCAAATAATAATAAATAAAACTAATATAATAATAAATTTACCAATCGATCTGCTCATTTTAGAAAACTAGTCGATCCAACATTGTGAATGTAAATGTCTTTGCCTCCTTGGTCTCTCTTCCGGTTTCCCGAATTAGTTCTTGAGATGGCCTTATCACTGGAAGATTCCCAATAACGAATAAAGTCATTGCAAACCGACTCATTCAACCCTCTTTGTTTGTATTTTCCCATTTTCCACTTTTGTTTCCACTCGATCATGTGGCGAGAAAATTATATCGCAGCTTCTTTTTGAAAAGCATCTTCCACCAACTTTGTGTTCATGGGATCTCATGTAATTTTTTGCTGCGAAATTTACTTATATATATATATATATATATTACTAAAAAATATTTAAAATAATTACATATTTAAAAATAAATTAACGTATTGCAAATGTGCTGAACCAAATCTGACGTTTTTGTACGGAATATCTCTAAATTTTGTATATAGTTTGTTCAAAATAGAATGAAGCATCTTTAATATAGATTTGCTTATTACGTTGTTTGAAATATCAAACCTACGAATTTTTAGTAGAATAATGTTAAAATAATTATTTTAAATATAATTATAGTAAATTTAAAATACCATGTCGAATTTCCTTGATGCCTCGTATCGAGAAAAGTAAGAAGTTCACGACCGGACTGCTGAACTAATTCTTCAATGGTTTTTGGTCGAAAAAGAATTATTTCTAGATTTTAGAACTTGAGTTGGTATAAAACTCGTACTAGACGAATCACCACGTCTTTGATAATCTTGATACGACCTAAAAATATTATGATTATGACAATTTATTAGTCTATCTACATTTCATATTTGTCATTTTTTATTCAAAACCCAATTTTAAAAATATTATAATTGAATATTATTTACAATATTTATATAAACCATAAACGTTTCCACTCGTTAAAAATTGATTCTGAATTGGAAATAGTGAGTTTTCATATTAGTAATTTACCGTGAGTTTTCCGTGAGTTTTCATCAGCAACTTACAGTTTTCATATTAGTTTTTAATTTTACAATGAGTTTTCATATTAGCAACTTACAGTGAGTTTTCACGTTAGCAATTTATAGTAAGTTTTTACGTTAGCAATTTACAGTAAGTTTTCACATTACCAACTTACAATGAGTTTTCATATTTAAAATAAATATTTATTCTGTAATGATAGAAGATTAATATGAACTAAATGAAAATATATTAGATAATTTAGATGTCCACATATATATAATTATGCAAAGTAGACCATGTTAAAGTGAAAATAGTTAAACTTTTCAACTAAAGCCCTCTCTTTTATAGAGGTAATCAATAACATCAGAATTTTATCATAATTTAATAAGTGATAAAATTAGCCAACGTAACTATTGTCGCTCATACCCTTTTCCTAATTTTTTCAAAATAATTGTCACTCCACCTAATTATATTACATAGAATATGAAAAAAAAAAAAAGACAACGTCTAGACAATGCTTAATTGCATTGTTCACAAAAGTTAGGATATGATAACATGTTTCGAACAGGAGATATATGAGAAATATGTTCTAACCATTTTTGGTTACGATACCTCAAACTTTGGAAAAAAAATTTCTTATTTGATTAAATGAAAACAAAAGATTTGTTCTTATAAGGTAAAACCACAGCAATATTGTAATTAAGATTGATGATTCAACAACATATGTAGGCAGATATATATATCTCTATATATATAGATGCACATGGACATGCTCAGATCGCTGTTGAAATTGACATTCTCCAATTCATTCGAAATCAAGTTTACAGAAATTGAGGAATTCTATAAAACCCATGTTAAAATAGGAATGATAAAGGAATAACCGAAAAGAATTTTAGAAAAATTGGATCTAAAACATGGGAAAGAACAACATTTGCTCATATCATAGCCGAAGGTTTTGTGATTTTTAAAAGAAATCTAAAAACTAAACACTAACCTAAAAATCAATATCTAAAAAGCTAAAACGTGAAACCAAAACCTAAACATTTATATGGTGAGGGGGAAAACTTACATCTTCTGCGACTTTACTTAGACAAAGCGAAACGGTTTCCGGCGACGACAGCGCCGGGAGGGGAAGAGGCAGAGCTGGAGAAGAAATGCGAGAGAGAAAGAGGAGAAGTGGGGTCGTAGGTTATATTTGATATTTCCGATGGTAATATTTATCGAGAATCCGTTGGTCAACTAACAAATATTTTTACGAACGCCCGCATTGTTAATGAAATTCCCCACGTATAATTTCAGAACGTTGGAAATCCATCGCTAATTACCGACAGATTGCTGAAATCCGTGCATGTTTGCCAAATAGTCAGTACATGTTGCAAAGATGTTTTCGATGGCTTTCCGAAGGATTTCGTTGGTAATCCGTCGGTACTTACAAATTTCGACATAAAAATTTATAAATTTAAAATTTTAATTAATATAGAACTTGTATCAATTTTAGGTATTTTAGGTATTTTAGGTATTTTAGGTATTTTAGGTATTTCAGGTATTTTAGACCACGATAAACTACAAAACCAAAAAAACCATTTCGGAAAGCTCTCTCACTAATCTCTGACATCCCAATGGTAAAAAGACCCATTATGGCTGCTTTAGAGCCAAACTTAATGCTTAGACGCTCTTTGAACGTTTTTATCGGGTAGAAGAAATCACGAACTCAAAGCCGTATTATCGGCCGTTGGAAATCCGTCAGAAATCTGTCGGAAAAGCATTTCAAATTTTAGAAAATATTAATTAACTCTGAAAATTAAAGTATTGTAAAAATTAAAACATTATTATCACATATTTAATCTGAAGCTGATGAACATTCCGAAATCGTTGAATTTTCGTCGTCAAACTCGCCAATCTATTCTTCTGAATCTTTGAAATATGTTGTAATCTTCGTATGATGTGTCATCAACAACAAGGTTAACTTCAACAAAAGTCTGTATGAAACCTAAGCTACCATTTGCGCTTTGCTACATAGGGTCTTGCTCGGTAACACCACATACCATTCCTCTAGGATGTATTAAGGTCACTGTAATCCAAGGATCTTGCTTGTTACTCACATGAGGATATCGAATGTAACAAACCTGGTACGCTTGTGATTCAAGTATGAAATGATCATATTTTCTATGTCGCTTAGGATAGTGGATAGATGTAACACCGAATTCGTCTTGACGCTGACCCATAACAGGGTCAAACGAGTCACAGTATAACACAATACACCTCAAATCAATCATTCCTGGATAGTGAACTTCTAATATTTTATGAAAAATACCGTTGTATATAATTTCACGAGATTGAGATGATATACCATAATTATAAGTTGTTTGTGAGTTTCCTTCATGATGACTCTTAAAAGCATATCCACGAATGAAGTACATTGGATAAGATTTTGCAGTAAATGTAGGACCACTCACCAACTCAACTAACCACGTGGGAAATGTTATCCCCTTAGAATGACCCGTACTAACCTGCAAAATAATTGAATGCACTCAACTATATATTTATATATATATATATATATATATAGGAAACTATTATTGAAATTACATAATTGTGGTAACAATAACATAAAAGTGCAACCATCTTGCAAATTCTCTCTTTTTAAGTTCGACCAACTCATTTTCTTTGTAATGTGAATAATGAACACGTATTGGATCCATGTATATCCTGTTAATTATAAATAAAATAATTAAAAATAAATTATAATAACAATTAAAAACAAAATTCATTGAATGTACCTTTCATATTCTAAAACATCATTGCAATTTGTCAAAATATAAAAATGCAAGTGATTGTGTTCCACCTCTGATGGGCGTCGCGTCTTCCCTTTTCCACTTAAACGTCCAATTTATGCAAATACTTCTGCCACATACACTGGATATCTTGGTTTTTCTCCTCCATCATCATGTCGTGCATGTTGTATATTTTTTGTTTGGACTTGCAATAGAAAATAGTAGCTGACAAAGTTAGATGTTTCTTCATTAATACCTTGTGCGTCGATTGAACCTTCAACCCTACAAGATTTTTAACTTTTTTCTTTAGGTGGAACATATATCTCTCAAAAGGATACATTCATTGGTACTAAGCAAATCCTCCAAACGCTGCTTCTCTAGGGAGGTGAATAGGAAGATGTTCAATAACATCAAAAACGCTGGTGGAAATATTTTCTCCAGGTTTCAAATGAGAACCGGTATTTTTCTTCCAAATTTTGAATATCGTCTCCAATAAGTGATCTTGTACATAATTCTAGGAAAAAGGCACCAATCTCTGCATATTAAAAAAGTTAATATCATATAATATATAAAATTATGATTAATTATATATAAAATAATGTAAACGTATCTACAAATGCTCCATGGACGTTTTTAGGCAGAAGATCGCTAAAGGAAAATAGTCTTTGCATGACAAAATGACAATCATGACTTTTCATCCCTGAAAATTTGCCTTCAACAGTATCGACACAATTACGAAGATTACATGCGTATCCGTATGAAAATTTGACATATGCTTAATCCACTCAAAGAACTCGTCTTTTGCATGCGCATCCACCGGAATGCGAGCGACAATAATTTTCCACTTTCCATTACATGTAGTTCCTTCCGGGAACAAATTTCTCCATGCTTCTGCATCCTACGGATGCACAATTTCTCCATTTGAGTTATGTTCTGCATGCCATCACATAGGCTTTGTCATGTGTTCATATTGATATAACCTCTTTAACCTCTTTGTTAATGGCAAATACCACATCCTTTTATGCAGAATAGGTACTCTGCCGCTTGTCTCTTAAAATCAAGGTTTGTGACAAAATCGATACTTCATGCGGTTTTCATCATTTTTCCAATAGATAATGCAATTGTCAATACATACATCAATCATCTAATACGGCAATCCAAGACCATCTACAAATTTTTGAACCTCCTAATATGAAGCAGGTGCAATATTATCTTCAGGTAATATATCTCTGACAAAATCATATATCACATTCACACAATCTTCAACCAAGTTGAAATTCGTCTTTATCGTCATCAACATGCTTGCAACAGATAAAGGCGATAATTCATCTCTACATCCTTTATACAAAGGTTGCTTCGATGCATCTAACATATCAAAAAATTTCTGGGTTTCCAAATTATGTTCCTCTATTCTACTCCTATCTTCAATGTGCAATGCTCTTTGTTCACGAAACGCACCATTCACCATCTGAGCAGTACTTATGTTTATGTCAACTTCTGATGTTGGTTCCTCTACTCTAACATTAGTACTATCTAACCTTTTTAAAGTACTACCGTATTATTGCATTTTTGCATCATTTTCTCCATGTGAATACGAAATTTTGTAACCTGGCATAAATCTAGATCTATACAAATGATTACGTACTTTTCTAACAGAGATTAATCTATGATTTCGATATTTAATACACGGACAATACATTATGGTATTTTGATGTCATGCTATTGTTTGATGCAAACGTCATGAACTCCTCAACACCTTGCGGAAATTTATCTGTCAATTTCCCCGTAGTTGAATCATACCGAGGTTTATTCATCCACAATCAAAAATAATCATAAGAACCTGAAGAAGACATTTTGTTAAGATTTTTTTGTTTTGGTGAAACTGTGAAGGAGCAGAGCGTATTTATAATGGAAATTAGAAGATTATCATAAATTTTTAACTGATTATTACAAATTTATAAGAGATTATCACAAATTTTTAACAAATTATTCTTAAGAATATCCGGGTTAAGTTTGTTTCGTCTGTTCCGACAGACTTCCGATGGTTTCTGACAACTTCCGGATAGTTTCTGACGAGGTACCAACGACCCTCTTGATTTACGGATTGGTCAAGCAAACAACTGCAAAAAAATAGGACTTCGTCGGAAAGTCATCTGAAATACCGATGTATTTCCGATGACTTTAAGATTCAATCAACTAGAAAAGTAATTACGTGGAATCGGTCAACCAATACATTACCAAAGGATTACTGATGGATGTTAAAAAACCAAATCCGTCGGGAAGTAGTCGGTAAGTACCAATGGTTTAGATTTCGCCGGAACTTATCAACGGTTTAGCGACGAGAACCCAACGCCATTAATGTCGTAGGAAATTCGACGGACTTCAGTCAGGTTTTACCATTGAATTTCTGACAGTGGTACAAGCGTCGGGATTTACCAACACTTACCGATGATTTAATTTCACTCGGATATCCGTCGGAAAACCATCGCCAAACAGTCAGAATATTCCGACGATACTATTTCCATCGGAAACACCATTGGAAATAGCAATATTTTCTTGTTGTGTGCACTAAATCGTCCGTAACATTTGATTTAGAGCTTAGAATGACACAAATCAAATGTCCAAGTAATCCAATCTATCCAAAACTTCATGATGTCAGACATTGTGCTTCAATGATAAGCCTTTTCTCAATGAGCATAAATGATCAGTTTAGAATGATCATTTTAACTGACCGATCAACTTGACATGTCTAGACTAAATCATCCGTAACTTTCTATTTATTGCTTGGGATGACACGAATCCAATGCCCACGTTAAACTAGATAAATTTTCTCTATTGTGACAAATTTTAAGACATAATTAGATACGACAAAGCATCCAAATAATCCAATTTATCGCAAAATGCATGATGCCATGCGTTATGCTCCGTTTATAAGCCTTTAATTAATGAGCACCAATGCTCAGTTTAGAATGATTATACTAACTGGCCGATGAACTTAACACGTGTGCAATAAATTGTCCATAACTTTTGGTTTACAGCTTAAAATGACACGAATCCAATGGCCACATTAAGCTAGCTTAAGTTTCTATATTCTGACAAAATTCGAGACAAAAATAGATATGAAAAAGTGTCCAAGTTATCCTATCAATCCCAAACCGTGTGATGCCATGCAAGTCGAAGCCTACTTCCTTGCCTTTGAAATGGTCATCATGCTTCATTTATAAGCCTCTACTCAATGAGCACCAATGATCAGTTAGGAATTATCATTTTAACTTGCCGATCAACTTCATATGTCCGCACTAAATCATCTGTAACTTTTGATTTAGAGCTTAGAATGAAACAAATCTAAAGCCCGTGTTAAGCTAGCTCAATTTTCTATTTTGTGATAAACTTTTAGACTAAAATTGCTTCGACAAATCCTCCAATTAATCAAATCTCTCAAAAATTGTGTAATGTCATGCATTGTGCTTCAATTATAAGCCTTTACTTAACGAACACCAATGATTAGTTTAAAATCGTCATTTTAACTGGCCGAACAACTCGACACGTCTTCACTAAATCATCTGTAACTTTTGATTTATAGCCTAAAATGACACAAATCAAATACCCACATTAAGCTAGCTTAATTTTCTATATTATGATAAATTTTGAGACAAAAATAGATACGACAAAGAATACAAGTAATACAATCTATCCCAAACTGTGTGATGTCATGCATTATGCTTCATTTATAAGCCTTTGATCAATGAGCATCAATGATCAGTTTAGAATGATCATATTATCTAGCCGATCAACTTGACATGTCTGCACTAAATTGTCTGTAACTTTTGATTTAGAGCTTAAAATGACACAAATCTAATGCCCACGTTAAGCTACTTCAAATTTCTATATTGTGAAAAATTTAAGACTAAAATTGCTTTGACAATTGCTCCAAGTAATCAAATGTATCAAAAAATACGTAATGTCGTGCATTATGCTTCATTTATAAGCCTTTATACAATGAACACTAATGATAAGTTTAGAATGATCATTTTAACTGACAGATCAAGTTGACAAGCGTGCACTAAATCGTCCGTAACTTTATATTTATAGCTCAGAATGACACGAATCAAAAGTCTACGTTAAAGTAGGTCAATTTTCTATATTGTGACAAAATTTAAAACAGAAATAGATACGAAAAAGAATGCAAGAACTCAAATCTATCCCAAACTACATGATGCCATGTATTATGCTTCATTTATAAGCCTTTACTCAATTAGCATCAATGATGAGTTAACAATGATAATTATAACTGGCCGATCAACTTAACATGTCTGTATTAAATTCCGTAACTTTTGATTATAGCTTAGAATGAAATTACTGCAATTCCCACGTTAAGCTAGCTCAATTTTATATATTGTAACAAAATTTGAGATAAAATAGATACGACAAAGTGTCCAAACAATCCAATCAATCGAAAACTACGTGATGCCATGCACTGTGCTTCATTTATATGCCTTTACTCAATGAGCATCAATGATCAATTTAGAATGATCATTTTAAATGGCCGATCAATTTGACATGTTTGCACTAAATCTTCCCTCATTTTTTATTTATAGCTTTGAATAACACAAATACAATGCCCGTGTTAAGCTCGCTCAATTTTCTATATCGTGACAAATTTTGAGACATAAAGAGATCTGACGAAGGATCCAAGTAAAGTAATCTATCCCAAAATGCATGATGTCATCTATTGTGCTTCATTTATAAGCCTTTACACAATGAGCACCAATAATCAATTTTCAAATGATCATATTAACTGGCCGATCAACTTGACATGTCGGCACTTAATTGTCCGTAACTTTTGATTTAGAGCTCAAAATGACACGAATCCAATGCCGACGTTTCACTAGCTTTGGTTTCTTTATTATAACAAAATTTTAGACATAAATAGATTCGAAAAAGTGTCCAATTTATCCAATATATCCCAAAAACCGTGATGCCATGTGTAACACCCGTCTCCAAAATACATGACACATGTCATCGCCTTGTACTTAACTTATAATTTATTTGAAATCTCATATAAAGTATAAGTGATAATTCTTTTTATTAAAAGAATTCTCGTCAAACCCAATTATAAAATTATTATTAAAAAACATAAGAATATAACCTTTAAAAAAAAATCTAACGATACTCAAGATTCAAAATAAAAATATATAAATAATGTTTAAAAATTCTCAAAACGTAGCACCACCCCGAGTCACTGCATCACTATTGCTCGAACTCATCTGCATCCAAAAGGAGGCATGAGTAACATAATTACTCAGTGAAACAATCACGCCTATCCACATATTTTCATTATACAAAGATATATATAATTTTGATAATTACTTTATTTAGGAATAAAACTAGCATGATTGATTCCACAAAAGTCGACACAAATACTACCAAGATATATGTATTTAAACCATGTTTGTCTAAGTCACAACCACTCCTCCTCATCCCTAACCACGTTGGTTCAAGGATTTGGAACCCCCAAAGCCACGTCGGCCTAACACCACGGCCACGTCGGCCTATTCGCTCACGTCGAGCTCCCGTCACGTCGACGGTTGTTTCCGGCCTGCCAGCCGTTAATGAACTACGACTCAACACCGCTGTTGTCGTAGCCCAACACCCATCAACGTAGTTAAACCAACTAACGTTACTCGATTCCACTATACCCGCGTTACGTGAATATCACATTCACCAGAAATTTATTCCCACATTAATGAATCAACCATTATACTTGTTTAGACTAATGTTTAATATTTATCTAATAATTATATTAGTTTATTTCAGTTAATTAATTGATTATGGTTCATTTTACTATACCATAATCCACCATAAATAATTTAGTATCCTTAACCAATAAACCAACACGTAATAATTTATCTTTTTTTTAATAATTAAATCAACATAATAATTTCCATTAAAATAATAAATTAACATAATATTTCTACTATTTTCTCCCACCACACCACACAAGTAGATCACCACATTCCTATTCATCTTTTTAATATTTATTTATTTATTATTTAATAAATCCCTAATAGGTTTAACTTCTTTTTCTTGATAAAAACATCCTTAATTCTTACAACAATTAATTAAAACCCTAACACCACACATGATTTCAACCTCTAATTTCCTCCCTAAATGAAGCACTCATCAAAATACATATACATAATTGTATAATGAAAATCATAGGTCATGTCTCACCTCACTACGAAACATGGGTTAATGGAATGTTGGAATCGTCGGTTGTGCATAGATTTCTCTTCCTCCAACGATAGTACACACGAACACCGTGGCTCTCCAACGCTGAACTTTCTACCCTTCAGATCTGTCGAAATCTCTCTCTTTCTTCTTGCTTTTGTTTCTGATGCGCGGCTGCCTCTAATCCCCTTTGACGACGTCTTATATAGTCATTAGGGTTAATTAGGGTTTCAAAACAATTGTCCGTTATACCCTCACTTCAATTTATGTGGACTTCATGGTTTAAATTTAGGCCCAGGATGTTACAATTCTCCCCCACCACAGAAGAATTCGTCCCCGAATTCGATGGTTCCACCTCCCTCTCGTCGTGGTCCTTAAAAAGATCATGGTAATTAATTCTCATATGATGTTTAGACTCCCACGTCTTTTCTTCAATTCTGTCACTTTTCCAACGAACACGTACTGATTTAACATTCCCCCCTTGCATATCAAATTTTCGTTGTCCAGCGATTTTTATCGGTTTACTAAGAATTGTCAAATTTCTTCCAATTCCTCTTGGGGTTGCTGCATAATGAGTTGGGGTTCTTTCACAACTTTTCGGAGGACTGATACATGAAACACATCATGAAACGCTGCTAACTCCTTTGGTAATCTCAATCTATATGCAATTGTACCAATCCTTTCAATAATTGGATAAAGCCCCATAAAACGTGGTTTGAGTTTTCCCAACTTCTTATTCTTATCTACTCCTCTGAATACCCTCATTTTCAAATACACCTCGTCTCCCACTCTAAATTCCAATTCCCTTCTCCCTTTATCAACGTAACTCTTCTGACGATCGTGAGCCTCATTTGGTCTAGCACGAAGAGTTTCCACTTGATCCACTGTCTCTTGAACAACCTCAGGTTCCAAATCTCTACGCTCTCCCACTTCTCTCCAGCAAAGTGGTGTCCGACAAGGTCGCCCATACAAGCCTCATATGGTGACATCTTTATGCTCCTATGATAGCTATTGTTGTATGCAAACTCTGTTAACGGTAAATATTTCTCCCAACGACCTCCCCAATGCAACATACACGCTCGCAACATATCCCCAAGGGTTTGAATTATTCTTTCCGACTGTCCATCTGTCTTTCGGTGATACGTGGTACTCAGATGCCCTTTCGTCCCAAGTGCCTTTTGGAATGTCTGCCAAAATATTGAGGTAAATTTCAGATCTCGGTCCGAAACAATGCTCACTGGAACCCCATTCAACCTAACAATCATCTCCACATATACTCTTGCTAAGTGGTCCACATTGTCTTTCTTCTTAATCGCCAAAAATGAGCTGACTTCGTAAGTCGATCAACAATTACCCAAACCGTATCCAGTTCACTAATTGTCCTTGGGAGCACTTCACGAAATCTATAGTGATCATATCCTATTTCCATTTAGGCAACGGTAGACTTTGCAATAACCCAACAGGTACTCTACGTTCTGCCTTTACTAGTTGGCACTTCGCTACCCATTCTGCGCTATCCCGTTTTATATCGTTCTAATGATAATAACGTTTTAGATCTCGATATAGCTTTGTCGACCCCGGATGGATTGCAAAATATGAGTGGTGTGCCTGCGATAAGATCTCATCCTTTAATTCCTTAACATTGGGAACACAAACCCCATTCCTGTACAAGTAGGTTCCGTTGTCTGCGGTATGGTATCCTTTCATATTATTATCCACAGCTTTTCTGAGTGCATCGTCTACCGTTTGAGCCTGACATATTTTCCAAAGTAAGTATGCCCGGTTTATGGCTTCCAATCCTATGGCATCTTTGGTAATCCTAGTAGCACACAAACTTAATTTTTCCCAAGGAAGCCACTAACTCCTCTGCTTCTTGTTCTTTTGATATGTCATTTCTCCTTTTACTTAATGCATCTGCTACCATGTTAGCCGTTCTCGGGTGATATGCGATTGCTAAGTCATAATCTGCTAGTAGCTCCATCCATCTCCTCTATCTCAGATTAAGATCTAGTTACATAAATATATATTTTAAACTCTTGTGATAAGTAAAAACTTGGACTTTTTCTCCATATAAATACGCACGCCAAATTTTTAAAGTAAAAACAACTGCTGCCAATTATAAATCATGGATGGGATAATTTATCTCATATTTCCTCAACTGTCTAGATGTATAGGCAATTACTCGTTCTTGCTGCATCATCACACAACACAATCATGACCCTGATGCCTCAGTATATACCAAATATGGTACCCCAGTCCTTGATAAAAAAATATTGGAGTCTTAGTCAAATACCCTTTCAACCTTCGAAAGCTGTCCTCACACTTTTTGGTCCAATTAAATTTCACATCCTTTCCCGTAAGTTGAGTCATAGGCTTGACTATACTCGCAAATCTTTCAACAAATTTTTGATAGTAACCTGCTATGCCCAGAAAACTACCGACCTCTGTTGCGTTTCTGGGTGTCGACCATCCCATAATCGCTACAATTTTTTTTTTCCGGATCCACTGATACTCCAGCTTCAGACACAACGTGACCTAGAAAGCCAATCTTCCTCTGCCAAAAAGTACATTTGCTCAACTTAGCATATAACTTGTATTCTCGTAACTTTTCTAGTACTATCCTTAAGTGATCCGTATGAACAATGCATCCGGATGTGTCCATTCTAACCACACTTAAAACAAGTGAGCACACCTCTAATCTCTACAAGCCGATATTCTAATTATCCATGGTATATTTCTACAACTCAACTAATTTTCTTATCCTTGCTTGGGTCACTTTTTCCTGTTTGGTTTCCGCCTAAATGCCTTGTTCCACTAAAAACGTTGTTCCCACTAAATTGACCATGTTATTGTACTTTTGCACTATGCAATGATTTTTTTTTTCACCTCTAGCGTCGAACATCTTTGAAACTTGAGTATCATGTCATATTCGTTTGTTCCTCTCCCTCTAAAGCTTATAAATAGACAAAAATTCTAGATCATACTCCCATACTAACTTAGACCCCTGTCAAAGGTCGACAAACAACATAACCATTTGGTCTACTGCCTTTTGTGGAAAATACACCCGTGCAAATTCCTCCTTAAAGTCGTGCCAACTAAGCATGTGATTTGCATGAGTACTAATGACAACGCTATCCACCAACTCGTGTTTCGTCCCTTAAATATTAAATCGCCAATTGCTTCCAAAACTCAATCGAACACATGATGGTCTCGTAGTTCTTATCTAACATATTCACCCAGTTGTGTGTTGTAATCGGATCCATCCCTCCACTAAATTATTCAAATTCCTTCACATCTTCAAAGTATTCCAATATGTGGGCCTTGATCCCGTACTTGCATCTTTGGCACTAGAGTGGGTGGTGGTGAGTATTGAGGTGCCCCAAACTCTTGAACAAGAGGCTCGAGTGCAGCGAACTCAAGAGCTTCATGCTTGGGCACTACAACTCTTGGTATTCGATTTGCTACAGGAACTTGCTGTAACTAAAACGCTAACGCCTCACGCATTTCTCACATCACAGCTGCATTTAGCACTGCATAATCCACCACTAGAGCAACAACGGCTGGTTGTTGAGTTGGAGCAACACCTTCCTGCTCAAGTGGCCAACCATTATAGTCTCGCTGACGATCTCCAATACGCAAATAAGTCCTACGAATAACACTCCTCGGCGGCATATTTTCCACATAAACACTCGATTCACACATTATACTACAATAGTATTATAAATCAACGAAATTTAAATGACTTCACGCAAGTAACTCTGAGTGGTGCTCCCCGATTGAAAATACTTTTTTTTTATCTACTAAAACTTTAAAACAGAGCTCTCCGGATCAGAACCGGAGTAGCACCTTCGCTCTGATACCAAAATTGTAACACCCGTCTCCAAAATACATGACACGTGTCATCGCCTTGTACTTAACTTATAATTTATTTGAAATCTCATATAAAGTATAAGTGATAATTCTTTTTATTAAAAGAATTCTCGTCAAACCCAATTATAAAATTATTACTAAAAAAACATAAGAAAATAACCTTTAAAAAAAAAATCTAACGATACTCAAGATTCAAAATAAAAATATAAAAATAATGTTTAAAAATTCTCAAAACGTAGCACCACCCCGAGTCACTGCATCACTATTGCTCGAACTCATCTGCATCCAAAAGGAGGCATGAGTAACATAATTACTCAGTGAAACAATCACGCCTACCCACATATTTTCATTATACAAGTATATATATAATTTTGATAATTACTTTATTTAGGAATAAAACTAGCACGATTGATTCCACAAAAGTCGACACAAATACTACCAAGATATATGTATTTAAACCATGTTTGTCTAAGTCACAACCACTCATCCTCATCCCTAACCACGTCGGTTTAAGGATTTGGAACCCCCAAAGCCACGTCGGCTTAACACCACGGCCACGTCGGCCTATTCGCTCACGTCGAGCTCCCGTCATGTCGACGGTTGTTTCCGGCCTGCCAGCTATTAATGAACTACGACTCAACACCGCTGTTGTCGTAGCCCAACACCCATCAACGTAGTTAAACCAACCAACGTTACTCGATTCCACTATACCCGCGTTACATGAATATCACATTCACCAGAAATTTATTCCCACATTAATGAATCAACCATTATACTTGCTTAGACTAATGTTTAATATTTATCTAATAGTTATATTAGTTTATTTCAGTTAATTAATTGATTATGGTTCATTTTACTATACCATAATCCACCATAAATAATTTAGTATCCTTAACCAATAAACCAACACGTAATAATTTATCTTTTTTTTTAATAATTAAATCAACATAATAATTTCCATTAAAATAATAAATTAACATAATATTTCTACTATTTTCTCCCACCACACCACACAAGTAGATCACCACATTCCTATTCATCTTTTTAATACTTATTTATTTATTATTTAATAAATCCCTAATAGGTTTAACTCCTTTTTCCTGATAAAAACATCCTTAATTCTTACAACAATTAATTAAAACCCTAACACCACTCATGATTTCAACCTCTAATTTCCTCCCTAAAAGAAGCACTCATCAAAATATATATACATAATTGTATAATGAAAATCATAGGTCATGTCTCACCTCACTGCGAAACATGGGTTAATGGAATGTTGGAATCGTCGGTTGTGCATAGATTTCTCTTCCTCCAACGATAGTACACACGAACACCGTGGCTCTCCAACGCTGAACTTTCTACCCTTCAGATCTGTCGAAATCTCTCTCTTTCTTCTTGCTTTTGTTTCTGATGCGCGGCTGCCTCTAATCCCCTTTGACGACGTCTTATATAGTCATTAGGGTTAATTAGGGTTTCAAAACAATTGTCCGTTATACCCTCACTTCAATTTATGTGGACTTCATGGTTTAAATTTAGGCCTAGGATGTTACACCATGCATCATACTTCATTTATAAGCATGTACTCAATGAGCACCAATGTCAGTTCAGAATGATCATATTAACTAGCCGATTATCTTGACATGTCCACACCAAATCGACTGTAACTTTTGAATTAGAGCTCACAATGACACGAATCCAATTCACATGTTAAGGTAGCTCAATTTTCTATATTATGAAAGATTTTAAGATAGAAATAGATATGACATAGCTTCTAAGTAATCCAATCTATCCCGAAATGCGTGATTTCATGCATTATGCTTCATTTATAAACTTTTACTCATTGAGCACCAATAATCTGTTAAGCTCGATCATTTTACATCCGCACTAAATCACCAGCAACTTTAGATTTGAAGCTCAAAACGACACGAACCCAATGCCGACGTTAAGCTAGTCAATTTTCTATATTGTGACAAAATTTGAGGCATAACAAGATACGACGAGGCATCCAAGCAATCCATTCTATCAAAACTTGCGTGATTCCATGCATTATGTTTCATTTATAGGCCTTTACTCAATGATCACCAATGATCAGTTCAGAGTAATAATCTTAACTGGCTGAGAAACTTGATATTTCCGCACTAAATCGTACGTAACTTTTGATTTAGAGCTCATAATGACACCAATCAAATGCCCACGTTAAGCTAGCTCAATTTTTTATATTGGGACAGAAATAGATACGACAAAGTGTCCAAGTAATCCAATCTATCCCAATGCAATGCATTATGCTTCTTTTATAAGCCCTTACTCAATTTTCACCAATGATCAGTTTAAAATGAAAATCTTAACTGACCGATCAATTTGACATGTCTGCACTAAATCGTCCGTAACTTTTGAATTAGAGCTCGGAATGACACGAATCCAATGCCCACGTTACCCTAGATCAATTTCCTATACAGTGACAAAAGTCGAGGCAAAAATAGATACAACAAAGCGCCCAAGTAATCTAATACATACAATTCCGCGTGATGCCATGCATTATGCTTCACTAATATAATCCTTTGCTCGAGGAGCACCAATGATCAGTTTAGAACGATCATTTTAACTAGCCAATCAACTTGACATATCTGCACTAAATTGTCCATAACCTTTGATTTGAGCTCAGAATGAAAAGAATACAATGTCTACGTTAAGCTGGCTCAATCTCCTATACTTTGACAAAATTTGAGACTAAAATATATACGAAAATGTGTCTAAGTAATCCAATATTTCCAAAATTGTGTAATACAATGCATTATGCTTCATTTATAAGCCATTACTGAATGAACACCAGTGATCATTTAGAATGATCATTTTAATTGGCCGATCAACTTGACATATCGGCACTAAATTGTCCATAAATTTTGATTCAGAGCTCAAAATGACATGATTCCAATGCCTATGTTAAGCTATCTCAGTTTTCTAAGTTGTGACAAAATTTGATGCAAAAATAGATACAACAATACGTCCAAGTAATGCAATCTATATAAAACAGCGTGATGCCATGCATTTAGACTGATCAGTTTAACTCGTCGATCAACTTGACATGTATGCATAAAATCGTTTGTAACTTTTGATTTATAGGTCAAAATGATACGAATCAATGCCCACATTAAGCTAGCTCAATTTTCTATGTTGTGATAAAATTTTATGCATAACAAGATACACTTGATTTAGAGCTCATAATGACACCAATCTTAAGTGGCTGATAAACTTGACATTTCCGCACTAAAACGTACGTATCTTTTTATTTAGAGCTCATAATGACACCAATCAAATGTCCACGTTAAGCTAGCTCAATTTTCTATATTGTGAGAAAATCTGAGAAAGAAATAGATACGACAAAGTGTCCAAGTAATCCAATCTATCCAAAACTGTGTGATGCAATGCATTATGCTTCTTTTATAAGCCCTTACTCAATTATCACCAATGATCAGTTTAGAATGAAAATCTTAACTGACCGATCAACTTGACATGTCCGCACTAAATCGTCCGTAACTTTTGATTTAGAGCACACAATGACACGAATCCAATGTCCACGTTAAGCTAGCTCAATTTTCTATATTGTGAGAAAATTTGAGACAGAAATAGATACGACAAAGCGTTTAAGTAATCTAATATATCTAAAACCGCGTGATGCCATGCATTATGCTTTATTTATGAGCTTTAACTCAATTAGCACCAATGATTAGTTTCGAATGATCATCTTAACTGGCCAATCAACTTGACATTTCCGCACTAAATCGGCCATAACTTTTGATTTAGAGCTTAGAATGACATGTATTCAATGCCCACGTTAAGCTAGCTCAATTTTCTATATTATGACAAAATGAGAGACTGAAATCGGTACGACAAAGCGTGCAAGTATTCCAATCTATTAAAAACTACATGATGCAATGCATTATGCTTGTTCTAGAAGCCTTTACTCAATTAGCACTTATGATCAGTTTAGAATTATCATCTTAACTAACCGATCAACTTGACATATCCACACTAAATGGTCTGTAACTTTTGATTTAGAGCTCAGAATGACATGAATACAATGCCCACGTTAAGTTAGCTCAATTTTCTATATTGTGACAAAATTTGAGATAAAAATATATACAACAATACGTCCAAGTAAAGAAAACTATCTAAAACAGCGTGATGCCATGCATTATGCTTTATTTATTATCCTTTACTCAATGAGAACCAATGATTAGTTTAGTTTGATCATTTTAACTGGCCGATCAACTGGACATGTCTGCACTAAATCGTTCAGAACTTTTGCTTTATAACTCAGAATGATAAGAATCCAATGCCCACGTTAAGCTAGATCAATTTTCTACATTGTGACAAAATTTGAGACAAAAATATATACACAAAGCGTCCAAATAATCCAATCTATCCAAAATTGTGTGATTCCATGCATTATGTTTCATATAAGTCTTTACTTAATGAGAACCAATGATTAGTTTAGAATTATCATCTTAATTGGCTGATACTTGACATATACGCGCTAAACCGTCCATAACTTTTGATTTAGAGCTCAAAAGGACACCAATCCAATGCCCCCGTTAAGCTAGCTCAATTTTCTATATTGTGATAAAATTTGAGACAGAAATAGATACGACAAAGCGTCCAAGTAATCTAATCTATCCAAAAATGCATGATGTAATGCATTATGCTTCTTTTAAAAGCCCTTACTGAATTCGCACCAATGATCAGTTTAGAACGACCATCTTAACTGGTCGATCAACTTGACATATCCAAGTAAATCATATGTAACTTTTGATTTAGATCTCAGAATGACATGAATCCAATATCCTAGTTAAACTAGCTCAATTTTCTATATTGTGAGAAATTTTGATACATAAATAGATAAGAAATTTGAGACATAAATAGATACGACAATGCATCCAAGTAATCCAATATATCCAAAAAACCGCATGATGCGATGCATTAGGCTTTATTTATAAGCCATTACTCAATGAGAACCAATGATCAATTTAGACTAATTATTTTGAGTGTCCGATCAACTTGACATGTGTGCACTAAATCGTCATAACTTTTGATTTATAGCTCAGAATGACATGAATCCAATTACCACGTTAAGCAAGCTCGATTTCCTATATTGTGTAAAAATTTGATACAGAAATAGATACGACAAAGCATCCAAGTAATCCAATCTATCTAAAACAGCGGGATGCCATGCATTATGCTTTATTTATAAGTCTTTACTCAATGAGAACCAATAATTAGTTTAGACTGATCATTTTAACTGGCCAATCAACTTGACATGTCTACACTAAATCAGTCACAACTTTTGATTTAGAGCTCGGAATGTCATGGATCCAATGTCCATGTTACGCTAGCTCAATTTCCTATATAGTGGCAAAATTTGAGGCAACAATAGATACGACAAAGCATCCAAGTAGTCTAATCTATCCAAAAATGTGTGATGCAACGCATTATGATTCTTTTATAAGCCTTTACTCAATGAGAACCAATGATAAATTTTGAATTATCATCTTAACTGGTTGATAAACTTGAAATTTACGCACTATATCGTTTGTAACTTTTGATTCAGAGCTCAGAATGAAACCACTCCGATGTTCACTTTAAGCTAGCTGAATTTTCTATATTGGGACCAAATTTGAGGCAGAAATAGATACGAAGACGTGTCCAAGTAATCCAATCTATCCAAAACTGCATGATGTCATGCATTATGTTTCAATTGTAAGCCTTTAATCAATGAGAACCAATGATCAGTTTAGAATTACATCTTAACAGGCTGATAAACTTGACTTGTCCATACTATATCGTCTATAACTTTTGATTTAGAGCTCAAAATGACACCAATTCAATGCCCACGTTAAACTAGCTCAATTTTCTATATTTGGAAAATAGTTGAGACAGAAATAGATATGACAAATCATCCAAATAATCCAATCTACCCAAAACTGTGTGATGCAATGCATTATGCTTCTTTTATAAGCCCTTACTCAATTAGCACCAATGATCAGTTTAGAATGATCATCTTAACTGACTGATAACCTTGACATGTCGGCACTAAATCTTCCATACCTTTTTATTTAGAGCTCAGAATGACATGAATCCAATATCCACGTTAAGCTAGCTCAATTTTCTATACTCCGAGAAAATTGAGGCATAAATAGGTATGACAAAGCGTCCATGTAATCTAATATATCTAAAACCACGTGATGCCATGCATTACGCTTTATTTATCAGTCTTTTCTCAATGAGAACCAATGATGAGTTTAGACTGATTATTTTAAATGGCGATCAACTTGACATGTCTGCACTAAATCGTTTGTAACTTTTGGTTTATAGCTCAAAACGACATGAATCCAATGCCCTCGTTTCGCTCTATCAAGTTTCTATATTGTGACAAAATTTGAAATAGAAATAGATACGAAAAAGTTTCCAAGTAATCAAATCTATCCAAAACTACGTGATGCCATGCATTTTGTTTCATTTAAGCCTTTACTCAATGAGCACCAATGATCAGTTTAGAATGATTATTTTAATTGGCCGATCAACTTGACATGTCCACACTAAATCGTCCATAACTTTTTATTTAGAACTCGGAGTGACACGAATCCAATGCCCACGTTACGCTAGCTAAATTTCCTATATAGTTTCAATATTTGAGACAAAAATAAATATGACAAGGCGTCCGAGAAATCCAATCTATCCAAAACTGCGTGATGCACTATATTATGCTTCTTTTATAAGCCTTTACTGAATTAGCACCAATGATCAGTTTCGAATGATTATCTCAACGGGCCGATCAACTTGACATTTTTGCAGTAAATCGTGCATTACAGTTGATTTAGAGCTTAAAATGACATGAATCGAATGCCCACATTAAGCTAGCTCAATTTTCTATATTGTGACAAAATTTGAGACTGAAATCGATACGACAAAGCGTACAAGTATTCCAATCTATCCAAAACAGCGTGATGTAATGCATTATGCTTCTTTTATAAGCGTTTACTCAATTAGAACGAATGATCATTTTAGAATGATCATCTTAACTTACAGATCAACTTGATATATCCGCATTAAATCGTCTGTAACTTTTTTTTTATTTAGAGCTCAGAATGACATGAATCCAATGCCTACGCTAAACTAGCTTAATCTTCTATATTGTGACAAAATTTGAGACAGAAATAGATACGACAAAGCATCCAAGTAATCCAATCAATTTAAAATCTGCGTGATGCACTACATTATGCTTCTTTTATAAGCCTTTACTCAATTAGCACCAATGATCAGTTTCGACTGATCATCTTAACTGGCCGATCAACTTGACATTTCCGCACAAAATAGTGCATAACTTTATATTTAGACCTCAGACTGACATGAATCCAATGCCCACGTTAATGTAGCTCAATTTTCTATATTGTGACAAAATTTGAGATAGAAATTCGTACGAAAAAGCATAGAAGTATTCTAATATATCCAAAACTGCGTGATGTAATGCATTATGCTTCTTTTATAAGCCTTTACTCAATTTGAACCAATGATCACTTTAGAATGATCATCTTAACTAACCGATCAACTTGACAAATCCGCATAAATCGTCTATAACTCTTTTTTATTTAGAGCTTAGAATGATATGAATACAATGCCCATGTTAAGCTAGCTGAATCTTCTATATTATGAAAAAAAATTGAGACAGAAATAGATACGACAATGCGTCCAAGTAATGCAATCTATCTAAAACAGCCTGATGCCATGCATTATGCTTTATTTATAATCCTTTACTTAATGAGAACCAGTGATCAGTTTACATGTCTGCACTAAATCGTTCATAACTTTTGATTTATAGCTCCGAATGATATGAATCCAATGCCCCCATTAAACTAGCTCAATTTTCTATATTGTGATTAAATTTGAGACAAAAATATATACGAAAAATGGTCCAAGTAATCCAATATATATAAAACAGCATGATGTCATACATTATCCTTCATTTATAAGCCTTTACTTAATGAGAACCAATGATGAGTTTAGAATTATCATCTTAACTGGCTGATAAACTTGACATGTCCGCACTAAACCGTCCGTAACTTTTGATTTAGAGCCCAAAATGACACCAATCAAATGCCCACGTTAATCTAGCTCAGTTTTCCATATTGTGTAAAAATTGGAGACATAAATAGATACGACAAAGCGTCCAAGTAATCGAATACATCTAAAAGCACATGATGTGATGCATTATGCTTTATTTATAAGCCTTTACTCAATAAGAATCAATGATCAGTTTGAAGTGATTAATTTAACTGGCCGATCACCATGACATGTCTGCAATAAATCGTTTATAACCTTTGATTTATAGCTCAGAATGATACGAATCCAATGCCCACGTTAAGCTAGCTCAATTTCCTATATTGTGAAAAACTTTGATACAAAAATAGATATGACAATGCGTACAAGTAATGCAATCTATCTAAAAGAGCGTGATGCTATGCATTATGCTTTATTTTATCAGTTTACACTGGTCATTTTAACTGGCCGATCAAGTTGACATGTCTGCACTAAATCGTTTATAACTTTGGATTTCTAGCTCAGAATGATACCAATCCAATGCCCCCATTAAGCTAGCTCAATTTTCCATATTGTGACAAAACTTCAGACAAAAATAGATACAACAAAGCGTCCAAGTAATGCAATCTATCTAAAACAGCGTCATGCCATGCATTATGCTTCATTTATAAGCGTTTACTCGATGAGTACCAAGGATCAGTTTAGACTGATCATTTTAACTGTCCGATCAACATGACATGTCTTCACTAAATTGTTCGTAACTTTTGATTTATAACTCAGAATGATACGAATCAAATGCCTACGTTACGCTAGCTCAATTTTCTATATTGTGACAAAATTTGAGACAAAAATAGATACGACGAAGCATTCAAGTAGTCCAATCTATCCAAAAATGTTTGATACCATGCATTATGTTTTATTTATAAGCCTTTACTTAATAAGAACCAGTGATCAGTATAGAATTACCATCTTAACCTTGCTGATAAACTTGACATGTCCGCACTAATCTATCCATAACTTTTGATTTAGAGCTCAAAATGACACGAATCCAATGCCCTCGTTAAGCTAGATCAAGTTTCAATATTGTGACAAAATTTGAAATAGAAATAGATACGACAAAGCGTCCAAGTAATCGAATCTATCCAAAACTACGTGATGTCATGCATTATCTTTCATTTTTAAGCCTTTACTCAATGATCACCAATGATCATCTTAACTGGCCGATCAACTTGACATGTCCCCACTAAATCGTTCGTAACTTTTGATTTAGAGCTCACAATGACACGAATCCAAAGTCCACATTAAGCCAGCTCAATTTTCTATATTGTGAGAAAGTTTGAGACATAAATAGATACGACAAAGCGTCTAAGTAATCCAATATATCTAAAACCGCGTGATCCCATGCATTATGCTTTATTTGTAAGCTCTTACTCAATTAGCACCAATGATCATTTTCGAACGATCATCTTAATTGGCTGATCAACTTGACATTTGTGCACTAAATTGTCCGTAACTTTTGATTTAGAGCTCAGAATGACATGTATCCAATGCCCACGTTAAGCTAGATCAATTTTCTATTTTCTGACAAAATTAAGGAATAAAATCGGTATGACAAAGCGTACAAGTATTCCAATATATCCAAATATACGTGATGCAATGCATTATGCTTCTTTTATAAGCCTTTACTCAATTAGAACCAATGATCATTTTAGAATGATTATCATAACTGACCGATTCACATATCCGCACAAATTGTCCGTAACTTTTGATTTAGAGCCCATAATGACATGAATACAATGCCCATGTTAAGCAAGCTCATTTTTCTATATTGCTACAAAATTTGAGATATTAATAGAAACAACAATGCGTCCAAGTAATGCAATCTATCTAAAACAGCGTGATGCCATGCATTATGCTTTATTTATAATCCTTTACTCAATGAGAACCAATGATCAGTTTAGACTGATCATTTTAACTGGCCGATCAACTTGATATGTCTGCACTAAATCGTTCGTAACATTTGATTTATAGCTCAGAATGCCACGAATCTAATGCCCACATTAAGCTAGCTCAAGTTTCTGTATTGTGACAAAATATGAGACAGAAATAGATACGACTAAGCGTCCAAGTAACCCAATCTATCCAAAACTGCGTGACACCATGCATTATGTTCCGTTTATAACCTTGTACTCAATGAGCACCAATAATAAGTTTAGAATGATCATTTTAACTGACCGATCAACTTGACATGTCTGCACTAAATCATCCGTAACTTTTGATTTAGAGGTCGGAGTGACACGAATCTGATCCCCACGTTACACTAGCTATATTTCTTATATAGTGAGAAAATTTGAGACAGAAATAGACAAGACAAATGGTCCAAGTAGTCCAATCTATCAAAAACTACGTGTTGCAAAGCAATATACTTCTTTTATAAGCCTTCACTCAACTAGCACTAGTGATCACTTTCGAATGATCATCTTAACTGGCCGATCAACTTGACATTTCTGCACTAAATCGTATGTATCTTTTGTTTTAGAGCTCAAAACGATATGAATCCAATGCCCACGTTAAGCAAGCTCAATTTTCTATACTGTGACAAAATTTGAGACAGAAATAGAAACGACAATGCATTCAAGTAATGCAATCTATCTGAAATAGCGTGATGCCATGCATCATGCTTTATTTTTAATCCTTTACTCAATGAGAACCAATGATCAGTTTAGACTAATCATTTTAAGTTGGCGATCAACTTGACATGTCCACAATAAATCGTTCATAACTTTTGATTTATAACTCAGAATGATACGAATCCAATGCCCCCATTAAGATAGCTCTATTTTCCATATTGTGACAAAATTTTAGATAGAAATAGTTATGACAAAGCGTCCAAGTAATCCAATCTATTGTGTGATGACTTACATTATGCTTCATTTATAAGCCTTTACTCGATGAGTAGAAACGATCAGTTTAGACTGATCGTTTTAACTGGCCGATCAACTTGACATGTCTGCACTAAATTGTTTGTAACCATTGATTTATAGCTCAGAATGATATGAATCCAATGTCCACATTAAGCTAGCTCAAGTTTCTATATTGTGACAAAAATTGAGGCAGAAATAGATATGACAAAGCATCCAAGGAATCCAATCTATCCAAAATTGTGTGATACCATGCATTATGCTTGATTTATTAGCCTTTACTCAATGAGTACCAATGATCAATTGAGAATGAACATTTTTACTGGTTGATCAACTTGACAATCCTGCCCTAAATCGTCTCTAACTTTTGATTAATAGCTTTGAATGACACGAATCCTATACCCACGTTAATCTAGCACAATTTTCTATGTTGTGACAAAATTTGAGAAAGAAATATATACGACAAAGAGTAAACGTAATCCAATATTTCCAAAAATGTGTGATGCAATGCATTATGCTTCGCTTAATAAGCCTTTACTCAATTAGCACCAATGATCAGTTTAGAATGATCATATTAATTGACCGATCAACTTGACATATCCGCACTAAATCATCCGAACTTTTGATTTGGAGCTCAGAATGACATGAATCCAATGCCGATGTTAAGCTAGCTCAATTTTATGTATTGTGACAAAATTTGAGACAGAAATAGATTCAAAAAAGTGTCCAAGTAATCCAGTCAATCCAAAACATGGTGATGCCATGCATTATGCTTTGCTTATAGGCATTTACGCAATGAGAACCAATGATCAATTTAGAATGATCATTTTAACTAGCTGATCAACTTGACATATCTGCACTAAATTGTTCGTAACTTTTGATTTAGTTCAGAATGATACGAATCGAATGCCCACGTTAAGCTAACTCAATTTTCTATATTGTGTCAAAATTTGAGGCAGAAATAGATACAACAAAGTGTCCAAGTAATCCAAACTATCAAAATATGCATAATGTCCCACATTATGCTTTATTTATAAGCTTTTGCTCAATGTCCACTAATGATCAGTTTAGAATAATCATTTGAACTGGCCGATCAACTTGAAATGTATACACTAAATCGTCTTTAACTTTGATTAATAGCTTTGAATGACACGAATCCTATGCCCACGTTAAGTTTGCTCATTTTTCTATATTGTGATAAAATTTGAGAAAGAAAAATATAGGACAAAGCATCAACGTAATCCAATATTTCCAAAAATGTGTGATGCAATGCATTATGCTTCGCTTATAAGCCTTTACTCAATGAGCACCAATGATCAGTTTAGATGATCATTTTAACTCAATGAGCACCAATGTGTAACTTTTGATTTATGGCTTTGAATGACATGAATCCAATGCCCACTTTAAGCTAGCTCAATGTTCTATATTATGACAATGTTGTGACAGAATTCTATATGAGAAAACGTCCAAATAATTCAATCTATCCAAAATTGCATAATGTGACGCATTATACTTTATTTATAAGCCTTTACTCAATGACCACTAATGATTAATTTAGAATAATCATTTTAACTGTCCGATCAACTTGACATATATGCACTAAAACATCTGTAACTTTTAATTAATAGATTTGAATGACACGAATCATATGCCCACGCTAAGCTAGCTCAATTTTCTATATTATGACAAAATTGAGAAAAGTTTAAACACGAAAAAGCATCCAAATAATCGAATCTATCCAAAACTATGTTATGATATGCAATATGCTTCATTAATAAGCCTTTACTCAAGAAGCACCAATGATCATTTTAACTGGAATCAACTTGACATGTCCGCACTAAATCGTCTGTAACTTTTGATTTAAGCTCACAATGACACGAATCCAAAGCCCACGTTAAGCTAGCTCAATTTTCTATATTATGAAAAAATTTGAGACAGAAAATAGATACGACAAATCGTCGAAGTAATCCAAGCCTTTACTCATGGAGAACCAATTATCAGTTTAGAATGATCATTTTAACTGGCCGACCAACTTGACATTTCTGCAATAAATCATCCATAACTTTTGATTTAAGCTTGATATGAATAGAATACAATACCTATGGTAACCTAGCTCAATCTTATATATTATGACATAATTTGAGACATAAATAGATACAACAAATCGACTAACTAGCTGATAAACTTGACATAACCAAACTAAATCTTCTATAAATTCTGATTTATTGCTCAAAATTACTCAAATCCAATGTCCACGTTACGCTAGCTCAATTTCTATATTGTGACAAAAGTTTAAGAAAGAAATAGATATGATAAAGTATCCAAGTAATCCAATATATCCCAAACTGCTTGATGCCATGCATCATGTTTCATTTATAAGGTTTTGCTCAATGAGCAGTAATGATCACTTTAGAATGATCATATTAACTAGCTGATCAACTTGACATGTCTGAACTAAATCGTCAATAACTTTTGATTTATAGATCAGAATAACACGAATACAATGTTCACCTTGAGGTAGCTCAATTTTCTATATTGTGACAAAATTTAAGATGGAAATAGATACGACAAAGCATTCAAGTAATCCAATATGTCCCAAACTGTGTGATGCCATGCATCATGCTTCATTTATAAGCCTTTGCTCAATGAGCAGCAATGATCAGTTTACAATGATCGTTTTAATTGGCCAAACAACTTGACATGTCCGAACTAAATCGTCTACAACTTTTTATTCATAGCTCACAATGATACGAATCCAATGCCCATGTTGAGCTAGCTCAATTTTCTTTATTACGACAAAATTTAAGATAGAAATAAATACGACAAAGTATCCAAGTAATCCAATATGTCCCAAACTGCATGATGTCATGCATCATGTTTCATTTATAAGCCTTTGCTCAATGAGCAACAATGATCAGTTTAGAATGATCATATTAACTAGCCGATCAACTTGACATGTTCGAACTAAATCATCTATAACTTTTGATTAATTGCTAGAATGATACGAAACCAATACCCACGTTAAGCTAGCTATATTTTCTATATTGTGATAACATTTCACACTACAATTGCCTCGACAAATTCTCCAAGTAATCAAATCCATCCAAACATGTGTAATGTCATGCATTATGCTTCATTTATAATCCTTTACTCAATGAGCATCAGTGACTAGATTAGAATGATCATTTTAACTGCCCAATCAACTTGACATGTCTGGACTTAATCGTCCATACTTTTGATTTATAGCTCAGAATGACACAAATCCCAATGTCCATGTTAAGCTAGCTCAATTTTCTATATTGTGACAAAATTTCAGACATAATTAGATACGAAATAGCATCCATGTAATCCAATCTATCCAAAACTGTGTGATACCATGCAATATGCTTCATCAATAAGCCTTTACTCAATGGCCACCAATGATCACTTTAGAATAATCATTTTAACTGGCAGATCAACTTGACATATCCACACAAAATCGTCCTTAACTTTTGATTAAGAGCTCAGAATGACACAAATCCAATACCCACTTTAAGCTAGCTATTTTCTATATTGTTATAAAATTTCAGACGAAAATTGCCTTGAAAAATTGTCCAGGTAATCAAATCCATCCAAAACTGTGTAATGTCTTGAATTATGCTTCATTTTTAAGCATTTACTCAATAAGCACCAATTATCACTTTAGAATGATCATTTTAACTGGACAATCAACTTGACATGTACGCATTAAATCGTTTGTAACGTTTGATTAAGAGCTCGGAATGGCACGAATCTATTGTCCACGTTAATCTAGCTCAATTTTCTGTACAGCGATAAAATTTAAGACAAAAATTGCTTTGAAAAATCCTCCAAGTAATCAAATCAATCGAAAACTACGTAATGTCATGCATTATGCTTCATTGATAAGCCCTCACTCAATGAGCACCAATGATCAGTTTAGAAGGATCATATTAACTGGCCGATTAACTTGACATGTTCACAATTAATCATCCATAACTTTTGATTTATAGCTCAGAATGATACGAATCCAATGTCTAGGTTAAGCTAGCTCAATTTTCAATTACTCAATAAGCACCAATTATCACTTTAGATACGACAAAGCATCCAAGTAATCCAATCTATCCCAACATGCGTGATACCATGCATCATGCTTCATTTCTGAGCCTTTGGTCAATGAGAAGCAATGGTCAGTTTAGAATGGTAATATTAACTAGCCGAACTAAATCGTATAAAACTTTTGATTTATAGCTCAGAATGACACGAGACCAATGTCCACCTTAAGCTAGTTCAAGTTTTTTATATTGTGACAAAATTTAAGACTAAAATTGCTTGGAAAAATCTTCCAAATAATCAAATATATACAAAACTGTGTAATGTCATGCAGTATGCTTCAATTATAAGCCTTCACTCAATGAGCACCAATGATCAATTTATAAAGATCATATTAACTGGCCAATCAACTTGACAGGTTGCAGTAAATCGTCCATAACCTTTGATTTATAGCTTAGAATGACACAATTCCAATGCCCACGTTAATCTAGCTCAAGTCTCTATATTTTGACAAACTTTGAGACAAAAATAGATACGAAAAAGTGTCCAACGAAGCCAATCTATCCAAAACTGTGTGATACCATGCATTATACTTCATTTATAAGCATTTACTCAATGAGCACCAATAATCAGTTTAGAATGATCATATTAACTTGTTGATCAACTTTTCATGTCCACACTAAATCGTATGTAACTTTTGATTTGGAGCTCAGATTGACAAGAATCCAATGCCCACGTTAAGCTAGCTCAAGTTTCTATATTTTGACAAAATTTGAGAAAAAAATAAATACGACAAAGTGTCCAACTAATCCAATCTATCTAAAACTGTGTTATGCCATGCATTATACTTCTTTATAAGCATTTAATCAATGAGCACCAATGATCAGTTTAGAATGATCATATTAACTTGCCGATCAACTTGTCATGTCCACACTAAATCGTTTGTAACTTTTGATTAAGAGCTCTGAATGACACGAATCCAATGCCCACATTAAGCTAGCTCAAATCTCTGTATTGTGATAAAATTTGAGACAGAAATAGATACGACAAAGTGTCCAAGTTATCCAATTTATCCCTAACTGCATGATTCCATGCATTATGCTTCATTTATAAGCCCCTCCTAAATGAGCACTAGTGATCAGTTAAAATGATCATTTTTACTGGCCGATTAACTTGACATGTCCGCACAAATTGTCCTTTACTTTTGATTTAGAGCTCAGAATGATACTAATCCAAAGCCCATGTTAAACTAGCGTAATTTTCTATATTGTGACCATATTTGAGACCGAAATAGATACGACAAATCGTCCAAGTAATCCAATAAATCCAGAACTGTGTGATACCATGCATTATGCTTCATTTATATGTCTCTACTCAATGAGCACCAATGATCAATTTAGAATCATATGAACTTTGCCGATCAACTTGACATTTCTGCACTAAATCGTCTGTAACATTGATTTATAGCTCCGAATGACACGAATCCAATGCCTCTGTTAAGCTAGCTCAAGTCTCTATATTGTGACAAAATTTTAGAAAGAAATAGATACGATAAAGTGTCAAAGTTATCCAATCTATCCCGAACTGCGTGATGCCATGCATTATGCTTTATTCATAGGCCTCTTCTCAATGAGCACCAATGATCAGTTAAGAATAATCATTTTAACTGGCTGATCAACTTGACATGTCAGCACTAAATTGTCCGTATCTTTTGATTTAGAGCTTAGAATAACCCAAATCGAAAGCCCACGTTATGGTAGCCTCTTTTTTGAAAGCTTATTCCACGAATTTTGTGTTCATGGGATCCCATGTAAATTCTTACTGCAAAATTTACTTATATATTACTAAAAATATTATTAAAAACTATTGATAACAATTATATATTTTAAAATTAAATAACGTGCTGCAAACGTCCTGAACCAAATCTGACGCTTTTCGTACGGAATATCTCTAAATTTGGTATATGGGTTGTTCAAAAGAGAATGAAGCATCTTTAATATAGATTTTCTTATTCCGTTGTTTGAAATATCAAAACTACGAATTTTTATTAAAGTAGCGTTTAAATAAATATCTTAAATATAATTATAGAATAGCGATAAACTAATTATTTTAAATATAATTATAGAAAATTTTATTTACCATGTCGAATTTCATTGATGCCTCGAATTGAGAAAAGTAAAAAGTTCCCGACTAGGCTGCTGAACCAATTCTTCAATAGTCATTGGTGAGAAAGAATCATTTGCATATTCTGGAACTTGAGTTGGTATACAATTCGGAGTACACGATTCACCATGTCTTTGGTACTCCTGATACGACCTATATTTATGACATTTAATCAATCTATTTAAATTTAATATTTAGCATTTTCTTTTCAAAATATTTATATTTTAAATACTAAATATCAACCTATAATTTTGAATGTTTATGATATTTTTGTAAAAAAGTAATTTGTATTGCTAAACTTATTATTAAAATACTGCTTAAAGTCTGCAAGAGTACAATGTGACAATTACCAAATCGAACACAAATCAAAAATTTTAAATATCCAAACATATCACATATTTTTATAATACCAAAATAACCAAAACTATCCAAAATCGAAAAAGATACGTCCAAACCTATAATATTTATTAAATTTATAATTTATAGTTTTTAGTGATTTAAAAACAATTCATGACCGAACATATATGATGGTATATTAGTATCTACCACTATTATTGCTATGAAAACACTCATCCAACTATCAATACTACTGGACTAATTTGGGACACAACTTTTGTTCAAGAACCATATTTCAAGAGAACTATTTACTAATATATTCTTCTTAAAATCATATGTAAAAATTCTAAGTCACTAATGTCTCATATTTTTGAATCAGCCTTTAACTTATCTTATCCTAATTGAACACATTACAATGAACATTACTTTGCTTCATTGTTGTTATCAATAGAACATGTTTCCTAACTCCACCTATCTCTTCTATATCTACACAACCATTGTACCAACATATTCGAACTGTCAGTTCCTTCAAAGATATCTTACATCCAGAAACATGTGACTTGTCTGAGACACCAACTTATAACATTCAGCATTTCACTATAGAACCCTTGAAATTACCGAAACCGATTCTACTTTGCCCCGTTAACGCCTAAAAATCGATCAAAATAATAGTTTAAAAAACTTACATGTTGACGACGAGAAACGGCGACGATGAGAAATGGCGAGGAGGAGAAACGGCGATGAGCAGAAACGGCGATCGACAGAAATATCCAAAGAGTAACGCGAAATGGCGAGAGATGGAGGAGAAGAAAAAGTCGTAGGTTATATTCGATATTTCCGATGGTAATTCAATAAATTTTCGCGAAACACCGCATTGTTAATTACATTTCCCGCATAAATCCATCGGATATCCGTCAAAAATCCCTCAGACTCCTTAAACACTGTGCATGATCGACAAATAGTATGCCCATGTTGCAAATACGTTTGGACGGATTTCCGATGGATTTCCGACGGATTTACCAAGGCCGTCGGAAATCCGTCGGATGCCAGAGTCAATATTTCGAAAAAATATTTATATATAATTAAAGTATAAAAATCAATGTCTATATATTTAAATTGTTTAACTCAACGTGTAGATATGATTCACTACACAAACTATAATCGTCTATATATGATCCAATAAAATATAAATAAAATGGTATAATTATTTTGGATCCAATCGATTATTTATTATCAATTATTTATAATTTTTTTTATAATTTATTCTAATTATATTAATCTGAAATGAAGTATTATCAGAAAAAGATAATTTATATATAATTATAGTATGGAACATTATTATCACAAACTCACCAATCTGAATTTGATGAACATTCCAAATTAGCTGAATTTTGGTCGTCAAACTCACCAATCTCTTCTTCTGAATCATGTAACACGTTGTAATCTTCGTTCGTGGTGTCATCAACAACAAGTTTAACTTCAAGAGAAGTGTTTATGGAACCTAAGTGATGAGGACATCAGGTCGTATGTCCAGCCAGAAGACCAGACTAGCCGACCAGGAAGCTTGCCCGAGACAGCCGGACCATCTGGCACGTCTGCCTGCCCAAGCAGTACCACCGGACCCTCGACCAATAGGACCAGACCGATCAGCATTGCCGGCGGAGAGGCCTAAGCTTCTGGCACACTTGGTGGCGACGTGGATGACACTACCAGTCCCCTTGGTGATGCCGCCGCCTCCGGGATCAACTTGGCCGGTCCTGAAGGCATTCCGGCCAGTACCTCGCACATTCCAGCCGGTACAGCCGATCCAGCCGAGTGCACGAGCATTTCAACTTCTACACAAGGAAACTCGGACCAGATAAGCTACCAGCTTCAGGACATGCATCTAGAGGAAGTATCCACACCAGTAGTGCCACCAGGAGCAATGACAAGGAGTATATCAAGAGCACTCTTCCACAAGTTAAGCTTATGGGTGGACAAGCTCCTAGAGGAAGATCGACTAAGGACAATGGGCCAGAAGTACAAAGAAGAGTCCAAAGGCTTCTCAACAATGCAAGGAACTTCAGAGACTTGTGCTTTAGTGGCAAGAGAGGTCAGGGCCCAAAGATTCCTAACCCTACTCCAAGTCGAAGACAAGGAGCAAGGCGTGTGCATGCCACAAGGACGGCCACCTTCCATTTCTTGGTCGTGAGGTAAGTAAGGTAAGTTTCAATTCGAATATATGCCTCTTTCTGTTTTGCGGGGTAGCATCTAGATTGTTTACATTTTTGAGTCAAGAACATTTTAGGAATAGGTCCTTTTTTGGTTATGCACTTTTGTATCTTTTCCATTTGTTCACTTTTGTAAACTTTCCTTTTCTTTATTTGAGTCGACCCTAGAAGGTCAAGCTGTCGAGCATATTAATAAGGCTCCTTCCAGCATTGTAGTTCAACAACCTTTTTGCTAATTAATAAATATCGAATTTTCTTACAAGTTTTCTCTCAAGAATCTTGTGCGCTTAGAACCTAGTTGAGACCAGCCCTCCTAGCTCTAAGTTTGTGATTTATCACGAGGTTCATCACCCTTCATGTGGTTCACTTCACCCTTCCATCAAATACCAACCCAATAACCCCTATCCAAGATGTCCAAGGTCGAGTTTCTCATCTAACCTTCTCCAAACAGCCCACGCGCATATAAGCCTTGAATCGAGGCTTGTATCAATTTTGGTATCAAAGATTAAAGCTCTTAAACCAGGTTGTTTCTATCCTTTATCTTGTTTTGTTTCTTGTTATTGCATTAGTTTAAGTTCCATTCAAGAAAATAAAAAAAATAGCATCTAAACTCATACCGAGTGCATCTAGATCCTACATGCATCACTAGGTTCTAGAATCATTCTTGCATTGCTATATTTGACTTTCCTTTTTGTTAGGATAATATTTCCATTATTTTAAAGTTAAATTAAAAAGAAAAGAAAAAGAAAATAGGAAAAATACCTAAAGGATTCGAATTGGACAGCTAGCAATAGTTGTCAAGAAAGTTTCCTTTCTTTCAAATCTTCATATTTTCGAATTTCCAATTCTCAGATTTTTTCCTTTTTGCATTTTTTCGAATCCCCATATAAAAGAAAACCCTCCTAATAATTTAGGAGCAGCATAACTTGTCTTCTATCTTTGTAGTACGCAATGGCGGAAGAAAATAGGGAAGCAACCAAAGCCATGATGGCCATGTTCACCACCCTCCAAACGCAACTCGCATCCATAGGCGAGAGGTTGGAGCGCGTGGAGAGGCCTGTGAGATTCCAGGCCATAAGGCACGTGAGAGCTGAGCAAGACCGTCCTAAGGGTCCTAAGCACCTTAGGACACGGCACGAACAGGAGGAGCCCCAGCCAGATGGAGATGAGGACACACAACCTTATAACTATCACCATAGGCCGAGAGGACCTCCACGTCAACCAGAGGCAGAAGATGATGGCTTCGAGCCATATGGTCTTCACCAGAGACCAAGGATGCCTCCAAGACATCATGAGGATGGAGATGAACACGCCTACAACCGGGTAACTCATCCTGATGTTAAGCTAACTCCTCCAAGTTTTGCAGGAAAAGTAGACCCCGAGGCTTACCTAGATTGGGAGAAAAGAATGGATCATATCTTTGATCATTACAACCAACCAGGGTCTAAGAATAAGCTAGCTCATTTTTCTTATTCTGACAAAATTTGAGATAGAAATTGATACGACGAGGTTTCCAAGTAATTCAATCTATCTAGAACTGCGTGATGCCATGCATTATGCTTCATTTATAAGCCTTTATTCAATGAGCACTATTTATCAGTTTCGAATAATCATATTAACTGGTCGAGCAACTTGACATGTTCGCACTAAATCGTACATAACTTTTGATTTTGAGCTCAGAATGATACGGATCCAATACCCACGTTAAACTAGCTCAATTTTCTATATTGTGACAAAATTTGAGAAAGAAATAGATACGAGAAGACGTTTATGTAATCCATTCTATCCCAAACTGCGTGATGTCATGCATTATGCTTCATTTATAAGGCTTTACTCAATGAGCACCATTTATCAGTTTAGAGTAATCATATTAACTAGCCGATCAACTTGATCTGTCCGCACTAAATCGTTTGTAACTTTGGATTTAGAGCTCAGAATGTCACGAATCCAACGGCCACGTTAAGCTAGCTAAAGTTTCTATATTGTGACCAAATTTGAGACCAAAAAATATATGACAAAGCATCCAAGTAATCCAATCTATTCCGAACTGTGTGATGTCATGCATTACACTTCATTTATAAGCGTTTACTCAATGAGCACCACTTAGCAGTTTAGAATAATCATATTAACTGGCCGATCAACTTGACATATCCACAATTAATCGTCTGTAACTTTTGATCGAGATCTCAGAATTACACGAATCCAGTGCCCACGTTAAGCTAGCTCAATTTTCTATATTGTGACAAAATTTGAGAAAGAAATAGATACGACAAAATGTCCAAGTAATCCAATCTATCCTGAACTGCGTGATGCCATGCATTATGCTTCATTTATAAGCCTTTACTCAACGAGAACCATTTATCAATTTATAATAATCATATTAACTGGTCGATCAACTTCACATGTCGTAACTAAATAATCCGTAACTTTTTATTTCGAGCTCAGAATGACACGAATCCAATGCCCACGTTAAGCTAGCTCAATTTTCTATATTGTAATACATTTTAAAACTAAAACTGTTTCGTAAAATTCTCGGAGAAATCAAATCAATCCAAAACTGCGTAATGTCATGCATTATACTTCATTTATAAGCCTATACTCAATGGGCACCAATGATCAGTTTAAAATGATCATGTTAATTAGCCGATCAACTTGACATGTCCCACTAAATCGTCTGTAACTTTTATTTAGAGCTCAGAATAACACGAATCCAATGCCCACGTTAATCTAGCTCAATTTCCTATATTGTAATAAAAATTAAAACTAAAATTGCTTCGAAAAATCCTCCAAGTAATCAAATATATCCAAAACTGCGTAATGTCATGCATTTTGCTTCATTTATAAGCCTTTACTTAACGACCACCAATGTTCAGTTTAGAGTTATCATTATAACTGGCCGATCAACTTGACATGTCTGCACTAAATCGTCGGTAACTAATTATTTTGAGCTCAGAATGAGACGAATCCAATGCTCATGTTAAGCTAGCTCAATTTTCTATATTGTAATAAAATTTAAAACTAAAATTACTTTGAAAAATCATCCAAGTAATCAAATATATCCAAAACTGCGTAATTTCATGCATTTTGCTTTATTTATAAGCCTTTACTCAATGACCACCAATGTTCAGTTTAGAGTGATCATTTTAACTGGCCGATCAACTTGACATGTTTGCACTAAATCGTCCGTAACTTTTGATTTTGAGCTTAGAATGACATGTATCCAATGCCCATGTTAAGCTACCTCAATTTTCTATGTTGTGATTAAATTTTATAAGGAAATAGATATGACAAAACGTCCAGCTAATCTAATGTATTCCTAACTGCGTGATGCCATGTATTATACTTCATTTATAAGCATTTACTCAACGAGCACCTTTTATCAGTTTAGAATAATCATATTAACTGGTCTATCAGCTTGACATATCCACACTAAATCGTCTGTAACTTTTGATTTAGAGCTCATAATTACACGAATCCATAGCTCAATTTTCTATATTGTAAAAAAAAATTAAAACTAAAATTGCTTCGATAAATCCCCCAAGTAATCAAATATATCGAAAACTGCGTAATGTCATTCATTATGCTTCATTTAGAAGCCTTTACTCAATGAGCACCAATGATCAGCTTTGAATAATCATTTTAACTAACCGATCAACTTGACAGTCTGCACTAAATCATCCATAAATTTTGATTTAGAGCTCATAATGACACGAATCCAATGCCCATGTGAAACTTGCTCAGTTTTCTATATTGTGAAAAAATTTGAGATAGAAATAGATACAAAAATGCATCCAAGTAGTCCAATCTATACTGAACTGCGTGATGCCATGCATAATGCTTCATTTATAAGCCTTTTACCCAATGAGCACCATTTATCAGTTTAGAATAATCATATTAACTGGTCGATCAACTTGACATGTCCACACGAAATTGTCCGTAACTTTCAGTTAGAGCTCGGAATTAGATGAATCCAAAACCCATGTTAATCTAGCTCAATTTTCTATACCGTAATAAAATTTAAAACTAAAATTGATTCGAAAATTCCTCCAAGTAATCAAATCTATCCAAAACTGCGTAATGTCATGCATTATGCTTCATTTATAAGCCTTTAATCAATGAGCACCAATGATCAACTTAGAATGATCATTTTAACTGGCCGATAAACTTGACAAGTAAGTACTAAATCGTTGGTAACTTTTGATTTAGAACTTAGAATGACAAAAATCCGATGCCCATGTTAAGCTAGCTCAATTCTCTATATTGTGACAAAATTTGAGACACAAATAGATACGTCAAGGCGTCCAAGTAATCCAATCTATCCCAAACTCTTAGATGTCATCCATTATGCTTCATTTATAAGCCTTTACTCAAATGAGCACCATTTATTATTTTAGCATACTCATATTAACTTGCCGATTAACTTGACATGTCCACACTAAATCGTCTCTAAGTATTGATTTAGAGCTCAAAATGACACGAATACAATGCCCATGTTAACCAAGCTCAATTTTCTAGATTGTGGCAAAATTTGAGACAAAAATAGATATGACAACGCGTCCAAGTAATCCAATCTATCCTCAACTGCGTGATGTTATGCATTATGCTTCATTTATAAGGCTTTACTCGATGAGAACCATTTATCAGTTTAGAATAATCATATTAACTGGTCGATAACTTGACATGTGCACAGTAAATCGACCGTAACTTTTGATTTGGAGCTCGAAATGATACGAATCCAATGCCCACGTTAATCTAGCTCAATTTTCAATATTGTAATAAAATATAAAACTAAAATTGCTTCGAAAAATCCTGCAAGTAATCAAATATATCCAAAACTGCGTAGTGTCATGCATTATGCTTCATTTATAAGCCTTTACTCTATGAGTACCAAAGATTAGTTTTGAATGATCATATTAACTGGTCGATCAACTTGATATATCTGCGCTAAATTGTCTATAGCTTTTGATTTAGAGCTTAGAATGACACGAATCCAATGCACATGTTAAGCTAACTCAATTTTCTATATTGTGATAAAATTTGAGACAGAAATAGATACGACAAAGCGTCGAAATAATCCAATCTATTCTGAAATATGTGATGCCATGCACTATGCTTCATTTATAATCCTTTACTCAATGAGCCCCATTTATCAGTTTAGAATAATCACATTAACAGGCCGATCAACTTGACATGTGCGCACGAAATCGTCTGTAATTTTTGATTTAGACCTCGGAATGACACAAATCCAATGCACACATTAAGCTAGCTTAATTTTCTATAATGTAATAAAATTTAAAACTAAAAATTCTTTGACAAATCCTCCAAGTAATCAAATCTATCCAAAGCTGCGTAATGTCATGCATTATGCCTCATTTATAATCCTTTACTCAATGAGCACCATTGATCAGTTTAGAATGATCATTTTAACAGGCTGATAAACTCTACAAGTCTACAATAAATCGTCTGTAACTTTTGTATTAGAGCTTAGAATGACACGAATCCAATGCCCATGTTAAACTAGCTCAATTTTCTCTATTCTGACAAAATTTGAGAAAGAAATAGATATGACAAGGTCTCCAAGTAATCCAATCAATCCCGAACTGCGTGATACCATGCATTATGCTTCATTTATAAGCCTTTACTCAATGAGCACCATTTATTAGTTTAGAATAATCATATTATTGGGCTGATCAACTTGACATGTCCTCACTAAATCGTCTGTAACTTTCAATTTAGAGGTCCGAATGACACGAATCCAATCCCAATATTGTGACTTAGAGCTAAATTTTCTATATTGTGATAAAATTTGGTTTTGAGCTCAATTTTCTATATTTTGACAAAGTTTTAGATAGAAATAGATACGACAACGCGTCCAAGTAATCCAATCTATCCTAAACTATGTGATGCCATGCACTATGCTTCATTTATAAGCCTTTACTCAATAAGCCCCATTTATCAGTTTAGAATAATCGTATTAATTGGTCGATCAACTTGACATTCCACACTAAATCGTCTGTAACTTTTGATTTATAGCTCAGAATGAAACGAATCCAATGCCCACGTTAAGCTAGCTCAATTTTCTATATTGTAATAAAATTTTAAACTAAAATTGCTTTGACAAATACTCCAAGTATTCAAATCTTTCCGAAATTGCGTAATGTCATGCATTATGCTTCATTAAGAAGCCTTTATTCAATGAAAACCAATGATTAGTTTTAGAATGATCATATTTACTGTCCGATCAACTTGACATTTCTGCACTAAATCGTCCGTAACTTTTTATTTAGAGCCCTGAATGACATGAATCTAATGCCCACGTTAAGCGAGCTCAATTTTTTTTATATTGACAAAATTTGACACTGAAATAAATATAACAGAGCATCCAAGAAATCCAATCTATCCTGAACTGTGTAATGCCATGCATTATTGTTCATTTATAAGCATTTACTCAATGAGCACCATTTATCAGTTCATAATAATCATATTAACTGGTCGATCAACTTGACATGTCCACACAAAATCATCCGTAACTTTTGATTTAGAGCTTTGAATAGTATGAATCCAATGCCCACGTTAAGCTTGCTCAATTTTCTACATTTTAATATAATTTAAAACAAAAATTGCTTCTAAAAATACTCCAAGAATAAAATATAACCAAAACTGCGTAATGTCATGCATTATGCTTCATTTATAATTAGTATTTACTCAATGAGCACCAATGATCAGTTTAGAATGATCATTTTAAGTAGCCGATCAACTTCACGTGTCTTAACTAAATCGTCCGTAACTTTTGGTTTTGAGCTCATAATGACACAAATCCAAAGCCCACGTTAGGTTAGCCCAATTTTCTCTATTGTGACATAATTTAAGACCGAAATACATACGACAAAGCATCAAACTAATCCAATCTAATCCGAACAGCGTGATGCCACGCATTATACTTCATTTATAAGCCTTTACTCAATGAGCACTATTTATAAGTTTAGAATAATCATATTACCTAGTCGATCAACTTGGCATGTCCGTACTAAATTGTTCGTAACTTTTGATTTAGAGCTAAGACTGACACGAATCCAACGCCCACCTTAAGCTAACTCAATTCTCTATATTGTGACAAAATTTGAGACAGAAGTAGATATGACAAAGCGACCCAGTAATCCAATCAATCCTGAATTGCGTGATGCCCTGCATTATGCTTTGTTTATAAGCTTTTACTCAATGAACACTAGTTATCAGTTTAGAATAATCATATTCACTGGTCGATCAACTTGGCATGTCCGCACTAAATCGTTCGTAACTTTTGATTTAGAGCTACGAGTAACACGAATCCAATGCCTACGTTAAGCTAATTCAATTCTCAATATTGTGACAAAATTTGAGACAGAAGTAGATATGACAAAGCGTCCAAGTAATCCAATCTATCTTGACCTGCGTGATGCCATGCATTATACTTCATTTATAAGCCTTTACTCAATGAGCACCATTTATCAGTTTAGAATAATCATATTAACTGGTCGATAATTTTGACATGTCACCACTAAATCGTCCGTAACTTTTGATTTAGAGAATGACACTAATCCATTGCCCAGATTAAGCTACCTGAATTTTCTATATTGTAATAAAATTTGAGATAGAAATAGATACGAGAAAGCATCCAAGTAATACATTCTCTCCCGAACGGCGTGATGCCATGCATTATGCTTCATTGATAAGCCTTTACTCAATGAGCACCATTTATTAGGTTAGAATAATCATATTAACTAACCAATCAACTTGACATGTACGCACTAAATCGTATGTAACTTTTGATTTAGAGCTCAAATGACATGAATCGAATGCCTACGTTAAACTACCTCAATTTTCTTTATTCTAAAAAAAAATAAAACTAAAATTGCTTCGACAAATCCTCCAAGTAATCAAATATTTCCAAAATTGCGTAATGTCATGATATATGCTTCATTTATAAGCCTTTGCTCAATGAGCGCCAATAATCAGTTTAGAATGATCAGTTTAACTGCCCCGTAAACTTGACATGTCGACACTAAATCGTCTGTAACTTTTGATTTATAGCTCAGAATGACACGAATCTAATGCCCATGTTAAGAAGGCTCAGTTTTCTATATTGTGTCAAAATTTGAGATAGAAATAGATACGACAAAAAGTCCAAGTAATCCAATCTATCCCCAACTACCTGATGATGCCTTATGCTTCATTTATACGCCTTTACTCAATGAACACAATTTATCAGTTTAGAATAATCATATTAACTGGCCGATCAACTTGACATGTCCGCACTAAATCATCCGTAACTTTTGATTTTGAGCTTAGAATGAAACAAATCCAATAGCCAAGTTAAGCTAGCTCAATTTTCTATGTTGTGAAAAAATTGGATAAAGAAATAGATACGACAAAGCGTCCAAGTAATCAAATATATCCCGTATTGCGTGGTGCCATGCATTATGCTTCAGTTATAAACCTTTACTCATTGAGCACCATTTATTAGTTTAGAATAATCATAGAAGATCAACTTGACATGTTAGCATTAAACCGTCCGTAACTTTTGATTTAGAGCTTATAATGACACGAATCCAATGCCCACGTTAAGCTAGCTTAATTTAATGTATTGTGACAAAATTTGAGATAGAAATAGATATAACAAAATAATCCAATCTATCGTGAACTGCATGATGCCATGCATTATGATTCATTTATAAACCTTTACTTAATGAACACCAATGATCAGTTAGAATGATCATTTTAACTAGCCGATATACTTTACATGTCTGCACTAAATCGTCCATAACTTTTGATTGATAGCTCAGAATGACACGAATCTAACTCAATTTCCTATATTGTGATAAAATTTGAGACAGAAATAGATACGACAAGGAGTCCAAGTAATCTAATCTATCCTGAACTGCGTGATTCCCATGCATTATGCTTCCTTTATAAGCCTTCACTCAATGAGCATCATTTATCAGTGTAGAATAATCACATTAACTGGTCGATCAACATGACATGTCTACACTAAATCGTCCGTAACTTTTTAGTTAGAGCTCATATTGACACGTATCCAATGGCCATGTTAAGCTAGCTCATTTTTCTTATTCTGACAAAATTTGAGATAGAAATTGATACGACGAGGTTTCCAAGTAATTCAATCTATCTAGAACTGCGTGATGCCTTGAATTATGCTTCATTTATAAGCCTTTACTCAATGAGCACTATTTATCTGTTTAGAATAATCATATTAACTAGTCGAGCAACTTGACATATTTGTACTAAATCGTACATCACTTTTGATTTTGAGCTCAGAATGATACGGATCCAATACCCACGTTAAGCTAGCTCAATTTCTATATTGTGACAAAATTTGAGAAAGAAATAGATACGAGAAAATGTTCATGTAATCCATTCTATCCCGAACTGCGTGATACCATGCATTATGCTTCATTTATAAGCCTTTACTCAATGAGCACCATTTATCAGTTTAGAGTAATCATATTAACTAGCCGATCAACTTGACATGTCCGCACTAAATCGTTTGTAACTTTGGATTTAGAGCTCAGAATGTCACCAATCCAACGGCCGCGTTAATCTAGCTCAATTTTGTATATAGTGACCAAATTTGAGACCAACAAATATATGACAAAACATCCAAGTAATCCAATCTATTCCGCACTGTGTGATATCATGCATTATGCTTCATTTATAAGCATTTACTCAATGAGCACCATTTATCAGGTTAGAATAATCATATTAACTAACCGATCAACTTGACATGTACGCACTAAATCGTATGTAACTTTTGATTTAGAGCTCAATTGACATGAATCCAATGCCTACGTTAAACTACCTCAATTTTATTTATTCTAAAAAAAATAAAACTAAAATTGCTTCGACAAATCCTCCAAGTAATCAAATATTTTCAAAATTGCGTAATGTCATAATTTATGCTTCATTTATAAGCCTTTGCTCAATGAGCGCCAATAATCAGTTTAGAATGATCAGTTTAACTGCCCCGTAAACTTGACATGTCGACACTAAATCGTCTGTAACTTTTGATTTATAGCTCAGAATGACATGAATCTAATGTCCATGTTAAGAAGGCTCAGTTTTCTATATTGTGTCAAAATTTGAGATAGAAATAGATACGACAAAAAGTCCAAGTAATCCAATCTATCGCCAACTACTTGATGCTATGCCTTATGCTTCATTTATATGCCTTTACTCAATGAACACCATTTATCAGTTTAGAATAATCATATTAACTGGCCGATCAACTTGACATGTACGCACTAAATCATCCGTAACTTTTGATTTTGAGCTTAGAATTAAACAAATCCAATGGCCAAGTTAAGCTAGCTCAATTTTCTATGTTGTGAAAAAATTGGATAAAGAAATAGATACGACAAAGCGTCCGAGTAATCAAATATATCCCGTATTGTGTGGTGCCATGCATTATGCTTCAGTTATAAACCTTTACTCATTGAGCACCATTTATTAGTTTAGAATAATCATTTTAACTAGAAGATCAACTTGACATGTCAGCATTAAACTGTCCGTAACTTTTGATTTAGAGCTTAGAATGACACGAATCCAATGCCCACGTTAAGCTAGCTTAATTTAATGTATTGTGACAAAATTTGAGATAGAAATAGATATAACAAAATAATCCAATCTATCGTGAACTGCATGATGCCATGCATTATGATTCATTTATAAACCTTTACTTAATGAACACTAATGATCAGTTAGAATGATCATTTTAACTAGCCTGTATACTTTACATGTATGCACTAAATCGTCCATAACTTTTGATTTATAGCTCAGAATGACACGAATCTAGCTCAATTTCCTATATTGTGATAAAATTTGAGACAGAAATAGATACGACAAGGAGTCCAAGTAATCTAAATCCTGAACTGCGTGATGCCCATGCATTATGCTTCCTTTATAAGCCTTCACTCAATGAGCATCATTTATCAGTGTAGAATAATCACATTAACTGGTCGATCAACATGACATGTCTGCACTAAATCGTCCGTAACTTTAGAGTTAGAGCTCATATTGACATGTATCCAATGGCCATGTTAAGCTAGCTCATTTTTCGTATTCTGACAAAAATTGAGATAGAAATTGATATGACGAGGTTTCCAAGTAATTCAATCTATCTAAAACTGCGTGATGCCATGCATTATGCTTCATTTATAAGCCTTTACTCAATGAGCACTATTTATCTGTTTAGAATAATCATATTAACTGGTCGAGCAACTTGACATATTTGCACTAAGTCGTACATAACTTTTGATTTTGAGCTCAGAATGATACGGATCCAATACCCACATTAAGCTAGCTCAATTTTCTATATTGTGACAAAATTTGAGAAAGAAATAGATACGAGAAAACGTTCGTGTAATCCATTCTATCCCGAACTGCGTGATGCCATGCATTATGCTTCATTTATAAGCCTTTATTCAATGAGCACCATTTATCAGTTTAGAGTAATCATATTAACTAGCCGATCAACTTGACATGTCCGCACTAAATCGTTTGTAACTTTGGATTTAGAGCTCAGAATGTCACGAATCCAACGGCCACGTTAAGCTAGCTCAATTTTCTATATAGTGACCAAATTTGAGACCAACAAATATATGACAAAACATCCAAGTAATCCAATCTATTCCGAACTGTGTGATGTCATGCATTATGCTTCATTTATAAGCGTTTACTCAATAAGCACCACTTAGAAGTTTAGAATAATCATATTAACTGGCCGATCAACTTGACATATCCGCAATTAATCGTTTGTAACTTTTGATTGAGAGTTAGAATTACACGAATCCAGTGCCCACGTTATGCTAGCTCAATTTTCTATATTGTGACAAAATTTGAGAAAGATATAGATACGACAAAACGTCCAAGTAATCCAATCTATCCTGAACTGCGTGATGCCATGCATTATGCTTCATTTATAAGCCTTTACTCAATGAGAACCATTTATCAATTTAGAATAATCATATTAACTTGCCGATCAACTTCACATGTCCTAACTAAATAGTCCGTAACTTTTTATTTCGAGCTCAGAAGGACACGAATCCAATGCTCACGTTAAGCTAGCTCAATTTTCTATATTGTAGTACAATTTAAAACTAAAACAGTTTCGAAAAATTCTCGGAGAAATCAAACCAATCCAAAACTGCGTAATGTCATGCATTATACTTCATTTATAAGCCTTTTCTCAATGGGCACCAATGATCAATTTAAAATGATCATGTTAATTAGCCGATCAACTTGACATGTCCCACTAAATTGTCTGTAACTTTTATTTAGAGCTCAGAATAACACGAATCCAATGCCCACGTGTGACTTTTGATTTTGAGCTCAGAATAACACAAATCCAATGGCCACATTAAGCTAGCTCAATTTTCTATATTGTAATAAAATTTAAAACTAAATTTGCTTCGACAAATCCTCCGAGTAATCAAATCTATCCAAAATAATGTCATGCATTATGCTTCATTTATAAGCCTTTACAGAATGAGCACCAATGATGAGTTTAGAATGATCATTTTAACTAGCCGATCAAATTGACATGTCTGGACTAAATCATCCGAAGCTTTTTATTTATAGTTCAGAATGATTCGAATAGAATGCCCACATTCAGTTATATCAATTTTCTATATTGTAATCAAATTTAAAACTAAAATTGCTTTGAAAATCCTCGAAGTAATCAAATATATCCAAAACAGCGTAATGTCATGCATTATGCTTCATTTGTAAGCCTTTACTCAATGAGCACCAATAGTTAGTTTAGAATGATCATTTTAACTGGCCGATCAATGACATGTCTACACGAAATCATCTGTAACTTTTGATTTAGAGCTCAGAATGATACGAATCCAATACCCACGTAAAGCTAGCTCCATTTTCTATATTGTAACAAAATTTGAGACAAAACTAAATAGGACAAAGCGTCCAAGTAATCCGATCTATCCCCAACTGAGTAATGCCACACATTATGCTTCATTTATAAGCCTTTACTCAATTAGCACCATTTATCAGTTTAGAATAATCATATTAACTGGCCGATCAACTTGACATGTTCGCACTAAATCGTCCGTAACTTTTGATTTAGAGCTCAGATTGACACGAATCCAATGGTCACATTAAGCTTGCTCAATTTTCTATATCGTAATACGAAATAAAACTAAAATTGCTTCAACAAGTCCTCTGAGTAATCAAATCTATCCAAAATAATGTCATGCATTATGCTTCATTTATAAGCATTTACTCAATGAGCACCAATGATCAGTTTATAATAATCATTTTAACAAGCCGATCAGCTTGACATGTCTGCTATAAATCATGCGTAACTTTTGAGTTAGAGATCAGAATGACGCGAATCCAATGCCCACGTTAACCTAGCACAATTTCCTATATTGTGACAAAATTTGAGAAAGAAATAGATACGACAAGGCGTCGAAGTAGTCCAATCTATCTAGACTGTGTGATGCCATTAATTATGCTTCATTTATAAGCTTTTACTCATTGAGCACCATTTTATTAGTTTAGAATCATTATATTAACTGGCCGATCAACTTGACATGTTCGCACTAAATTGTCCATAATTTTTGATTTAAAGCTCAAAATAACACGAATCCAATGGCCTCGTTAAACTTGCTCAATTTTCTATATTTTGACAAAGTTGGAGAAAGAAATAGATGCGAAAAATCCTCTATGTTATCAAATCTATCCAAAATTGCGTAATGTCTTGCATGATGCTTCATTTATAAGTCTTTACTCAATGAGCACCAATGTCCGCACTAAATCGTTCATAAGATTTGATTTAGAGCTCAGAATGACACAAATCAAATGCCCAGGTTAAGCTAGCTCAATTTTCTAAATTGAGACCAAATTTGAGACCAAAATAGATACGACAAAACGTCCAATTAATCCAATCTATCCCGAGCTGCATGATGCTATGCATTATGCTTCATTTATAGGCCTTTACTCAATGAGAACCATTTATCAGTTTAGAATGATCATTTTAACTGGCCGATCAACTTGACATGTACACACTAAATCGTCCTAAACTTTTGATTTAGAGCTCAGAATGACACGAATCCAATGTCCCAGTTAAGCTAGCTCTATTTTCTATATTGTGACAAAATTTGAGACAGAAATAGATACGACAAGGCATCCAAGTAATCCAATCTATCCCGAACTGCCTGATGCCATGTATTACGTTTCATTTATAAGCCTTGACTCAATGAGCACCATTTATCAGTTTAGAATTTCTGGCTGATCAACTTAACATATCCGCACTAAATCGTTCATAACTTTAAATTTACAGCTCAGAATAACACGAATCCAATACCCACGTTAAGCTAGCTCAATCTTCTATATTTTGAAAAAAATTTAGGAAGAAATAGATACGACAAAGCGTCCAAGTAATCCAATCTATCCCGAAGTGCGTGATGCCATGCATTATGCTTCATTTATAAGCATTTACTGAATAAGCACCATTTATCAGTTTAGAATGTTTATTTTATCTGGCCGACCAACTTGACATGTCTGCACTAAATCGTCTGTAACTTATAATTTAGAGCTCAGAATGACACAAATTCAATGCCCACGTTAAACGACAAATCCTCCTAGTAAATTCAATTTTCTATATTGTAATACAATTTAAAACCTAAATTGATTCGACAAATCCTCCTAGTAATCAAATCTATCCAAAACTGCATAATGTAATGCATTATACATTATTTATAAGCCTTTACTCAATGAGCACCAATGACCAATTTAGAATGATCATTTTAACTAGCCGATCAATGAGATGTCTACACTAAATCGTCCGTAACTTTTGATTTAGAGCTCAGAATGACACGAATCATATGCCCATGTTAAGCTAGCTCAATTTTCTATATTGTGACAAAATTTGAGAAAGCAAAAAAATACCACAAAGCGTCCAAGTAATCAAATCTATCCCCAACTGCGTGATGCCATGCATTATGCTTCATTTATAAGCCTTTACACAATGAGCACCATTTATCAGTTTAGAATAATCATATTAACTAGCCGATCAACTTGACATGTCCGCACTAAATTGTGCGTGACTTTTGATTTTGAGATCAAAATGACATAAATCCAATGGCCACATTAAGCTAGCTCAATTTTCTATATTGTAATACAACTTAAAACTAAAATTGCTTTGACAAATCCTCCGAGTAATCAAATATATCCGAAATAATGTCATGCATTATGCTTCATTTATAAGCATTTACTGGATGAGGACCAATGATGAGTTTGGAATGATCATTTTAACTAGCCGATCAACTTGACATGTATGCACTAAATCGTCTGTAGCTTTTTATTTATAGTTCAAAATGACACGAATCAAATGCCCCACATTAAGTTATCTCAATTTTCTATATTGTAATAAAATTTAAAACTAAAATTGCTTCGAAAAATCCTCCAATTAATCAAATATATCCAAAATTGTGTAATGTCATTCATTTTTAAGATTTTACTCAATGAGCACCACTTATCATATTAGAATGATCATTCTATCTTGCGGATTAACTTGACATGTTCGCACTAAATTTTCTGTAACTTTTAATTAAGAGATCAGAATGACAAGAATCCAGTTCCCATGTAAAGCTAGCTCAATTTTCTATTTTGTGACAAAATTTGAGAAAGAAATGGATACGACACAGCTTCCAAGTAATCCAATCTATCCCGAAGTGCGTGATGCCATGCATTATGCTTCATTTATAAGCTTTTATTCAATGAGCACGATTTATCAGTTTAGAATGATCATTTTATCAGGCCGATCAACTTGACATGTCTGCACTAAATTGTCCAAAACTTTTAATTTAGTGCTCAGAATTACACGAATCCAATGCCCACGATAAGCTAGCTCAATTTTCTATATTGTGACAAAGTTGGAAAAAGAAATAGATACGACAAAGCGTCCAAGTATTCCAAACCATCCCGAACTACATCATGCCATGCATTATACTTCATTTATAACCCTTTACTCAATGAGCTCCATTTAGCAGTTTAGAATAATGATATTAAACTGGCCGATCAACTTGAAATGTCCGCAATAAATCGTTTGTAACTTTTGATTTTGCGCTCATAATGACACGAATCCAATGGCCACGTTAAGCTAGCTCAATTTTCTATATTGTAATACAATTGAAAACTTAAATTGCTTCGACAAATCATCAATACTCAAATCTATCAAAAACAGTGTAATGTCATGCATTATGCTTCATTTATAACCCTTTTCTCTATGAGCATCAATGATCAGTTTAGAATGATCATTTGAACTACCCGATCAACTTGACATGACGGCACTAAATCGTCCATAACTTTTTATTTAGAGCTCAGAATGACACGAATCCAATGGCCACGTTAAGTTAGCTCAATTCTTTATGTTGTAATAAAATTTAAAACTAAAATAGCTTCGAAAAATCCTCCGAGTAATCAAATATATCCAAAACTGCATAATGTCAAGCATTATGCTTCATTTGCTCAATGAGAACCAATGATCAGTTTAGATTGATCATTTTAACAAGCCGATCAGCTTGACATGTCTGCACTAAATCGTGCGTAACTTTTGAGTTAGAGATCAGAATGACATGAATCCAATGCCTACGTTAAGCTAGCACAATTTCCTATATTGTGAGAAAATTTGAGAAAGAAATAGATAAGACAAAGCATCCAAGTAGTCCAATCTATCCCGGACTGTGTGATGCCATGAATTATGCTTCATTTATAAGCTTTTACTCATTGAGGACCATTTATCAGTTTAGAATAATCATATTAACTGGCTGATCAACTTGACATGTTTACAATAAATTGTCCGTAACTTTTGATTTAGAGCTCAGATTGACACGAATCCAATGGTCATGTTAAGCTTGCTCAATTTTCTGTATTATGAGAAAATTTGAGACAGAGTTAGATCCGACAAAGCATCCAAGTAATCCAATCTATCCCGAACAGTAAGATGCTATGCTTTATGGTTCATTTATAAGCCTTTACTCAATGAGCACCATTTGTCAGTTTATAATAATCATATTAACTGGCCAATCAACTTGACATGTTCACACTAAATCGTCTGTAACTTTTGATTTAGTGGTTAGAATTACATGAATCCAATGGTCACGTTAAGCCTGCTCAATTTTCTATATTGTAATACAAAATAAAACTAAAATTGCTTCGACAAATCCTCCGAGTAATCAAATCTATCTAAAACTGCGTAATGTCATGCATTATGCTTCATTTATAAGCCTTTACTCAATGAGCACCAATGATTAGTTTAGGATGATCATTTTAACTGGCTGATCAACCTAACACGTGTGCACTAAATCATCCATAACTTTTGATTTAGAGCTCCGAATGACACGAATAGAATGCCCCTGTTAAGCTAGCTCAATTTTCTATATTGTGACCAAATTAGAGATAGAAATAGATACGACAAAACCTCCAAGTTATCCAATCTATCCCGAACTGCGTGATACCATGCATTATTCTTCATTTATAAACTTTTACACAATGAGAACCATTTATCAGTTTAGAATAATCATATTAACTACTTGATCAACTTGACATGTGTGCACTAAATCGTCCGTAACTTTTGATTTAGAGCTCAGAATGACACGAATTCAGTGCCCACGTTAAGCTAGCTCAATTTTTTTTATTGTGATAAAGTTTGAGAAAGAAAAAGATACGAAAAAGCATCCAAGTAATCCAATCTATACCAAACTGAGTGATACCGTGCATTATGCTTCATTTATAAGCCTTTACTAAATGAACACCATTTATCACTTTAGAATAATCATTTTAACTGGCCGATCAACTTGACATATCCATACTAAATTGTCCGTACCATTTGATTTTGAGCTCAAAATGACATGAATCGAATGGCCACGTTAGGCTAGCTCAATTTTCTATACTGTAATACAATTTAAAACTAAAATTGCTTTCACAAAACCTCCAAGTAATCAAATATATCCATAACAGCGTAATGTCAAGCATTATACTTCATTTATAAGCCTTTACTCAAGGAGCACCAATGGACAGTTTAGATGATCATATTAACTAACCGATCAACTTGACATGTCCACACGAAATCGTATGTAACTTTTGATTTGGAGCTCCGAATGACACGAATCCAATGCACACGTTAAGCTAGCTCCATTTTCTATATTGTGAAAAAATTTGAGAAAGAAATAGATACGACAAAGCGTCCAAGTAATCCAATATATCCCGAACTGCGTGATACCATGCATTATGCTTCATTTATATGCCTTTACTCAAAGTGTACCATTTATCAGTTTAGAATAATCATATTGATTGGCCGATGAACTTCACATGTCCGGACTAAATCGTCCATAACTTTTTATTTAGAGCTCAAAATGACACGAATCCAATGGCCACGTTAAGCTAGCTCAATTTTCAATATTGTAATAAAATTTTAAACTAAAATTGCTTCGAAAAATCCTCCAAGTAATCAAATATATCCACAACTACGTAATGTCATGTGTTATGCTTCATTTAAGCCTTTACTCAATGAGCACCAATGATCAGTTTAGAATGATCATTTTAACTGGTCAATCAACTTGACATGTGTGCACTAAATCGTCTGTAACTTTTGATTTAGAGGTGTGAATGACAAGAATTCAATGCCCATGTTAAGCTACCTCATTTCTATATTGTGACCAAATTTGAGATAGAAATAAATACGACAAAGCATCCAAGTAGTCCAATCTATCCCGAACTGTCTGATGCATGCATTACACTTCATTTATATGCCTTTACTCAATGAGTACCATTTATCAGTTTAGAATAATCATAGTAACTGGCCAATCAACTTGATATGTCCGCACTAAATCATCCATAACTTTTGATTTAGAGCTCAGAATGACACGAACCCAATGCCCACGTTAAGCAAGCTAGATTTAGAGCTCCGAATGACACGAATCCAATTCCCACGTTAAGCTTTCTAAATTTTCTATATTGTGATAAAATTTGAGAATGAAATAGATATAACAAAGCGTCCAAGTAATCCAATCTATCAAGAACTGTGTGATGCCTTGAATGATGCTTAATTTATAAGCATTTACTCAATGAGCACCATTTATCAGTTTAGAATAATCATATTAACAGGCCGATCAACTTGACATGTATGCACTAAGTTGTCCGTAAGTTTTGACTTACAACTCTGAATGACACGAATACAATACCCATGTTAAGCCTGCTTAATTTTCTATATTGTGACAAAATTATGAGACAGAAATAGATACGACAAAGCATCCAAGTAATACAATTTATCCCGAACTGCATGATGCCATTCATTGTCCTTCATTTATAAGCCTTTACTCAATGAGCACCCTTTATAAGTTCAGAATAATCACATTCACTGGCCAATGAACTTGACATGTCCGCACTAAATCGTCCGTCACTTTTGATTTAGAGCTCAGAATGACACAAATTCAATGTCCAGGTTAATCTAACTCAATTTTCTATATTGTAATAAAATTTAAAAGTAAAATTGCTTCGATAAATCCTCCAAGAAATCAAATCTATCCAAAACTGCATAATGTCATGCATTATGCTTCATTTATAATTCTTTACTGAAGGAGAACCAATGATTAGTTTAAAATGATCATTTTAACTGGGTGATCAACTTGACATATCTGCACTAAATTGTCCGTAATTTTTGATTTAGAGCTCAGAATGAAACGAATCCAATGAACATTTTAAGCTAGTTTAATTTTCTATATTGTGACAAAATTTGAGTCAGAAATAGATAGGACAAAGAGTCCAAGTAATCCAATTTATCCCAAACTGCGTGATACCGTGCATTATCCTTCACTTGTAAGCTTTTACTCAATGAGTACCAGTGATCAGTTAAGAATAATCACTTTAACAAGGCGATCAACTTGACATGTCCGCACTAAACCATGCATAACTTTTGATTTAGAGCTCAGAATGACACAAATCAAACGCCCACGTGAAGCTAGCTCCATTTTTAAAAATGTAAAAAAATTTGAGAGAAAATTAGATCCGACAAAGCATCCAAGTAATCCAATTTATACCAAACTCTGTGACGCCATGCATTATAATTCATTTATAAGCCTTTTCCCAATGAGCACCATTTATAAGTTTAGAATATTCATATTAACTGGTCGATAACCTTGACATATCTACGCTAAATCATCCGTAACTTTTGATTTAGAGCTAAGAATGACATGAATCCAATGCCCACTTTAGGCTAGCTCAAATTTCTATATTGCAATAAAATTTAAAACTAAAATAGCTTCGACAAATTCTCCAAGTAATCAAATCTATCAAAACCTGTGTAGTGTCATGCATCATGCTTCATTAATAAGCCTTTACTCAACGAGAACCAATGATCAGTTTAGAATGATAATTTTAATTGGCCGATCAACATGACATGTCTGCACTAAATCGTCCGTAACCAATGCCCACATTAATCTAGCTCAGTTTTCCATATTGTGACAAAATTTAAGAAAGAAATAAATACGAAAAAGCATCCAAGTAATCCAATCTATTCCAAACTGCGTGATGCCAAGCATTTTGCTTCATCTATAAGTGTTTACTCATTGAGCACTATTTAACAGTTTAGAATAATCATATTAACTAGCCGAATAATTTGACATTTCCGCAATAAATCGTCTGTAACTTTTGATTTAGAGCCAAGAATGACACAAATGCAATGCCCACGTTAAGCTAGCTCAATTTTCTATATTGGAATATAAATTAAAACTAAAATTCAAGGATAAATCCTCCGAGTAATCAAATCAATCCAAAACTGCATAATGTCATGCATTAAGCTTCATTTATAAGCCTTTACTCAATGAGCACCAATGATCAACTTAGACTGATCACTTTAACTGGCCGATCAACTTGACATCTCTGCACTAAATCTTACGTAACGTTTTATTTAGAGCTCAGAATGACACGAATCATATGCCCATGTTAAGCTAGCTCAACTTTATGTATTGAAAGAAGTTTTAAAACTAAAATTGTTTCAAAAAAATCCTATGAGTAATCAAATATATCCAAAAATGCGTAATACCGTGCATTATACTTTATTTATAAGCGTTTAGTCAATGAGCACCAATAGTCAGTTTAGAATGATCATTTTAACAGGCCAATCAACTTGACATGTCTACACGAAATTGTCCATAACCTTTGATTTAGATGTTAGAATGACAAGAATCCAATGCCCACGTTGAGCTTGCTGAAGTTTCTATATTGTGACAAAATTTGAGATAGAATTAGATATGACAAAGTTTCAAAGTAATCCGATCTATCCTGATCTGCGTGAGGCCTTGCATTATGTTTCATTTACAAGCCTTTACTCAATGAGCACCATTTATCAGTTTAGAATAATCATATTAATTGGCCGATCAACTTGAGATGTCCGCACTAAATCTTACGTAACTTTTGATTTAGGGCTCAGAATGACACTAAACCATTACCACGTTAAGCTTACTCAATTTTGTATATTGTGACAAAATTTGCAAAAGAAATAGATACGACAAAGTGTCCAAGTAATCCCATCTATCCTGAACTGCGTTATGCCATACATTATGCTTCATTTATAAGCCTTTACTCAATGAGCACCATTTATGAGTTTAGAATAATCATATTAATTGGCCGATCAACTTGACATGTCCGCACTAAACCGTTTATAACTTTTGATTTAGAGTTCAGAATGACACGAATCCAACGCCAACATTAACCTAGCTCAATTTCATATATTGTGTCAAAATTTGCAAAAGAAATAGATACGACAAGGCATCCAAGTAATCCAATCTATTCCCAACTGTATGATGACATGCAATATGCTTCATTTATAACCCTTTACTCAATGAGGACCATTTAGCTTTTTAGAATAATCATATTAACTGGCCGATAAACTTGATATGTACGCACTAAATCGTCCCTCACTTTTGATTTAGAGGTCAGAATGACAAGAGTCCAATGCCCATGTTAAGCTAGTTGAATTTTCTATATTGTTACAAAATTTGAGACAGAATTAGATACGACAAAGCGTCCAAACTTGACATGTACGCACTAAATCGTTCGTAACTTTTGATTTAGAGCTCATAATAACACAATCCAATGCCCACATTAAGCTAGCTCAATTTTCTATTTTGTGATAAAATTTGAGACAGAATTAGAAAGGACAAAGCGTACAAGTAATCCAATTTATCCCAAACTTTGTGATGCCATATGCTTTATTTATAAGCATTTACTCGATGAGCACCATTTATCAGTTTAGAATAATCATATTAACTAGTTCATCAACTTGACATATCAATTTCTATATTGTAATAAAATTTAAAACAAAATTGTTTTGAAAAATCCACCAAATATATCCAAAACTGCCTATTGTCATGCAGTACGCTTCATTTATAAGGCTTTACTGAATGAGCACCAATGATAAGTTTACAAGGATCATTTGAACTGGACAATCAACTTGACATTTCTGCACTAAATTTTCTGTAACATTTTATTTAGAGCTCAAAATGACCCGAATCCAATGCCCATGTTAAGCAACCTTAATTTTCTATATTGTGACAAATTTTGAGACGGAAATAGATACGATAAATCATCCAAGTAATCTAATCTATCTCAAATTGCGTGATGTCATGCATTATGCTTAGAGGTCAGAATCATTATAATCTTTTACTCAATGAGAACCATTTATAAGTTTAGAATAATCATATTAACTGGTTGATCAACTTGACATGTCCGCACTAAATCGATAGTAACTTTTGATTTAGAGCTCAGAATGACAAAAATCCAATGCCCACGTTAAGCTCTCCATTTTCTATATTGTGTCAAAATGTGAGACAGAAATATATACGACAAAGCATCCAAGTAATCCAATCTATCTCGAACTGTATGATGTCATGCATTATGCTTCATTTATAAACCTTTACTCAATCAACACCAATAATCAATTTAGAATGATCATTTTAACTGGCCGATCAACTTGACATGTCTACACTAAATCGTGCGTTACTTTTGATTTAGAGACCTAAATGACAAGAACCAAATGCGCATGTTAAGCTTGCACAATTTTCAATATTTGGACAAATTTTGAGACATAAATAGTTACGACAAAGCGTATAAGTAATCCAATCTATTCCGGACTATGTGATGCCATGCATTATGCTTCATTTATAAGCCTTTACTGAATGAGCACCATTTAGCAGTTTAGAATAATCATATTAACTAGCCGATCAACTTGACATGTCCGCACTAAATCGTCTGTAAGTTTTGATTTTGAGCTCAGAATGACACGAATCCAATGTCCACGTTAAGAGAGCTCAATTTTCTATATAGTAATACAATTTAAATCTAAAATTCCTTCGACATATCCTCTGAGTAATCAAATCTATCCAAAACTTCGTAATGTCATGCATTATGCTTCACTTATAAGCCTTTACTTAATGAACACAAATGATCAGTTTAGAATGATCATTTTAACTGGCCGATCAACTTGAAATGTCTGCACTAAATCGTTTGTAACTTTTGGTTTAGAGTTTAGAATGACACGAATCTAATACCCACGTTAAGCTAGCTCAATTTTCTATATTGTGACCAAATTTGACACAGAAATAGATACCATAAAGCGTCCAAGTACACTACAAGAAAACAGCGTATTTCCGACGGCTGTATCCGTCAGAAATACGTCAGTAAGACGGTTTCTCGACTACTTTCCGATGAAACTAGTCCGTCGGGACTATTTCGTCGGAAATGCGCTTCCGTCGGGAAGTTATCGAGACTTTCCAACGGATTAGCGATTAAGTGTGCCATCGGAAACCTCCGACGGATGTTCGATGACAACCATCGGACATAACCGACGGATCTGCGATGGTCCGTATCCATCGGTAATCGCCGACGAATTTTCGAGGGCATTTTCCGATGACTTGTGCCGTTGGAAATATTGTCCGATGATATTTCCTGACGGCTTATAACCGTCGGGATGTAGCAACACATTTCCGACGGCTTGTTCCGTCGGGAATGTCCGACGACAGTAGCCGTCAGAAACACCAAATAATTGAAAAAATAAATTTTTTTTTATTTTTTATTTTAATATTTAAATTAATATTATTAAAAATAATCATACAATTAATAAAAATAATATTATAAATATTATTAAACATTTATTTTAAATTACAAATTACAAAGGAGGAACAGGAGGAGAAGGAGGAGAAAAAAAGTCATCAGGCAATTTATTTTTTATCATTTCTACAAAGTTTTTGAGATTATTCATCTCTATTTTCATGGACGCCATTTCTTCTTTTAACTATTCATTTTCTTCGTTTCTAACTGCAAATGTTGCGCCACAAACGGTTAATCTCACAACGCGGCAATTCAGCGACCGAAGATGAAGAACCAACTTGAGATTGCTGGGTTAGAATATCACTTTTTTTCTTTTTTACTTTTTCGATGATCTCACTAACGAGACCATCTTGGATACGACCAGTCTTTTTGTTTGTGTGGATGGCCTCGAGAAGTTGCAAGTGATCTGGAGGCGCTCCAATTTCTTGTGCCTAAAAATAAAAAAATTCTAAATTAATAATTTTAAAACTTTTAAATAATAATAAATAATTAATATAATAATTAATTTACCAATTGATCGGCTCGTCTGAGAAAACTAGTCGATCCGGCATTGTAAATATAAATGTCTTTGCCTCTTCGGTCGCTCTTCCGGTTTCCCGAATTAGTTTTCGAGATGACCTCAGCGGTGGAAGATTCCCAATAACGAATAAAGTCGTTCCAAACCGACTCATTCAACCCTCTTGGTTTATCTTTTCCTTTTTTCCATTTTTGTTTCCATTCGTTCATGTGGCGGGAAAATTGTACTGCAGCCTCTTTTTCGAAAGCGTCTTCCACCAATTTTGTGTTCATGGGATCCCATGTAAATTCTTGCTACGAAATTTTAATATATATTACTAAAAAATATTATTAAAAATATTTAAAATAATTATATATTTAAAATTTAAATAACGTACCGCAAACGTCCTGAACCAAATCTGACGTTCTTCGTACGGAATATCTCGAAATTTGGTATATGATTTATTCAAAAGAGAATGAAGCATCTTTAATATAGATTTGCTTATTCCATTGTTTGAAATACCAAACCTACGAATTTTTATTACAATAGTATTAAAATAATTATTTTAAATATAATTATAGAATAGTATTAAAATAATTATTTTAAATATAATTATAGAAAATTTAATTTACCATGTCGAGTTTCCTTGACGTCTCGGATCGAGAAATGTGAGAAGTTCACGACCAGGTTGCTGAACCAATTCTTCAATTGTCATTGGTCGGAAAGAATCATTTGTAGATTCTGGAACTTGAGTTGGTATAAAACTCGGAGTCGATGACTCACCACGTCTTGTGCCTTGAAACTTGATGTTTTTTAATGTTTATACGACCTATAATTTTTTAATGTTTATAATATTTTTATAAAAAAGTAATTTTAATAATATTTAAATAAAAGTTGATTTTTAAAAACCTTGAAACTTTGTCAATTAACCAGTATTCAGTTAAGAAACCAAGCAACAAGAAAATGATGTTGTGATCAATACTTGAAATCTTCATCCAATCTACTTTTTTTTATAAACGATGACTGAAATTCTTTATATATAATTATTTATAATTATCATTAATATTATCAAAAATTTTTTATTCAATTTAACTTATTTATAAATAATTAATTTTTTGATAATATAATATGTTTGTGATATTTAATCAATCTATTTAAATTTAATATTTAGCATTTTCTTTTGAAAATATTTAAATTTTAAATACTAAATATAAACCTATAATTTTTAATTTTCATGATATTTTTGTAAAAAAGTAATTTGTATTGCTAAAATTATTATTAAAGTAGTTTAAAGTCTAATTTAAATGATTGAAGCACGACCGCAAGAGGACAATATGACAATTACCAAATCAAACACGAATCAAAAATTTTAAATATCCAAACATATCACATATTTTTATAATATCAAAATAACCGAAACTATCCAAAATTGGAATAGATACATCCAAACCTATAATATTTATTGAATTCCATTTAAAAAATAAGTGAACAATGTGTTCTGTACATTATCGTTATTAGAACAATGTGTTCTGAACAAACTCTTACGTTGCCCACTTCTTATTTATTATACCAGACTATTCAAGGAAACTCTTACAGTTTACAAACTCCATTTTCTTATGTATAATCTTTTAAACAACTAATGTATTTGGTTACGTTCAAATTTACCATCTCTATTTTCAAGTTATTGACTTAACTTGCTAATTTTTAGAAACATCGATGATGTCGAAAAATCTATTAACATCCATCTGCCAATGAAGCTTAATATTATTGAGTAGTTTCTCAAATTAAAATTCATTGACGGTAACATCTAATCTAACCGAGAACTTACATGTTGATGAGGAGAAATGGCGACGAGGAGAAACGGCGACGAGGAGAAACGGCGATGAAGAGAAACAGCGATCGACGGAAATAACGAGAGTAACGCGAAACGGCGAGAGAGAGAGAGGAGAAGAAAAAGTCGTAGGTTATAATCTATATTTCCGACGGACGTTTTCGTCCGAAATCCGTCGGGACATCAATTAATTTTTGTGAAACCCTGCGTTTTTAATTTCGTTTACCGCGTAAATCCATCGGAAATCCGTCGGATTTATTACAACACCGTGCATGATCGACACATGATCTGCCCACGTTTGAAATACTTTTCCGACAGATATCCGACGGAATTAAAATTTCCGTCGGATATCCGTTGGTATATAGAGTCAATAATCCGAATTATATGTATATTAATGTGTTAGATAAAACTTATACTATAAGGATATTTTTAACAAATTTCAAATAATTATATGTATATCAATTTTTAAATAAAATAAATTTTAAATAAAATAACATATAATTATTAATATAATATATAATTGGTTATCTATTATTCAAATAGGACAACAACAGTAAATCCCACAAATTTAACGAGACGAGTTTTCAAACCAAACAAAGGAAGTTGTACGAAACTACGTACACAATCCTAAAACATTATTATCACAAATTATTTATCAGAAAAAGATAATGGAAAAAAAATCTTATTATCACAAATTTAATCTGAATCTGATGAATATTCCGAATTAGCTGAATTTTGGTCGTCAAACTCGCCAATCTCTTCTTCTGAATCTTGAAACACGTTGTAATCTTCGTTTGTGGTGTCATCAACAACAAGGTTAACTTCAAGAGAAGTGTCTATGGAACCTAAGTTACCAATTGTGCTTTGTTGCATAGGCTCTTGTTCGGTAATACCACATACCATTCCTCTAGGATGTATTGAGGTCACTGTAATCCAAGGATCTTGCTTGTTTCTCACACGAGGATATCGAATGTAACAAACCTGGTCCGCTTGTGATGCAAGTATAAAAGGATCATATTTTCGATGTCGTTTACGAGAGTGGACAGATGTAACACCGAATTCGTCTTCACGTTGACCCATGACAGGGTCATACCAGTCACAATAGAACACAATACACCTCAAATCAATCATTCCTGGATAATAGTGAACTTCTAATATTTCACGAAGAATACCATTGTATACAATTTCTCCCGATTGAGATGATACACCATAATTACAAGTTGTTTGTGAGTTTCTTTCGCGATGACTCTTAAAAGCATATCAACGAGTGCAGTACATTGGATAAGATTTTGCAGTAAATGTAGGACCACTCACCAACTCAACTAACCATGTGGGAAACGTTATGCCCCTAGAAGGACCTGTAGTAACCTACAAAATAATAGAATGTAGTAAATTATAAATATATATATATATAGATATAGTAAACTATTATTGAAAATTATATAATAATTGTGGTAACACTAACATAAAAATGCAACCATTTTGCAAATTCGCTTTTTTTAAGTTCGGCCAACTCATTCTCGCTGTAATCTGAATAATTAATACGTATTTGTTCCATGTATATCCTGTTAATTATGAAAAAATAAATTAATAATAAATTATAATAATAACTAAAAACAAAATTAAATTGAATGTACCTTTCATATTCCAAAACGTCATCGCAATTTGTCAAAATATACAAATGCAAGTGATTGTGTTCCTCCTCTGATAGGCGTCGCGTCTTCCCTTTTCCACTTAAACGTCCAATTTGTGCAAATATTTCTGGCACATACACTGGATAGCTTGGTTTTTCTCCTCCATCATCATGTCGTGAAGGCCGTCTATTTTTTGTTTGCACTTGCGATGGAAAATAGTAGCTAGCAAAGTTAGATGTTTCTTCATTAATACTTTGTGCGATGATTGAACCTTCAACCCTGGCAAGATTTTTAACTTTTTCTTTAGGTGGAACATATATCTCTCAAAAGGATACATCCATCTGTACTGAACAGGTCCTCCAAGGGCTGCTTCTCTAGGGAGGTGAATAGGAAGATGCTCCATAACATCAAAAATGCTGGTGGAAATATTTTCTCCAGGTTACAAATGAGAACCGGTATTTTTCCCTCCAAATTTCGGATATCGTCTACAGTAAGTGATCTTGTACATAAATCTCGGAAAAAAGCACCAATCCCTACATAAAAATATATTTTAATATCATATAATATATGAAAATATTATTATATATATAATAATGTAAATTTAACGTCGTACCTGCAATTGCTCCGTGCACGTTTTTAGGCAGTAGATCGCTAAAGGCAAATGGGAATAATCTTTGCATGACAACATGACAATCATGACTTTTCATCCCTGAAAATTTACCTTCAATAGTATCGACACAATTACGAAGATTAGATGCGTATCCATCTGGAAATTTGACACTATGCTTAATCCAGTCAAAGAATTCATCTTTTGCATGCGCATCCAACCGGAATGCGGGAGACAATGATTTCCCATTTGACATTACATGTAGTTCCTTCCGGGAACAAATATCCGGCAAATCCAATCTAGCTTTCAAATTATCTTTTGTTTTTCCTTGCACATTTAGAACGGTATTCATTATGTTGTCGAAACAATCTTCTCAATGTGCATAACATCTAGATTATGGCGCAACAAATGGTCCTTCCAATATGGTAAATCCCAAAAAATACTCTTCTTGTGCCAATTATGGTATTCGCCACAACCATCAACAGGGTAATGTCCGTTACCTCCACAAGAAGCCGTTCTCTCAGCACCAAAATCTCTAAGTTGAGTCAACATATAATTCCTGTCAAAAATAGGAGGTGGAGCATCAAAATTTTTTTTGTTTTTCCTAAACAATGTCGTGCTCCGGCGATATGGATGATCTTGTGGTAGAAATCGACGATGACAATCGAACCAACTAGTCTTTCGTCCGTGTTTCAGTTGGAACGCATCAGTATTATCTTGACAATATGGGCATGCTAATCTTCCATGCGTCGACCATCCTGATAACATACCATATGCTGGAAAATCACTTATCGTCCACATAAGTACAGCTCGCATCAAGAAGTTCTGTTGGTTGGAAACATCGAATGCTTTGACACCATTTTCCCATAATATTTTTAACTCATGAATTAGTGGCTGCAAGAAAATATCAAGCGATCGCTTAGGATGCTCTGGGCCGGGGACGAGAATTGTTAGAAATAAAAACTCTCGTTTCATGCACAAAGAAGGAGGCAAATTATAAGGTGTAACGATAACTGGCCACAACGAGTATTGCCTCCCATGCTTCCCAAAAGGATTGAATCCATCTGTAGATAACCCGAGGTATACGTTTCTAGGCTCATATGCAAAACTAGGATAAACCTGTTGAAAATGTTTTCATGCTTCTGCATCTGAGGGATGCACAATTTCTCCATTCGAATTATGTTCTGCATGCCATCTCATAGGTTTTGCCGTGTGTTCAGATTGATATAACCTCTTTAACCTCTCTATTAATGGCAAATACCACATCCGTTTATGCGGAATAGGTACTCTACCGCTTGTCTCTTGAAATCGAGGTTTGTGACAAAATCGGCACTTCATGCGGTTTTCATTATTTCTCCAATAGATCATGCAATTGTCAATACATACATCGATCATCTGATATGGCAATCCAAGACCAAATACAAGTTTTTGAACCTCGTAATATGAAGCAGGTGCAATATTATCTTCAGGTAATATATCTCTAACAAAATCAGCTATTGCATTCACACAATCTTCAGGCAAGTTGAAATCCGTCTTTATCGTCATCAACCTGCTTGCAGCAGATAAAGGCGATAATCCATCTCTACATCCTTTATACAAAGGCTGCTTGGATGCATCTAACATATCAAAAAATTTCCGGGCTTCCATATTAGGTTCCTCTATTCTGCTAATATCTTCGATGTACGTTTCTCTTTGTTCACGAAATGCATCATTCACCATCTGAACAGTACCTCCGTTTATATCAACTTCTGATGCCGGTTCCTCTACCCTAACATTAGTATTATCTATCCTTTTTGAAGTACTACCATAATATTGCATCGTTGCATCAGTTTCTCCATGTGAATACCAAATTTTGTAACCCGGCATAAATCCATTCCTATACAAATGATTACGTACTTCTCTAACAGAGATTAATCTATGATTTCGACATTTAATACACAGACAATACATTTTACCATATTCCGATGTCATGCTATTCTTTGATGCAAATGTCATGAACTCTTCAACACCTTGCGCAAATTCATCAGTCAATTCCCCCGTGGTTGAATCATATCGAGGTTTATCCATCCAGGATCGAAAATACTCAAAAGAACCCGAAGAACACATTTTTTTAAAATTTTTGGTTCTGTTAAAATTTTGAAAGATCATAGCTTATTTATACTGAAAAATAGATATTATCACGATTTTTTAACAGATTATTAAGAATTATTAACAGATAATTACGAACTGTAAAAAGATTATTCTTTAGAATATTCTCTATTTCCGACGGAATTCCGACGGTTACCGACCACAACCGGATATTCACGTATTTCGAATAGATTTTATCTTTATAAACTGACGGATTTCCGACGGTTTCCGACCATCGACGGATAAACACAAAATTTTAACAGGGTATGTATATTTCTGATGGATTGCCGACTGTATCCGACAATGGTCGGATAGTTCCGATGGGTTTCCGACGACATCTGCTGACAGATTCCCGACGGGCTATAAAACACAGAATCCATCGCGAACTCGTCGGAATATTACCGACGTATTTGAAGCCGTCGGTAATATTCCAACACTTTCAAGAGGATGTCCCGACGATTAGGATTTCGTCGGAAATGCAACGGTTTACCATCAGTTTTCACCATCGATTTACCGATGATCTCTACGGCGTCGGAAATTACCGACGGACCTCCAACGGTTTTAGTTCCCTTGAGTATTCATCGCGTATCCGTCGTAAAATCATCGGAAAATGCCGACAAGTTTTTTTCCGTCGGAAATGCCGTCGGAAATGTTAATGTTTTCGTGTAGTGGTAATTTAATCTATCCCGTACTGCGTGATGTATGCATTATGCTTCATTTATAAGCCATTATTCAATGAGCACCATTTATCAATTTCGAATCATCATATTAACAGGCTGATCAACTTGAGATGTCCACAGTAAATCGTCCGTAACTTTAGATTAGAGGTCAAAATGACACGAATCCAATGCCTACGTTAAGGTAGCTCAATTTTCTATATTGTAATTAAATTTTAAACTAAACCTGCTTAGAAAAATCCTACGAGTAATCAAATATATCCAAGACTGCGTAATGTCATGTATTATTCTTCATTTATAAGCATTTACTCAATGAGTACCAATGGTCAGTTTAGAATGATATGGCCGATCAATTCGACATGTGTGCACAAAATCGTCCGTAAATTTTGATTTAGAGCTCAAAAAGACACAAATCCAATGCCCACATTAAGCTAGCCTAATTTTCTATATTGTAACCAAATTTGAGACAAAACTAGAGACAAAAATGCCTTCAAGTAATCCAATCTATCCCTAACTGCGTGATTCCATGCGTTATGCTTCATTTATAAGCCTTTACTCAATGAGCACCATTTATCAGTTTAGAATAATCATATTAACTGGCTGATCAATCTGACATATACGCACTATATCGTCTATAAATTTTGATTTAGAGCTCAGAATGACACGATTCCAATACCCACGTTAAGCTCGCTCAATTTTCTATATTGTGAGAAAATTTGAGAGAGAAATAGATACGAAAAGGCATCCAAGTTATCCAATATATCTCGAACTATGTGATGCAATGCATTATACTTCATTTATTAGCCTTTACTCAATGAGTACCATTTATCAGTTTAGAATAATCATATTAACTAGCCGATCAATTTGACATGTCTGCACTAAATCATCCATATCTTTTGATTCAGAGCTCAAAATGACACAAATCCAATGGTAACGTTATGCTAGATCAATTTTCTATGTTGTAATACAATTTAAAACTAAAAAATACTTCGACAGATACTCCGAGTAATCAAATCTATCCAAAACTACGTAATGTCATGCATTATGCTTCATTTATAATCCCTTACTCAATGAGCACCAATTGTCAGTTTAAAATGATCATTTTAACTGGCCAATGTGCTTGACATATCTATACGAAATCGTCCATTTCTTTTGATTTAGAGCTCAGAATGACACGAATCCAATGCCCATGCTGATCTTGCTCAATTTTCTATATTGTCAAAAATTTGAGACAGAATTAGATATAAAAAAGCTTTAAAGTAATTCAATCTATCCCGAACTGTGTGATGCTATGATTTATGCTTCATTTATAAGCCTTTACTCAATAAGCACCATTTATCAGTTTAGAGTAATCATATTAACTGGCCGATCAACTTGACATGTCCGCACTAAATCGTCCGTAACTTTTTATTTGAGCTCAGAATGACATGAATCCAATGTCCACGTTAGGCTAGCTCAATTTTCTATTTTTTTAATACAATTTAAAACTAAAATTGCTTCGAAAAATCCTCCAAGTAATCAAATCTATCCAAAACTGCGTAATGTCATGCATTCTACTTCATTTGTAAGCATTTACTCAATGAGCACCAATGATCAGTTTAGAGTAATCATTTTAACAAACTGATCAACTTGACATCTCCGCATTAATCCGTTCGTAACTTTTGATTTAGATCTCAGAATGACACAAATCAAATGCACACGTTAAGCTAGCTCAATATTGAATATTGTGACAAAATTTGAGACAGAAATAGATCCAAAAAAGTGTCCAAGTAATCCAATCTATCCCGAGCTATGTGATACTGTGCATTATGCTTCATTTATTAGCATTTACTCAATGAGCACCATTTATCAATTAAGAATAATCATATTAACTAGTTGATCAACTTGACATGACTGCACTAAATCGTGTGAAACTTTTGATCTAAAGCTAATAATGACACGAATCCAATACCCACGTTAAGCTAGCTCAATTTTCTATATTGTAATAAAATTTAAAACTAAAATTGTTTTGAAAAATCCACAAAATTTATCCAGAACTGTGTATTGTCATGCATTATGCTTCATTTATAAGGCTTTACTCAATGAGCACCAATGATAAGTTTACAATGATCATTTGAACTGGACAATCAACTTGACATTTCTGCACTAAATTGTCCGTAACATTTGATTTAGAGCTCAAAATGACCTGAATCCAATGCCCATGTTAAGCTACCTTAATTTTCTATATTGTGACAAATTTTGAAACGGAAATAGATACGATAAATCATCCAAGTAATCTAATCTATCTCAAATTGCGTGATGTCATGCATTATGCTTAGAGCTCAGAATCATTTATAATCTTTTACTCAATGAGAACCATTTATAAGTTTAGAATAATCATATTAACTGGCTGATCAACTTGACATGTCCGCACTAAATCGATAGTAACTTTTGATTTAGAGCTCAGAATGACAAAAATCCAATGCCCACGTTAAGCTCTCCATTTTCTATATTGTGTCAAAATGTGAGACAGAAATATATACGACAAAGCATCCAAGTAATCCAATCTATCCCGAACTGTATGATGTCATGCATTATGCTTCGTTTATAAACCTTTACTCAATCAACACCAATAATCAATTTAGAATGATCATTTTAACTGGCCAATCAACTTGACATGTCTACACTAAATCATGCGTTACATTTGATTTAGAGACCTAAATGACAAGAATCATATCCGCATGTAAAGCTTGCTCAATTTTCAATATTTGGAAAAATTTTGAGAGATAAATAGTTACGACAAAGCGTATAAGTAATCCAATCTATTCCGGACTATGTGATGCCATGCATTATGCTTCATTTATAAGCCTTTACTGAATGAGAACCATTTAGCAGTTTAGAATAATCATATTAACTGACCAATCAACTTGACATGTCTGCACTAAATCGTACGTAACTTTTGATTTAGAGATCATTATGACATGAATCCAATGCCCACGTTAAGCTAGCTCAAATTTCTATATTATAGTAAAATTTTGAAACTAAAATTGCTTCGAAAAATCCTCCAAGTAATGAAATCTATCCAAAAATGCGTAATGTTATGCATTATGATTCATTTATAAGCCTTTACTCAATGAGCACCAATAATCAGTTTAGAATGATAATTTTAACAGTCCGATCCTTGACATGTCTATACTAAATTGTTCATTACTTTTGATTTAGAGATCAGAATGACATGATTCAAATGTCCATGTTAAGTTTCCTCAATTTTTCTTATTGCGACAAAATTTGAGACATAAATAGTTATGACAAAGCGTCCAAGTAATCCAATATATTCCGGACTTTGTGATGCCATGCAGTATGCTTCATTTATAAGCGTTTACTCAATGAGCACCATTTATTAGTTTAGAATAATCATATTAAGTCGACGATCAACTTGTTATGTACACAATAAATCACCCGTAACTTTTGATTTAGAGCTCAGAAATACATGAATCCAACGCCCACGTTAAGCTAGCTCAATTCTCTATATAGTATTCAAATTTAAAACTAAAATTGCTTCGAAGAATTCTCCGAGTAATCATTTCTATCAAAAACTGCGTTACGTCATGCATTATACTTCATTCATAAGCCTTTACTCAATGAGCACCAATGATCAGTTTAGAATGATCATTTTAACTGGCCGATCAACTTGACATGTCTGCACTAAATCGTCTGTAATTTTAGACTTAGCTTAGAATGACATGAATCCAATGTCCATGTTAAGCTAGATCAGTTTTCTATATAGTATTAAAATTTAAAACTAAATTTGCTTTCAAAAATTCTCCAAGTAATCAAATCTATCCAATACTGTGTAATGTCATGCATTATGCTTCAGTTATAAGCCTTTACTCAATGAACACCAATTATCAGTTTAGAATGATCATTTTAACTCGCCGATCAACTTGTCATGAATTCACTAAATCGTACGTAACTTTGATTTAGAGCTCATATAGACACGAATCAAGTGCCCATGTTTAGCTATCTCAATTTTCTATATGGTGACAAAATTTTAAACCAAAATAGATATGAAAAAGGGTTCAAGTAATCCAATCTATTCCGAACTGCATCGTGCCATGCATTATGCTTCATTTATAAGCCTTTACTCAATGAGCACCATTTATCAGTTTAGAATAATCATTTTAACTGGCCGATCAACTTGTTATGTAAGCATTAAATTATCCGTAACTTTTGATTTAGAGCTCACAATGACACAAATCCAACGCACACGTTAAGCTAGCTCAATTCTCTGTATAGTATTCAAATTTAAAACTAAAATTGCTTTGAAAAATTCTCTGAGTAATCAAATCTATCCAAAACTGTGTTACGTCATGCATTATGCTTCATTTATAAGCCTTTACTCAATGAGCACCAATAATCAGTTTAGAATGATCATTTTAACTGTCCGATCAACATGACATATCAGCACTAAATCGTCAGTAACTGTTGATTTAGGTTACTGACGATTTAGAGCTCAAAATGACACGAATCCAATGCCCACGTTAAGCCACCTCAATTTTCTATATAGTATTAAAATTTGAAACTAAATTTGGTCTCACAAATTCTCCGAGTAATCAAATCTATACAATACTGCGTAATGTCATGTATTATGCTTCAGTTATAAGACTTTAGTCAATGAACACCATTAATCAATTTAGAATGATCATTTTAACGGACCGATTAACTTGACATGTATGCACTAAATAGTACGTAACTTTTGATTTAGAGCTCATAATGACACGAATCCAATGCCCACGTTAAGGTATCTCAATTTTCTATATCGTGACCAAATTTGACATAGAAATAAGTACAAAAATGTGTCCAAGTAATCCAATCTATTCCGAACTGCGTGATGCCATGCATTATGCTTCATTTATAAGCCTTTACTCAATGATCACCATTTATCAGTTTACAATAATCATATTAACTGGCTGATCAACTTGACATGTCCGCACTAAATCGTCCACAACTTTCAATTTAGATCTTGGAATGACACGAATCCAATGCCCACATTAAGTTAGCTCAATTTTCTATGTTGTGACAAAATTTGAGAAAGAAATAGATATGACAAAGCGTCCAAGTAATCCAATCTATCCTGGACTACGTGATGCCATGCATTATGCTTCATTTATAAGCCTGTACTTAATGAGCACCAATGATCAGTTTAGAATGATCATTTTAACTGGCCAATCAACTTGAAATGTCTGCACTAAATCGTTTGTATCTTTTGATTTAGAGATTAGAATGACACGAATCTAGTGCCCACGTTAAACTAGCTTAATTTTCTATATTGTCCCAGGAATAGATACCACAAAGTGTCCAAGTAATTTAATTTATCCCATCCTATGTGATGCCGATCATTATGCTTCATTTATAAGCCTTTACTCAATGAGAAGCAATTATCAGTTTAGAAAAATCCAGTTTTCCAACCACTTTGCGACCACACAAAGTAGTCGCAAAATCTTTGTCGCAAAATTATTTAGTCGCAAATCAGTCGCAATTTACCGACTCATTTGCGACCACTGTAATAGTGGTACAATTTGCGACTGATTTGCAACCAAACATTGGTGATTGTATTTGCGACTACTTTGCGACTGGATTTCAGTAACAAATTTTGCCAATACGTTGCATCTACATATGTGGTTGCAAAAGCCGTAGTCGCAAATCACTCACAAAATTTTGTGACTCATTTGCGACCACAGTGCAAGACGTGGTCGCAACTCAGTCACAAGAGTTTGCGACTGATTTTTTACTACGTTATTTATTCATTCTCAAATCAGTCACAAATAGTTGCGAATGATTTGCGACTGAGGATGAATTTCTCGGAAAATTTACCTGTAGTCGCAAATCATTTGGAAAAGTATGCGACTGATTTGCGGCTGAATAGAAATTTTTTAATAAATAAAATAGATGTAGTCGCAAATTGTTCACAAAAAAGTGAGACTGATTTGGAACTGATTTGTGATTACAACCAAACTAGATTTTAAAAAATAATAATTAATTAAAATATTTTGAAAATAAGATAAATTTTTTTAAAATAATATTTTTAATTTTAGTTTCAAAATATTTTAATTATGTATTATTTTTTTAAAAAAGTTTAAGTATTATTAATATTATTAATTAATTAACAATGAATATAATTTTTAATATTAATTAGATTTAAAATATTTTTTTAAGATAAATTATTTTGTAATTATAAATATTATAATAATTAAATAATAAATAAATTGTATTAATCAATTATTTTATAAAATAAAAAGAAACTAAAAATTAAAAATATAAATTTTATTTAATAAAATTTAATTTACAAAAAAAGAGAAATCTAATTCCCCGGTGGTGGGAATTGAAAATCCGATGGCGAAAATGTTCGTGTAGCGGTCGATGGTTCACTTGGGCCATCGTTATCCCGCATAAAAGAGGCGAATGCGGGATCTGTCCGTTGGAAATACCCGACGAGTATCTCCAAGTTGTTAATCGTGTTTTGATTTTCTTTTTGCATTTCGTGCATCTTCCGATTCACTTCCAGAATTTGCGCATTTTGTTCTTCAATTTGCGCATTTTGTTTTTCAATACGCACGTTGATTGCATTTTGTTCTTCGATTCGGCGCTGCGCGGCTAAGAGTTGCTTCTGAAGCACAACGTAGTCGGTGGTAGTGGAATGCAAGCCACCACACCTACCCGACCAGTGCACGCGGTTCAGGCTACTAAGTCCATAAAGACGGCCTCGGTCATCCGTAATGGAAGACTAAAAACAATTAGAAGACTACAAAAAAACAATTAGAATAAATATATACAACTTAATGTGCATAAAATATTTGTTACCTGAATTAAGATGTCATTCTTCTCTTCTAGGGTCAGCTCAATTCGCTGGGAATTACCGTCGGACGTTTCTGTTGTATCGACCTCCACGATCACCATCTTATCTTGGATGTTGCGTTCGTATGTTTCACAGTATGAGACTTTATAAATACCTCATCAATTGAGACACGTCATCCCAAATTATTTTGTTAAACATATTTTGAAATAAATTATTATTAAATAGCAATAAAATTTATATTTAAATTTAAATATTTTAAAGTACTTACCACTTCCTCTTGGATCTGAATGTAGGATTTTTGGTCCGACAAATACTTGTGCGGACCACGGCCATCCCGAGCGGAGTTGTGGTTATTAGAGGATTTGCTACTCATATCGTTTGACGTTTCTTTTCCCCAATAGTATGTCATTATTTTGTACATATTCGGGGAAATCCACCTGGGATGTTTGCCGATTTTATGAACCATGCTCACCATCCATTTCATTTGTCTTACACAGATGGAATCAAACTCTTTCCGTACCACCAGGGTGACCATAGGATCGCAGGTGTTCGATTGCATTGAATTTAATAATATATTATTCGGATTAGTAAATTTTAAATTTTATGAAATAAAATTTTTTTTTTTAAAAAAATTTACTTACCGCAAATTCGATGAAGTGGTCGTAAATCAGTCGCAAATTTGCGACTGATTTGCGATCACCAATTAATTTGGTATGAGTTGGAAAATTAATATGTTTTGTCGCTAATCAGTCACACATTGTGCGACTGATTTACGACCACATTTTATTTTATGTATGATAATCTGTTATTTTCATAAGTAGTCGCAAATCAGTTGCAAATTTGCGACTGATATGCGATTACAACAGATATTTGTGACTAATTTGCCACCACTTTCCAATGTTGTTGTAATGTGGTGGCAAAGTAGTCACAATTAATGCCCCCAAACCCTAAACTTTATGATTTTGTTGAATAAATTGAATTATATAAGATTGATAACTTGATAAGGAAATGTACAAAGTTCAATTACTAAGTAAACGACAACATTTACCAAATTTACCAAATTTACATATTATTTACCTAAAACACCTAACACATTTCCTTAACCTTATAGCTCTTATATGCACTTCAAATGTTTCTAAAATTTAAATGAGCACAAATATGATTTTGTGTATATTTGGCCATCTAGAATGGTTAGTACTTACCTAAAAATGTAAAAAAAGTTGTATATGTGAAAAAAACAAAGGGAAAATGTGAATATACCCTATGTAGTCGCAAAATGGTCGCTATTTTGCGCCCAATTTGTGACTACGGTAAAATTTTTGATCCAGTGGTTTGCAACCACCTGTAATATTTGTGATCAATTTGCCACCACATTCCCAATATAGTGGCAATATGGTGGCAAAGCAGTCACAATTAGTGTCATAAAACCTAAATTATATGGTTTTTCTGAATACATTGAATTATATAAGGATCAAATGGCAAAAATACATAAAGTGTCAAATATATTAATTACATCGTTTTGTCCTCGTCATCATCTGAAGATGAAATATTACACTGAAATTCATATTCTAGTTTGGCATCTCTAACATCGAAATCCATTTCTTCGGTATGATTAACTCAATCGACCAAACGATCTACTTATATCTCTGGAACAACCATTTCCTATTCATTATTTTCTTGTTGCAACATGTCAATCTCGTCTTTGTTTAAGTATTTCCCCAAAATGTTAGATTTAGAATTAACTTTCATAACACAAACCCATGTTTGTTTTGATGATGATGATTTGGTGTGCGGATAGGGAATATAACAAACATGTCTGCTTGAGAGGCTAGTAAATCATAATTAATGAAATGTAAATTAGTTATATATAACAAAATTAATTTATATAATTTTACGTATATAATATATTTAAATTTACATATATTTATAGTTAATTATTTACGTAAGTACCTAGTACAAATGGTTCGTATTTGTAGTATTTCCCTGATGATAAGATATCAAAGATGCCATTTTCTGACTTCCGAGTTCCTTTCGAAAGCGTAGGATCATACCACTCACATTTAAAAAGCATGATATTCAAATTAAGGTGGCCGACATACTCAAGTTGAATGATATCTGTTAAAATCCCGTAGAAATCAGATTCATCAGATGCATCTGAGTAATTGTCTCCCATGACACAAATTGCCGTAGTTACATGTCTTTCTCCTATGTCCATGTTTCTTTGTGTGGAACATATAAGCTCTTGTAAAATTGATAGGCCAAGTTGACGCTTTATTTATCGGCCCTTGAACTAATTCTTAAGCCCATATCGGAAAGGCGCGTGAATCTGTGGAAGTGCATGTATTGACCTATGATCATATATATATATATAAAGTCAGTATTTCAAAATTAAAAAATTTAATATAATATACATGTCAATTAACTAAGCATACATAATCTCGAACCCATATGTGAAACTCTACCTCTCTTTTCGATGAAATGTCATCTTCCGAAAGATATGAATACGTCTAGTATTAATTAGTACTAATATTATTTATCCTCCAATCCCTATATTAACAACTAGTATTAATTAGTACATGTAATTATTATTAATTTACGTACATATAATATAAAATATGTTTATTAGTATATACCTAATAATGCTAGATGAACGCTTTGTGGTAAAAGTTCTGCAAATATAAAAGGGAGAAGCCTTTCCATGAAAACATGGCAGTCATGGCTTTTAATGCATGAGAACTTCAGTCCATCCATATCCACACAATTTGCTAAACCTGTCCCATAGCCGTCTGGAAATTTGACATCATTTTGATACATTCCAATAAGCGTTCCTTGGCTTTTTGTGTCAATCGAACTATAGGGAATGGATCATTACCCCGACCATCGACGTGCAACTCTTTTCGAGAGCAAAACTTTGCATTATCCAATTTTGACTTAACTATATCTTTTGATTTCTCCTTCACATTCATAACAGTATTAACGATGTTATCAAAAAATTCTTCTCTACATGCATCACATCAAGATTATGTCGGAGGTTAATATCCGTCCAGTACGACAACTACCAAAATATGCTTTCTTTGTTCCAATTATGCTAGCTGTCATAACCGTCTTCTTTTCTTTCATGACCATTTCCTCCACAGTCAGATGTTCTTAAAGGATTGATAGTTTTTTTTCGCTCGTATAAACTGTTTTCGCCTGTCAATGATTGTGGAGGTAGTCACTCAAAGCGTGCTTCTCCTTAAAAAAATTGTTTATTTCTCTGTAATAGGTGACCCTTAGGAAGAAACCTTCTGTGACAATCAAACCAACACGTCTTTCTCCCATTTGGTAATTGAAATGCATTCGTATCATCCATACAAATTGGACAAGACATTCTACCACGTTGTCCTTCCTGAAAACATTCCATAAGCGGGAAAATCTTTTATCATCAAAAGTAACACGACATTTAGATTGAAATTTTGATTCAACGATACATCGTATGCATCAACTCCCATAGACCACAATTCTTTTAGCTCATCAATCAAAGGTCGGAGGAATATATTCAGACTAGCGCACGGATAATTTGGCCCCGAATTCAGCATTATTAGAAACAAGTACTCTTTCTTCATACACATATATGTTGGCAAGTTATATGGAGTGATAATCACCCGCCATAATGAATGATTATGAGACATCCCAAATGGATTGAGCCCACCAGTACATAAGCCAAGATTAACGTTTCGAGATTCAGCAGCAAATCTAGAATGTAGATATTGAAACTTTTTCCACTCCGCAACATCAGATAGATGACTCATTTCTCCATCTTCCGCTTCATGCTCTGTGTGCCACCTCATTGCCTTTGCGGTTTTCTTGGTTTGATACATTCTCTTAAGTCTGTCACCTATAGGTAAATACCACATACGACTGAAAGGTATTCTCGTCCTGCCCTTGCTTGGCTTATATCGGGGGGAATCGCAAAATTTGTATTTTTCCCATTTCTCATCTTCTTTCCCAAAGATCATACAATTGTGAACACACACGTCAATTGTATAAACGGGAGCCTTAAATTTTGCAACAATTTTTTGGTTTCATAATATGAAGTCGTTGCTTGATTCTCCTCGGGCAAATATTCTGTACACAGCTCCGCCCAAGAATCCATGCATTTTTCTGGTAGATTAAAATGAAACTTAATTTTCATGAACCGAGCAGCTAAAGATAACTGTGAGTTCCCTTTATGACAACCGTCATACAATGGGTTTTTCGCAACTTCTAACATGTTGTAAAACTTTTGTGCTTCTGCATTAGGTTCTTCTACATTATTATATTCTTCCTCGTTCTGATTATAGTACTGATCAGTCGTAGTCTAATGAAATGCATCCGTCACCTTTTCAACATATCCATTATCGGATGTACCAACTGTTTCTTCACTAGTACCACACGTACCGCCTTGATTTCTTTGCACATCACCCTGACTAGTCATCCCTAACTGAACATTCAGCTCTTCTTCATGTTTATACCAAATATAATAATTTGGCATAAATCCTCGACTATATAAATGACTCCATATTTTCCGTGCTGAAATAAATTTATCGTTTTTGCAATTAATACAAGGACAAAAAAACTTACCTCCGCTACTTTGAGCTATTGGTTGACTACTTGAAAAATTCATGAACTGCTCCATGCCTTGTGCAAATTCCGCCGATATATTTCTTCGTTTGATTATCAATCCTTTTGTACATCCAATCTCTCGAATTTTTATAATTTCCCCACATGTTTGAAGTTTTTTTCCTTTCGATTCTACAAATGAGAGAATGGGATGGGTTATATATATACAAGATTTTGCAACTACTTTGTGACCACAACAATGTAGTCGCTCAAAAGTCGGTATACCTACCATGCACATGTTTTTTATGTTGTCACTTTGCCACCACTTTGTGACCAAAGAGCCACTCCAAATGTAGTTGCAAATTGGTCGCATATGTAGCGACCAATATATGACTACCATGTGGTTCTTCCACATGCAGTCGCTAATTGGTCGCAAAGTAGCGACTGATTAGCGACTGCCATCATAGGTCGCCATTTAGTCGCATTTTAGTCCCATAATGGTTGCGTTTGCGACCAATATGCAACTCCACGTTTTAGTCACACTTTTGCAACCATGTTGCGACTACTTCTTCGTAGTCGCAAATTGGTCGCAAAACCATTGCAAATGTAGTCGCAAAATTTGCGACCACACTCGTAGTCGCAAAATAGAGTGGCATTTTGGCAGTTTTCTTGTATTGCAAAACCCACGTTAATCTAGTTCAATTCTCTATATTGTAATAAAATTTTAAACTAAAATTGCTTCGAAAAATCCTCCGAGTGATCAAATCTATCCAAAACTACGTTATGTCATGCTTTATGCTTCATTTTTAATCATTTACTCATTGAGCACCAATGATCAGTTTAGAATGATCATTTCAATTGGCCGATCAACTTGACATGTCTGCACAAAATCGTCCGTAACTTTTGATTTAGAGCTTAGAATGACACGAATCCAAAGCCCACGTTAAGCAAGCTCAATTTTCTTGCTTCGAAATTTTAAACTAAAATTGCTTCGAAAAATCCTCCGAGTAATCAAATATATCCAAACCTGCGTAATGTCATGAATTATGCTTCATATATAAGCCTTTACTCACTGAGCGCCCATGGTCAGTTTAGAATGCTCATTTTAACTGGCCGATCATTTTGACATTTCGGCACTAAATCGTCCGTAACTTTTGATTTAGATCTCAGAATGACACAAATCTAATGCCCACATTAAGCTAGCTCAATTTTCTATATTGTGACAAAATTTGAGGCACAACTAGATACGAAAGAGCATCCCAAAAATCAAATCTATCCCCAACTGCATGATGCCAGGCATAATGCTTCATATATAACCATTTACTGAATGAGCACCATTTATCAGTTTAGAATAATCATATTTATTAGCCGATCAACCTGACATGTTCGCACTAAATCATATGTAAATTTTGATTTAGAGTTCCGAATGACACAAATCCAATGCCCACATTAAGCTAGCTCAATTTTCTATATTGGGACAAATTTGAGAAAGAAATAGATACGAAAAAACTTCCAAGTAATCCAATCTATCCCGGACGATGTGATGCAATGCATTATGCTTCATTTATAAGCCTTTACTCAATGAGCACCATTATCAGTTTAAAATAATCATATTAACTGGCCGAGAAATTTGACATATCCACACTAAATCAGCCGTAACTTCTGATTTAGAGCTCAAAATGACACGTTAAGCAAGCTCAATTTTCTAAGTTGTAATACAATTTAAAACTAAAATTGCTTCGACAAATCCTACGAGTAATCGAATGTATCCAAAACTGCGTAATGTCATGCATTATGCTTCATTTATAAGCCTTTACTCAATGAGCACCAATGACCAGTTTAGAATGATCATTTTAATTAGCCGATCAACTTGACATGTTTGCACTAAATCGTCCGTAACTTTTGATTTGAAGCTCAGAATGACACGAATCCAACGCCCACGTTAAGCTAGCTCAATTTCTATATTGTGACAAAATTTGACAGAGAAATAGATATGACAAAGCGTCCAATTAATCCAATCTATCCCGAACTGTGTGATGCCATGCATTATGCTTTATTTACAAGCCTTTACTCAATGAGCATCATTTATTAGTTTAGAATAATCATATTAACTGGTTGATCAGCTTGACTTGTCCACACTAAATGAGCCATAACTTTTGATTTAAGAGCTCTAAATGACACGAATCCGATGTCCACGTTAAGGTCGCTCAAAATTTTATATTAAAATAAAATTTAAAACTAAAATCGCTTCGACAAATCCTCCAAGTAATAAAATCTATACAAAACAGCGTACTGTCAGGCATTATTCATATTAAATTTATCAGTTTAGAATAATCATTATAAATTGTCGATCAACTTGAGATGTCCCCACTAAATCGTCCGCAACTTTTGATTTAGAGCTCAAAATGAAACGAATCCGATGCCCACGTTAAGCTAGCTCAAAATTCTATATTGTAATAAATTTAAAACTAAAATTGCTTTGACAAATCCTCCAAGTAATGAAATCTGTCCAAAACTGCGTAATGTCAAGCATTATGCTTTATTTTTTAAGTCTTTACTCAATAAGCACTAATGATCAGTTTAAAATGATCATTTTAACAAGCCAATCAACTTGACATATCTGCATTAAATAGTGCGTAAATTTTGATTTTGTGCTCAGAATGCCACGAATCAAGTGCCCATGTTAAGCTAGCTTAATTTTCAATATTGTGACAAAACTTGAGACAGAAATAGATACAACAAAGCGTTCAAATAATCCGATCTATCCCAAACTGCTTTGATGCCATGCATTATTCTTCATTTATATGCTTTTTCTCAATGAGCTCCATTAATAAGTTTAGAATTATCATATTAACTTGCCGATCAACTTGATATGTCCGCACTAAATCATCTGTAACTTTTGCTTTAGAGCTCAGAATGATACGAATCCAATGCCCACGTTAATCTAGCTCAATTCTCTATATAATATTAAAATTTAAAACTAAAACTACATCGACAAATCCTCCGAGTAATCAAATATATCCAAAAATGTGTTATGTTTTGCATTATGCTTCATTTATTATCCTTTAGTCAATGAGCACAATGATCAGTTTAGAATGATCATATTAACTGGCCCATCAACTTGACATGTCCGCACTAAATCATCAGTAACTTTTGATTTAGAGCTCAGAATGAAACGAATCCAATACCGACGTTAAGGTAGCTCAATTTTCTATATTGTAACAAAATTTGAGACAAAGTAAGATCCGAAAAAGCGTAAAAGTAATCCAATTTATCTGGAACTGTGTGATGCCATGCATTATGCTTCATTTATAAGCCTTTAATCAATGAGCACCAATGATCAGTTTAGAATAATCATTTTAACAAGCCGATCAACTTTACATGTCTGCACTAAACCATGCGTAACTTTTGATTTAGAGCTCATAATGACACAAATCAAATGCCCACGTTAAGCTAGCTCAATATTCAATATTGTGACAAAATTTGAGACCGAATTAGATCCGACAATGCGTCCAAGTAATCCAATCTATCCTGAACTCTGTGATGCCACGCATTTTTCTTCATTTATATGTCTTTACTCAATGAGCACCAGTTATCAATTTAAAATAACCATTTTAACTGGCCCATCAACTTGACATATCCGCACTAAATCATTCGTAACTTTTGATTTAGAGCTCATAATGACACAAATCCAATACCCACGTTAAGCTAGCTCAATTTTCTATATTGTGAAAAATTTGAGACAAAATTAGATTCGACAAATAGTCCAAGTAATCCAATTTATCCCAAACTCTGTGATGCCATGCATTATGTTTCATTTATAACCCTTTACTCAATGAGCACTAGTGATCAATTTTGATTAATCATTTAAACAAGCTGATAAACTTGACATTTAGAGCTAAGAATTATCACATTAACTCGCCGATCAACTTGATATGTCTGCACTAAATCATCCGAAACTTTTAATTTAGAGCTAAGAATGACACAAATCCAATGCCCACGTTAAGTTAGTTCAAAATTCTATATTGTAATAAACTTAAAACTAAAATTGCTTCGACAAATCCTCCAAGTAATGAAATATGTCCAAAACTGCGTAATGTCTGGCATTATGCTTCATTTATTAGTCTTTACTCAATGAGCACCAATGATCAGCTTAAAATGATCATTTTAACAACACGATCAACTTGACATGTCTGCACTAAATCGTGTGTAAATTTTGATTTAGAGCTTAGAATGACACGAATCAAGTGCCCATGTTAAGCTAGCTTAATTTTCAATATTATGACAAAACTTGAGACCGAAACCGACAAAGCGTCCAAATAATCCAATCTATCCCGAACCACTTGATGCCATGCATTATGCTTCATTTATAAGCTATTTCTAAATGAGCACCATTAATCAGTTTAGAATTATCATATTAAATCGCCGATCAACTCGACATGTCCGCACTAAGTCATCTGTAACTTTTGATTTAGAGCTCAGAATGACACGAATCCAATGCCCACGTTAAGCTAGCTCAATTCCCTATATAGAATTAAAACTTTAAATCTATATAGTATTAAAATTTAAATCTAAATTTGCTTCGAAAAATCCTCCGAGTAATCAAATCTATCCAAAACTGCGTTATGTCTTGCATTATGCTTCATTTATTATCCTTTACTCAATGAGCACAATGATCAGTTTAGAATGATCATTTTAACTGGCCGATCAACTTGACATGTCTGCACTAAATCGTCCGTAATATTTGAATTAGAGCTCAAAATGATACGAATTCAATACACTCGTTAAGCTAACTCAATTTTCTATATTGTGACCAAATTTGAGACAGAAATAGATACGACAAATCGTCCAAGTAATCCAATATATCCCGAACTGCGTGATACCATGCATTATGCTTCATTTATAAGGATTTACTCAATGCGCACCATAAGCAATTTAGAGTAATCATATTGACTGGCCCATCAACTTGACATGTCGGCACTAAATCTATGTAACTTTTGATTAAGAGCTAAGAATGACACGAATCCAATGCCACGTTAAGCTAGCTCAATTTTCTATATTGCAATAAAATTTGAGACAAAGTTAGATCCAACAAAGTGTCCAAGTAATCCAATTTATCCTCAACTGTGTGATGCCATGCATTATGCTTCATTTATAAGCCTTTACTCAATGAGCACCAGTGATCAGTTTAGAATGATCATTTTAACTGGCCAATCAACTTGACATATCTGCACTAAATCGTGTGTAATTATTGATTTAGAGGTCAGAATTACACAATCCAATGCACACGTTAAGCTAGCTCAATTTTTATATTGTAATAAAATTCAAAACTAAAATTGCTTCAAAAAATCGTCTAAATAATCAAATATATCCAAAACTACGTAATGTTATGCATTATGCTTCATTTATAAGTTCTTACTCAATGAGCACCAATGATCAGTTTGGAATTATCATTTTAACTCGCCGATCAACTTGACATGTCTGCCCTAAATCATCCAAAACTTTTGATTTAGGGCTTAGAATGACACGAATCCAATGCCCACGTAAGGTAGCTCAATTTTCTATATATTGACAAAATTTGAGACAGAACTAGATACGACAAAGCGTCCGAGTAATCCAATCTATCCCGAACAGCGTGATGAAATGCATTAGGCTTCATTTATAAGCCTTTACTCAATAAGCACCATTTATCAGTTTATAGTAATCATATTAACTGGCCGATCAACTTGACATGTACACACTTAATCGTTTGTCACTTTTGATTTAGACCTCAGAATAACACGAATCTAATGCCCACGTTAAGCTAGCTCAATTTTATAAATTGTGACAAAATTTGATAAAGAAATAGATACGACAAATGGTCAAAGTAATCCAATCTATCCCCAACTAGGTGATGCCATGCATTATGCTTCATTTATAAGGCTTTACTAAATGAGAACCAATGATCAGTTTAGAATAATCATATTGACTGGGCGATCAACTTGACATATCCGCACTAAATCATCCTTAACCTTTGATTTAGAGCTAAGAGTGGCACGAATCCCAAGCCCACATTAAGCTAGCTCAATTTTCTATATTGTAATCAAATTTAAAACTAAAATTGTTCCCAAACTACGTGCTATCATGCATTATACTTCATTTATAAGCCTTTACTTAATGAGCACCAATGATAAGTTTAAAATAAACTTGACATGTCCGCACTAAATAGTCCGTAACTTTTGATTTGTAGTTCAGAATGACAGGAATCCATTGCCCACGTTAAGCAATCTCAATTTTCAATATTGTGACAAAATTTGAGACTGAAATAGATACGACAAAGCTTACAAGTAATCAAATCTATCCCAAACTTTGTGATGCCATGAATTATGCTTCATTTCTAAGCTTTTTTTCAATGAGCACCAATGATCAGTTTAGAATGATCACTTTAAGAGGCCAATCACCTTGACATGTCCGCACTAAATCATTCATAACGTTTGATTTAGAGCTCTGAATGACACGAATCCAATGCCCACGTTAAGCTAGCTAAATTTTCTATATTGTGATAAAATTTGAGAGAGAAATAGATCTGACAAAGCATCGTAGTAATCCAATCTATCCCAAACTACATGATTTCATGCAATATGCTTCATTTATATGCCTTTACTCAATGAGCAGCAATGATCAGTTTAGAATAATAATACTGACTAGCCGATCAACTTGACATGTTTGCACTAAATTGTATGTAACTTTTGTTTTAGAGCTCAGAATGACATGAATCCGCTACCCACGTTAAGCTAGATCAATTTTCAATATTGCGACAAATTTTAAGGAGAATTAGATATGACAAAGCATCCTAGTTATCCAATCTATCCCGAACTATGTGATGTCATGCATTATGCTTCATTTATAACCCTTTACTTAATGAGCACTAGTGATAAGTTTAAAACTATAAATTTAACCTGCCATTCAACTTGATATGAACCCAGTAAATCGTACGTAACTTTTGATTTAGAGCTCAGAATGACAAGAACCAATATTTATCTTAAGCTAGCTCAATTTTATATATTGTGACAAAAATTGAGACAGAAATAGATACGACAGTGCGTCCAAAGAATCCAATTTATCCCAAACTGCGTGATTCCATGAATTATGCTTCATTTATAAGCCTTTACTTAATGACTACCAATGATCAGTTTAGAATGATCACTCTAATTGGCCGATCAACTTGACTTGTCCGCACTAAATCGTCCGTTACTTTTGATTTACTGCTCAGAATGACACGAATCCAATGCCTAGGTTAAGTTAGCTCAATTTTATATATTGTGACAAAATGTGAGAGAGAATTAGATCGACAAAGTTTCCAAGTAATCTAATCTATCCCAATCTGCGTGATGCCATGAATTATGCTTCATTTATAAGCCTTTACTTAATGAGCACTAATCATCAGTTTAGAATGATAATTTTAACAGGCCGATCAACTTGACATGTCCACACTAAATCGTCCCTAACTTTGGATTTATTGCTCAGAATGACACGATTCCAATGCCCACGTTAACCTATCTCAATTTTCTATATTGTTACATAATTTGAGAGACAAATCGATACAAAAAGCATCCTAGTAATCCAATCAATCCCAAACTACGTGATGTCATGAGTTATGCTTCATTTATATGCATTTACTCAATGAGCACCAATGATCAGTTTAGAAGAATCATATTGACAGGGTGATCAACTTGACTTGTCCGCACTAAATCTTCCGTAACTTTTGCTTTAGAGCTCAGAATGGCACGAATCTCAAGCCCACATTAAATAGCTCAATTGCTTATATTGTCACAAAATTTTAGAGGGAAATAGATACGACAAAACATCCTAGTATTACAATCTATCCCGAACTACGTGATGTCATGCATTATGCTTCATTTATAACCCTTTACTTAATGACCACCAATGATAAGTTTAAAATTATCACTTTAACTGGCTGTTCAACTTGACATGTCGACACTAAATCGTCTGTAACTTTTGATTTAGAGCTCCGAATGACACGAATCCAATGACCACGTTAAGCTAGGTTAATTTTCTATACTGCAACAAAATTTGAGAGAGAAATATATACAACAAGGCATCCTATTAATCGAATCTATCCCGAACTACGGGATGTCATGAATTATGCATCATCCACATGCCTTTACTCAATGAGCACCAATGATAAGTTTAGTATAATCATATTGACTGGCCGATCAACTTGACATGTCCACACGTCCATAACATTTGAATTAGAGCTCAGAATGACACGAATCCAATGGCCACGTTAAGCTAGCTCAATTTCTATATTGTTACAAAATTTGAGATAGAAATAGATACGACAAAGCGTCCAAGTAATCCAATCTATCCCAAACAGCATGATGCCATGAATTATGCTTCATTTATAAGCCTTTACTCAATGAGAACCAATGATCCATTTAGAATGATCACTTCAACTTGCCAATAACCTTGACATGTCTGCACTATATCGTTTGTAAATTTTGATGTAGAGGTCAGAATTACACAATCCAATGCACACGTTAAGCTAGCTCAATTTTTCTATCGTAAAAAAATTGAAAACTAAAATTGCTTCTAAAAATCCTCCAAATAATCAAATATATCCAACACTGTGTAATGTGATGCATTATGCTTCATTTATAAGCTCTTACTCAATGAGCACCAATGGTCAATTTGGAATGATCATTTTAACTAGCCGATCAACTTGACATGTCTGCACCAAATCGTCCAAAACTTTTGATTTAGAGCTCGGAATGAGACGGATCCAATGCCCACGTAAGCTAGTTGAATTTTCTATATACTGACAAAATTTGAGAGAGAACTAGATATGACAAAGCATCCGAGTAATCCAATCTATCCCGAACTGCGTGATGCAATGCATTATGCTTCATTTATAAGCCTTTACTTAATGAGCACCATTTATCAATTAATAATAATCATATTAACTGGCCAATAAACCTTACATAATCACAGTAAATCGTTCGTAGTTTTTGATTTAGAGCTCCGAATGACACGAATCTAATGCCCACTTTAAGCAAGCTCAATTTTATATGTTCTGACAAACTTTGAGAAAGAAAAAGATACGACAAAGGGTCCTAGTAATCCAATCTACCCCGAACTACGTGATGCCATGCATTATGCTTCATTTATATGCCTTTACTAAATGAGAACCAACGATCAGTTTAGAAGAATTATATTGACTAGGCAATCAACTTGACATGTCCGCAATAAATCGTCCGTAACTTTTGATTTAGTGCTCAGATTCGCACGAATCCCATGCCCACATTAAGCTAGCTCAATTTTCTATATTGTAATAAAATTTAAAACTAAAATTGTTCCCAAAATACGTGATTTCATGCATTATACTTCATTTATAAGCCTTTATTTAATGAGCACCAATGAGAAGTTTAGAATTATCACTTTAACTAGCCAATCAACTTGATATGTCCGAATTAAATCATCCGTAATTTTTTATTTAGAGTTCGGAATGACAAGAATCCAATGCCCATGTTAAGCAAGCTCAATTTTCTATATTGTGAGAAAATTTGAAACTGAAATATATACGAAAAAGCGTACAAGTAATCAAATCTATCCCAAACTTTGTGATGCCATGAATTATGCTTCATTTATAAGATTTTTCTCAATGAGCACCGATGATCAGTTTAGAATGATCACTTTAACAGGCTGATCACCTTGACATGTCCACACTAAATCATCCGTAACTTTTTATTTAGAGCTCAGAATGACACGAATCCAATCCCACGTTAAGCTAGATCAATTTTCTATATTGTGACAAAATTTGAGAGAGAAATAGATACAACAAAGTATCCTAGTAATCCAGTCTATCCCAAACTACGTGACGAAAAGAATTATGCTTCATTTATATGCCTTAGTCAATGAGCACCAATGATCAGTTTAGAATAATTATATTGACTGGCCAATCAACTTGACATGTCCCCACTAAATCGTCCGTTACTTTTGATTTAGAGCTCAGAAGGACACGAATCCAATGCCCACGTGTAGCTAGATCAATTTTCTATATTGTAACAAAAATTGAGAGAGAAATAGATACAAAAAAGCATCCTAGTAATCCAATCTATCCCAAACTACGTGATGTCATGAATTATGCTTCATTTATATGCCTTACTATATGAGGACCAATCATCAATTTATAATGATCACTTTAACAGGCCGATCACCTTGACATGTCCACACTAAATCATTCGTAACTTTTTTTTAGAGCTCAGAATGACACGAATCCAATGCCCACGTTAAACTATCTCAATTTTCTATATTGTGACAAAATTTAAGAGAGAAATAGATACAACAAAGTATCCTAGTAATCCAGTCTATCCCATGACATGAATTATGCTTCATTTATATGCTTTACTCAATGCACCAATGATCAGTTTAGAATGATCACTTTAACAGGCCGATCACCTTGACATGTCCACAATAAATCATCTGTTACTTTGATTTAGAGCTCAGAATGACACGAATCCAATGCCCACGTTAAGCTAGCTCAATTTTCTATATTGTTACAAAATTTGAGAGAGAAATATATACAACGAAGTATCCTAGTAATCCAGTTATCCCAAACTACGTGATGACATGAATTATGCTTCATTTATATGCCTTACTCAATGAGCACCAATGATCAGTTTGAATAATTATATTGATTGGCCAATCAACTTGACATGTCCCCACTAAATCGTCCGTTACTTTTTATTTAGAGCTTAGAATGACACGAATCCAATGCCCACGTTAAAGTAGCTCAATTTTCTATATTGTGACAAATTTTGAGAGATAAATAGATCCGACAAAGCATCCTAACAATCCAATCTATCCCAAACTACGTGATGTCATGCATTATGCTTCATTTATATGCCTTCACTCAATGAGCACCAATGATCAGTTTAGAATAATCATATTGACTGGGTGATCAATATGTCTGCACTAAATTGTTCCTAACTTTTGATTTAGAGCTCAGAATGGAATGAATCCCATGCCCACATTAAGCCAGCTCAATTTTCTATATTGTGACAAAATTTTAGGGAGAAATAGATACGACAAATCATCCTAGTAATCCAATCTATCCCGAACTACGTGATGTCATGCAATATGCTTCATTCATACGCATTTACTTAATGACCACCAATGATAAGTTTTTAACTTTCCTTTAAACTTGACATTTCCGCACTAAATCGTCCGTAACTTTTGATTTGGAGCTCTAAATGACACGAATCCAATGCCCACGTTCAGCTAGCTTAATTTTCTCTATTGTGACAAAATTTGAGAGAGAAATAGATAGGAAAAACCATCCTAGTAATCCAATCTATCCTAAACTACATGATGTCATGCATTATGCTTTATTTATTAGCCTTTACTCAATGAGCACCAATGATCAGTTTAGAATGATCACTTTAACTAACCGATCAACTTCACATGTCCGCACTTAATCGTTGGTAACTTTTGATTTAGAGCTCAGAATGACACGAATCCAATGCCCACGTTAAGCTAGCTCGTTTTCTATATTGTGACAAAATTTGAGATAGAAATAGATACGACAAAGAATCCAAGTAATCCAATCTATCCCAAACTGCGTGATGACATGAATTATGCTTCATTTATAAGCTTTTACTCAATGAGCACCAATGATCAATTTAGAATGATAACTTTAACAGGCCGGTCAACTTGATATGTCCGCACTAAATCGTCTGTACCTTTTGATTTAGAGCTTAGAATGACACGAATCCAATGCCCACGTTAAGCTATCTCCATTTTCTATATTGCAACATAAATTGAGAGAGAAATAGATACAAAAAAGCATCCTACTAATCCAATATATCCCAAACTACGTGATGTCATGCATTATGCTTCATTTATAAGGCTTTGCTTAATGAGCACCAATGATAAGTTTAGAATTATCACTTTAATTAGCCAATCAAATTGACATGTCCGCACTAAATCGTCCGTAACTTTTGATTTTGAGTTCGGAATGACATGAATCCAATGCCCACGTTAAGGTAACTCAATTTTCTATATTGTGACAGAATTTTAAAGAGAAATTGATACGACAAAGCATCCTAGTAATCCAATTTATCCCAAACTACGTAATATCATGCATTATACTTCATTTATAAGCCTTTACTTAATGAGCAACAATGATAAGTTTAAAATTATCACTTTAACTTACCTTTCAACTTGACATGTCCGCACTAAATCGTCCATAACTTTTTATTTATAGCTCAGAATGACACGAATCCAATGCCCATGTTAAGCTAGCTCAATTTTCTATATTGTGACAAAATTTAAGAGACAAATAGATACAACAAATCATCCAAGTAATCCAATCTATCCCAAACTACGTGATGTCATGAATTATGCTTCATTTATATGCCGTTACTCAGTGAGCAACAATGATCAGTTTAGAATAATCATATTGACCTTCCGATCAACTTGACATGTCCGCACTAAATCGTCCATAACTTTTTATTTAGATCTCATAGTGACAAGAATCCAATGCCCACATTAAGCTAGCTCAATTTTCTATATTGTGACAAAATTTGAGAGAGAAATAGATAAAACAAAGTATCCTAGTAATCCCGTCTATCCCAAACTACGTGATGACATGAATTATGCTTCATTTATATGCCTTACTGAATGAGCACCAATGATCAATTTAGAATAATTATATCGACTGGCCAATCAACTTGACATGTCCCCACTAAATCGTCCTTTACTTTTGATTTAGAGCTCAGAATGACACGAATCCAATGCCCACATTAAGCTATCTCAATTTTCTATATTTAAACGAAAATTGAGAGAGAAATATATACGAAAAAGCATCCTAGTAATCCAATATATCCCAAACTACGTGATATCATGCATTATGCCTCATTTATAAGCCAGTACTTAATGAGCACCAATGATAAGTTTAGAATAACCACTTTAACTAGCCAATCAACTTGACATGTCCGCACAAAATTGTCCGTAAATTTTGATTTAGAGTCTGGAGTGACACGAATCCATTGCCCACGTTAAGCTAGCTCAATTTCTATATTGTCACAAAATTTGAGACAAAAATAGATATGATAAACCGTCCAAGTAATCCAATCTATCCCAAACTGCATGATGCCATGAATTATGCTTCATTTATAAGCATTTACTCAATGAGAACCAATGATCCGTTTAGAATGATCACTTTAACAGGCCAATCAACATGACATTTCCGCACTAAATCGTTTGAATTTTTTTCATTTAAAGCTCAGAATGACACGAATCCAATGCCCATGTTAAGCTACCTGAATTTTCTATATTGTGACAAAATTGGAGAGAGAAATAGATCCGACAAAGCATCCTAGTAATCCAATCTATCCCAAACTACGTGATGTCATGCATTATGCTTCACTTATAAGCCCTTACTCAATGAGCAGCAATGATCAGATTAAAATAATCATATTGACTTGCCGAACAACGTGACATGTTCGCACAAAATTTTCTGTCACTTTTGATTTAAAGCTCAGAATGACACAAATCAAACGCCCACGTTAAGCTAGGTAAATTTTCTATATTGTGACAAAATTTGAGAGAGAAATAGATACAAAATAGAATCCTATTAATCCAATCTATCCCAAATTACGTGATGTGATGCATTATTCTTCATTTATATGCCTTTACTCAATGAGCACCAATGATAAGCGTAAAATTATCACTTTAATTGGCAGATCAACTTGACATGTACGCACTAAGTCGTCTGAACTTTTGATTTAACGCTCAGAATGACACGAATCCAATGCCCACGTTAAGCTAGCTCAATTTTCTATATTGTGAAAAATTTTGAGAGAAAATAGATCCGACAAAGCATCCTAGTAATCCAATATGTCCCAAACTACGTGATTTCATGCATTATGCTTCATTTATATACCTTTATTAAATGAGCAGCAATGATCAGTTTAGAATAATAATATTGACTAGCGAGTGATATGTTCGCACTAAATTGTCTACAACTTTTGTTTTAGAGCTCGGAATGAAACGAATCTAATGCCCACGTTAAGGTAGCTCAATTTTCTACATTGTGACAAAATTTGAGAGAGAATTGATATGACAAAGCACACTATTAATCCAATCTATCCTAAACTACGTGATGTCATGCATTATGTTTCATTTTATATGCCTTTACTCAATGAGCACCAATGATCAGTTTAGAATAATCATATTGACTGGCCGATCTACTTGACATGTCCGCACTAAATCGTCCGTAACTTTTGATTTAGAGCTCAGAATGGCACGAATCCCATACCCATGTTAAGCTAGCTCAATTTTCTATATTGCGACAAAATTTGAGAGAGAAATAGATACGACGAAGCATCTTAGTAATCCAATCTATCCTAAACTATGTGATGTCATGCATTATGCTTCATTTCTAAGCCTTTACTTAATGAGCACCAATGATAAGTTTATAGTCATAAATTTAACTGGCCGTTCAAATTGACATGTACGCACTAAATAGTCCGTAACTTTTCATTTAGAGCTCAGAATGACAAGAATCCAATGGTTATGCCAAGCTAGCTCAATTTTCTATATTGTGACAATTGAGACAGAAATATATACGACAAAGCGTCCATGTAATCCAATCTATCCCAAACTGCGTGATTCCTTGAATTATGCTTCATTTATAAGCCTTTACTTAATGACTACCAATGATCAGTTTAGAATGATCACTTTAACTGGCCGATCAACTTCACATGTCTGCACTAAATCGTCCGTAACTTTTTATTTACATCTCAGAATGACACGAATCCAATGCCCAGGTTAAACTAGCTCAACTTTCTGTATTGTGACAAAATGTGAGAGAGAAATAGATCGACTAAGCGTCCAAATAATCCAATCTATCACAATCTGTGTGATGCCATGAATTATACTTCATTCATAAGACTTTACTCAATGAGCACTAATGATCAGTTTAGAACGATCACTTAAACAGGCTGATCAACTTGACATATCTGCACTTAATCCTCCCCAACTTTTGATTCATAGCTCAGAATGACACGAATCCAATGCCCACGTTAAGCTATCTCAATCCTAGTAATTCAATCTATCCCGAATTCTGTGATGACATGAATTATGCTTCATCTATATGCCTTTACTCAATGAGCGCTAATGATCAGGTTAGAATAATCATATTGACAGGGCGATCAACTAGACATGTCTGCACTAAATCGTCCGTAACTTATGATTTAGAGTTCACAATGGCACGAATCTCATGCCCACGTTAAGCTATCTCAAATTTTTATATTGTTACAGAATTTTAGAGAGAAATAGATACGACAAAACATCCTAGTAATACAATCTATCCCAAAGTACGTGATGTCATGCATTATGCTTCATTTATAAGCCTATACTTAATGTGCACCAATGATAAGTTAAAAAATTTCACTTTAATGGTCGTTCAACTTGACATGTCCGCACTAAATCGCCGTAACTTTTGATTAGAGCTCAGAATGACTCGAATCCAATGCCCACGTTAATCTACCTCAATTTTCTATATTAGAACAAAAATTGAGATAGAAATAGATACGAAAAAACATCATAGTAATCCTATCTATCGCAAACTACGTGATGACTTGAATTATGCTTCATTTACACGCCTTTACATAATGAGCACCAACGATAAGTTTAGAATTATCACTTTAGAATAGTCATATTGACAGGCCGATCAACTTGACGTGTCCGCACTAAATCGTCCGTAACTTTTGATTTAGAGATCGGAATAACACGAATCCAATGCCCACATTAAGCTACCACAATTTCTAAATTGTGACAAAATTTGAGACGGACATAGATACGACAAAGCGTCCAAGTAATCCAATCTATCCCAAACTGTGTCATGCCATGAGTTATGCTTTATTTCTAAGCCTTTACTCAATGAGAACCAATGATCAGTTTAGAATGATCACCTTAATAGGCCGATCAAATTGATATGTCTGCACTAAATCGTTCGTAACTTTTGATTTAGCGCTCAGAATGACACGAATCCAATGCGCACGTTAAGCTAGCTCAATTTTCTATATTGTGACATAATTTGAGAGACAAATACATACAACAAAGCATCCTAGTAATCCAATCTATCCCAAACTACGTAATGTCATGAATTATGCTTCATTTATATGTCTTTACTCAATGAACACCAATGATCAGTTTAGAATAATCATATTGACAGGAATATCAACTTCACATGTCGGCAATAAATCGTTCACAACTTTTGATTTAGAGCTCAGATGGCACAAATCCCATGCCCACGTTAATCTAGCTCAATTTTCTATATTCTGACAAAATTTTAGAGAGAAATAAATATGATAAAGCATTCTAGTAATCCAATCTATCTTGAACTACATGATGTCTTGCATTATGCTTCATTTATATGCCTTTACTTAATGAGCACCAATGATAAGTTTATAATTATCACTTTAACTGGCCGTTCAGCTTGACATGTCCACACTAAATCGTCCGTAACTTTTGATTTAAAGCTCATAATGACACGAATCCAATGCCCACATTAAGCTAGCTATATTTTCTATATTGTAAAAAAAAATTGAGAGAGAAATAGATATGAAAAAGTATCCTAGTAATCAAATCTATCCCAAAGTATTTGATGTCATGCATTATGCTTCATTTATAAACCTTTATTTAATGGGCACCAATGATAAGTTTAGAATTATCACTTTAACTAGCCAATCAACTTGACATGTCTGCACTAAATCGTCTGTAGCTTCTGATTTAGATTTCAGAATGACAGGGATCAAATGTTCACGTTAAACTAGCTCAATTTCTATGTTGTGACAAAATTTGAGACAGAATTAGATACAACAAAGCGTCCAAGTAATCCAATCTATCCCAAATTGCATGATGCCACGAATTATGCTTCTTTAATAAGCCTTTACACAATGAGCACCAATGATCAGTTTAGAATGATAACTTTAGCTGTTCGATCAAATAGACATGTCCGCACTAAATCGTCTGTAACTTTTGATTTAGAGATCAAAATGACACGAATCCAATGCCCACGTCAAGCTAGCTCAATTTTCCATATTGTGACAAAATTTGAGAGAGAAATAGATAAAACAAAGAATCCTAGTAATCGAATCTATCCCAAACTACGTGATGTCATGAATTATGCATCATTTACATGCCTTTACTCAATGAGCACAAATGATCAGTTTAGAATAATCATATTGACTGGCCGATGAACTTGACATTTCCGGACTAAATTTTCCGTAACTTTTGATTTAGACCTCAGAATGGCAGGAATCCAATGTCCACGTTAAGATAGCTCCATTTTCTATATTGCAACAAATATTTAGAGAGAAATAGATACGAAAAAGCATCCTAGTAATCCAATATATCCCCAACTACGTGATGTCATGCATTATGCTTCATTTATAAGCCTTTAATTAATGAGCACCAATGATAAGTTTAGAATTATCACTTTAATTAGCCAATCAACTTGACATGTACGCACAAAATTTTCCATAATTTTTGATTCAAAGCTCAGAATTACACAAATCCAATACCCTCGTTAAGCTAGGTAAATTTTCTATATTGTGAAAAAATTTGAGAGAGAAATAGATACGAAAAAGAATCCTAGTAATCCAATCTATCCCAAACTACGTGATGTGATGCATTATTCTTCATTTATATGCCTTTACTCAATGAGCACCAATGATAAATTTAAAATTATCACTTTAACTGGCCGATCAACTTGACATGTCCGCACTAAGTCGTCCGTAACTTTTGATTTAGAGCTCATAATGACACGAATCCAATGCCCACATTAAGCTAGCTATATTTTCTATATTGTAAAAAAAATTGAGAGAGAAATAGATATGAAAAAGTATCCTAGTAATCAAATCTATCCCAAAGTATTTGATGTCATGCATTATGCTTCATTTATAAACCTTTACTTAATGGGCACCAATGATAAGTTTAGAATTATCACTTTAACTAGCCAATCAACTTGACATGTCCGCACTAAATCGTCTGTAGCTTCTGATTTAGATTTCAGAATGACAGGGATCCAATGTTCACGTTAAACTAGCTCAATTTCTATGTTGTGACAAAATTTGAGACAGAAATAGATACAACAAAGCGTCCAAGTAATCCAATCTATCCCAAATTGCATGATGCCACGAATTAGGCTTCTTTAATAAGCCTTTACACAATGAGCACCAATGATCAGTTTAGAATGATAACTTTAGCTGTTCGATCAAATAGACATGTCCGCACTAAATCGTCTGTAACTTTTGATTTAGAGATCAAAATGACACGAATCCAATGCCCACGTCAAGCTAGCTCAATTTTCCATATTGTGACAAAATTTGAGAGAGAAATAGATACGACAAATCATCCTAGTAATCCAATTATCCCGAACTAGGTGATGTCATGCATTATACTTCATTTATAAGCCTTTACTTAATGAACACCGATGATAAGTTTAGAACTATCACTTTAACAAGCCAATCAACTTGACATGTCCGCTAAATTGTCCGTAACTTTTGATTTATAGTTCGTAATGACACGAATCCGATGCCCACGTTAAGCTAGCTCAATTTTGTATATTATCACAAAATTTGAGACACAAATAGATACGGCAAAGCATCGAAGTAATCCAATTTATCTCAAACTGCGTGATGACATGCATTCTGCTTCATTTATTAGTCTTTACTCAATGAGCACCAATGATCAGCTTAGAATTATCACTTTAACTGGCCGATCAACTTGACATGTCCGCACTAAATCATCCATAACTTTTGATTTTGAGCTCGGAATGACAGGAAGCCAATGCCCACCTTAAGCTAGCTCAATTTTCTATATTGTGACAAAATTTGAGAGAAAAATAGATAGGACAAAGCAACCTAGTAATCCAATCTATCCCAAACTACGTTATATCATGCATTATGCTTCATTTATAAGCCTTTACTCAATGAGCACAAATGATCTGTTTCGAATAATCATATTGACTGCCCCATCAATTTGACATGTCCGCACAAAATTGTCAGTAACTTTTGATTTAGAACTCATCATGACACAAATCCAATGCCCACGTTAAGGTAGCTCTATTTTCTATATTGTGAAAAAATTTGAGAGAAAAATAGATACGACAAAGCATCCCAGTAATCAAATCTATTCCAAACTATGTGATTTCATGCACTATGCTTCATTTATAAGCTTTTACTCAATGAGCACCAATGATCAGTTTAGAATAATCATATTGACTGGTCGATCACTATGACATGTCTACAATAAATCCTCTGTAACTTTTGAATTAGAGCTGACACTAATCCAATGCCCACGTTAATCTAGCTCAATTCTCTATATTTTGACAAAATTAGAGAGAGAACTAGATACGAAAAAGCATCCTAGAAATCCAATCTATCCCAAGCTACGTGATTTCATGCATTATGTTTCATTTAAATGTCTTTACTTAATGAGCACCAATGATAAATTTAGAACTATCACTTTAACTAACCAATCAACTTGACATGGCCTCACTAAATCGTCCCTAACTTTTGATTTAGAGCTCAAAATGACACAGATTCAATGCCCATGTAAAGCTAGCTCAATTTTCTAATTTGTGACCAAATTTGTGACAAAATTTGAGACAGAAATAGATACGACAAAGTGTCCAAGTAATCCAATCTATGCCAAACAGTGTGATGCCATGAATTATGCTTCATTTATATGCCTTTGGTCAATGAGCACCAATGATCAGTTTAGAATGATCATTTTAACTGGCCGATCAACTTCACATGTCCACACAAAATTGTCTATAACTTTTGATTTAGAGCTCAGAATGAAACAAATCCAATGTCCACGTTAAGGTAGCTCAATTTCTATATTTGAAAAATTTGAGAGAGAAATAGATACAACAAAGCATCCTAGTAATCCAATCTATCCCAGAATACATGATGTCATGCATTATGCTTCATTTATACGCCTTTTCTCAATGAGCACCAATGATCAGTTTAGAATTATCATATTGACTGGCCAATTAACTTGACATATCTGCACTAAATCGTTCTTAACATTTGATTTAGAGCTCAGAATGACACGAATCCAATGCCCACATTAAGCTAGCTCAGGTTTTCTATATTTTGACAAAATTTTAGAGAGAAATAGATACGACAAAGCATCCTAGTAATCCAATCTATCCTGAACTATGTGATGTCATGCATTATGCTTCATTTATAAGCCTTTACTTGATGAGCACCAATGATAAGTTTAGAATCATTACTTTAAATAGCCAATCAACTTGACATGTCCGCACTAAATCGTCTGTAACTTTTGATTTAGAGTTCGGAATGATACGATTCCAATGCTCACGTTAAGCTAACTCAATTTTCTATATTGTGACTAAATTTGAGGCAGAAATAGATACGACAAAGCGTCCAAGTAATCCAATCTATCCCAAATTGCATGATGCCACGAATTATGCTTCATTTATAACCCTTTACTCAACGAGCACCAATGATTAGTTTCGAATGATAACTTTAATTGGGCAATCAAAGAGACATGTCCGCACTAAATCGTCCGTAGATTTTGATTTAGAGATCCGAATGACACGAATCCAATGCCCACGTTAAGCTAGCTCAATTTTCTATATTGTGACAAAATTTGATAGAGAAATAGATACGACAAAGCATCCTAGTAATCCAATATATCCCAAACTACATGATGTCGTGCATTATACTTCATTTATTAGTCTTTACTTAACGAGCACCAATGATAAGTTTAGAATTATCACTTTAACTAGCCATTCAACTTGACATGTACGTGCTAAATCATTCGTAACTTTTGATTTAGAGTTCGGAATGACACGAATCCAATGCCCACGTTAAGCTAGCTCAATTTTCTATATTGTTACAAAATTTGAGGCAGAACTAGATACGATAAAGCCAAATAATTCAATCTATTCTTAACTCCGTGATGTTAATTATTTATGATTTCTATAATCATAAAACTAATGCTAATTTCTGAATAATAAGAAATACAATAGCGGAAGCGTACCTTTTGGATCCATGGCTTATGATACTGAAGTTGGGAATGGTTCTTCCACGACAAACCCAGAATAGCTGAAGATCTTTGTTGATGGGATACAAAGGTGGTTGAATTTCTTATTAGGGTTGCCATGGGGATCATAACCCTTCTATTTATATCGAAAATAATTTCTAATTCGGCTTTTCATCAAATTAGAATCTGCATAATGTATCCACACATAAATTTTTCATAACACTTATGTCTCATAGTCTTTTATCTTTACATATAAGTGACCACATAATTTGATTAATTTAGATAATGAACCTAACACATCGATTATACATGTGTGACCCCAAAATAATTTTTACAATCTCCCACTAGTTCACATATGTATTCTGAAAATGTGATAGACTTTATGAGCTCAAAATTGTCATTATATAGCAAGGCATAAACAATCCCATCCATTGACTATAGTAACATAGGATCATAGCGGTCTTTGTTATAATAATAAAAAACTAAACCTTCCATGGTCACTGAAATTAATATAGACAAACGACAGAGATCAATTATGAAAAGTGTGGCATGAAAATCACATGAAAAGTGATCAATACATGTCGATTTTCAACTGGTCCTACCTTATTTAGATCCTTTAACTTTATTGTACAAAGAGTAAACCAAAAACAAAACTTTATTTCTAATCGGAAAATAAATGTGCATAAACACAACTAAAACATAAAACCCAAAACCAAATGAAAAACTCCCACTAAACCAAATGATCCTCAAACATTGAAACACCCATACGAGCAGTATGATCAAGAAAGACCTTAGGTGGAATGCCCTTTTTAAGAGGATCTGCTATCATAGAGTTTGTCCCTAAGTGTTCTATGTAAATCTCTCCACTTTTTACCCTCTCTTGAACGACGAGGAACGTAATATCAATAAACTTGGACTTTGTTGTGCTGCTATTTTTGTTGGAGTACAAAACAATTGATTTATTGTCACAATATATCTTTAGTGGTCTTTCAATTCCTTCAAGAATTCGCAGCCCAATGACAAAATTCCTCAACCAAAGTCCATGATTGGATGTCTCAAAAACTGCTACAAATTTTGCCGCCATTGTGGAGGAAGCTACGAGTGTTTGTTTTGCACTACGCCAAGAAATAGCTCCACCAACAAATAGAAAACGAATCCTGATGTAGACTTTCTACTATCTTGACATCCAGCAAAATAAGAATTAGAATACCCAATGATCTCCAAGTTATCTGATCTCTGATATTTGAGCATATAGTCTTTTGTTCTCTTCAGATACCTCATGGCCCTTTTGGCTGCTTTCCAATGGTCCAAACCTGGATTACTTAAGTATCTGCCCAAAACTCTAACAATGTAGGCTAAATCTGGATGCTTACAAACTTGAGCATACATTAGACTCCCTACAGCCGACGCATAAGGAATCTTTTCCATCTTCTGAATTTCTAAATTTCCTTTATGGCACTGATGAAGACAAAACTTTTCTTCTCTAGCGGCTGGTTTATCACCTGGTTTTGTAATCTTGCATGCCAAATCTCTTGAGTACTTTATCAATATAGCTCTTTTGAGATAATCCAAGAATTCCCCGAGTTCGATCTCGGTGAATCTGAATTCCTAATACAAAAGATGCTTCACCAAGATCTTTCATTTCAAATTTAACCTTCAAAAATATCTTGGTCTCATGTAGCATGCCCATATCATTAGTGGCTAGTAGTATGTCATCGACATACAAAACCAGGAAAATATACTTACTCCCACTGAACTTCTGATACACACAATCTTCGATTAAATTCACCTCAAAACCAAATGGATGATTACCTCATGAAATTTGTGGTACCATTGACGAGAAGCTTGTTTTAGCCCATAGATGGATTTATTTAATTTGCATACCATCTTCTTTGAATCACCTATTAGAAAGTTTTCTGGTTGCTCCATATAAATTGTCTCATTAATGTCACCATTGAGAAATGATGTCTTGAAATCCATCTGATGAAGCTCTAAGTCATAGTGTGCAATAAGGGCTATGATTGTCCTAAAAGAATCCTTTGATGAAACTGGAGAAAAAGTTTCTTTGTAGTCAATCCCTTCTTTTTGAGTATAGCCTTTAGCTAGTAGACAAGCCTTATACCTTTCCACATTACCACTTGAATCCACTTTGGTCTTAAATATCCATTTGCAACCAATGGCTTTCTTTCCTTCTGGAAATTGGACAATGTTCCAAACCTTATTGTCTAGCATTGACTGATACTCTCCTTTAATAGCTTTGACCCACTTATATGAATTGGTGTTACCCATGGCCTCACGGAAGTTGATAAGATCATCTTCCAACAGGGTATGATTTTCCTCTTGTTCCATAACAAATACTATGTAATCATCCTGAATAGCACTTCTCTTTTCTCTAGTAGATCGCCGCAAAGGCACTTGTTCTTGTTGCACAGGTTCTTGAGGATTTTGAATTTGACGTTCATGTTCAATAACATCGTCATCTTGATTTGTAGGAGGAACTTCAGTACCAATTTGAGGATCCAAATTTGCTTTATCAAAAGCAACTATATGAATCGGTTTAGAAACTGAATCCAATTCTTCCTCAAAGATGATGTCTCTAACTTCATTTCTCCCCTCCAAATTCAACATCCTCAAAGAACGTAGCTATTACCATCTCAAAAATATTCTTTTGTGTGGGATCATAAAACTTATAGCTCCGAGATCGCTCAGAATAACCAATAAAGTAAGTGCTCACAGTTCTAGAGCCCAGCTTTTTCTCAAATGGCTTTTTCTCAAACGGCCTTGCTTCAGCTGGACATCCCCATATGTGAAAATGCTTTAGACTAGGTTTTCTTCCTGTCCAAAGCTCATAAGGTGTTTTTGCAGTTGCCTTAGTTGGTACCCGATTGAGAATGTATGTTGTAGTATTTAATGCCTCTCCCCAGAGTGATTCAGGTAAGGTGGAGTGACATATCATACTCCACACCATATCTTTAAGAGTGTGGTTACGTCTTTTTGACACACCATTCATGCTAGGAGACCCAGGCATGGTGTATTATGCGACGATTCCACACTCCTCTAGGTATCTGGCGAATGGCCCTGGACTTTTGTTCACCTGAACCGTCATACCGACCGTAATACTGAACACCATGATCAGATCTGACAGACTTTATCCTTCGGTCGAGTTGATTCTCAACTTCAGCTTTAAATTTCTTGAACACCTCTTAAAACTCCGACTTTTCTTGAATAAGAAACAAGTATGCATATCGAGAGTAATCGTCTATAAATGATATAAAGTATTGTTGACCGTTCCATGATGCCGTAGGGAAAGGTCTACAAATTTTTGTATGCGTCAACTCAAGAACTTCTGTAGCTCTATATGCACCTAATCTGATATGTTTAGTATGTTTTCCTTTAATGCAATCCTCACAGACTTCACAATTTTTGAAATCGACAGAACCCAATATACAATCAGACACATATCGCTCAATTCTATTCCTAGAAATGTGACCTAAGCGTTTGTGCCACAGAGTTCCTGAACTTGCATTTTCTAATTTACGTTTTGTACCCTTGATTCAACATTTAAGCTTTCATCACGAGTAGCTATAGTGTTAAGCATATAAAGATTGTGATCATCCATGAATGTACCAAATCCAATTAAAACAGAATTTAAAGACAAAGTAACTTTTCCATGCTCAGTTAGACAAAAATAACAAGATTTGTCTAAATAAGGAACAAAAACCAAATTCCATCTAAATGACGGTGCAACAAAAGCGTCTTTCAAATCCAAAGCACGACCATTAATAAAAGAATCTAAAATGCGCAATTGCCTCCACATCAACCAGAATTCCATTAGACACATAAATGCGTCTTTCAACATTAGTTTGTTTTCGGTAGCTCATGCAATCCTGCAATGAAACAATGATGTTAGTAGTTGCACCTGAATCTAAGCACCAAGTGTTTTCGGGTACTTCAACTATGTTCACTTCAGAACACACCATAGCAAGGAACATACCTTTCTTTGTACGCCAAGCGTGGTACTTCTGGCAGTCCTTCTTCATATGTCCAGCTTTCTTACAAAAGAAACAGGTATCTTCAACCTTAGTCTGCTTCTTTTGTGTTGGACCTTTAGCAACATCATTCTTAACATCCTCAATTTTTCTTCTTTTGCCCTGACCCTTAGAGGTGTTAACCATATGAGCAATTTTAGACTTTTTTTTGTTTCATCCTATCCTCCTCTTGCACACAATATGAAATAAGCTCATTAAGAGAACATTTTTCCTTCTATGTGTTGTAACTGGATTTCAATTGATTGAAACTAAGAGGAAGAGATTTCAAGACAAAAAATATGAGCACTTCTTCTAGAAGCTCAGTCTTGAGTGTCTTAAGTTTTGAAACAATATTAGATATTTCCAAAATGTACTCCCTTATGTTTCCTTTGCCGTGATACCTCATGGTACTAAAATGATACAGAAGCGTACTTATTTCTTCCTTATCACATTTTGCAAAACGCAAGTCCATTTCAGCAAGGAATTTTTTGAGATCTTGGATATCATCATCACCTATAAAGGTTTCTGGAATAGTGTCCAAAATGATCATTAAACCAATGCGGTTAGAAAGTTCCCATTTCTCATAAACCATCTTATACTCAGCAGTGCTCGCATCTATAGGAGAAGTATTTGTTCCATCCTTAATGCAAGGTCAAGATCTATACACCCAAGGACAATCTTAACCTTACTTTTCTATTCCTTATAATTTGGAACTAAGTGTTGGAATTGAACCTAAGTTAGCAGATAATGTAGTGAAATTTGCTAAAAAGAGAGAGCTCTTAATTAGTAAGTCACAATTTAACCAAATATTGTCAACAAATAAATTATAAAAAGTGTACAACCCATCTCAAGATACCAAGTGCAACATTAATAACAAGTGTTTGATCTTGTTGTAAAGATCAAACACTGACAATAATGCATGATAAAATGATTAACCTTTTTTTGAACCGATTTATCATTCACATGTTAATTCTTAATAATTGTCACATGCTTATCATCATTGGTATGTATGTAGTTCAGCAAAATACAAATCTACTTTTTGGTCGATTTAATATTCGTATGAAAATACATACACATATCATTCAAAACTATTCATAGAAAAATATACACAAAAGAGGTCCTTTCGGTGAAATCTTGTATCAATTAATCCACTTTAAAAATTAAAATTACACAATAAAATTTATTTTATTGATTAAAGAAATTTTTTTGTTGGGCTAATAACCCTAAAATATTTTTAAATGAAATTATAATTTTTTTTATTTATTATTCTTCTTCAACCTTAACGATTACGTTTAGACTTAATAACGAAACCGACAAACGGAAGATGAATAGCCACCAAATTTTTGTATATTCGACATTCTTAGATTTCTCAACAAAATTTTCAAAAAAAATTCCAAAATTTTGAGTAAATTTTTACGAGCATGAAATTGACTACTAAAATAAAATCGAATTGAATCCGGAAAATTACTTCACAAAAAATTCAGGAAAACTAAGCTTTATGATTTCAGCTAAGTTTCCAAATTTGGTTTTTATTATTATTTATCCCAGATCTAAACATGCTTTTCACTATAACCATATCTAAAATGATAAGCATAATTCATATCTTTCAACAATTTAACCATAGATCATAAAATACAGGTTTAATCTCTAAATTTTAATAAAAACTAGATTTAACAATATGAAACTTGTAAACATATTATTAAATCTGAATTTTAACAAAAATAATCTGATTATTATACAGAAACTAGACATGATGGCTCTCATACCAATTGTTAATTATTTTATGATTTCGATAATTATAAAACTCATGCTAATTTCTGAATAATAAGAAATACAATAGTGAAATCGTACTTTTTGGATCCATGACTTATGATACTGAAGTTGGAAATGGTTCTTCCACAGTAAACCCAGAATAGCTCAGTATCTTTGTTGATAGGATACAAAGGTGGCTGAATTTCTTATAATGGTTGCCATGGGGACCGTAACCATTCTGTTTATATAGAAAATAATTTCTAATTCGGCACTTCATCAAATTAGAAATTGCATAATTTATGCACACATAAATTTTCCATAACACTTATTTCTCATAGTTTTTTATCTTTACAAATAAGTGACCACATAATTTTGACTACTTTAGATAATGACCCTAACACATCGATTATACATGTGTGACCCCAAAATAATTCTTACACGTGATGCTATGCTTAATGCTTTATTTATAAGCATTTACTTAATGAGCACCACTGATCAGTTTAGAATGATAACTTTAACTGGCATATCAACTTGACATCTACCACTAAATCGTCCATAACTTTGGATTTATAGATAAGAATGACACGAATCCAATGCCCACATTATCTTAGCTCAATTTTCTATATTGCGACAAAATTTGAGGCCGAACTAGATACGAAAAAGCGCCCAAGTAAACTTATCTGTGCCGAACTGCGTGATGCCATGCATTATGTTTCATTTATAAGTCTTTACTCAATGAGCACCAATGATTAGTTCAGAATAATCGCTTTAACTGGCCGATCAACTTGAGTTTTCCGCACTAAATCGTGTGTAACTTTTGATTTAGAGCTCAGAATGACACGAATCCAATGCCAACGTTAAGCTAGCACAATTTTCTATATTGTGTCAAAATTTGAGACAGAAATAGATACAAAAAGGCATCCTAGTAATCCGATCTATTCTGCACTGCGTGATGCCATGCATTATGCTTTATTTATAAGACTTTACTCAATGGCACCATTAATTAGTTAAGAATGATCATTTTAACTGGCTGATCAACTTGACATTTCCGTACTAAATCGTCTGTAACTTTTGATTTAGAGCTAAGAACGACACAAATCCAATGCTAATGTTACGCTAGCTCATTTTTCTATATTTTGACAAAATTTGAGATAGAAATAAAGACGACAAAAGGTCCAAGTAATCCAATATATCCCAAATTCCGGGATGCAATGCTTAATGCTTTGTTTATAAGCCTTTACTTAATGAGAACCGATTATCAGTTTAGAGAGATCAGTTTAATTGGCCGATCAACTTGACATGTCCGCACTTAATCATCAGTACCTTTTGATTTAGAGCATATAATGACACGAATACAATGCCCACATTAAGCTACCTCAATTTTCAATAGTTTTAGAAAATTTGAGATAGTAATAGAGACAACAGAGCATCCAAATAATCAAACCTATCCTAAACTGCATGTTGCCATGCATTATGCTTCATTTATAATCGTTTAATCAATGAGCACCAACGATCAGTTTTGAATAATCATATTAACTTTCCATTCAACATGACATGTCCCCACAAAATTGTATATAACTTTTGATTTAGAGCTCGTAATGACACGAATCCAATGCCCACGTTACGCTAGCTCAATAGTCTATATTTGGACAAAATTTGAGACAAAAATAGAGACGACGAATCGTCCAAGTTATCCAATCTATCCCAAACTGCGTGACACCATGCATTATGTTTTATTTATAAGCCTTTACCCAATGAACACCAATGATCAGTTAAGAATGATCATTTTAACTGAACAATCAACTTGACAAGTCCGCACTAAATCGTCTGTAACTTTTAATTTAGAGCTCGAAAAGACACGAATCCAATGCCCATGTTAATCATCTATATTTTGACAAAATTTGAGATAGAAATAGAGTTGATGAAGCGTCCAATTAATCCAATCTATCCCAAACTCCGTGAAGCCATGCATTATGTTTCATTTATAATCCTTTACTTAATGAGCACCAATGATCAGTTTAGAGTGATCATTTTAACTGACCGATGAACTTGACATGTCCTCACTATATTTGGACAAAATTTGAGATAGAAATAGAGACGACGAAGCGTCCAAGTAATTTAATCCATAGCAAACTCTTCGATGCTATGCTTAATGCCTCATTATAAGCCTTTAACTAGTGAGCACCAATGATCAGTTTACAGTGATCATTTTAACTGTTCGATCAACTTGACATGTACGGACTAAATCGTCTGCTACTTTGATTTAGAACTCAGAATGACACGAATCCAATGCCCACGTTAAGCTAGCTCAATTGTCTGTATTTTGACAAAATTTGAGACATAAATAGAGATGACAAAGCTTCCAAGTAATCCAATCTATCCCCAACTCCGTGATTCTAGGCTTGATGCTTCATTTTCTAAGCCTGTATTTAATGAGTACCATTGATCAGTTTAGTGATCACTTTAAGTGGCCAGTCAACTTGACATGTCCGCACTAAATCGTCTGTACCTTTTGATTTAGAGCTCATAATGACATGAACCAATGTCCACGTTAAGCTAGCTCAATTGCTATATTTTCATAAAATTTGAGACAGAAATAGATACGACAAAGCGTCCAAGTAATCCAATCTTTCCCAAACTCCTTGATGCTATGCTTATTGCTTCCTTTATAAGCCTTTACTTAATGAGCACCAATGATCAATTTAGATTGATCATGTTAACTGGCCAGTCAACTTGACATGACCGCACAAAATCATCTATGACTTTTGATTTAGAGCTCAAAATGACCCGAATCCAATTTCCACGTTAATCTAGTTCAATTGTCAATATTTTGACCAAATTTGAGACAGAAATAGAGGCGACAAAGCGTCCAAGTAATCTAATCTATCCCAAATATTGTGAAGCCATGCATTATGCTTCATTTATATGCCTTTACTCAATGAACACCAGTGATCAGTTTAGAATAACCATATTAACTGGCCGATCAACTTGACATGTCCGCCGAAAATCCTTTTTTATTTATTTAGAGCTCAGAATGACATGAATCCAATGCCCACATTAAGTTTGCTCAATTGTATATCTTTTTTCAAAATTTGAGAAAGAAATAGAGACGACAAAGCGTCCAAGAAATCCAATCTATCCCAAATTGTGTGATGCCATGCATTATGCTTCATTTATAAGCCTTTACTCAATGAGCACCAACAACAATTTAGAGTGATCACTCTAACTGGCAGATCAACTTGACATATCCGCACTAAATCGTCGGTAATTTTTAATTTAGAGATCAGAATCACACGAATCCAATGCACGATAAACTAGCTCAATTGTCTATATTTTGACAAAATTTGAGATAGAAATAGACATGAAAAAGAGTCCAAGTAATCCAATCTATTGCAAATTTCGTGATGCCATGGTTTATGCTTCATTTATAAGCCTTTACTTAATGAGCACCAATGATCAGTTTAGAATAATCACTTTAACTGGCCGATCAACTTGACATGTCCGCACTAAATCGTCTATAACTTTTGATTTAGAGGTCGGAATGACACGAATCCAATGCCAACGTTAAGCTAGCTCAATTGTCTATATTTTGACAAAATTTGAGACAGAAATAAAGACAAAAAGGCGTCCAAGTAATCCAATCTATCCCAAAACTCACTGATGTCATGCATTATGCTTCATTTATAAGTCTTTACTTAATGAGCACCAGTCATCAGTTTAGAGTGATCTTATAACTGACCGATCAACTTGACATTTCCTCACTAAATCGTCTGTAACTTTTGATATAGAGCTCAGAATGACACGAATCCAATGCCCACGTTAAGCTAGCTCAATTGTCTTTATTTTGACAAAATTTGAGACAAAAATAGAGACGACAAAGTGTCCAAGTAATTCAATCTATCCGAAACTCCGTGATGCTTTGCTTAATGCTTCATTATAAGCCTTTACTTAATGAGCACCAATTATCTGTTTAGAGAGATAATTTTAACTGGCCGATCAACTTGACATGTATGGACTAAATCGTTTGTAACTTTTGATTTAGAACTCAGAATGGCACAAATCCAATGCCCACGTTAAGCTAGCTCAATTGTCTATATTTTGAAAAAATTTGAGATAAAAATAGAGACGAAAAAGTGTCCAAGTAATCCAATCTATCCCAAACTCAGTGATGCCATGCATTATGGTTTATTTATAAGCTTTTACTTAAAGAGAACCAATAATTGGTTTAGAGTGATCCTTTTAACTGACCGATCAACTTCACATGTCCTCACTAAATCGTTTGTACCTTTTTTTTAGAGTTCAGAATGACACGAAACCAATGCACACGTTAAGCTAGCTGAATTGTCTACATTTTGACAAAATTCGAGACATAAATAGAGATGGCAAAGCTTCCAAGTAATCCAATCTATCCCAAATTCCATGATGCTATGCTTAATGCTTCATTTATAAGCCTGTATTTAATGAGTACCAATGATTAGTTTAGAGTGATCATTTTAACTGGCCGATCAACTTGACATGTCCAGACTAAATCGTCTGTAACCTTTAATTTAGATATCAGAATGACACATATCCAATGCTGATACAAGCCTCGATTCAAGGTTGGATGCGCGTGGGCTGTTTGGAGAAGGTTAGGTGAGAAACTCGACCTTAGACTTCTTGGATAGGGGTTTTTGGGTCGGTATTCGATGGAAAGGTGAAGTGAACCACATGAGGGGTGATGAACCTCGTGATAAATCACAAACTTAGAGCTAGGAGGGCTGGTCTCAACTAGGTTCTAAGCGCACAAGATTCTTAGAGAGAAAACTTGTTGGAAGAAAGTTCTATCTTTATTAATATCAAAAGGTTGTCGAACTACAATGCTGGAAGGAGCCTTATTAATATGCTCGACAGCTTGACCTTCTAGGGTCGACTCAAAGAAAGAAAAGGAAAGATTACAAAAGTGCACAAATGGAAAATGTACAAAAGTGCATAACCGAACAAGGACCTATTCCTCAAATGTCTTTGACTCAAAAAATGTAAATATTCTAGATCCTACCCTGCAAAACAGAAAGAGGCAAATATTCGTATTGAAAACTTACCTTACTTACCTCACGGCCAAGAAATGGAAGGTGCCCGTCCTTGTGGCATGCACGCACCTTGCTCCTAGTCTTCGACTTGGAGTAGGGTTAGGAATCTTTAGGCCCTGGCCTCTCTTGCCACTATAGCCCAAGTCTCTGAAGTCCCTTGCTTTGTTGAGAAGCCTTTGGACTCTTCTTTGCACTTCTGGCCCGTTGTCCTTAGTCGATCTTCCTCTAGGAGCTTGTCGACCCATAAGCTGAACTTGTGGAAGAGTGCTCTTGATCTGCTCCTTGTCATTGCTCCTGGTGGCACTACTGGTGTGGAGACTTCCTCTAGATGCATGTCCTGAAGCTGGTAGCTTATCTGGTCTGAGTTTACTTTTGTAGAAGTTGAAATGCTCGTGTACTCGGCTGGATCGGCTGTACCGGCTGGACTGTGTGAGGTACTGGCCCATTGTCCTTAGTCGATCTTCCTCTAGGAGCTTGTCAACCCATAAGCTGAACTTGTGGAAGAGTGCTCTTGACCTACTCCTTGTCATTGCTCCTGGTGGCACTACTGGTGTGGAGACTTCCTCTAGATGCATGTCCTGAAGCTGGTAGCTTATCTGGTCTGAGTTTCCTTGTGTAGAAGTTGAAATGCTCGTGTACTCGGCTGGATCTGCTGTACCGGCTGGACTGTGCAAGGTACTGGCCGGAATGCCTGCAAGACCGGCCAAGTTGATCCCGGAGTCGGCGGCGTCAAAAAGGGGACCGGCGGAGTCATCCACGTCGCCACCAATTGTGCCGAAAGCTTGGGCCTCTCCGCCGGCAATGCTGATCGGTCCGGTCCTATTTGTCGAGGGTCCAGTGGTACCGCTTGGGCCGGCAGACGTGCCAAATGGCCCGGCTGTCTTGGGCAAGCTTCCTGGTCGGCCAGTCTGGTCTCCTGGCTGGACATACGACCTGGTGTCCTCATCATCCCCTGCCTCTTCAGTAGGTTTTGACCTCAAAACTGGTTCATCTGCATGGAAAGGGGCTAAGTCAGTTACGTTGAACGTGTTGGACACATTAAACTCACCTGGGAGCTCGATCCTGTAGGCGTTGTTGTTGATCATCTCCAGCACTCTGAATGGTCCATCTCCTCTTGGTGCTAGCTTGGAACTCCTTACGTTGGGAAATCTCTCCTGTCATAGGTGTAGCCACACCCAATCGCCTGGTTGAAAGATCACCTCCTTTCTTCCCTTCTTGGCATGAGTCACATACTGCCCGGTCCTCTTCTCCAAGTTTTCTGCTACCTTCTGGTGTAACTTCCTTAAGAACTCTACCTTGGCTGCTCCGTTAAGGTTGGTCATCTCTGCTGGTGCCAGTGGCGTTTGCTCCAATGGGATGAGAGGGTTGAAGTCGTATACTACTTCAATTGGTGTCTTCTTGGTTGCTGAGTGCACGGCCTGGTTGTCAGCGAATTCTATGAATGGCATGCACTCCACCCAAGTCTTGAGGTTCTTCCCTATTGTAGTCCTGAGAAGAGTTGAAAGTGTCCTGTTGACAACTTCAGTTTGGCCATCGGTTTGAGGATGGCAGGTGGTAGAGAAGAGTAGCTTCGTGCCTAGCTTCCTCCAAAGGGTCCTCCAGAAATGGCTGAGGAACTTGGTGTCCCTGTCTGATACGATGGTCCCTCCATGAAGCCGTACTATCTCCCTGAAAAACAGCTCGGCTGTCTGCGTGGCATCATTGACATTGGCACACGGGATGAAGTGTGCCATCTTGGAGAATCTGTCCACCACTACAAAGATTTCATCCTTGTGGTTGATCTTGGGCAGGCCTAGAACGAAGTCCATTGAGATGTCCATCCATGGATGTGTAGGTATGGGCAGTGGGAGATACAACCCGTGAGGTTGCACTCGGGACTTTGCCTTCTTGCAAGTGATGCATCTTGCACAATGAGCTTCTACTGTCCTCTTGATGTGTGGCCAGTAGAAGTGCTGCTTGACCACTGCTAGAGTCTTGTCGACACCAAAGTGGCCCATGAGTCCTCCATGAGCTTCTCGGATGATAAGCTCCTTTAATGATCCTTGTGGTATGCACAGCCTTCTCTCTCGGAACAAGAATCCCTCATGGATGTAAAACTTTCCATGACTCCCTGTGCCACACTCCTTGTAGCTCTCAGCAAAGTCAGGATCATCCTTGTATAGGTCCTTGATGTGCTCAAATCCTAGGACCTTTGCCTCCATGGTGGATATCAAGGCAAACCTCCTTGATAGTGCATCGGCTACCACATTATCTTTTCCCTTCTTGTACTTGATGACGTACGGGAAGGTCTCTACGAACTCCATCCACATGGCATGTCTCCTCTTGAGATTGGTGTTTGAGAGTCTCGTGATCAGTGTGGATCACAAACTCCTTGGACAGCAAGTAATGCTGCCAAGTCTCCAATGCTCGGACAAGGGCATAAAGCTCCTTGTCATAAGTGGGGTAGTTCATTGAGGCACCACCTAGCTTCTCACTGAAGTATGCCACTGGTCTCCCTCCTTGGGTTAGCACTGCTCCTATGCCTATTCCAGAGGCATCACACTCCACTTCAAACGTCTTGTTGAAGTCGGGCAGGACTAGCACTGGTGCATGTGTAAGGCTGTCCTTCAAGACCTGGAATTCCTTCTCCTGAGCTTCTCCCCAGCTGAATCCCACGTTCTTCTTCACTACTGCCATCAATGGTGAGGCAATACTGCTGAAGTTGGGCACGAATCTCCTATAGAAGCTGGCCAGTCCGTGGAAGCTCCTCACTTGGCTGATGTTGCCTGGTGTTGGCCATTCTTGTATGGCTCAAATCTTCTCTTCATCAACCTGTAGCCCCTGTGAACTTACAACAAAACCTAAAAAGACAAGTTTATCAGTACAAAAGTTGCACTTCTTGAGATTGGCATAAAGCTCTTCTTGTGGAAGGGTTTTAAGTACCATCTCAAGATGTGTGAGGTGTTCGCGTAGGCACTTACTATAAACTAATATATCATCAAAGTAAACCACTACAAACTTACTGATGTACGCCCTAAGAGCTTGGTTAATATGGCGCATGAAGGTGCTTGGGGCATTAGTCAAGCCGAATGGCATGACTGTCCACTCGTAGAGCCCTTCCTTTGTCTTGAAAGCAGTCTTCCATTCATCACCTTCCTTCATCCAGACCTGGTGGTATCCACTCTTGAGGTCTATCTTGGAGAAGACCATGGCTCCACTCAGCTCATCTAGCATGTCATCCAGCCGTGGTATTGGATGCCGGTACTTGACTGTGATGTTGTTGATTGCTCCGCATTCCACGCACATTCGCCAAGTCCCATCTTTCTTGGGCACTAGTAGCACTGGTACGGCACATAAACTGAGGCTCTCTCGAACATAGCCTTTCTCCAGGAGCTCCTTGACTTGCTTCTCAAGCTCCTTGGACTCCTCTGGACTCATCCGGTAGGCTGGGATGTTGGGCAGGGCTGCTCTGGGCACTAGGTCGATCTGGTGTTCTATGCCACGTAAAGGAGACAAGCCTGCTGGTATCTCTGCTGGGAACACACATCCTGGAACTTGTTGAGGAGAGTTGCCACTTCAGGAGGTAGCTCTACCTGTTCTTTTTCTACATTCAACACTTCTTTGAAAACCATTAGAAGCATCAGATCCTTCGAGGCTAAAGCTCTCCGGACATGACTCGGTTGAATAAGAAAATTAGATTTAATGAGCTTCTTTTCCTTACTCATTTTCTGTTGAAGCTCATGTACCTGGGAAGGTGTAAGAGGAGTTAGGCTGACCTTTCTCTTGTCATGCACGAAAGTGTAGAGATTGGTTCGGCCATCATGTCTGGTCCCCTTGTCAAACTGCCATGGCCTTCCTAGCAGAAGATGGCCAGCTTTCATGGGCACCACATCGCACACGACTTGGTCTTGGTACTTGCCCACACTGAATGGCACAGTGACTTGCTCATGGATCTTGAGCTCCACTTTGTCATCGAGCCATCTCAGTCTATATGGTCGAGGATGCCTTGTCTTCTCTAGACCTAGCTTATCAACCATATATGCACTAGCAACATTAGTGCAAGAACCACCACCTATGATGAGGTTACATACCTTGCCCTTGATGGTGCAACGGCTGTGGAAGATGTTCTCCCTTTGGATGGTCTCTGAAGAATCCACCATTGCACTGAGGATGCGTCTAGTGACCAGCACTTCCCCCACATCAGGGTACTCAATGTCGCCATATTCTCCTTCTGGTGCATAGTCCTCTTCATCTTGGGAATCACACTCTCCAGCCTCCGTAATCAGCATGACCCAGTTGTTTGGGCACTCCCTGGAGATGTGTCCACGACCCCTACAAGTGATGTCACATGATATTTGAGGGTTAGAAAACTTACTAGGCTCTTGAACCTTGACTCGATCTCTATGCTCTTGCCTTTGTCTACGGGATTGAGAATGTTGCTTGGTTCCCAAGGAGTCTTAGGCTTGCTGCGGATGTCTTGGCTCTTACGTTTGATGTGCTGCTCAGCCTGGACAGATAGGTAGAACAAGTCTTTGAAGTCATTGTAGATTTGCCTTTCCACCTTGCGGCTGATTCTTTCTTGGAGTCCATCCTAGAATTGTGCCATCAACGATTCTTCATCATCATTGAGCTCCAGCCTGTTCCTTAGCTTCTCGAACTCTTCGTAGTACTCCTCTACTGATCTGGTACCCTGCTTAAGAGTACGAAAACGACGTTGCAAGTCCCTATGAAAGTAAGGTGGAACAAACCTTTGTCGCTTGACATCTTTCATGTCGACCCATGAGTCTATGGGCCTCATTCTTTTCCTCCTTCTGTCAGATACCTCACGATCCCACCAGATGAGGGCATTGTCTGTGAGTTGTGCTACTGCCATTGAGACTGTCCTAGGCCCTTTTTGGTTGCAATGATCAAAGATATGATCCATTCTTCTCTCCCAATCTAGGTAAGCCTCGGGGTCTACTTTTCCTGCAAAACTTGGAGGAGTTAGCTTACATCAGGATGAGTTACCCGGTTGTATGCGTGTTCATCTCCATCCTCATGATGTCTAGGAGGCATCCTTGGTCTCTGGTGAAGACCATATGGCTCGAAGCCATCATCTTCTGCCTCTGGTTGTCGTGGAGGTCCTCTCGGCCTACGGTGATAGTTATGAGGTTGTGTGTCCTCATCTCCGTCTGGCTGGGGTTCCTCCTGTTCGTGCTGTGTCCTAAGGTGCTCAGGACCCTCAGCACGGACTTGCTCAGCTCTCACGTGCCTTATGGCCTGGAATCTCACAGGCCTTTCCACGCGCTCCAATCTCTCGCCTATGGATGCGAGTTGCGTTTGGAGGGTGGTGAACATGGCCATCATGGCTTCGGTTGCTTCTCTATTCTCTTCTGCCATTGCGTACTATAGGAAAGAAGACGAGTTATGCTGCTCCTAAATTATTAGGAGGGTTTTCTTTTATAAGGGGATTCGAAAAAAATGCAAAAGGAAAAAATCTGAGAAATGGAAAATTTGAAGATACGAAGATTTGATAAAAAGGAAACTTTCTTGACAACTATTGCTAGCTGACCAATTCGAATTCTTTAGGTATTTTCCCTATTTTCTTTTTATTTTCTTTTAATTTAAAATAATAGAAATATGATTCTAACAAAAAGGAAAGTCGAAAATAGCAATGCAAGAATGATTCTAGAACCTAGTGATGCACGTAGGAACTAAATGCACTCCGTAAGAACTTAGATGTTATTTTTTTATTTTACTGAAGGAAACTTAAACTAATGCAAGAACAAGAAACAAAACAAGTTAAAGGATAGAAACAACCTAGTTTAGGAGCTTTAAGCTCTGATACCAAAATGGTACAAGCCTCAATTCAAGGCTTATATGCGCGTGGGCTGTTTGGAGAAGGTTAGGTGAGAAACTCGACCTTAGACTTCTTGGATAGGGGTTTTTGGGTTGGTATTCGATGGAAAGGTGAAGTGAACAACACGAGGGGTGATGAACCTAGTGAATCACAAACTTAGAGCTACGAGGGCTGGTCTCGACTAGGTTCAGAGCGCACAAGATTCTTAGAGAAAAAACTTGTTGGAAGAAAGTTCTATCTTTATTAATATCAAAAGGTTGTCAAACTACAATGCTGGAAGGAGCCTTATTAATATGCTCGAGCTTGACCTTCTAGGGTCGACTCAAAGAAAGAAAAGGAAAGATTACAAAAGTGCACAAATGGAAAATGTACAAAAGTTTATAACCGAAAAAGGACCTATTCCTAAAATGTCTTTGAGTCAAAAAATGTAAATATTCTAGATCCTACCCTGCAAAACAGAAAGAGGCAAATATTCGTATTGAAAACTTACCTTACTTACCTCATGGCCAAGAAATGGAAGGTGGCTGTCCTTGTGGCATGCACGCGCCTTGCTCCTAGTCTTCGACTTGGAGTAGGGTTAGGAATCTTTGAGCCCTGACCTCTCTTGCCACTAAAGCCCAAGTCTCTGAAGTCCCTTGCATTGTTGAGAAGCCTTTGGACTCTTCTTTGCACTTCTGGCCCATTGTCCTTAGTCGATCTTCCTCTAGGAGCTTGTCGACCCATAAGCTGAACTTGTGGAAGAGTGCTCTTGATCTGCTCCTTGTCATTGCTCCTGGTGGCACTACTGGTGTGGAGACTTCCTCTAGATGCATGTCCTGAAGCTGGTAGCTTATCTGGTCTGAGTTTCCTTGTGTAGAAGTTGAAATGCTCGTGTACTCGGCTGGATCGGCTGTACCGGCTGGACTGTGCGAGGTACTGGCCGGAATGGCTTCAGAACCGGCCAAGTTGATCTCGGAATTGGCGGCGTCACTGAGGGGACCGGCGGTGTCATCCACGTTGCCATCAATTGTGCCGGAAGCTTGGGCCTCTCCGCCGGCAATGCTGATCGGTCCGGTCCTATTGGTCGAGGGTCCGGCGGTACCGCTTGGGCCGGCAGACGTGCCAAATGGCCTGGCTGTCTCGGGCAAGCTTCCTGGTCGGCCAGTCTGGTCTCCTAGCTGGACATACGACCTGATGTCCTCATCACATGCATTGTGCTTCATTAATAAGCCTTTACTCAATGAGCATCAATGATCAATTTAGAATGATCATTTTTTTAACTGGTAGATCAACTTGACATGTCTGCACTAAATCGTCCGTAACTTTGGATATAGAGCTCAGAATGACACAAATCGAAAGCCCACGTTACTCTAGCTCAATTTTCTATATTGTGATAAAATTTGAGACACAAATAGATTCGACAAATCATCCAAGTAAACCAATATATCCAACACTGCTTCATGCCAAGCATTGTGCTTCATTTATATGCCTTTACTCAATGAGCATAAATGATCAGTTTAGAATGATCATTTTCACTGGTGGATCAACTTGACATGTCTGCACTAAATCATCTTTAACTTTTGATATGGAGCTTAGAATGACAGGAATCCAAAGCCCACGTTAAACTAGTTCAATTTTCTATACTGTGATAAAATTTGAGACAGAAATAGATTGGACAAAGCATTTAAGTAATGCAATCTATCCAAAACTCTGTCTTGCCATGCATTGTGCTTCATTAATGAGCCTTTACTCAATTAGCATCAACGATCAGTTTAGAATGATCATTTTAACTGGCCCATCAACTTGACATGTCTGCACTATATCGTCCATAACTTTGATTTATAGGTGAGAATGACACGAATCGAATGCCCACGGTAAGCTAGCTCAAGTTTCTATATTGTAATAAAATTTGAGCTAGAAATAGATTCGACAAAGCATCCAAGTAATCCAATCTATCCAAAAATGCTTCATGCCATGCATTGTGGTTTATTTATAAGGCGTTACTCAATGAGCATCAATAATCAGTTTAGAATGATCATTTTAACTGGCCGACCAACTTGAAATTTCTGCACTAAATCATTCGTAACTTTTGATTTAGAGCTCAGAAGGACACAAATCCAAAGCCCACGTTAAGCTTTCTCAATTTTCAATATTGTGAAAACATTTGAGACAGAAATAGATTCAACAATGCATCCAAGTAATCCAATCTATCCAAAGCTGCTTCATGCCATACATTGTGCTTCATTTATAAGCATTTACTCAATGAGCATCAATGATCGGTTTAGAATGATCATTTTAACTGGCCGATCAACTTGACATGTCTGCACTATATCGTTTGTAACTTTTGATTTATAGCTCAGAATGACACGAATCAAATACCCATGTTAAGCTAGCTCAATTTTCAATAGTGTGACAAATCTTGAGACAGAAATAGATTCGACAAAGCGTCCAAGTAATCCAATCTATCCAAAACTGTGTATTGCCATGCTGATACAAGCCTCGATTCAAAGCTTATATGCTTGTGGGCTGTTTGGAGAAGGTTAGGTGAGAAACTCGACCTTAGACTTCTTGGATAGGGGTTTTTGGGTTGGTATTCGATGGAAAGGTGAAGTGAACCACACGAGGGGTGATGAACCTCGCGAAAATCACAAACTTAGAGCTAGGAGGGCTGGTCTTAACTAGGTTCTACGCGCACAAGATTCTTAGAGAGAAAACTTGTTGGAAGAAAGTTCTATCTTCATTAATATCAAAAAGGTTGTCGAACTACAATGCTGGAAGGAGCCTTATTAATATGCTCGACAGCTTGACCTTCTAGGGTCGACTCAAAGAAAGAAAAGGAAAGATTACAAAAGTGCACAAATGGAAAATCTACAAAAGTGCATAACCGAAAAAGGACCTATTCCTAAGATGTCTTTGACTCAAAAAATGTAAATATTCTAGATCCTACCCTGCAAAACAGAAAGAGGCAAATATTCGTATTGAAAACTTACCTTACTTACCTCATGGCCAAGAAATGGAAGGTGGCTGTCCTTGTGGCATGCACGCGCCTTGCTCCTAGTCTTCGACTTGGAGTAGGGTTAGGAATCTTTGAGCCCTGACCTCTCTTGCCACTAAAGCCCAAGTCTCTGAAGTCCCTTGCATTGTTGAGAAGCCTTTGGACTCTTCTTTGCACTTCTGGCCCATTGTCCTTAGTCGATCTTCCTCTAGGAGCTTGTCGACCCATAAGCTGAACTTGTGGAAGAGTGCTCTTGATCTGCTCCTTGTCATTGCTCCTGGTGGCACTACTGGTGTGGAGACTTCCTCTAGATGCATGTCCTGAAGCTGGTAGCTTATCTGGTCCGAGTTTCCTTGTGTAGAAGTTGAAATGCTCGTGTACTCGGCTGGATCGGCTGTACCGGCTGGACTGTGCGAGGTACTGGCCGGAATGCCTTCAGGACCGGCCAAGGTTATCCCGGAGTTGGCGGCGTCACCAAGGGGACCGGCTGTGTCATCCACATCGCCACCAATTGTGCCGGAAGCTTGGGCCTCTCCGCCGGCAATGCTGATCGGTCCGGTCCTATTGGTCGAGGGTCCGGCGGTACCGCTTGGGCCGGCAGACGTGCCAAATGGCCCGACTGTCACGGGCAAGCTTCCTGGTCGGCCAGTCTGGTCTCCTGGCTGGACATACGACCTGATGTCCTCATCATCCCCTCCCTCTTCAGTAGGTTTTGACCTCAAAACAGGTTCATCTGCATGGAAAGGGGCTAAGTCAGTTACGTTGAACGTGTTGGACACATTAAACTCACCTGGGAGCTCGATCTTGTAGGCGTTGTTGTTGATCCTCTCCAGCACTCTGAATGGTCCATCTCCTCTTGGTGCTAGCTTTGAACTCCTTACGTTGGGAAACCTCTCCTGCCGTAGGTGTAGCCACACCCAATCGCCTGGTTAAAAGATCACCTCCTTTCTTCCCTTGTTGGCATGAGTCACGTACTGCCCGGTCCTCTTCTCCAAGTTTTCTGCTACCTTCTGGTGTAACTTCCTTAAGAACTCTACCTTGGATGCTCCGTTGAGGTTGGTCATCTCTGCTGGTGGCAGTGGCGTTTGCTCCAATGGGGTGAGAGGGTTGAAGTCGTATACTACTTCAATTGGTGTCTTCTTGGTTGCTGAGTGCACGGCCTGGTTGTAAGCGAATTCTATGAATGGCATGCACTCCACCCAAGTCTTGAGGTTCTTCCCTAGTGTAGTCCTGAGAAGAGTTGAAAGTGTCCTGTTGACAACTTCAGTTTGGCCATCGGTTTGAGGATGGCAGGTGGTAGAGATTAGTAGCTTCGTGCCTAGCTTCCTCCAATGGGTCCTCCAGAAATGGCTGAGGAACTTGGTGTCCCTGTCTGATACGATGGTCCCTCCATAAAGCCGTACTATCTACCTGAAAAACAGCTCGGCTGTTTGCGTGGCATCATTGACATTGGCACACGGGATGAAGTGTGCCATCTTGGAGAATCTGTCCACCACTACAAAGATTTCATCCTTGTGGTTGATCTTGGACAGGCCTAGAACGAAGTCCATTGAGATGTCCACCCATGGATGTGTAGGTATGGGTAGTGGGAGATACAACCCGTGAGGTTGCACTCGGGACTTTGCCTTCTTGCAAGTGATCCATCTTGCACAATGATCTTCTACTGTCCTCTTGATGTGTGGCCAGTAGAAGTGCTGCTTGACCACTGCTAGAGTCTTGTCGACACCAAAGTGGCCCATGAGTCCTCCTCCATGAGCTTCTCGGATGATAAGCTCCCTTAATGATCCTTGTTGTATGCACAGCCTTCTCTCTCGGAACAAGAATCCCTCATGGATGTAAAACTTGCCATGACTCCCTGTGCCACACTCCTTGTAGCTCTCAGCAAAGTCAGGATCATCCTTGTATAGGTCCTTGATGTGCTCGAATCCTAGGACCTTTGTCTCCATGGTAGATATCAAGGCAAACCTCCTTGATAGTGCATCGGCTACCACATTATCTTTGCCCTTCTTGTACTTGATGACGTACGGGAAGGTCTCTATGAACTCCATCCACCTGGCATGTCTCCTCTTGAGATTGGTTTGCCCTCTGAGGTGTTTGAGAGTCTCATGATCAGTGTGGATCACAAACTCCTTGGAAAGCAAGTAATGCTGCCAAGTCTCCAATGCTCGGACAAGGGCATAAAGCTCCTTGTCATAAGTGGGGTAGTTCAGTGAGCCACCACCTAGCTTCTCACTGAAGTATGCCACTGGTCTCCCTCCTTGGGTTAGCACTGCTCCTATGCCTATTCCAGAGGCATCACACTCCACTTCAAACGTCTTATTGAAGTCGGGCAGGACTAGCACTGGTGCATGTGTAAGGCTGTCCTTCAATGCCTGAATGCCTTCTCCTGAGCTTTTCCCCAGCTGAATCCCACGTTCTTCTTCACTACTGCCGTCAATGGTGAAGCAATACTGCTGAAGTTGGGCACGAGTCTCCTATAGAAGCTGGCCAGTCCGTGGAAGCTCCTCACTTGGCTGATGTTGCTTGGTGTTGGTCATTCTTGTATGGCTCAAATCTTCTATTCATCAACCTGTAGGCCCTGTGAACTTACAAAAAAACCTAAAAAGACAAGTTTATCAGTACAAAAGTTGCACTTCTTGAGATTGGCATAAAGCTCTTCTTGTTGAAGGGTTTTAAGTACCATATCAAGATGTGTGAGGTGTTCCCGTAGGCACTTACTATAAACTAATATATCATCAAAGTAAACCACTACAAACTTACTGATGTACGCCCTAAGAGCTTGGTTCATATGGTGCATGAAGGTGCTTGGGGCATTAGTCAAGCCGAATGGCATGACTGTCCACTCGTAGAGCCCTTCCTTTGTCTTGAAAGCAGTCTTCCATTCATCACCTTCCTTCATCCAGACCTGGTGGTATCCACTCTTGAGGTCTATCTTGGAGAAGACCATGGCTCCACTCAGCTCATCTAGCATGTCATCCAGCCGTGGTATTGGATGCCGGTACTTGACTGTGATGTTGTTGATTGCTCCGCATTCCACGCACATTCGCCAAGTCCCATCTTTCTTGGGCACTAGTAGCACTGGTACGGCACATAAACTGAGGCTCTCTCGAACATAGCCTTTCTCCAGGAGCTCCTTGACTTGCTTCTCAAGCTCCTTGGACTCCTCTGGACTCATCCGGTAGGCTGGGATGTTGGGCAGGGCTGCTCTGGGCACTAGGTCGATCTGGTGTTCTATGCCACGTAAAGGAGACAAGCCTGCTGGTATCTCTGCTGGGAACACACATCCTGGAACTTGTTGAGGAGAGTTGCCACTTCAGGAGGTAGCTCTACCTGTTCTTTTTCTACATTCAACACTTCTTTGAAAACCATTAGAAGCATCAGATCCTTCGAGGCTAAAGCTCTCCGGACATGACTCGGTTGAATAAGAAAATTAGATTTAATGAGCTTCTTTTCCTTACTCATTTTCTGTTGAAGCTCATGTACCTGGGAAGGTGTAAGAGGAGTTAGGCTGACCTTTCTCTTGTCATGCACGAAAGTGTAGAGATTGGTTCGGCCATCATGCCTGGTCTCCTTGTCAAACTGCCATGGCCTTCCTAGCAGGAGATGGCCAGCTTGCATGGGCACCACGACGCACACGACTTGGTCTTGGTACTTGCCCACACTGAATGGCACAGTGACTTACTCATGGATCTTGAGCTCCACTTTGTCATCGAGCCATCTCAGTCTATATGGTCGAGGATGCCTTGTCTTCTCTAGACCTAGCTTATCAACCATATATGCACTAGCAACGTTAGTGCAAGAACCACCACCTATGATGAGGTTACATACCTTGCCCTTGATGGTGCAACGGCTGTGGAAGATGTTCTCCCATTGGATGGTCTCTGAAGGATCCACCATTGCACTAAGGATGCATCTAGTTACCAGCACTTCCCCCACATCAGGGTACTCAATGTCACCATATTCTCCTTCTGGTTCATAGTCCTCTTCATCTTGGGAATCATACTCTCCAGCCTCCGTAATCAGCATGACCCAGTTGTTTGGGCACTCCCTGGAGATGTGTCCACGACCCCTACAAGTGATGTCACGTGATCTTTGAGGGTTACAAGACTTACTAGGCTCTCTCTGGTCACGGGTTGGTTCAGGAGGCTTGCTCTTGAACCTTGACTCGATCTCTATGCTCTTGCCTTTGTCTACGGGCTTGGGAATGTTGCTTGGTGCCCAAGGCGTCTTAGGCTTGCTGCGGATGTCTTGGCTCTTACGTTTAATGTGCTGCTCAGCCTAGACATATAGGTGGAACAAGTCTTTGAAGTCATTGTAGATTTGCCTTTCCACCTTACGGCTGATTCTTTCTTGGAGTCCATCCAAGAATTGTGCCATCAACGCTTCTTCATCATCATTGAGCTCCAGCCTGTTCCTTAGCTTCTAGAACTCTTCATAGTACTCCTCTACTGATCTGGTACCCTGCTTAAGAGTACGAAAACGACGTTGCAAGTCCCTATGAAAGTTAGGTGGAACAAACCTTTGTCGCTTGACATCTTTCATGTCGACCCATGAGTCTATGGGCCTCATTCTTTTCCTCCTTCTGTGAGATACCTCACGATCCCACCAGATGAGGGCATTGTCTGTGAGTTGTGCTACTGCCATTGAGACTCTCCTAGGCCCTGGTTGGTTGTAATGATCAAAGATATGATCCATTCTTCTCTCCCAATCTAGGTAAGCCTCGGGGTCTACTTTTCCTGCAAAACTTGGAGTAGTTAACTTACATCAGGATGAGTTACCCGGTTGTATGCGTGTTCATCTCCATTCTAATGATGTCTAGGATGCATCCTTGGTCTCTGGTGAAGACCATATGGCTCGAAGCCATCATCTTCTGCCTCTGGTTTCCGTGGAGGTCCTCTCGGCCTACGGTGATAGTTATGAGGTTGTGTGTCCACATCTCCATCTGGCTGGGGTTCCTCCTGTTCGTGCCGTGTCCTAAGGTGCTCAGGACCCTCAGCACGGTCTTGCTCAGCTCTCACGTGCCTTATGGCCTGGAATCTCACAGGCCTCTCCACGTGCTCCAATCTCTCGCCTATGGATGCGAGTTGCATTTGGAGGGTGGTGAACATGGCCATCATGGTTTCGGTTGCTTCTCTATTCTCTTCTGCCATTGCGTACTACAAGGAAAGAAGACGAGTTATGCTGCTCCTAAATTATTAGGAGGGCTTTCTTTTATAAGGGGATTCAAAAAAAATGCAAAAGGAACAAATCTGAGAAATGGAAAATTTGAAGATATGAAGATTTGAATAAAAAGGAAACTTTCTTGACAACTATTGCTAGCTGACCAATTCAAATTCTTTAGGTATTTTCCCTATTTTCTTTTTCTTTTCTTTTAATTTAACTTAAAAATAATAGAAATATGATTCTAACAAAAAGAAAAGTCGAAAATAGCAATGCAAGAATGATTCTAGAACCTAGTGATGCACGTAGGAACTAGATGCACTCCGTATGAACTTAGATGTTATTTTTTTATTTTATTGAATGAAACTTAAACTAATGCAAGAACAAGAAACAAAACAAGTTAAAGGATAGAAACAACCTGGTTTAGGAGCTTTAAGCTCTGATACCAAAATGATACAAGACTCAATTCAAGGCTTATATGCGCGTGGGCTGTTTGGTGAAGGTTAGGTGAGAAACTCGACCTTAGACTTCTTGGATAGGGGTTTTTGGGTTGGTATTCGATGGAAAGGTGAAGTGAACCACACGAGGGGTGATGAATCACAAACTTAGAGCTAGGAGGGCTGGTCTCAACTAGGTTCTAAGCGCACAAGATTCTTAGAGAGAAAACTTGTTGGAAGAAAGTTCTATCTTTATTAATATCAAAAAAGTCGTCGAACTACAATGCTGGAAGGAGCCTTATTAATATGCTCGACAGCTTGAAACCTTCTAGGGTCGACTCAAAGAAAGAAAAGGAAAGATTACAAAAGTGCACAAATGGAAAATGTACAAAAGTTTATAACCGAAAAAGGACCTATTCCTAAAATGTCTTTGAGTCAAAAAATGTAAATATTCTAGATCCTACCCTGCAAAACAGAAAGAGGCAAATATTCGTATTGAAAACTTACCTTACTTACCTCACAGCCAAGAAATGGAAGGTGGCCGTCCTTGTGGCATGCACGCGCCTTGCTCCTAATCTTCGACTTGGAGTAGGGTTAAGAATCTTTGGGCCCCGACCTCTCTTGCCACTAAAGCCCAAGTCTCTGAAGTCCCTTGCATTGTTGAGAAGCCTTTGGACTCTTCTTTGCACTTCTGGCCCATTGTCCTTAGTCGATCTTCCTCTAGGAGCTTGTCGACCCATAAGCTGAACTTGTGGAAGAGTGCTCTTGATCTGCTCCTTGTCATTGCTCCTAGTGGCACTACTGGTGTGGAGACTTCCTCTAGATGCATGTCCTGAAGCTGGTAGCTTATCTGGTCCGAGTTTCCTTGTGTAGAAGTTGAAATGCTCGTGTACTCGGCTGGATCGGCTGTACCGGCTGGACTGTGCGAGGTACTGGCCGGAATGCCTTCAGGACCGGCCAAGTTGATCCCGGAGTCGGCGGCGTCACCAAGGGGACCGGCGGTGTCATCCACATCGCCACCAATTGTGCCGGAAGCTTGGGCCTCTCCGCCGGCAATGCTGATCGGTCCGGTCCTATTGGTCGAGGGTCCGGCGGTACCGCTTGGGCCGGCAGACGTGCCAAATGGCCCGACTGTCACGGGCAAGCTTCCTGGTCGGCCAGTCTGGTCTCCTGGCTGGACATACGACCCGATGTCTTCATCACATGCATTGTGCTTCATTAATAAGCCTTTACTCAATGAGCATCAAAGATCAGTTTAGAATGATCATTTTAACTGGCAGATCAACTTGACATCTCTGCACTAAATCGTCCGTAACTTTGGATATAGAGCTCAGAATGACACAAATCGAAAGCCCACGTTAATCTAGCTCAATTTTCTATATTGTGATAAAATTTGAGACACAAATAGATTCGACAAATCATCCAAGTAATCAAATATATCCAACACTGCTTCATGCCAAGCATTGTGCTTCATTTATATGCCTTTACTCAATGACCATAAATGATTAGTTTAGAATGATCATTTTAACTGGCGGATCAACTTGACATGTCTGCACTAAATCATCTTTAACTTTTGATATGGAGCTTAGAATGACAGGAATCCAAAGCCCACGTTAAACTACTTCAATTTTCTATATTGTGATAAAATTTGAGACAGAAATAGATTGGACAAAGCATTTAAGTAATGCAATCTATCCAAAACTGCATCTTGCTATGCATTGTGCTTCATTAATAAGCCTTTACTCCATTAGCATCAACGATCAGTTTAGAATGATCATTTTAACTGGCCGATCAACTTGACATGTCTGCACTATATCGTCCATAACTTTGATTTATAGGTGAGAATGACACGAATCGAATGCCCACGTTAAGCTAGCTCTAGTTTCTATATTGTAACAAATTTTGAGATAGAAATAGATTCGACAAAGCACCCAAGTAATCCAATCTATCCAAAAATGCTTCATGCCATGCATTGTGGTTTATTTATAAGGCGTTACTCAATGAGCATCAATAATCAGTTTTGAATGATCATTTTAACTGGCCGACCAACTTGAAATGTCCGCACTAAATCATTCGTAACTTTTGATTTAGAGCTAAAAAGGACACAAATCCAAAGCCCACGTTAAGCTCTCTCAATTTTCAATATTGTGAAAAAATTTGAGAAAGAAATAGATTCAACAATGCATCCAAGTAATCCAATCTATCCAAAGCTGCTTCATGCCATACATTGTGCTTCATTTATAAGCATTTACTCAATGAGCATCAATGATCAGTATAGAATGATCATTTTAAGTGGCCGATCAACTTGACATGTCTGCACTATATCGTTCGTAACTTTTGATTTATAGCTCAGAATGACACGAATCTAATACCCACGTTAAGCTAACTCAATTTTCAATAGTGTGACAAAACTTGAGACAGAAATAGATTCGACAAAGCATCCAAGTAATCCAATCTATCCAAAACTGTGTGATGTCTTGCATTGTGCTTCATTTATAAGCCGTTTCTCAATGAGCATCGATGATCAGTTTAGAATGATCATTTTAACTGTCCGATCAATTTGACTTGTCCGCACTAAATCGTCCGTAACTTTGGATATGGAGCTCAGAGTGACACAAATCCAAAGCTCACGTTAAGCTAGCCTAATTCTCTATATTGTGACAAAATTTGAGATAAAACTAGATTCAACAAAGCATCCACGTAATCCAATCAAAACAAAAATGTTTCATGCCATGCATTTTGGTTTATTTATAAGCCGTTACTCATTGAGCATCAATGATCAGTTTAGAATGATCATTTTAACTGCCTGATCAATTTGACTTGTCCGCACTAAATCGTCCGTAACTTTTGATTTAGAGCTCCGAACGACACAAATCAAAAGCCCACTTTAAGCTTTCTCAATTTTCTATATTGTAAAAAAATTTGTGACATAAATAGATTCAACAATGCAATTAAGTAATCATATCTATCCAAAGCTGCTTCATGCCATACATTGTGCTTCATTTATAAGAATTTACTCAATGAGCATCAATGATCAGTTTAGAATGATCATTTTTTCTGGACGATCAACTTGACATGTTAGCACTATATCGTTCATAACTTTTGATTTTTAGCTCAGAATGACACGAATCTAATACCCACGTTAAGCTAACTCAATTTTCAATAGTGTGAAAAAACTTGAGATAGAAATAGATTCGACAAAGCGTCCAAATAATCCAATCTATCCAAAACAGCGTCTTACCATGCATTGTGCTTCATTAATAAGCCTTTACTCAATTAGCATCATTGACCAGTTTAGAATGATCATTTTAACTGGCAGATCAACTTGACATGTTTATACTAAATCGTGCGTAACTTTGGATATAGAGCTCAGAATGACACAAATCCAAAACACACGTTAAACTAGCTCAATTTTTTATATTGTGATTAAATTTGAGACAGAAATAGATTCAAAAAAGCGTACAAGCAATCCAATCTATCCAATACTTTTTCACGCCTTGCATTGTGCTTCATTTATATACCATTACTCAATGAGCACCATCAATGATCAGTTTAGAATGATGATTTTAACTGGCTTATCAACTTGAAATGTCTGCACAGAATCGTACATAACTTTAGATTTAGAGCTCAGAATGACACAAATCCAAAGCCCACGTTAAGCTAGCTCAATTTTCTATATTGTGACAAAATTTGATATAGAAATAGATTCGACAAAGCATCCAAATAATCCAATATATCCAATACTGCTTCATGCCAAGCATTGTGCTTAATTTATATGCCCTTACTTAATGAGCATAAATGATCAGTTTAGAATGATCATTTTAACTGTAACTTTTGATTTATAGCTCAAAATGACACGAATTCAATGGCCACGTTAAACTAGCTTAATATTCTATATTGTGACATATTTTGAGACCAAAATTGATACGAAAAGTATCCAAGTAATCCAATCTTACCTAAAATACCCCATGCCATGCATTATGTTTCATTTATAAGTCTTTACTCAATGAGCACCGATGATCAGTTTAGAATGATCATAATAACTTGCCGATCTACTTGACATGTCTGCACTAAATTATCCTTAACTTTTGATTTAGAGCTCAGAATGACACCAATCCAATGCCCACGTTAAGCCAGCTCAAGTTTCTATATTGTGCAAAATAATAGACAAAAATAGAAATGAGAAAGCGTCCAAGTAGTCCAATCGATCCACAACAGCATAATGCCATGCATTGTACTTCATTTATAAGCCCTTCTTCAATGAGCATCAATGATAAGTTTAGAATGGATCATTTTAACTAGCCGATCAACTTGATATGCCAGCACGGAATCGCACGTAACATTTGATTTATAGCTTCGAATGACATGAATCCATTGCCCATGTTAAGTTAGCTCAATTTTCTATATTGTGGAAAAATTTGAGACCTAAATAGATTCGAAAAAGCGTCAAAGTAATCCAATCTATCCAAAATTGCGTCATGCCATGCATTGTGCTTCATTTATAAGCCTTTACTCAATGAGCATCTATGATTAGTTTAGAATGATCATTTTAACTGGCTGATCAACTTGATATGCCTCCACTAAATCGTCCGTAACCTTTGATTTAGAGCTCAGAAAGACCCAAATCCAAATCACATGTTAAGCTAGCTCAATTTTCTATATTGTGACAAAATTTGAAACAGAAACAGATTCGACAAAGTGTGTAAGTAATCCTATCTATCCAAAACTGCATCATACCATGCATAGTGATTTATTTATAAGCCTTTACTCAATGAGCATCAATGATCAATTTAGAATGATCATTTTAACTGCTTGATCAACTTGACATGATTACACTATATCGTCCGTAACTTTTGATTTATAACTCAGAATGACACGAATCCAATATTCATGTTATGCTAGCTCAATTTTCTATATTGTGACAAAATTTTAGACAAAAATAGATTTGAAAAAGCGTCCAAGTAATACAATCTATCCAAAACTGTGTCATGCAATGCATGGTCCTTCATTAATAAGCCTTTTCTCAATGAGCATCAATGATTAGTTTAGAATGATTATTTTAACTGGCCGATCATCTTGACATGTATGCACTAAATCATCCGAAACTTTGGATTTAGAGCTCAAAATGACACAGTTCAAAAGCCCACGTTAAGCTAGTTAAGTTTTTTATATTGTGACAAAATTTGAGATACAAATAGATTCGACAAAGCGTCCAAGTAACCAAATATATCCAAAACTGCGTCATGCCTTGCATTGTTCTTCATTTATAAGCCTTTACTCAATGAGAATCAATGATCAGTTTAGAATGATAATTTTAACTGGCCGATCAACTTGAAATATCCGCACAAAATCATCCATAACTTTTGACTTAGAGCTTAGAATGTTAAAAATCTAAAGCCCCCGTCAAGCTAGCTCAATTTTCTATATTATGTCAAAATTGGACACAGAAATAGATACGACAAAGCTTCCAAGCTATCCAATCTATCCAAAACTTCAACATGCCATTCATTGTGCTTCAATTATAAGCCTCTACTTAATGAGTACCAATGATCAGTTAAGAATAATCATTTTAGCACGCATATCAACTTGCCATGTGCGCACTAAATCATCCATAGCTTTTGATTTAGAGCTTAAAATAACACGAATCCAAACCCCACGTTAATCTAGTTCAATTTTCTATATTGTGAATAAACTTGAGACAAAAATAGATTCGACAAAGTGTCCAAGTAATCCAATATATCCAAAACTGCGTCATGCCATGCATTGTGCTTCATTTATAACCCTTTACTTAATGAGCATCAGTGATCAGTTTAGAATGATCATTTTAACTGACCGATCAACTTAACATGTGTGCACTAAATCGTTCGTAACTTTTGATTTATAACTCAGAATGACACAAATCCAATGCCCACGTTAAACTAGCTCAACATTCTATACTGTGACAAATTTTGACACCAAAATTGATACGACAAAGTATCCAAGTAATCCAGTCTTACCCAAAATACGTGATGCCATGCATTATGTTTCATTTATAAGTCTTTACCCAATGAGCACCAATGATCAGTTTAGAATGATCATATAACTTGCCGATCAACTTGACATGTCTGCACTAAATTGTCCGTAACTTTTGATTTAGAGCTCAGAATGACACAAATCCAAAGCCCACGTTAAGCTAGTTCAGTTTTCTATATTGTGACAAAATTTAAGACAGAAATAGATTCGACAAAGCATCCAAGTAATCCAATATATCCAAAACTGTGTCATGCCATTCATTGTATTTCATTTATAAGCCTTTACTTAAGGAGTATCAATGATCAGTTTAGAATGATAATTTTAACTGGCCGATCAACTTGAAATGTCTGCTCTAAATTGTCCATAACTTATGATTTAGAGCTCAGAATGAAACAAATTCAAAGCTCACGTTAAACTAGCTTCAGATTCTCTATTGTGACAAAATTTAAGACAGAAATAGTTTCGACAAAGCGTCAAAGTAATCTAATATTTCCAAAACTACGTCATGCCATGCATTGTATTTCATTTATAAGCCTTTACTTAATGAGCACCACTGATCAGTTTAGAATGATCATTTTAACTGGCAGGTCAACTTAACATGTATGCACTAAATTGTGTTTAACTTTTGATTTATAGTTCAGAATGACACGAATCCAGTGCCCACGTTGAGCTAGCTCAATATCCTATATTGTGACAAATTTTGAGACCGAAACAGATACGAAAAAGTATCCAAGTAATCCAATCTTACCCAAAATACGTGATGCCATGCATTATCTTTCATTTATAAGTATTTACTCAATGAGCACCAATGATCAGTTTAGAATGACAATAATAACTTGCCGATCAACTTGACATGTCTGCACTAAATTGTCCGTAACTTTAGATTTAGAGCTCAGAATGACACAAATGCATAGCCCACGTTAAGCTAGCTCAATTTTCTATATTGTGACAAAATTTGATATAGAAATAGATTCGACAAAGCATCCAAATAATCCAATATATCCAATACTGCTTCATGCCAAGCATTGTGCTTAATTTATATGCCCTTACTCAATGAGCATAAATGATCAGTTTAGAATGATCATTTTAACTGTAACTTTTGATTTATAGCTCAAAATGACACGAATTCAATGGCCACGTTAAACTAGCTTAATATTCTATATTGTGACATATTTTGAGACCAAAATTGATACGAAAAATATCCAAGTAATCCAATCTTACCTAAAATACATGATGCCATGCATTATGTTTCATTTATAAGTCTTTACTCAATGAGCACCGATGATCAGTTTAGAATGATCATAATAACTTGCCGATCTACTTGACATGTCTGCACTAAATTATCCTTAGCTTTTGATTTAGAGCTCAGAATGACACCAATCCAATGCCCACGTTAAGCCAGCTCAAGTTTCTATATTGTGCAAAATAATAGACAAAAATAGAAACGAGAAAGCGTCCAAGTAGTCCAATCGATCCACAACAGCATAATGCCATGCATTGTACTTCATTTATAAGCCCTTCTTCAATGAGCATCAATGATAAGTTTAGAATGGATCATTTTAACTAGCCGATCAACTTGATATGTCAGCACGGAATCGTCCGTAACATTTGATTTATAGCTTCGAATGACATGAATCCATTGCCCACGTTAAGTTAGCTCAATTAACTGACAGGTCAACTTAACATGTATGCACTAAATCGTGTGTAACTTTTGATTTATAGTTCAGAATGACACGAATCCAGTGCCCACGTTGAGCTAGCTCAATATTCTATATTGTGACATATTTTGAGGCCGAAATAGATACGAAAAAGTATCCAAGTAATCCAATCTTACCCAAAATACGTGATGCCATGCATTATCTTTCATTTATAAGTATTTACTCAATGAGCACCAATGATCAGTTTAGAATGACAATAATAACTTGCCGATCAACTTGACATGTCTGCACTAAATTGTCCGTAACTTTTTATTTAGAGCTCAGAATGACACGAATCCAATATCCCCGTTAACCTAGCTCAAGTTTCTATATTGCGCAAAATAATAGACAAAAATAGATACAACAAGGAGTCCAAGTAATCCAATCGATCCAAAACTGCATGATGCCATGCATTCTGCTTCATTTATAAGCCTTTCTTCAATGAGAATCAATGATAATTTTAGAATGGATCATTTTAAGTAGCCGATCAAATTGACATATCAGCACTAAATCGTCCGTAACATTTGATTTATATCTCCAAATGACACGAATCCATTGCACAGGTTAAGTTAGCTCAATTTTCTATATTGTGAAAAAATTTGAGATAGAAATAGATTCGACAAAGGGTCCAAGTAACTCAATCTATCCAAAACAGCGTCATGCAAGGCATTGTGCTTCATTTATAAGCCTTTACTCAATGAGCATCATTGATAATATTAGATTGATCATTTTAACTGGCCCATAAACTTGACATGTCTGCACTATATCGTCGTAACTTTTGATTTATAGCTCAGAATGACACGAATCCAATGCCCACGTTAAGCTAGCTCAATTTTTATATTATGACAAAATTTGAGATAGAAATAGATACGACAAAGCGTCCAAGCTATCCAATCGATCCAAAACTGCAAGATGCCATGCATTGTGCTTCATTTATAAGCCTTTCTTCAATGAGAATCATTGATAATTTTAGAATAGATCATTTTAACTAGCCGATCAACTTGACATATCAGCCCTAAATCGTCCGTCATATTTAATTTATAGCTCCTAATGACACAAATCCATTGCCCACGTTAAGTTAGCTCAATTTTCTATATTGTGAAAAAATTTGAGATAGAAATAGATTCGACAAAGAGTCCAAGTAACTCAATCTATCTAAAACAGTGTCATGCAATGCATTGTGCTTCATTTATAAGCCTTTACTCAATGAGCATCATTGATCATATAAGAATGATCATTTTAACTGGCCGATCAACTTGACATGTCTGCACTATATCATCCGTAACTTTTGATTTATAGCTCAGAATGACACGAATCCAATGCGCACGTTAAGCTAGCTCAATTTTCTATATTGTGACAAAATTTGAGACAGAAATAGATACCACAATGCGTCCAATCTATCCAATCGATCCAAAACTACATGATGCCATGTAATGTGCTTCATTTATAAGCCTTTCTTCAGTGAGAATCAATAATAATTTTAGAATAGATCATTTTAACTAGCCGATCAACTTGACATATCATCACTAAATCGTCCATAACATTTGATTTATAGCTCCGAATGACACGAATCCATTGCCCACGTTAAGTTAGCTCAATTTTCAATGTTGTGACAAAATTTGAGATAGTAATAGATTTGACAAAGGGTCCAAGTAACTCAATCTATCAAAAACACCGTCATGCAATGCATTGTGCTTCAATTATAAGCCTTTACTCAATGAGCATCATTGATCATATTAGAATGATCATTTTAACAGGCCGATCAACTTGACATGTCTGCACTTTATCGTCCGTAACTTTTGATTTATAGCTCAGAATGACACGAAACCAATGCCCACGGTTAGCTAGCTCAATTTCTATATTGTGACAAAATTTGAAACAGAAATAGATTCGACAAAGCATGTAAGTAATCCAATCTATCCAAAACTATGTCATGCCATGCATTGTGCTTTATTTATTATAATCCTTTACTCAAAGAGCATCAATGATCAGTTTAGAATGATCATTTTAACTGCCCGATAAACTTGACATGTTTGCACTATATCGTCCGTTACTTTTGATTTATAACTCAGAATGACACGAATCCAATATCCACGTTATGCTAGCTCAATTTTCTATATTGTGACAAAATTTTAGACAAAAATAGATTCGCGAAGGCATCCAAGAAATCCAATCTATCCAAAAATGTTTCATGCCTTGCATTATGCTTTATTTATAAGCCTTTACTCAATGCGCATCAATGATTAGTTTAGAATATTCATTTTTACTTGCCGATCAATTTGACATGTCTGCATTATATCATCCGTAACTTTTTATTGATAGCTCCGAACGACACAAATCCAATGCCCAAGTTAAGCTAGCTCACAATAAATAGATTTGACAAAGCATCCAAGTAATCCAATCAACCAAAACTGCATGATGTCATGCATTATGCTTCATTTATAAGCCTTTACTCAAAGGAGCATCAATGATGAGTTTAGAATAATCATTTTAACTGCCCGATCAAGTTCAAATGTCCTCTCTAAATCGTCCATAACTTTTGATTTAGAACACAGAGTGACACAAATCCAAAGCCCACGTTAAGCTAGCTCAATTTTTTATATTTTGACAAAATTTGAGACAAAAAATCGATATGACAAAGCGTCCAAGCTATCCAATCTATCCAAAACTTCTTCATACCATGCGTTGTGCTTCATTAATAAGCATCTACTCAATGAGTATCAATGATCATTTAAGAATAATCATTTTACCTAGCCGATCAACTTGAATTTCAGCACTAAATCGTCCGTAACATTTGATTTATAGCTCCGAATGACATGAATCTAGTGCCCACGTTAAGTTAGCTCAATTTTCTATATTGTGTAAAAATTTGAGCCATTAAAAGATTCGAAAAAGCGTCAAAGTAATCCAATCTATCCAAATTGCGTCATGCCATGCATTGTGCTTCATTTATAAACCTTTACTCAATGGGCATCAATGATCAGTTTAGAATGATAATTTTAACTGGGCGATCAACTTGACATGTCGCCACTAAATTGTCCGTAGCCTTTTATTTATAGCTCAGAAAGACACAAATCCAAATCACACATTAAGCTAGCACAATTTTCTATATTGTGACAAAATTTGAAACAAAAATATATTTGACAAAGCATCCAAGTAATCCAATCTATCCAAAACTGCGTCATGCCATGCATTGTGCTTTATTTATAAGCCTTTACTCAATGAGCATCAATGATCAGTTTAGAATTATCATTTTAACTGGCCAATCAACAATCAACTTAAGACGTCCGCACTAAACCGTCCATAACTTTGGATTTAGATCTCCGAATGGCATAAATCCAAAGCCCACGTTAACCTAGCTCAATATTTCTATATTGTGACAAAATTTGAGACAGAAATAGATACGACAAAGCGTCCAAGTTTTCCAATCAATACAAAACTTCGTCATGCCATGCATTGTGCTTCATTTATAAGCCTCTAATCAATGAGCACCAATGATCAGTTAAGAATGATCATTTTAACTGGCCGATAAACTTGACATGTCAGTGCTAAATCGTCAATAACATTAGATTTAGAGCTCAGAATGACACAAATGCAAAACCAATGTTAAGCTAGCTCAATTTTATATGTTGTTACAAAATTTGAGACCGAAATAGATATGACAAAGCGTTCAAGTAATCCAATCTATCCAAAACAGCGTCATGCCTTGCATTGGGCTTCATTTATAAACCTTTACTCAATGAGCATCAATGGTCAGCTTAGAATGATCATTTTAACTGGCAGATCAAGTTGACATGTCCGCACTAAATCGTCCAGCAATTTTGTTTTAGAGCTCAGAATGAGACAAATCCAAAGCCCACGTTAAACTAGCTCAATTTTCTATATTGTGACAAAATTTGAGGCAGAAATAGATACGACAAATCGTCCAAGTTATCCAATCTATCCAAAACTTTTCCATGCCATGGATTGTGCTTCATTTATAAGCCTCTACTCAATGAGCACCAATGATCGTTAAGAATGATCATTTTAACTAGCCGATCAACCTGACATGTCCGCTCTAAATCATCCGTAAATTTTGATTTGTAGCTCAGAATGACACAAATCCAATGCCCAGGTTAAGCTAGCTCAATTTTCTATATTCTGACAAAACTTGACACCGAAATAGACTCGAAAAAGCGTCCAAGTAAACCAATCTGTCCAAAACTGCGTCATACCTTGCATTGTGCTTCATTTAAAATCCATTACTCAATGAGCATCAATGATCAATTTAGAATGATTATTTTTACTAGCCGATTAACTTGACATGTCTGCACTAGATCGTCCATCACTTTTGATTAAAAGCTCAGAATGAGACAAATCCAAAGCCCACGTTAAGCTATCTAAATTTTCTATATTGTGACAAACTTTGACACAGAAATAGATACGACAAAGCATCCAAGTTATCTAATCTATCCAAAACTTTGCCATGCCATGCATTGTGCTTCATTTATAAGCCTCTACTCAATGAGCGCCAATGATCAGTTAAAAATGATCATTTTAACTGAAGGGTCAACTAGACATGTCTGCACTAAATCGTCTGTAACTTTTGATTTATAGCTCAGAATGACACGAATCCAATGCCCACGATAAGCTAGCTCAATATTCTATATTGTGCCATATATTGAGACCAAAATAGATACGAAAAAGTAACCAAGTAATCCAATCTTACCCAAAATACGGGATGCCATGCATTATGTTTCATTTATAAGTCTTTACTCAATGAGCACCAATGATCAGTTTAGAATGACCATAATAACTTGCCGATCAACTTGACATGTCTATATTGTGACAAAAATTACGAACAATAAGGATACAACAAAGCCTCCAAAAAATCCAATCTATCCCAAACTCCGTGATGCCATGCATTATTCTTCACTTATGAGGTTTTAATCAATGAACACCAATGATCAGTTTAGAATGATCATTTTAACTTGCCGATCAACTTGACATGTCCGCATTAAATCGTCCATAACTTTTGCTTTAGAGCTCAGAATGACATGAATCCAACACCCACATTATGCTAGCTCAATTTTCTATATTGGGAAAAAATTTAAGACTCAAATATATATGGGAAAGCCTCTAAGTAATCCAATCTATCCCAAACTGTGTGATGCATGCATTTTGCTTCACTTATAAGTCTTTACTCAATGAGCACCAATGTTCAGCTTAGAATTATCATTTGAACTGGCCAATCAACTTGACAGGTCGCACTAAATCGTCCGTAACTTTTTATTTGGAGCTTCGAATGATATGAATCCAATGCCCACGTTATGCTAGCTCAATTTTCTATACTATGACAAAATTTCAGACTCAAATAGATAAGACAAAGCTCCCAAGTAATCCAATATATCACAAACTGCGTGATGTCATGCATTATAATTCATCTATTAGCCTTTATTCAATGAGAACCATCGATTCATTTAGAACGATCATTTTAGCTAGACGATCAACTTGACATGTCAACACAAAATCCTACGTCAATTTAGATTTAGAGCTCAGAATGACATGAATCCAACACCCATGTTAAACTAGCTCAATTTTCTATATTGTGAGAAAATTTAGGAATGAAATAGGTATAACAAAGCCTCGAAGCAATCCAATCGCTCCCAAACTGCGTGTTGCCATGCATTATATTTCATTTATTAGCCTTTACTCATTGATAACCAATGATCCAATTGGAATGATCAATTTATATAGCGGATCAACTTGACATGTCAACACTAAATCATCTGTCAATTTAGATTTAGAGCTCAGAATGACACGAATCCAACGCCCATGTTAAGCTAGCTAAATTTTCTAAATTGTGATAAAATTTAGGAATGAAATAGATACGTCAAAGCCTCCAACTAATCCAATCTATCCCAAACTGGGTGATGCCATGCATTATGCTTCACTTATGAGGTTTTAATCAATGAGCACCAATGATCAGTTTGGAATGATCATTTTAACTGCCCGATCAACTTGACATGTCCGCACTAAATCGTTCATAACTTTTTATTTAGAGCTCATAATGAAATAAATTCAACGCCCACGTTATGCTAGCTCAATTTTCTATATTGTGACTAAAATTTAGAATCAAATAGATACGATGAAGCATCCAAGTAATCCAATCTAACCCAAACTGTGGGATGACATGCATTATACTTCTCTTATTAGCCTTTAATCAATGAGCACCAATGATCAGCTTAGAATGATCATTTGAACTGGTCAATCAACTTGACATATGCGCACTAAATCGTCCGTAACTTTTGATTTGGAGCTCAGAATGACATGAATCCAAACGCCCACATTACGCTAGCTCAATTTTCTATACTATGAAAAAATTTTAGACTCATGTAGATACGACAAAGCTTCCAAGTAGTTCAATATATCCCAAACTGTGTGATGTCATGCATTATAATTCATTTATTAGCTTTAACTCAATGAGAACCATCAATCTGTTTAGAATGATAATTTTAGCTAGCCGATCAACTTGACATGTCACCACTAAATCGTCAGTCAATTTAGATTTAGAACTCTGAATGACACGAATCCGACAACCATGTTAAGCTAGCTCAATTTTCCATATTGTGACAAAATTTTGGAATGAAATAGATACGACCAAGCCTCCAAGTAATCCAATGTATCCCAAACTGAATAATGCGATGCATTATAATTCATTTATTAGCATTTACTCAATGAGAACCATTGATCAGTTTAGAATGATCGGTTTAGCTAGCCGATCAACTTGACATGCAATGCACTAAATCCAACGCCCATGTTAAGCTATCTCAATTTTCAATATTGTGACAAAATTTAGGAATGAAATAGATACGACAAAGCATCCAAGTAATCCAATCTATCCCAGACTGCGTGATGCCATGCATTATGCTTCACTTATGAGGTTTTAATCAATGAGCACCAGTGATCAGTTTAGAATGATCATTTTAACTGGCCAATCAACTTGACATGTCTGCACTAAATCATCTATAACTTTTGATTTAGAATTCAGAATGACATGAATGCAACGCCCACATTATGCTAGCTTAATTTTCTTCATTGTGATAAAATTTCAGACTGAAATAGATATGACAATGCCTCCAGGTAATCTAGTCTATCCCAAATTCCTGATGCCATGCATTATTCTTCACTTATGAGGTTTTAATCAATGAGCACCAATGATCAGTATAGAATGATCCTTTTATCTGGCAGATCAACTTGACATGTCCGCACTTAATTTTCCATAACTTTTGATTTTGAGCTCAGAATGACATGAATCCAACTCCCAAGTTATGCTAGCTCAATTTTATACATTTTGACAAAATTTCAGACTCAAATAGATAAGACAAAGCACCCAAGTAATACAATCTATCCCAAACTGCGTGATGCCATGCATTATAATTCATTAGTTAGGCTTTACTCAATGAGAACCATTGATCCGTTTATAATGATCATTTTATCTAGCCAATCAACTTGACATGTCAACACTAAATCCTCCATCACTTTAGATTTAGAGCTCAGAATGACACGAATCCAATGTCCACGTTAAGCTAGCTCAATTTTCTATATTGTCACAAAATGTAGGAATGAAATAGATACGACAAAGTCTCCAAGTAATCCAATCTATCCTAAACTTCTGGATGCCATGCATTATGCTTCACTTGTGAGGTTTTAATAAATGAGCACCAATGGTCAGTTTAAAATGATCATTTTAACTGGCCGATCAACTTGACATGTCCGCACTAAATCGTCCATAACTTTTTATTTAGATCTCAGAATGACATGAATCCAACACCCACATTATGCTAGCTCAATTTTCTATATTGTGACAAACATTTAGACTCAAATAGATAGACAAAATCACCAAGTAATCCAATCTACCCCAAACTGCGGGATGACATGCATTATACTTCTCCTATAAGCCTTTAATCAATGAGCACCAATGATCAGCTTAGAATTATCATTTAAACTAGCCAATCAACTTGACATGTGCGCCATAAATCTTCCGTAACTTTTGATTTGGAGCTCGGAATGACATGAATCTAACGCCCACGTTATGCTAGCTCAATTTTCTATACTATGAAAAAATTTCAAACTCAAGTAGATACGACAAAGCTTCCAAGTAGTTCAATATATCCCAAACTGCGTGATGTCATGCATTATAATTCATTTATTAGCTTTTACTCAATGAGAACCATCAATCTGTTTAGAATTATAAGTTTAGCTAGCCGATCAACTTGACATGTCACCACTAAATCGTCCATCAATTTAGATTTAGAACTCTGAATGACACGAATCCGACAACCATGTTAAGCTATCTCAATTTTCCATATTGTGACAAATTTTTGGAATGAAATAGATACGACCAATCCTCCAACTAATCCAATGTATCCCAAACTGAATAATGTGATGCATTATAATTCATTTATTAGCGTTTACTCAATGAGAACCATTGATCAGTTTAGAATGATCGGTTTAGCTAGCCGATCAACTTGACATGCAATGCACTAAATCCAACGCCCATGTTAAGCTATCTCAATTTTCAATATTGTGACAAAATTTAGGAATGAAATAGATACGACAAAGCATCCAAGTAATCCAATCTATCCCGGACTGCGTGATGCCATGCATTATGCTTCACTTATGAGGTGTTAATCAATGAGCACCAATGATCAGTTTCGAATGATCATTTTATCTGGCCAATCAACTTGACATGTCCGCACTAAATCGTCCGTAACTTTTGATTTAAAGTCCTAATGACATGAACCCATTGCCAACATTATGCTAGCTCGATTTTCTATACTATGTCAAAATTTCAGACTCAAATAGATATGAAAAAGCTTTCAAGTAATCCAATCTAACCCAACCTGCATGATGCCATGCATTATAATTCATGTTTTAGCCTTTACTTAATGAGAACCAATTATCCTTTTAGAATGATCATTTTATCTAGCCAATCAATTTGACATGTCAACACTAAATCATACATCAATTTAGATTTAGAGCTCAGAATGACACGAATCCAACGCTCATGTTAAGCTAGCTCAATTTTTGATATTGTGACAAAATTTAGTTACAAAATATATACGACAGAGCTCCAAGTAATCCAATCTATCCAAAACTATGTGATGCCATGCATTATAATTTATTTATTACCCTTTGCTCAATGAAAACCATTGATCCACTTAGAATGATCATTTTCTCTAGCCGATCAACTTGACATGTCAACTCTAAATCGTCCGTCAATTTAGATTTAGTGCTCAAAAAGACACGAATGCAACGCCCATGTTAAGCTAGCTCAATTTTCTATATTGTGGTAAAATTTAGAAATAAAATAGATACGACAAAGCCTCATAGTAATCTAATCTATCCCAAATTGCGTGATGCCATGCATTATGCTTCACTTATAAGCCTTTACTCAATAAGCACCAATGATCAGCATAGAATGATCATTTGAACAGCCCAATAAACTTAACATGTCCGCAATAAATCGTCCGTAACTATCGATTTAGAGCTCAAAATGACATGAATCCAACGCCTACGTTATGCTAGCTCAAGTTTCTATACTATGACAAATTTTCAGACTCAAATAGATACGAAAAAGCTTTCAAGTAATCAATTCTATCCCAAACTGCGTGATGCCATCCATTATAATTCATTTATTGGCCTTTACTCAATGAGAACCATCGATCCATTTAGAATGATCATTTCAGCTAGCCGCTCAACTTGACATGTCAACACTAAATCGTCCGTCACTTTACATTTAGAGCTTAGAATGACACGTATCCAAAGCCCATGTTAAGCTAGCTGAATTTTCTATATTGTGACAAAAATTAGGAATGAAATAGATACAACAAAGCCTACAAGTATTCCCATCTATCCCAAACTGCGTGACGTCATGCATTGTGCTTCACTTATGAGGTTTTAATCAATGAGCACCAATGATCAGTTTAGAATGATCATTTTAACTGGCCAATCAACTTGACATGTCCGCACTAAATCGTCCATAACTTTTAATTTAGAGCTCAGAATCATATTAATCAAACGCCCATATTATGCTAGCTCAATTTTCTATATTGTGATTAAATTTTAGCCTCAAATATATACGACAAAGCCTCCAAGTAATCCAATCTATCCCAAACTGTGTGATGACATGCATTATGATTCACTTATAAGCCTTTACTCAATGAGCACCAATGATCAGCTTAGAATTATCATTTGAACTGGCCAATCCACTTGACAAGTCGCACTAAATCATCCGTAACTTTTTATTTGGAGCTTCGAATTACATGAATCCAATGCCCACGTTATGCTAGCTCAATATTCTATACTATGACAAAATTTCAGACACAAATAGATACGACAAAGCTCCCAAGTAATCCAATATATCCCAAACTGTGTGATGTCATGCATTATAATTAATGTATTAGCCTTTACTAAATGAGAACCATCGATTCAATTAGAATGATCATTTTAGCTAGCCGATCAACTTGACATGTCAACACTAAATCCTCCGTAAATTTAGATTTAGAGCTCAGAATGACATGAATCCAACGCCCATGTTAAACTAACTGAATTTTCTATATTGTGATAAAATTTAGGAATGAAATAGATATAACAAAGCCTCGAAGTAATCCAATCTATCCCAAACTACGTGATGCCATGCATTATAATTCATTTATTAGCCTTTACTCAATGATTACCATTGATCCAATTAGAATGATCATTTTATCTAGCCGATCAACTTGACATGTCAACACTAAATCGTCTGTCAATTTAGATTTAGAGCTCAGAATGACACAAATCCAACGCCCATGTTAAGCAAGCTAAATTTTCTATATTGTGATAAAATTAAGGAATGAAATAGATACGTCAAAGCCTCCAAGTAATCCAATCTATCCCAAACTGCGTGATGCCATGCATTATGATTCACTAATGAGGTTTTGATCAATGAGCACCAATGATCAGTTTAGAATGATCATTTTAACTGGCCGATCAACTTGACATGTCCGCACGAAATCTTCCATAACTTTTTATTTACAGCTCAAAATGACATGTATCCAACGCCCACATTATGCTAACTCAATTTTCTATATTGTGATGAAATTTCAGACTCAAATACACACGAAAAAGCCTCCAAGAAAACCAATCTATCCCAAACTGCGTGATACCATGCATTATGCTTCACTTATAAGGCTTTACTCAATGAGCACCAAGGATAAGCTTAGAATTATCATTTGAACTAGCCAATAAACTTGACATGTACGCAGTAAACCGTCCGTAACTTTTGATTTAGAGCTCAAAATGACATGAATCCAACGCCCATGTTATGCTAGCTCAATTTTCAATACTCTGAAAAATTTTCGGACTCAAATAGATACGACAAAGCTTCCAAGTAATCCAATCTATCCCAACCTGCGTGAAGCCATGCATTATAATTCATTTATTAGCTTTTACTCAATGAGAACCATCAATCAGTTTAGAATGATAATTTTAGCTAGCCGATCAACTTGACATGTCAACACTAAATCGTCCGTCAATTTAGATTTAGAACTCAGAATGGCACGAATCAAATGCTCATGTTAAGCTAGCTCAATTTGCTATATTGTGAAAAAAAATTTGGAATGAAATAGATACGACAAAATCTTCAAGTAATCCAATCAATCCCAAGCTGCGTGATGCCATGCATTATGCTTCTCATATGAGGTTTTAATCAATGAGCACCAATGATCAGTTTAGAATGATCATTTTAACTATCCAATCAACTTGACATGTCCCCACTAAATCGTCAATAACTTTTTATTAGAGCTCAGAATGACATGAATCCAACGCACACGTTATGCTAACTCAATTTTCTATATTGTGACAAAATTTTGGACTCAAATAGAAACGATAAAGCTTCCAAGTAATCCAATCAATCCCAGACTAAGTGATGCCATGTATTATGCTTCACTTATGAGCCTTTACTCAGTGAGCACCAATGATTAGCTTAGAATGATCATTTGAACTGGCCAATCAACTTGACATATCCACACTAAATCGTCTTTAACTTTTGATTTAGAGCTCAGAATGACATCAATCCAACACCCACGTTATGCTAGATCAAGTTTCTATACTATGACAAAATTTCAGACTAAAATAGATACGACAAAGCTTCCAAGTAATCCAATATATCCCAAACTACGTGATGCCATGCATTATAATTCATTTATTAGCTTTTACTCAATGAGCACCAATGATCAGCTTAGAATGATCATTTTAGCTAGCCGATCAACTTGACATGTCAACACTAAATCCTCCGTCACATTAGATTTAGAGCTCAGAATGACGCGAATCAAATGCCTACATTAAGCTATCTCAATTTTTAATATCGTTACAAAATTTAGGAATGAAATAGATACGACAAAATCTCCAAGTAATCCAACGTATCCCAATCTGCGTGATGCCATGCATTATGACAAAGCCTCCAAGTAGTCCAATCTATCCCAAACGGGGTGATGCCATGCATTATAATTCATTTATCAGCTTAGAATGATCATTTGAACTAGTCAATCAACTTGACATGTCCGCACTAAATCGTTTGTAACTTTTGATTCGGAGCTCAGAATGACATGAATCCAACGCCCACGTTATGCCAGCTCAATTTTCTATATTATTAAAAAATTTCAGACACAAGTAGATACGACAAAGCTTCTAAGTAATCCAATATATCCCAAACTGAGTGATGTCATGCATTTTAATTCATTTATTAGTTTTTACTCAATGAGAACCATCGATGTGTTTAGAATGATTATTTTAGCTAGCCGATCAGCTTGACATGTCAACACTAAATCATCCGTGAATTTAGATTTAGAACTCCGAATGACATGAATCCAATGCCCATGTTAAGGTAGCTCAATTTTCTATATTGTGACAAAATTTTGGAATGAAATAGATTCGACAAAATCTCCAAGTAATCCAATCTATCCTAAACTGTGTGATGCCATGCATTATAATTCATTTATTAGCCTTTACTCAATGAGAACCATTTATCAGGTTAGAATGATCATTTTAGCTAGCCGATCACCTTGATATGTCAACACTAAATCCTCCGTCACTTTAGATTTAGAGCTCCGAATGACCCGAATCCAACGCCCACGTTAACCTATCTCAATTTTCTATATTTTGACAAAATTTAGGAATGAAATAGATACAACAAAGCCTCCAAGTATTCCAATCTATCCCAAACGGCGTGATGTCAAGCATTATAATTCATTTATCAGCTTAGAATTATCATTTGAACTGGCCAATCAACTTGACATGTTTGCACTAAATTGTCCGTAACTTTTGATTTAGAGCTACGAATGACATGAATGCAACGCTCAGGTTATCCTAGCTAAATTTTCAATACTATGACAAAATTTCAGAGTCAAATAGATATGACAAAGCTTCCAAGTAATACAATCTATCCCAAACTGCGTGATGCCATGCATTATAATTCTTTTATTAGCCTTTACTCATTTAGAACCATCGATCCATTTAGAATGGTCATTTTATCTAGCCGATCAGCTTGACATGTCCATACTAATTCGTCCGTATCTTTTCATTTAGAGTTTAGAATGACATGAATCCAACGCCCATGTTAAGATATCTCAATTTTCTATACTATGACAAAATTTCAAAATCAAATAGATATGAAAAAGCTTCCAAGTAATCCAATCTATCCCAAATTGCGTGATACCATGCAGTATAATTCATTTATTAGCCTTTACTCCATGAGAACCATTGATCCGTTTAGAATGATCATTTTAGCTAGCCGATCAACTTGACATGTCAACACTAAATTGTCCGTCACTTTAGATTTAGAGCTTAGAATGACACGTATCCAAAGCCCATGTTAAGGTAGTTCAATTTTCTATATTGTGAAAGAAATTTAGGAATGAAATAGATATGACAAAGCCTCCAAGTAATCCAATCTATCCCGGACTGCGTGATGCCATGCATTATGCTTCACTTATGAGGTTTTAATCGATGAGCACCAATGATCAGTTTCGAATGATCATTTTATCTGGCCAATCAACTTGACATGTCCGCACTAAATCGTCCGTAACTTTTGATTTAAAGTCATAATGACATGAACCCATTGCCAACCTTATGCTAGCTCGATTTTCTATAATATGTCAAAATTTCAGACTCAAATAGATATGAAAAAGCTTTCAAGTAATCCAATCTAACCCAAACTGCATGATGCTATGCATTATAATTCATTTTTTAGCCTTTACTTAATGAGAACAAATTATCCCTTTAGAATGATCATTTTATCTAGCCAATCAATTTGACATGTCAACACTAAATCATACGTCAATTTAGATTTAGAGCTCAGAATGACACGAATCCAACGCTCATGTTAAGCTAGCTCAATTTTTGATATTGTGACAAAATTTAGTTACAAAATATATACGACAGAGCTCCAAGTAATCCAATCTATCACAAACTGTGTGATGCCATGCATTATAATTCATTTATTACCCTTTGCTCAATGAAAACAATTGATCCACTTAGAATGATCATTTTCTCTAGCCGATCAACTTGACATGTCAACTCTAAATCGTCCATCAATTTAGATTTAGAGCTCAAAAAGACACGAACGCAACGCCCATGTTAAGTTAGCTCAATTTTCTATATTGTGGTAAAATTTAGAAATAAAATAGATACGACAAAGCCTCATAGTAATCTGATCTATCCCAAATTGCGTGATGCCATGCATTATGCTTCACTTATAAGCCTTTACTCAATAAGCACCAATGATCAGCATAGAATGATCATTTAAACAGCCCAATAAACTTAACATGTCCGCAATAAATCGTCCGTAACTATTGATTTAGAGCTCAAAATGACATGAATCCAACGCCTACGTTATGCTAGCTCAAGTTTCTATACTATGACAAATTTTCAGACTCAGATAGATACGAAAAAGCTTTCAAGTAATCAATTCTATCCCAAACTGCGTGATGCCATCCATTATAATTCATTTATTGCCCTTTACTCAATGAGAACCATCGATCCAATTAGAATGATCATTTTAGCTAGCCGCTCAACTCGACATGTCAACACTAAATCGTCCGTCACTTTACATTTAGAGCTTAGAATGACACGTATCCAAAGCCCATGTTAAGCTAGCTGAATTTTCTATATTGTGACAAAAATTAGGAATGAAATAGATACAACAAAGCCTACAAGTATTCCCATCTATCCCAAACTGCGTGACGTCATGCATTGTGCTTCACTTATGAGGTTTTAATCAATGAGCACCAATGATCAGTTTAGAATGATCATTTTAACTGGCCAATCAACTTGACATGTCCGCACTAAATCGTCCATAACTTTTAATTTAGAGCTCAGAATGACATGAATCAACGCCCATATTATGCTAGCTCAATTTTCTATATTGTGACAAAATTTTGGCCTCAAATAGATACGACAAAGCCTCCAAGTAATCCAATCTATCCCAAACTGTGTGATGACATGCATTATGATTCACTTATAAGCCTTTACTCAATGAGCACCAATGATCAGCTTAGAATTATCATTTGAACTGGCCAATCCACTTGACAAGTCGCACTAAATCATCCGTAACTTTTTATTTGGAGCTTCGAATTACATGAATCCAATGCCCACGTTATGCTAGCTCAATATTCTATACTATGACAAAATTTCAGACACAAATAGATACGACAAAGCTCCCAAGTAATCCAATATATCCCAAACTGTGTGATGTCATGCATTATAATTCATGTATTAGCCTTTACTAAATGAGAATCATCGATTCAATTAGAATGATCATTTTAGCTAGCCGATCAACTATACATGTCAACACTAAATCCTCCGTAAATTTAGATTTAGAGCTCAGAATGACATGAATCCAATGCCCATGTTAAACTAACTGAATTTTCTATATTGTGATAAAATTTAGGAATGAAATAGATATAACAAAGCCTCGAAGTAATCCAATCTATCCCAAACTGCGTGATGCCATTCATTATAATTCATTTGTTAGCCTTAACTCAATGAGAACCATTGATCCGATTAGAATGATCATTTTATCTAGCCGATCAACTTGACATGTCAACACTAAATCGTCCGTCAATTTAGATTTAGAGCTCAGAATGACACAAATCCAATGCCCATGTTAAGCAAGCTAAATTTTCTATATTGTGATAAAATTAAGGAATGAAATAGATACGTCAAAGCCTCCAAGTAATCCAATCTATCCCAAACTGCGTGATGCCATGCATTATGATTCACTTATGAGGTTTTGATCAATGAGCACCAATTATCAGTTTAGAATGATCATTTTAACTGGCCGATCAACTTGACATGTCCGCACGAAATCTTCCATAACTTTTTATTTACAGCTCAAAATGACATGTATCCAACGCCCACATTATGCTAACTCAATTTTCTATATTGTGACAAAATTTCAGACTCAAATACACACGACAAAGCCTCCAAGAAAACCAATCTATCCAAAACTGCGTGATACCATGCATTATGCTTCACTTATAAGGCTTTACTCAATGAGCACCAAGGATAAGCTTAGAATTATCATTTGAACTAGCCAATAAACTTGACATGTACACTAAACCGTCCGTAACTTTTGATTTAGAGCTCAAAATGACATGAATCCAACGCCCACGTAATGCTAGCTCAATTTTCAATACTCTGAAAAATTTTCGGACTCAAATAGATACGACAAAGCTTCCAAGTAATCCAATCTATCCCAACCTGCGTGAAGCCATGCATTATAATTCATTTATTAGCTTTTACTCAATGAAAACCATCAATCAGTTTAGAATGATAATTTTAGCTAGCCGATCAACTTGACATGTCAACACTAAATCGTCCGTCAATTTAGATTTAGAACTCAGAATTACACGAATCAAATGCTCATGTTAAGTAGCTTAATTTGCTATATTGTAAAAAAAATTTGGAATGAAATAGATACGACAAAATCTTCAAGTAATCCAATCAATCCCAAGCTGCGTGATGCCATGCATTATGCTTCACTTATGAGGTTTTAATCAATGAGCACCAATGATCAGATTAGATTGATCATTTTAACTAGCCAATCAACTTGACATGTCCCCACTAATTGTCCATAACTTTTTATTTAGAGCTTAGAATGACATGAATCCAACACCCACGTTATGCTAGCTCAATTTTCTATATTGTGACAAAATTTTGGACTCAAATAGAAACGATAAAGCTTCCAAGTAATCCAATCTATCCCAGACTAAGTGATGCCATGCATTATGCTTCACTTATAAGCCTTTACTCAGTGAGCACCAATGATTAGCTTAGAATGATCATTTGAACTGGCCAATCAACTTGACATGTCCGCACTAAATCGTCCGTAACTTTTGATTTAGAGCTCAGAATGACATGAATACAACACCCACGTTATGCTAGATCAATTTTCTATACTATGACAAAATTTCAGACTAAAATAGATACGACAAAGCTTCCAAGTAATCCAATGTATCCCAAACTACGGATGCCATGCATTATAATTCATTTATTAGCTTTTACTCAATGAGCACCAATGATCAGCTTAGAATGATCATTTTAGCTAGCCGATCAACTTGACATGTCACACTAAATCCTCCATAACTTTTAGATTTAGAGCTTAGAATGACATGAATCCAACGCCAACATTATGCTAGCTCAATTTTCTATATTGTGACAAAATTTCAGACTCAAATAGATACGACAAAAGCTGCATGTAAACCAATCTATCCCAAACTTCGTGATGCAATGCATTATGCTTCACTTATGAGCCTTTACTAAATGAGCACCAATGATCAGTTTAGAATGATCATTTGAACTGACCAATCAACTTGACATGTCCGCACTAAATCGTCAGTAACTTTTGATTTAGTGCTCAGAATGACATGAATCCAACGCCCACGTTATGCTAGCTCAATTTTCTATATTGTGACAAAATTTCAGACAAATAGATACGACAAAGCTTCCAACTAAACCAATCTATATAAAACTGTGTGATGCCATGCATTTTAATTCATTTATTTTTACTCAATGAGAACCATCGATGTGTTTAGAATGATTATTTTAGCTAGCCGATCAGCTTGACATGTCAACACTAAATCATCCGTGAATTTAGATTTACAACTCCGAATGACATGAATCCAATGCCCATGTTAAGGTAGCTCAATTTTCTATATTGTGACAAAATTTTGGAATGAAATAGATTCGACAAAATCTCCAAGTAATCCAATCTATCCTAAACTGTGTGATGCCATGCATTATAATTCATTTATTAGCCTTTACTCAATGAGAACCATTTATCAGTTTAGAATGATCATTTTAGCTAGCCGATCAACTTGAAATGTCAACACTAAATCCTCCGTTACTTTAGATTTAGAGCTCCGAATGACCCAAATCCAACGCCCACGTTAACCTATCTCAATTTTCTATATTTTGACAAAATTTAGGAATGAAATAGATACAACAAAGCCTCCAAGTATTCCAATCTATCCCAAACGGTGTGATGTCATGCATTATAATTCATTTATCAGCTTAGAATTATCATTTGAACTGGCCATTCAACTTGACATGTTTGCACTAAATTGTCCGTAACTTTTGATTTAGAGCTAAGAATGACATGAATGCAACGCTCAGGTTATCCTAGCTCAATTTTCAATACTATGACAAAATTTCAGAGTCAAATAGATATGACAAAGCTTCCAAGTAATACAATCTATCCCAAACTGTGTGATGCCATGCATTATAATTCTTTTATTAGCCTTTACTCATTTAGAACCATCGATCCATTTAGAATGATCATTTTATCTAGCCGATCAGCTTGACATGTCCATACTAATTCGTCCGTATCTTTTCATTTAGAGTTTAGAATGACATGAATCCAACGCCCATGTTAAGATATCTCAATTTTCTATAGTATGACAAAATTTCAAAATCAAATAGATATGAAAAAGCTTCCAAGTAATCCAATCTATCCCAAATTGCGTGATACCACGCATTATAATTCATTTATTAGCCTTTACTCCATGAGAACCATTGATCCGTTTAGAATGATCATTTTAGCTAGCCGATCAACTTGACATGTCAACACTAAATTGTCCGTCACTTTAGATTTAGAGCTTAGAATGACACGTATCCAAAGCCTATGTTAGGTAGTTCAATTTTCTATATTGTGAAAGAAATTAGGAATGAAATAGATACAACAAAGCCTCCAAGTATTCTCATCTATCCCCAACTGTTTGATGCCATGTATTATACTTCACTTATAAGCCTTTACTCTGTGAGCACTAAGGATTAGCTTAGAATGATCATTTGAACTGGCCAATCAACTTAACATGACCGCACTAAATCGTCCATAATTTTTGATTTAGAGGTCAGAATGACATGAATTCAACGCCCACGTTATGCTAGCTCAATTTTCTATAAAATGACAAAATTTCAGACTGAAATAGATACGACAAAGCATCCAAGCAATCCAATCTATCCCAAACTAGGTGATGCCATGCATTATGCTTCACTTATAAGCCATTAATTAATGATTACCAATGATCAGCTTAAAATGATCATTTGAACTGGCCAATCAAGTTGACATGTCCGCACTAAATCAAGCATAACTTTTTATTTCGAGCTGAGAATGACATGAATTCAACGCCCATGTTATGCTAGCACAATTTTCTATAGTTTAACAAAATTTCATACTCAAATAGATACGACAAGCCTCCAAGTAATCCAATCTATCTCAAACTACATGATGCCATGCATTATGCGTCACTTATAAGCCTTTACTCAATGAGCACCAATGATCAGCTTAGAATGATCATTTGAACTGGCCAATCAACTTGACATGTCCGCACTATATCGTGTGTAACTTTTAATTTAGAGCTCATAATGATATGAATCCAACCTCCACATTATGCTAGCTCCATTTTCTATACTATGAAAAAATTTAAGACTGAAATAGATACGACAACGCTTCCAAGTAATCCAATTTATCCCAAACTGCGTTATGCCATGCATTATAATTCATTTATTAGCCTTTACTCAATGAGAACCATTGGTCCGTTTAGAATTATCATTTTAGCAACCCGATCAATTTGACAAGCTAACACTAAATTGTCCGTCACTTTAGATTTAGAGCTCAGAATGACACGTATCCAATGGCCATATTAAGCTAGCTCAATTTTCTATATTGTGATAAAATTTTGGAATGAAATAGATACAACAAAGCCTCCAAGTAATCCAATCTATCCCAAACTGCGTGATGCCATGCATTACGCTTCACTTATAAGGCTTTACTCATTGAGCACAAATGATCAACTTAGAATGATCATTTGAACTAGCCAATCAACTTGACATTTTCGTATTAAATCCTCAATAACTTTTTATTTAGAGCTCTGAATGACATGAATCCAATGCCCACGTTATGCTAGCTCAATTTTCTATACTCTGAAAAAATTTCAGACTGAAATAGATACGACAAAGCTTACAAGTAATCCAATCTATCCCAAACAGCGTGATGCCATCCATTTTAATTCTTTTATTGGCCTTTACTCAATGAGAACCATCGATCCGTTTAGAATGATAATTTTAGCTAGCCGATCAACTTGACATGTCAACAGTAAAGCATCCATCAATTTTAATTTAGAGCTCAGAGTGACACGAATCTGACGCACATGCTAAGATATCTCAATTTTCTATATTTTGACAAAAGTTAGGAATGAAATAGATACGACAAAGCCTCTAAGTAATCCAATCTATCCGAAACTTTGTGATGTCATGTATCATAATTCATTTATTAGCCTTTACTCAATGAGAACCATTGATGCGTTTAGAATGATCATTTTAGATAGCCGATCAAGTTGACATGTCAACACTAAAATCAGTCACTTTAGGTTTAGAGCTTAGAATGACATGTATCCAACGCCCATGTTAAGCTAGCTCAATTTTCTCCATTGTCACAAAAATAAAGAATGAAATATATACAACAAAGCCTCCAAGTAATCCAATCTATCCCAAACTGCGTGATGCCATGCATTATGCTTCCCTTATGAGGTTTTAATCAATTAGCACCAATGATCAATTTAAAATAATCAGTTTAAAATGATCATTCTTACTGGCTGATCAACTAGAAATGTCCGCACTAAATCGTCCATAACTTTTATTTTGAGCTAAGAATGTCATGAATCCAATGCCCACGTTATGCTAGCTCAAATTTATATATCGAGACAAAATTTCAGACTCAAATAGATATGACAAAGCCTCCAAGTAATCCAATCTATCTCAAACTATGTGATGCCATGCATTATGTGTCACTTATAAGCCTTTACTCAATGAGTACCAATGATCATCTTAGAATGATCATTTGAACTAGCCAAAAAACTTGACGTATCCACACTAAATCGTCTTTAACTTTTGATTTAGAGATCAGAATGACATGAATCCAACACCCACATTATTCTAGCTCAATTTTCTATACTATGACAGATTTTCGGACTTAAATAGATACGACAAAGCTTCCAGGTAATCCAATCCATCCTGAACTGCGTGATACCACGCATTATTGGTCATTTATTAGCCTTTACTCAATGAGAACCATTGATCCGTTAAGAATGATCATTTTATCTAGCCGACTAATTTGACATGTCAACACTAAATCATCCGTCAATTTAGATTTAGAGCTCAGAATGACATGAACCCAACGCCCATATTAAGCTAGCTCAATTTTCTATATTGTGATAAAATTTAGGAATGAATAGATACGACAAAGCCTCCAAGTACTCCAATCTATCCCAAACGGGGTGATGCCATGCATTATGCTTCACTTATAAGCCTTTACTCAATGAGCACCAATGATCAGCTTGAAATTATCATTTGAACTGGCCAATCAACTTGAAATGTCCGCACTAAATCATCTATAACTTTGATTTAGAGCTCTGAATGACATGTTATCCAACGCCCACGTTATGCTTGCTCAATTTTCTATATTGTGACACAATTTTGGACTCAAATAGAAACAATAAAGCTTCCAAGTAATTCAATCTATCCCAGACTAAGTGATGCCATGCATTATGCTTCATTTATAAGCCTTTACTCAGTGAGCACCAATGATTAGCTTAGAATGATCATTTGAACTGGCCAATCAACTTGACATGTCCGCACTAAATCGTCTGTAACCTTTGATTTAGAGCTAAGAATGACATGAATCCAACACCCACTTTATGCTAGATCAATTTTCTATACTATGAAAAAATTTCAGACTAAAATAGATACGACAAAGCTTCCAAGTAATCAAATATATCCCAAACTGCGTGATGCCATGCATTATAATTCATTTATTAGCTTTTACTCAATGAGCACCAATGATCACCTTAGAATGATCATTTTAGCTAGCCGATCAACTTGACATGTCAACACTAAATCCTCCGTCACTTTAGATTTAGAGCTCAGAATGACGCGAATCAAACGCCTACGTTAAGCTATCTCAATTTTTAATATCGTTACAAAATTTAGGAATGAAATAGATACGACAAAATCTCAAAGTAATCCAATGTATCCCAATCTGCGTGATGCCATGCGTTATGACAAAGCCTCCAAGTAGTCCAATCTATCCCAAACGGGGTGATGCCATGCATTATAATTCATTTATCAGCTTAGAATGATCATTTGAACTGGCCAATCAACTTGACATGTCTGCACTAAATCGTCTGTAACTTTTGATTTGGAGCTCAGAATGACATGAATCCAACGCCCACGTTATGCTAGCTCAATTTTCTATATTGTTAAAAAATTTCAGACACAAGTAGATACGACAAAGCTTCCAAGTAATCCAATATATCCCAAACTGCGTGACGTCATGCATTATAATTCAATTATTAGTTTTTACTCAATGAGAACCATCGATGTGTTTAGAATGATTATTTTAGCTAGCCGATCAGCTTGACATGTCAACACTAAATCATCCGTGAATTTAGATTTAGAACTCCGAATGACATGAATCCAATGCACATGTTAAGGTAGCTCAATTTTCTATATTGTGACAAAATTTTGGAATGAAATAGATACGACAAAATCTCCAAGTAATCCAATCTATCCTAAACTGTGTGATGCCATGCATTATAATTCATTTATTAGCCTTTACTCAATGAGAACCATTTATCAGTTTAGAATGATCATTTTAGATAGCCGATCAACTTGACATGTCAACACTAAATCCTCCGTCACTTTAGATTTTGAGCTCCGAATGACCCGAATCCAACGCCAACGTTAACCTATCTCAATTTTCTATATTTTGACAAAATTTAGGAATGAAATAGATACAACAAAGCCTCCAAGTAATCCAATCTATCCCAAACGGCGTGATGCCATGCATTATAATTCATTTATCAGCTTAGAATTATCATTTGAACTGGCCAATCAACTTGACATGTCTGCACTAAATTGTCCGTAACTTTTGATTTATAGCTAAGAATGACATGAATGCAACGCTTAGGTTATCCTAGCTCAATTTTCAATACTATGACAAAATTTCAGAGTCAAATAGATATGACAAAGCTTCCAAGTAATACAATCTATCCCAAACTGCGTGATGCCATGCATTATAATTCTTTTATTAGCCTTTACTCATTTAGATTCATCGATCCATTTTGAATGATCATTTTATCTAGCCGATCAGCTTGACATGTCCATACTAATTCGTCCGTATCTTTTCATTTAGAGTTTAGAATGACATGAATCCAACGCCCATGTTAAGATATCTCAATTTTCTATACTATGACAAAATTTCAAAATCAAATAGATACGAAAAAGCTTCCCAGTAATCCAATCTATCCCAAATTGCATGATACCATGCATTATAATTCATTTATTAGCCTTTACTCCATGAGAACCTTTGATCCGTTTAGAATGATCATTTTAGCTAGCGGATCAACTTGACATGTCAACACTAAATCGTCCGTCACTTTAGATTTAGAGCTTAGAATGACACGTATCCAAAGCCCATGTTAAGGTGGTTCAATTTTGTATATTTTGAAAAAAAATTAGGAATGAAATAGATACAGCAAAGCCTCCAAGTATTCTAATCTATCCCCAACTGTTTGATGCCATGTATTATGCTTCACTTATAAGCCATTAATTAATGATTACCAATGATCAGCTTAAAATGATCATTTGAACTGGCCAATCAAATTGACATGTCCGCACTAAATCGTGCATAACTTTTAATTTTGAGCTGAAAATGACATGAATTAAACGACCACGTTATGCTAGCTCAATTTTCTATATTTTAACAAAATTTCATACTCAAATAGATATGCAAAGCCTCCAAGTAATCCAATATATTTCAAACTACGTGATGCCATGCATTATGCGTCACTTATAAGCCTTTACTTAATGAGCACCAATGATCAGCTTAGAATAATCATTTGAACTGGCCAATCAACTTTACATGTCCGCACTAAATCATGTGTAACTTTTAATTCAGAGCTCATAATGATATGAATCCAACCTCCACATTATGCTAGCTCAAATTTCTATACTCTGAAAAAATTTCAGACTGAAATAGATACGACAAAGCTTACAAGTAATCCAATCTATCTCAAACAGCGTGATGCCATCCATTTTAATTCTTTTATTGGCCTTTACTCAATGAGAACCATCGATCCGTTTAGAATGATAATTTTAGCTAGCCGATCAACTTGACATGTCAACAGTAAAGCATCCATCAATTTTAATTTAGAGCTCAGAGTGACACGAATCCGACGCACATGCTAAGATATCTCAATTTTCTATATTTTGACAAAAGTTAGGAATGAAATAGATACGACAAAGCCTCTATGTAATCCAATCTATCCGAAACTTTGTGATGTCATGTATCATAATTCATTTATTAGCCTTTACTCAATGAGAACCATTGATGCGTTTAGAATGATCATTTTAGATAGCCGATCAACTTGACATGTCAACACTAAAATCTGTCACTTTAGGTTTAGAGCTTAGAATGACATGTATCCAACGCCCATGTTAAGCTAGCTCAATTTTCTCTATTGTCACAAAAATAAAGAATGAAATATATACAACAAAGCCTCCAAGTAATCCAATCTATCCCAAACTGCGTGATGCCATGCATTATGCTTCACTTATGAGGTTTTAATCAATTAGCACCAATGATCAATTTAAAATAATCAGTTTAAAATGATCATTCTTACTGGCTGATCAACTAGAAATGTCCGCACTAAATCGTCCATAACTTTTATTTTGAGCTAAGAATGTCATGAATCCAATGCCCACGTTATGCTAGCTCAAATTTATATATCGAGACAAAATTTCAAACTCAAATAGATATGACAAAGCCTCCAAGTAATCCAATCTATCTCAAACTATGTGATGCCATGCATTATGTGTCACTTATAAGCCTTTACTCAATGAGTACCAATGATCAGCTTAGAATGATCATTTGAACTGGCCAATCAACTTGACGTATCCACACTAAATCGTCTTTAACTTTTGATTTAGAGATCAGAATGACATGAATCCAACACCCACATTATTCTAGCTCAATTTTCTATACTATGACAGATTTTCGGACTTAAATAGATACGACAAAGCTTCCAGGTAATCCAATCCATCCCGATCTGCGTGATACCATGCATTATTGGTCATTTATTAGCCTTTACTCAATGAGAACCATTGATCCGTTAAGAATGATCATTTTATCTAGCCGACTAATTTGACATGTCAACACTAAATCATCCGTCAATTTAGATTTAGAGCTCAGAATGACATGAACCCAACGCCCATATTAAGCTAGCTCAATTTTCTATATTGTGATAAAATTTAGGAATGAATAGATACGACAAAGCCTCCAAGTACTCCAATCTATCCCAAACGGGGTGATGCCATGCATTATGCTTCACTTATAAGCCTTTACTCAATGAGCACCAATGATCAGCTTGAAATTATCATTTGAACTGGCCAATCAACTTGAAATGTCCGCACTAAATCATCTATAACTTTGATTTAGAGCTCTGAATGACATGTTATCCAACGCCCACGTTATGCTTGCTCAATTTTCTATATTGTGACAAAATTTTGGACTCAAATAGAAACAATAAAGCTTCCAAGTAATCCAATCTATCCCAGACTAAGTGATGCCATGCATTATGCTTCACTTATAAGCCTTTACTCAGTGAGCACCAATGATTAGCTTAGAATGATCATTTGAACTGGCCAATCAACTTGATATGTCCGCACTAAATCGTCCGTAACTTTTGATTTAGAGCTAAGAATGACATGAATCCAACACCCACTTTATGCTAGATCAATTTTCTATACTATGAAAAAATTTCAGACTAAAATAGATACGACAAAGCTTCCAAGTAATCAAATATATCCCAAACTGCGTGATGCCATGCATTATAATTCATTTATTAGCTTTTACTCAATGAGCACCAATGATCACCTTAGAATGATCATTTTAGCTAGCCGATCAACTTGACATGTCAACACTAAATCTCTCCGTCACTTTAGATTTAGAGCTCAGAATGACGCAAATCAAACGCCTACGTTAAGCTATCTCAATTTTTAATATCGTTACAAAATTTACGAAAGAAATAGATACGACAAAATCTCAAAGTAATCCAATGTATCCCAATCTGCGTGATGCCATGCATTATGACAAAGCCTCCAAGTAGTCCAATCTATCTCAAACGGGGTGATGCCATGCATTATAATTCAGTTATCAGCTTAGAATGATCATTTGAACTGGCCAATCAACTTGACATGTCTGCACTAAATATTCTGTAACTTTTGATTTGGAGCTCAGAATGACATGAATCCAACGCCCACGTTATGCTAGCTCAATTTTCTATATTATTAAAAAATTTCAGACACAAGTAGATACGACAAAGCTTCCAAGTAATCCAATATATCCCAAACTGCGTGACATCATGCATTATAATTCAATTATTAGTTTTTACTCAATGAGAACCATCGATGTGTTTAGAATGATTATTTTAGCTAGCCGATCAGCTTGACATGTCAACACTAAATCATCCGTGAATTTAGATTTAGAACTCCGAATGACATGAATCCAATGCACATGTTAAGGTAGCTCAATTTTCTATATTGTGACAAAATTTTGGAATGAAATAGATTTGACAAAATCTCCAAGTAATCCAATCTATCCTAAACTGTGTGATGCCATGCATTATAATTCATTTATTAGCCTTTACTCAATGAGAACCATTTATCAGTTTAGAATGATCATTTTAGATAGCCGATCAACTTGACATGTCAACACTAAATCCTCCGTCACTTTAGATTTTGAGCTCCGAATGACCCGAATCCAACGCCAACGTTAACCTATCTCAATTTTCGATATTTTGACAAAATTTAGGAATGAAATAGATACAACAAAGCCTCCAAGTAATCCAATCTATCCCAAACGGCGTGATGCCATGCATTATAATTCATTTATCAGCTTAGAATGATCATTTGAACTGGCCAATCAACTTGACATGTCTGCACTAAATTGTCCGTAACTTTTGATTTAGAGCTAAGAATGACATGAATGCAACGCTCAGGTTATCCTAGCTCAATTTTCAATACTATGACAAAATTTCAGAGTCAAATAGATATGACAAAGCTTCCAAGTAATACAATCTATCCCAAACTGCGTGATGCCATGCATTATAATTCTTTTATTAGCCTTTACTCATTTAGAACCATCGATCGATTTTGAATGATCATTTTTTCTAGCCGATAAGCTTGACATGTCCATACTAATTCGTCCGTATCTTTTCATTTAGAGTTTAGAATGACATGAATCCAACGCCCATGTTAAGATATCTCAATTTTCTATACTATGACAAAATTTCAAAATCAAATAGATACGAAAAAGCTTCCCAGTAATCCAATCTATCCCAAATTGCATGATACCATGCATTATAATTCATTTATTAGCCTTTACTCCATGAGAACCTTTGATCCGTTTAGAATGATCATTTTAGCTAGCGGATCAACTTGACATGTCAACACTAAATCGTCCGTCACTTTAGATTTAGAGCTTAGAATGACACGTATCCAAAGCCCATGTTAAGGTGGTTCAATTTTCTATATTTTGAAAAAAAATTTAGGAATGAAATAGATACAGCAAAGCCTCCAAGTATTCTAATCTATCCCCAACTGTTTGATGCCATGTATTATGCTTCACTTATAAGCCATTAATTAATGATTACCAATGATCAGCTTAAAATGATCATTTGAACTGGCCAATCAAGTTGACATGTCCGCACTAAATCGTGCATAACTTTTAATTTTGAGCTGAGAATGACATGAATTAAACGCCCACGTTATGCTAGCTCAATTTTCTATATTTTAACAAAATTTCATACTCAAATAGATATGCAAAGCCTCCAAGTAATCCAATATATCTCAAACAACGTGATGCCATGCATTATGCGTCACTTATAAGCCTTTACTTAATGAGCACCAATGATCAGCTTAGAATAATCATTTGAACTGGCCAATCAACTTTACATGTCCGCACTAAATCATGTGTAACTTTTAATTTAGAGCTCATAATGATATGAATCCAACCTCCACATTATGCTAGCTCAATTTTCTATACTCTGAAAAAATTTCAGACTGAAATAGATACGACAAAGCTTACAAGTAATCCAATCTATCCCAAACAGCGTGATGCCATCCATTTTAATTCTTTTATTGGCCTTTACTCAATGAGAACCATCGATCCGTTTAGAATGATAATTTTAGCTAGCCGATCAACTTGACATGTCAACAGTAAAGCATCCATCAATTTTAATTTAGAGCTCAGAGTGACACGAATCCGACGCACATGCTAAGATATCTCAATTTTCTATATTTTGACAAAAGTTAGGAATGAAATAGATACGACAAAGCCTCTAAGTAATCCAATCTATCCGAAACTTTGTGATGTCATGTATCATAATTCATTTATTAGCCTTTACTCAATGAGAACCATTGATGCGTTTAGAATGATCATTTTAGATAGCCGATCAACTTGACATGTCAACACTAAAATCTGTCACTTTAGGTTTAGAGCTTAGAATGACATGTATCCAAAGCCCATGTTAAGCTAGCTCAATTTTCTCTATTGTCACAAAAATAAAGAATGAAATATATACAACAAAGCCTCCAAGTAATCCAATCTATCCCAAACTGCGTGATGCCATGCATTATGCTTCACTTATGAGGTTTTAATCAATTAGCACCAATGATCAATTTAAAATAATCAGTTTAAAATGATCATTCTTACTGGCTGATCAACTAGAAATGTCCGCACTAAATCGTCCATAACTTTTATTTTGAGCTAAGAATGTCATGAATCCAATGCCCACGTTATGCTAGCTCAAATTTATATATCGAGACAAAATTTCAGACTCAAATAGATATGACAAAGCCTCCAAGTAATCCAATCTATCTCAAACTATGTGATGCCATGCATTATAAGTCACTTATAAGCCTTTACTCAATGAGTACCAATGATCAGCTTAGAATGATCATTTGAACTGGCCAATCAACTTGACGTATCCACACTAAATCGTCTTTAACTTTTGATTTAGAGATCAGAATGACATGAATCCAACACCCACATTATTCTAGCTCAATTTTCTATACTATGACAGATTTTCGGACTTAAATAGATACGACAAAGCTTCCAGGTAATCCAATCCATCCCGAACTGCGTGATACCACGCATTATTGGTCATTTATTAGCCTTTACTCAATGAGAACCATTGATCCGTTAAGAATGATCATTTTATCTAGCCGACTAATTTGACATGTCAACACTAAATCATCCGTCAATTTAGATTTAGAGCTCAGAATGACATGAACCCAACGCCCATATTAAGCTAGCTCAATTTTCTATATTGTGATAAAATTTAGGAATGAATAGATACGACAAAGCCTCCAAGTACTCCAATCTATCCCAAACGGGGTGATGCCATGCATTATGCTTCACTTATAAGCCTTTACTCAATGAGCACCAATGATCAGCTTGAAATTATCATTTGAACTGGCCAATCAACTTGAAATGTCCGCACTAAATCATCTATAACTTTGATTTAGAGCTCTGAATGACATGTTATCCAACGCCCACGTTATGCTTGCTCAATTTTCTATATTGTGACAAAATTTTGGACTCAAATAGAAACAATAAAGCTTCCAAGTAATCCAATCTATCCCAGACTAAGTGATGCCATGCATTATGCTTCACTTATAAGCCTTTACTCTGTGAGCACCAATTATTAGCTTAGAATGATCATTTGAACTGGCCAATCAACTTGACATGTCCGCACTAAATCGTCCGTAACTTTTGATTTAGAGCTAAGAATGACATGAATCCAACACCCACTTTATGCTAGATCAATTTTCTATACTATGACAAAATTTCAGACTAAAATAGATACGACAAAGATTCCAAGTAATCAAATATATCCCCAACTGCGTGATGCCATGCATTATAATTCATTTATTAGCTTTTACTCAATGAGCACCAATGATCACCTTAGAATGATCATTTTAGCTAGCCTATCAACTTGACATGTCAACACTAAATCCTCCGTCACTTTAGATTTAGAGCTCAGAATGACGCAAATCAAACGCCTACGTTAAGCTATCTCAATTTTTAATATCGTTACAAAATTTAGGAATGAAATAGATACGACAAAATCTCAAAGTAATCCAATGTATCCCAATCTGCGTGATGCCATGCAGTATGACAAAGCCTCCAAGTAGTCCAATCTATCTCAAACGGGGTGATGCCATGCATTATAATTCATTTATCAGCTTAGAATGATCATTTGAACTGGCCAATCAACTTGACATGTCTGCACTAAATATTCTGTAACTTTTGATTTGGAGCTCAGAATGACATGAATCCAACGCCCACGTTATGCTAGCTCAATTTTCTATATTATTAAAAAATTTCAGACACAAGTAGATACGACAAAGCTTCCAAGTAATCCAATATATCCCAAATGCGTGACGTCATGCATTATAATTCAATTATTAGTTTTTACTCAATGAGAACCATCGATGTGTTTAGAATGATTATTTTAGCTAGCCGATCAGCTTGACATGTCAACACTAAATCATCCGTGAATTTAGATTTAGAACTCCAAATGACATGAATCCAATGCACATGTTAAGGTAGCTCAATTTTCTATATTGTGACAAAATTTTGGAATGAAATAGATACGACAAAATCTCCAAGTAATCCAATCTATCCTAAACTGTGTGATGCCATGCATTATAATTCATTTATTAGCCTTTACTCAATGAAAACCATTTATCAGTTTAGAATGATCATTTTAGATAGCCGATCAACTTGACATGTCAACACTAAATCCTCCGTCACTTTAGATTTTGAGCTCCAAATGACCCGAATCCAACGCCAACGTTAACCTATCTCAATTTTCTATATTTTGACAAAATTTAGGAATGAAATAGATACAACAAAGCCTCCAAGTAATCCAATCTATCCAAAACGGCGTGATGCCATGCATTATAATTCATTTATCAGCCTTTACTCAATGAGCACCATGATCAGCTTAGAATGATCATTTGAACTGGCCGATCAACTTGACATGTCCATTTTCAATACTATGACAAAATTTCAGAGTCAAATAGATATGACAAAGCTTCCAAGTAATACAATCTATCCCAAACTGCGTGATGACATGCATTATAATTCTTTTATTAGCCTTTACTCATTTAGAACCATCGATCCATTTAGAATGATCATTTTATCTAGCCGATCAGCTTGACATGTCCATACTAATTCGTCCGTATATTTTCATTTAGAGTTTAGAATGACATGAATCCAACGCCCATGTTAAGATATCTCAATTTTCTATACTATGACAAAATTTCAAAATCAAATAGATACGAAAAAGCTTCCAAGTAATCCAATCTATCCCAAATTGCATGATACCATGCATTATAATTCATTTATTAGCCTTTACTCCATGAGAACCATTGATCCGTTTAGAATGATCATTTTAGCTAGCGTATCAACTTGACATGTCAACACTAAATCGTCCGTCGCTTTAGATTTAGAGCTTAGAATGACACGTATCCAAAGCCCATGTTAAGGTGGTTCAATTTTCTATATTTTGAAAAAAATTAGGAATGAAATAGATACAGGAAAGCCTCCAAGTATTCTAATCTATCCCCAACTGTTTGATGCCATGTATTATGCTTCACTTATAAGCCATTAATAAATGATTACCAATGATCAGCTTAAAATGATCATTTGAACTGGCCAATCAAGTTGACATGTCCGCACTAAATCGTGCATAACTTTTAATTTGGAGCTGAGAATGACATGAATTCAACGCCCACGTTATGCTAGCTCAATTTTCTATATTTTATCAAAATTTCATACTCAAATAGATATGCAAAGCCTCCAAGTAATCCAATATATCTCAAACTACGTGATGCCATGCATTATGCGTCACTTATAAGCCTTTACTCAATCAGCACCAATGATCAGCTTAGAATAATCATTTGAACTGGCCAATCTACTTTACATGTCCGCACTAAATCATGTGTAACTTTTAATTTAGAGCTCATAATGATATGAATCCAACCTCCACATTATGCTAGCTCCATTTTCTATACTATGAAAAAATTTAAGACTGAAATAGATACGACAACGCTTCCAAGTAATCCAATTTATCCCAAACTGCGTTATGCCATGCATTATAATTCATTTATTAGCCTTTACTCAATGAGAACCATTGATCCGTTTAGAATGATCATTTTAGCTACCCGATCAATTTGACATGCTAACACTAACTTGTCCATCACTTTAGATTTAGAGCTCAGAATGACACGTATCCAATGCCCATATTAAGCTAGCTCAATTTTCTGTATTGTGATAAAATTTTGGAATGAAATAGATACAACAAAGCCTCCAAGTAATCCAATCTATCCCAAACTGCGTGATGCCATGCATTACGCTTCACTTATAAGCCTTTACTCATTGAGCACAAATGATCAACTTAGAATGATCATTTGAACTAGCCAATGAACTTGACATTTCCACATTAAATCGTCAATAACTTTTTATTTAGAGCTCTGAATGACATGAATCCAATGCCCACGTTATGCTAGCTCAATTTTCTATTCTCTGAAAAAATTTCAGACTGAAATAGATACGACAAAGCTTACAAGTAATCCAATCTATCCCAAACAGCGAGATGCCATCCATTTTAATTCTTTTATTGGCCTTTACTCAATGAGAACCATCGATCCGTTTAGAATGATAATTTTTGCTAGCCGATCAACTTGACATGTCAACAGTAAAGCGTCCCTCAATTTTAATTTAGAGCTCAGAATGACACGAATCCGACGCCCATGCTAAGATATCTCAATTTTCTATATTTTGACAAAATTTAGGAATGAAATAGATACGACAAAGCCTCAAAGTAATCCAATCTATCCGAAACTTTGTGATGTCATGTATTATAATTCATTTATTGGCCTTTACTCAATGAGAACCATTGATGCGTTTAGAATGATCATTTTAGATAGCCGATCAACTTGACATGTCAACACTAAAATCTGTCACTTTAGGTTTAGAGCTTAGAATGACACGTATCCAATGCCCATGTTAAGCTAGCTCAATTTTCTATATTGTCACAAAAATTAAGAATGAAATATATAAAACAAAGCCTCGAAGTAATCCAATCTATCCCAAACTGCGTGATGCAATGCATTATGCTTCACTTATGAGGTTTTAATCAATTAGCACCAATGATCAATTTAAAATAATCAGTTTAAAATGATCATTCTAACTGGCCGATCAACTGGAAATGTCCCCACTAAATCGTCCATAACTTTTTATTTTGAGCTAAGAATGTCATGAATCCAACCCCCACGTTATGCTAGCTCAAATTTATATATCGAGACAAAATTTCAGACTCAAATAGATATGACAAAGCCTCCAAGTAATCCAATCTATCTCAAACTATGTGATGCCATGCATTATGTGTCACTTATAAGCCTTTACTCAATGAGTACCAATGATCATCTTAGAATGATCATTTGAACTAGCCAAAAAACTTGACGTATCCACACTAAATCGTCTTTAACTTTTGATTTAGAGATCAGAATGACATGAATCCAACACCCACATTATTCTAGCTCAATTTTCTATACTATGACAGATTTTCGGACTTAAATAGATACGACAAAGCTTCCAGGTAATCCAATCCATCCCGATCTGCGTGATACCATGCATTATTGGTCATTTATTAGCCTTTACTCAATGAGAACCATTGATCCGTTAAGAATGATCATTTTATCTAGCCTACTAATTTGACATGTCAACACTAAATCATCCGTCAATTTTGATTTAGAGCTCAGAATGACATGAACCCAACGCCCATATTAAGCTAGCTCAATTTTCTATATTGTGATAAAATTTAGGAATGAATAGATACGACAAAGCCTCCAAGTACTCCAATCTATCCCAAACGGGGTGATGCCATGCATTATGCTTCACTTATAAGCCTTTACTCAATGAGCACCAATGATCAGCTTGAAATTATCATTTGAACTGGCCAATCAACTTGAAATGTCCGCACTAAATCATCTATAACTTTGATTTAGAGCTCTGAATGACATGTTATCCAACGCCCACGTTATGCTAGTTCAATTTTTTATATTGTGACAAAAGTTTGGACTCAAGTAGAAACGATAAAGCTTCCAAGTAATCCAATCTATCCCAGACTAAGTGATGACATGCATTATGCGTCACTTATAAGCCTTTACTCAGTGAGCACCAATGATTAGCTTAGAATGATCATTTGAACTGGCCAATCAACTTGACATGACCACACTAAATCGTCCGTAACTTTTGATTTAGAGCTGAGAATGACATGAATCCAACACCTACGTTATGCTATATCAATTTTCTATACTATGACAAAATTTCAGACTAAAATAGACACGACAAAGCTTCCAAGTAATCCAATATATCTCAAACTGCGTGATGCCATGCATTATAATTCATTTATTAGCTTTTACTCAACGAGCACCAATGATCAGCTTAGAATGATCATTTTAGCTAGCCGATCAACTTGACATGTCAACACTAAATCCTCCGTCACTTTAGATTTAGAGCTCAGAATGACGGGAATCAAACGCCTACGTTAAGCTATCTCAATTTTTAATATCGTTACCAAATTTAGGAATGAAATAGATACGAAAAAATCTCAAAGTAATCCAATGTATCCCAATATGCGTGATGCCATGCATTATGAAAAAGCCTCCAAGTAGTACAATCTATCCCAAATGGGGTGATGCCATGCATTATAATTCATTTATCAGCTTAGAATGATCATTTGAACTGGCCAATAACCTTGACATGTCTGCACTAAATCGTCTGTAATTTTTGATTTGGAGCTCAGAATGACATGAATCCAACGCCTACGTTATGCTAGCTCAATTTTCTATAATATTAAAAAAATTCAGACACAAGTAGATACGACAAAGCTTCCAAGTAATCCAATAAATCCCAAACTGTTTGACGTCATGCATTATAATTCATTTATTAGTTTTTACTCAATGAGAACCATCGATGTGTTTAGAATGATTATTTTAGCTAGCCGATCAGGTTGACATGTCAACACTAAATCATCCGTGAATTTAGATTTAGAACTCCGAATGACATGAATCCAGTGCCCATGTTAAGGTAGCTCAATTTTCTATATTGTTACAAAATTTTGGAATGAAATAGATTCGACAAAATCTCCAAGTAATCCAATATATCCTAAACTGTGTGATGCCATGCATTATAATTCATTTATTAGCCTTTACTCAATGAGAACCATTTATCAGTTTAGAATGATCATTTTAGCTAGCCGGTCAACTTGACATGTCAACACCAAATCCTCCGTCACTTTAGATTTAGAGCTCCGAATGACCCGAATCCAATGCCCACGTTAACCTATATCAATTTTCTATATTTTGACAAATATAAAGAATGAAATAGATACAACAAAGCCTCCAAGTAATCCAATCTATCCCAAACGGCGTGATGCCATGCATTATAATTCATTTATCAGCTTAGAATTATCATTTGAACTGGCCAATCAACTTGACATGTCTGCACTAAATTGTCCGTAACTTTTGATTTAGAGCTAAGAATGACATGAATGCAACGCTCAGGTTATCCTAGCTCAATTTTCAATACTATGACAAAATTTCAGAGTCAAATAGATATGACAAAGCTTCCAAGTAATACAATCTATCCCAAACTGCGTGCTGCCATGCATTATAATTCTTTTATTAGCCTTTACTCATTTAGAACCATCGATGCATTTAGAATGATCATTTTATCTAGCTGATCAGCTTGACATGTCCATACTAATTCGTCCGTATCTTTTCATTTAGAGTTTAGAATGACATGAATCCAATGCCCATGTTAAGATATCTCAATTTTCTATACTATGACAAAATTTCAAAATCAAATAGATACGAAAAAGCTTCCAAGTAATCCAAACTATCCCAAATTGCGTGATACCATGCATTGTAATTCATTTATTAGCCTTTACTCCATGAGAACCATTGATCCGTTTAGAATGATCATTTTAGCTAGCCGATCAACTTGACATGTCAACACTAAATCGTCTGTCACTTTAGATTTAGAGCTTAGAATGACACGTATCCAAAGCCCATGTTAAGGTAGTTCAATTTTCTATATTGTGAAAAAAATTAGGAATGAAATAGATACAACAAAGCCTCCAAGTATTCTAATCTTTCCCCAACTGTTTGATGCCATGTATTATGCTTCACTTATAAGCCTTTACTCAATGAGCACCAAGGATTAGCTTACAATGATCATTTGAACTGGCAATCAACTTTACATGACCGCACTAAATCGTCCGTAACTTTTGATTTAGAGGTCAGAATGACATGAATACAATGCCCACGTTATGCTAGCTCTATTTTCTATAATATGACAAAATTTCAGACTCAAATGGATACGAAAAGCCTCCAAGTAATCCAATCTATCCCAAACTACGTGATGCCATGCATTTTGCTTCACTTATAAGCCTTTACTCAATGAGCACCAATGATCAGCTTTGAATGATCATGTGAACTGGCCAATAAACTTGACATGTGTGCACTAAATCGTCCATAACTTTTTATTTTGAGGTGAGAATGAGATGAATCCAACTCCCACGTTATGCTAGCTCAATTTCCTATATTATGACAAAATTTCAGACTCAAATAGATACGACAAAACTTCTAAGTAATCCAATCTATCCTAAACTGCGTGATGCCATGTATTATAATTCATTTACTAGCCTTTACTCAATGAGCAGCAATGATCAGCTTAGAATGAGCATTTGAACAAGCAAATCAACACGACATGTCCCCATTAAATCGTTTGTAACTTTTGATTTAGAGATCAAAATGAAATAAATCCAACGCCCATGTTATGCTAGCTCAATTTTCTATACTATGACAAAATTTTAGACTCAAATAGATACGACAAAGCTTCCATGTAATCGAATCTATCCCAAACTGCGTGATGCCATGCATTACAATTCATTTATTAGCCTTTACTCAATGCAAAACCATTGATCCGTTTAGAATGATCCATTTTAGCCAAAATCTTCAAGTAATCCAATCAATCCCAAGCGGCGTGATGCCATGCATTATGCTTCACTTATGAGGTTTTAATCAATGAGGACCAATGATCAGTTTAGAATGATCATTTTAACTAGCCAATCAACTGGACATGTCCCCACTAATTGTCCATAACTTTTTATTTAGAGCTTAGAATGACATGAATCCAACACCCACGTTATGCTAGCTCAATTTTCTATATTGTGGCAAAGTTTTGAACTCAAATAGATACGAAAAAGTTTCCAAGTAATCCAATCTATGTTAAACTACGTGATCCCATGCATTATGCTTCACTTATAAGCCTTTATTATGTGAGCACCAAGGATTAGCTTAGAATGATCATTTGAACTGACCAATCAACTTAATATGACTGCACTAAATCGTCCATAACTTTTGATTTAGAGTTCAGAATGACATGAATACAATGCCCACGTTATGCTAGCTCAATTTTCTATAATACGACAAAATTTCAGACTCAAATAGATACGACAAGCCTCCAAGTAATCCAATCTATCCCAAACTACGTGATGCCATGCATTTTGCTTCACTTCTAAGCCTTTACTCAATGAGCACCAATGATCAGCTTTGAATGATCATGTGAACTGGCCAATAAACTTGACATGTCTGCACTAAATCAACTATAACTTTATATTTTGAGGTGAGAATGAGATGAATCCAACTCCCACGTTATGCTAGCTCAATTTCCTGTATTATGACAAAATTTCAGACTCAAATAGATACGACAAAACTTCTAAGTTATCCAATCTATCCTAAACTGCATGATGCCATGTATTATAATTCATTTATTAGCCTTTACTCAATGAGCAGCAATGATCAGCTTAGAAGGAGCATTTGAACAGGCAAATCAACACGACATGTCCCCATTAATTCGTTTGTAACTTTTGATTTAGAGCTCAGAATGACATGAATTTAATGCCCACGTTATCTAGCTCAATTTTCTATAATATGACAAAATTTCAAACTGAAATAGATGTGACAAAGCCTCCAAGTAATCCAATCTATCCCAAACTAGGTGATGCCATGCATTATGCTTCACTTATAAGCCATTAATTAATGATTACCAGTGATCAGCTTAAAATGATCATTTGAACTGGCCAATCAAGTTGACATGTCCGCATTAAATCGTGCATAACTTTTTATTTTGAGCTGAGAATGACATGAATTCAACGCCCACGTTATGCTAGCTCAATTTTCTATATGTTGACAAAATTTCATACTCAAATAAATATGACAAAGCCTCCAAGTAGTCCAATCTATCTCAAACTACGTGATGCCATGCATTATGCGTAACTTATAAGCCTTTACTCAATGAGCACCAATGCTCAGCTTAGAATGATCATTTGAGAAATGATCATTTGAACTGGCCAATCAACTTGACATTTCAGCACTAAATCGTGTGTAACTTTTAATTTAGACCTCATAATGATATGAATCCAACCTCCACATTATGCTAGCTCCATTTTCTATACTATGAAAAAATTTAAGACTGAAATAGATACGACAACGCTTCCAAGTAATCCAATTTATCCCAAACTGCGTTATGCCATGCATTATAATTCATTTATTAGCCTTTACTCAATGAGAACCATTGATCCGTTTAGAATGATCATTTTAGCTACCCGATCAATATGACATGCTAACACTAAATTGTCCGTCACTTTAGATTTAGAGCTCAGAGTACATGTATCCAATGCCCATATTAGGCTAGCTCAATTTTCTATATTGTGATAAAATTTTGGAATGAAATAGATACAACAAAGCCTACAAGTAATCCAATCTATCCCAAACTACGTGATGCCATGCATTACGCTTCACTTATAAGCCTTTACTCATTGAGCACAAATGATCAACTTAGAATGATCATTTGAACTAGCCAATGAACTTAACATTTCCGCATTAAATCGTCAATAACTTTTTATTTAGAGCTCTGAATGACATGAATCCAATGCCCACGTTATGCTAGCTCAATTTTCTATACTCTGAAAAAATTTCAGACTGAAATAGATACGACCAAGCTTACAAGTAATCCAATCTATCCCAAACAGCATGATGCCATCCATTTTAATTCTTTTATTGGCCTTTACTCAATGAGAACCATCGATCCTTTTAGAATGATAATTTTACCTAGCCGATCAACTTGACATGTCAACAGTAAAGCGTCCATCAATTTTAATTTAGAGCTAGAATCTGCAAATATATCAATTTTCTATATTTTGACAAAATTTAGGAATGAAATAGATACAACAAAGCCTCTAAGTAATCCAATCTATCCGAAACTTCGTGATGTCATGTATTATAATTCATTTATTGGCCTTTACTCAATGGGAACCATTGATGCGTTTAGAATGATCATTTTAGATAGCCGATCAACTTGACATGTCAAAACTAAAATCTGTCACTTTAGGTTTAGAGCTTAGAATGACACGTATCCAACGCCCATGTTAAGCTAGCTCAATTTTCTATATTGTCACAAAAATTAAGAATGAAATATATACAACAAAGACTCTAAGTAATCCAATCTATCCCAAACTGTGTGATGCCATGCATTATGCTTCACTTATGAGGTTTTAATCAATTAGCACCAATGATCAATTTAAAATAATCAGTTTAAAATGATCATTCTAACTGGCCGATCAACTGGAGATGTCCGCACTAAATCGTCCATAACTTTTTATTTTGAGCTAAGAATGTCATGAATCCAGCACCCATGTTATGCTAGCTCAAATTTATATATCGAGACAAAATTTCAGACTCAAATAGATATGACAAAGCCTCCAAGTAATCCAATCTATCTCAAACTATGTGATGCCATGCATTATGTGTCACTTATAAGCCTTTACTCAATGAGTACCAATGATCATCTTAGAATGATCATTTGAACTAGCCAAAAAACTTGACGTATCCACACTAAATCGTCTTTAACTTTTGATTTAGAGATCAGAATGACATGAATCCAACACCCACATTATTCTAGCTCAATTTTCTATACTATGACAGATTTTCGGACTTAAATAGATACGACAAAGCTTCCAGGTAATCCAATCCATCCCGATCTGCGTGATACCATGCATTATTGGTCATTTATTAGCCTTTACTCAATGAGAACCATTGATCCGTTAAGAATGATCATTTTATCTAGCCTACTAATTTGACATGTCAACACTAAATCATCCGTCAATTTTGATTTAGAGCTCAGAATGACATGAACCCAACGCCCATATTAAGCTAGCTCAATTTTCTATATTGTGATAAAATTTAGGAATGAATAGATACGACAAAGCCTCCAAGTACTCCAATCTATCCCAAACGGGGTGATGCCATGCATTATGCTTCACTTATAAGCCTTTACTCAATGAGCACCAATGATCAGCATGGAATTATCATTTGAACTGGTCAATCAACTTGAAATGTCTGCACTAAATCGTCTATAACTTTGATTTAGAGCTCGGAATGACATGTTATCCAACGCCCACGTTATGCTAGCTCAACTTTCTACACTATGACAAAATTTCAAACCCAAATAGATACAACAAAGCTTCCAAGTAATCCAATCTATCCCAAACTGCGTGATGCCATGCATTATAATTGATTTATTAGCCTTTACTCATGAGCACCATTGATCAACTTAGAATGATCATTTCAAGTGGCCAATCAACTTGACATGTCCGCACAAAATTGTCCCTAACTTTTGATTTAGAGCTCATAATGACATGAATCCAACGCCCATGTTATGCTAGCTCAATTTTTTATACTATGGAAAAATTTTAGATTCAAAATAGATACGACAAAGCTTCCATGTAATCCAATCTATCCCAAACTGCGTGATGCCATGCATTGTAATTCATTTATTAGCCTTTACTCAATGAGTACCACTTATTAGTTTAAAATGATCATTTGACCTGGCCAATCAACTTGACATGTCGGCACTAAATCATCTGTACCTTTTGATTTAGAACTCAGAATGACATGAATCCAACGCCCACATTATGCTAGCTTAAGTTTCTATACTATGACAAAATTTCAGACAAATAGATACCACAAAGACTCCAAGTAATCCAATCTATCCCAAACTACGCGATGTCATGCATTATGCTTCACTTATAAGACTTTACTCAATGAGCGGCAATGATCAGCTTAGAATGATCATTTGAACTGGCCAATCAACCTGGCATGTCCTCACTAAATCGTCCGTAACCTTTGATTTAGAGCTCATAATGACATTAATCCAACGCTTACGTTATACTAGCTCAATTTTCTATAATATGACAAAATTTCAGACTCAAATAGATACGACAAAGCTTCCAAGTAATCCAGTCTATCCAAAACTGCGTGATACCATGCATTATAATTCAGTTTTTAGCCTTTACTCAATGAGAACCATCCATCTGTTTGGAATGACCATTTTAGCTAGCCGACCAATTTGACATGTCAACACTAAATCGACTGTCACTTTAGATTTAGAGCTCAGAACGACACCAATCCAAAGCCCATGTTAGGCTAGCTCAATTTTTTATATTGTGACAATATTTCAGACTCAAATAGATACGACAAAGCTTTCCAGTAATCCAATCTATCTTAAACTGCTTGATGCTATGTATTATAATTCATTTATTAGCCTTTACTCAATGAGAACCATTGATCCGATTGGAATGATCATTTTAGCTAGCCGATCAACTTCACATGTGAACACTAAATCGTCAGTCAATTAAGATTCAGACCTCAGAATGACAAGAAACAAAACTCCCATGTTAAGCTAGCTAAATTTTCTTTATTAGGACAAAATTTCAAACTCAAATAGATACGACAAAGCTTTCCAGTAATCAAATCTATTTGAAACTTCTTGATGCTACATATTATAATTCATTTATTAGCCTTTACTCAATGAGAACCATTGATCCGATTAGAATGATCATTTTAGCTAGCCGATCAACTTGACATGTGAACACTAAATCGTCAGTCAATTAAGATTCTGAGCTCAGAATGAAATTAAACAAAACTCCCATGTTAAGCTAGCTAAATTTTCTATATTAGGACAAAATTTCAAACTCAAATAGATATGACAAAGCTTTCAAGTAATCCAATCTATCCCAAACTGAGTGATGCCATGCACAATAATTCATTAATTAGCCTTTACTCAATGAGAGCCATTGATCCGCTTAGAATGATCATTTTATCTAGCCGATCAAGTTGACATGTCAACACCAAATCATCCGTCAATTAAGATTTAGAGCACAGAATAACACGAATCCAACACCCATGTTAAGATAGCTCAGTTTTTTATATGGAGAAAAAAATTTAGGAATGAAATAGATACATGCAAGCCTCCAAGTAATCTAATCTATCCCAAACTGTGTGATGTCATGCATTATGCTTCACTTATGAGGTTTTAATCAATGAGCACCAATGATCAGTTTAGAGTGATCATTTTAACTTGCCGATGAACTTAACATGTCCGCACTAAATCGTCCATAACTTTTTATTTAAAGCTCCGATTGACATGAATCCAACACCCACGTTATGCTAGCTCAATTTTTTATATTGTGACAAAATTTCAGACTCAAATAGTTACGACAAAGCCTCCAACTAATCCAATCTATCCCAAACTGGTGATACCATGCATTATGATTCACTTATAAGCCTTTACTCAATGAGCACCAATGATAAGCTTAGAATGATCATTTGAGTTGACCAATTAACTTGTCATGTCCGCACTAAATCGTCTGTCACTTTTGATTTATAGTTACAATGACATGAATCCAACGCGCACGTTATGCTAGCTCAATTTTCTATACTATGTCAAAATTTCAGACTCAAATAAATACGACAAAGCTTCCAAGTAATCCAATCTATCCCAAACTGCGTGATGCCATGCATTATAATTCTTTTATTAGCCTTTACTCAATGAGAACCATTGATCCGATTCAACTTGACATGTCAGCACTAAATCGTTAGTCAATTTAGATTTAGAACTCAGAATGACACGAATCCAACGCCAATGTTAAAGTAGCTCAATTTTCTATATTGTGACGAAATTTAGGAATGAAATAGATACAACAAAGCCTCCAAGTAATCCAATCTATCCCAAACACCGTGATGCCATTCATTATAACTAATTTATTAGCCTTTGTTCAATGAGAATCATTGATGCGTATAGAATGATCATTTCAGCTAGCCGATCAACTTGACATGTCATTACTAAATCGTCTGTCACTTTCGATTTAGAGCTTAGAATGACACGTATCCAACGCCCATGTTAAGCTAGCTCAATTTTCTATATTGTGACAAAAATTAGGATTGAAATAGATACAACAACCCCTCCAAGTAATCATTTCTATCCAAACTGCGTGATGCCATGCATTATAATTCATTTATTAGCCTTTAGTCAATGAGAACCAATGATCCGTTTACAATGATCATTTTATCTAGCCGATCAACTTGACATGTCAACACTAAATCGTCCGTCAATTTAGATTTAGAGATCCGAATGACACGAATTCAATGCCCATATTAAGCTAGCTCAATTTTCTATATTGTGATAAAATTTAGGAATGAAATAGATACAAAAAAGCCTCCAAGTAATCTAATCTATCCCAAACTGCGTGATGCCATGCGTTATGCTTCACTTATGAGGTTTTAAACAATGAGCACCAATGATAAGTTTAAAATGATCATTTTAACTGGAAGATCAACTTGACATGTCCGCGCTAAATCATCCATAACTTTTGATTTAGGTCCAGAATGACATAAATCCAACGCCCACATTATGGTAGCTCAATTTTCTATACTATGACAAAATTTCAGACTCAAATAGATACGACAAAGCCTCCAAGTAATCCAATCTATCCCAAAATACGTGATGCCATGCATTATGCTTCACTTATAAGCCTTTACTATATAACCACCAATGATCAACTTAGAATGATCATTTGAATTGGCCAATCAACTTGACATGTCCGCACTAAATCGTCCGTAACTTTTGATTTAGAGCTCAGAATGACATGAATCCAACGACCACGTTATGCTAGCTCACTTCTCGATACTATCACAAAATTTCATACTCAAATAGATATGATAAACCTTCCAAGTAATCCAATCTATCCCAAACTGCATGATGCCATGCATTATAATTCATTTATTAGCGTTTACTCAATTAGAGCCATCGATCTGTTTAGAATGATGATTTTAGCTAGCCGACCAACTTGACATGTCAACACAAAATTGTCCGTCAATTTAGATTTAGAGCTCAAAATGACACGAATCCAACACCAATGTTAAGCTATCTTAATTTTCTATATTGTGACAAAGTTTCAGACACAAATAGATACGACAAAGCCTCCAAATAATCTAATCTATCTCAAACTGCGTGATGCCATGCATTATGCTTCACTTATAAGCCTTTACGCAATGAGCACCGATGATCAGGTTAGAATAATCATTTGAACTGACCAATCAGCTTGACATGTCCGCACTAAATTTTCCGTAACTTTTTTTATAGCTCAGAATGACATGACTCCAACGCCCACGTTATGCTAGCTCAATTTTTCGATACTATCACAAAATTTCAGACTCAAATAGATACAACAAAGCTTCCAAGTAATCCAATCTATCCCAAACTGTGTGATGCCATGCACTATAATTCATTAATTAGCCTTTACTCAATGAGAGCCATTGATCTGCTTAGAATGATCATTTTATCTAGCCAATCAGTTTGACATGTCCATACTAATTCCTCCGTATCTTTTGATTTAGAGTTTAGAATGACATGAATCCAACGCCCATATTAAGATATCTCAATTTTCTATACCTTGACAAAATTTCCAATTCAAATAGATACGAAAAAGCTTCCAAGTACTCCAATCTATCCCAAATTGTGTGATACCATGCAATATAATTCATTTATTAGCCTTTACTGAATGAGAACCATTGGTCCGTTTAGAATTATCATTTTAGCTAGCCGATCAACTTGAGATGTCAACACTAAATCATCCATCACTTTAGATTTAGAGCTTAGAATGACACGTATCCAAAGCCCATGTCAAGCTAGTTCAATTTTCTATATTGTTACAAAAATTAGGAATGAAATAGATATAACAAAGCCTCCAAGTATTCTAATCTATCCCCAACTGTTTGATGCCATGCATTATGCTTCACTTATAAGCCTCTACTCAATGAGCACCAAGGATTAGCTTACAATGATCATTTGAACTGGCCAATCAACTTGACATGACCACACTAAATCTTCCGTAACTTTTGATTTAGAGGTCAGAATGACATGAATACAACACCCACGTTATGCTAGCTCAATTTTCTATAATATGACAAAATTTCAGACTCTAATAGATACGACAAGCCTCCAAGTAATCCAATCTATCCCAAACTACGTGATGCCATGCATTATGCTTCACTTATAAGCCTTTACTCAATGAGCACCAATGATCAGCTTTGAATGATCATGTGAACTGGCCAATCAGCTTGACACGTCTGCACTAAATCGTCCATAACTTTTTATTTTGAGCTGAGAATGACATGAATCCATCTCCCACATTATGCTAGCTCAATTTTCTATATTATGACAAAATTTCAGACTCAAATAGAAACGACAAAGTTCCAAGTAATCCAATCTATCCTAAACAGCGTGAAGTCATGTATTATAATTCATTTATTAGCCTTTACTCAATGAGCAGCAATGATCAGCTCAGAATGAGCATTTAAACAAGCAAATCAACATGACCTGTCCCCATTAGTTCGTCTGTAATTTTTGATTTAGAGCTCAGAATGAAATAAATCCAATGCCCATGTTATGCTAGCTCAATTTTCTATACTATGACAAAATTTTAGACTCAAATAGATACGACAAAGCTTCCATGTAATCCAATATATCCTAAACTGCGTGATGCCATGCATTATAATTCATTTATTAGCATTTACTCAATGCGAACCATTGATCCGTTAAAAATGATCCATTTTAGCCAAAATCTTCAAGTAATCCAATCAATCTCAAGTTGCGTGATGCCATGCATTATGCTTCACTTGTGAGGTTTTAATCAATGAGCACCAATGATCAGTTTAGAATGATCATTTTAACTAGCCAATCAACTTGACATGTCCCCACTAAATTGTCCATAACTTTTTATTTAGAGCTTAGAATGACATGAATCCTACACCCACGTTATGCTAGCTCAAGTTTCTATATTGTGGCAAAATTTTGAACTCAAATAGATACGACAAAGCTTTCAAGTAATCAAATCTATCTTAAACTATGTGATGCCATGCATTATGCTTCACTTATAAGCCTTTACTCTGTGAGCACCAAGGATTAGCTTATAATGATCATTTGAACTGGCCAATCAACTTGACATGACCGCCCTAAATTGTCCATAGCTTTTGATTTAGAGCTCAGAATGACATGAATCCAACGCCCACGTTATGCTAGCTCAATTTTCTATAATATGACAAAATTTAAGACTGAAATAGATACGACAAAGCCTCCAAGTAATCCAATCTATCCCAAACTAGGTGATGCCATGCATTATGCTTCACTTATAAGCCTTTACTCAATGATTACCAATGATCAGCTTAAAATGATCATAGGAACTAGCTAATCAACTTGACATGTCCGCACTAAATCGTGCAAAAGTTTTTATTTTTGAGCTGAGAATGACATGAATTCAATGCCCACGTTATGCTGGCCCAATTTTCTATATTTTGACAAAATTTTAGACTCAAATAGATACGACAAAGCCTCCAAGTAATCCAATCTATCTCAAACTACGTGAAGCCATGCATTATGCGTCACTTATAAGCCTTTACTCAATGAGCACAAATGATCAGCTTAGAATGATCATTTGAACTGGCCAATCAACTTGACATGTCCTCACTAAATCGTCTGTAACTTTCAATTTAGAGCTCATAATGATATGAATCCAACCTCCACATTATGCTAGCTCCATTTTCTATACTATGAAGAAATTTAAGACTCAAATAGATACGACAACGCTTCCAACTAACCCAATTTATCCCAAACTGTGTGATGCCATGCATTATAATTCATTTATTAGACTTTACTCAATGAGAACCATTGATCCGTTTAGAATGATCATTTTAGCTACCCGATCAATTTGACATGCTAACACTAAATCGTCCGTCACTTTAGATTTAGAGCTCAGAATGACACGTATCCAATGCCCATGTTAAGCTAGCTCAATTTTCTATATTGTGATAAAATTTGGGAATGAAATAGATACAACAAAGCCTCCAAGTAATCGAATCGATCCCAAACAGCGTGATACCATGCATTACGCTTCACTTATGATCAACTTAGAATGATCATTTGAACTGGCCAATCAACTTGACATTTCCGCATAAATCGTCAATAACTTTTTATTTAGAGCTCAGATTGACATGAATCCAATGCCCACGTCATGCTAGCTCAAGTTTCTATACTCTGAAAAAATTTCAGACTGAAATAGATACAACAAAGCTTACAAGTAATCCAATCTATCCCAAACAGCGTGATGCCATCCGTTTTAATTCATTTATTAGCCTTTACTCAATCAGAACCATCGATCCGTTTAGAATGATAATTTTAGCTAGCCGATCAACTTGACATGTCAACAGTGAAGCGTCTGTCAATTTTAATTTAGAGCTCAGAATGACACGAATCCGACGCCCATATTAAGATATCTCAATTTTCTATATTGTGACAAAATTTAGGAATGAAATAGATACGACAAAGCCTCTAAGTAATCCAATCTATCCGAAACTTCGTGATGTCATGCATTATAATTCATTTCTTAGCCTTTACTCAATGAGAACCATTGATGCGTTTGGAATGATCATTTTAGCTAGCCGATCAACTTGACATGTCAACACTAAATCGTCTGTCACTCTAGGTTTTGAGCATAGAATGACACATATCCAACACCCATGTTAAGCTAGCTCAATTTTCTATATTGTGACAAAAATTAAGAATGAAATATATACAACAAAGCCTCAAAGTAATCCAATCTATCCCAAACTTCGTGATGCCATGCATTATGCTTCACTTATGAGGTTTTAATCAATTAGCACCAATGATCAGTTTAAAATGATCAGTTTAAAATGATCATTCTAACTGGCCGATCAATTGGACATGTCCGCACTAAATCGTCCATAACTTTTTATTTTGAGCTGAGAATTTCATGAATCCAACACCCACGTTATGCTAGCTCAATTTTATATATTGAAAAAAATTTCAGACTCAAATAGATATGACAAAGCCTCCAAGTAATTCAATCTATCTCAAACTACGTGATACCATGCATTATGCGTCACTTATAAGCCTTTACTCAATGAGCACCAATGATCAGCTTAGAATGATCATTTGAACTGGCCAATCAACTTGACATATCCGCACTAAATCTTCTATAACTTTTGATTTAGACCTCAGAATGACATGAATCCAACATCCACGTTATGCTAGCTCAATTTTCTATACTATGACAAATTTTTAGATACAACAAAGCTTCCAGATAATCCAATCCATCCTAAACTGCGTGATCCCAAGTCATTTATTAGCCTTTACTCAATGAGAACCATTGATCCGTTTAGAATGATCATTTGATCTAACCGACTAATTTGACATGTCAACACTAAATCATCCGTCAATTTAGATTCAGAGCTCAGAATGACATGAATCCAACCCCCATAATAAGCTAGCTCAATTTTCTATATTGTGATAATATTTAGGAATGAAATAGATACAACAAAGCCTCCAAGTAATCCAATCTATCCCAAACTGCGTGATGCCATGCAATATGCTTCGCTTATGAGGTTTTAATCAATGAGCACCAATGATCAATTTAGAATGATCATTTGAATTGGCTAATCAATTTGACATGTCCGCACTAAATCATCCGTAACTTTTGATTTAAAACTCAGAATGACATGAATCCAACGCCCTCGTTATGCTAGCATAATTTTCTATACTATGACAAAATTTCAAACTCAAATAGATACGACAAAGCCTCCAAGTAATCCAATCTATCCCAAAATACGTGATGCCATGCATTATGCTTCACTTATAAGCCTTTACTGAATGAGCGGCAATGATCAGCTTAGAATGATCATTTGAACTGGCCAATCAACTTGGCATGTCCGCACTAAATCGTCCGTAACCTTTGATTTAGAGCTCAGAATGACATTAATCCAACGCTTACGTTATACTAGCTCAATTTTCTATAATATGACAAAATTTCAGACTCAAATAGATACGACAAAGCTTCCAAGTAATCCAGTCTATCTCAAACTGCGTGATGCAATTGCATTATAATTCATTTTTTAGCCTTTACTCAATGAGAACCATCGATCTGTTTAGAATGACCATTTTATCTAGCCGATCAACTTGACATGTCCACAATAAATCGTCCGTCAATTTAGATTTGGAGCTCATAATGACACGAATCCAACCCCATGTTAAGGTAGCTCAATTTTCTATATTGTGACAAAATTTATAAATAAAATAGATACGACAAAGCCTCCAAGTAATCCAATCTATCCCAAACTGCGTGATGACATGCATTATAAATCATTTATTAGCCTTTAATAAATGAGAAAAATTGATCCGTTTAGAATGACCATTTTAGCTATCCGATCACCTTGACAAATAAACACTAAATCCTCCGTCACTTTAGATTTAGAGCTCAGAATGACACGAATCCAACGCGTACGTTAAGTTAGCACAATTTAGGAATGAAATAGATATGACAAAGCATTCCAAGTAATCCAATCTATCCTAAAGTGAGTGAAGTCATGCATTATAATTCATTTATTAGCCTTTACTAAATGATAACCATTGACCCGTTTAGATTGATCATTTTAGCTAGCCGATCAACTTGACATGTCAACACTAAATTGACTGTCACTTTATATTTAGAGCTCAGAATGACACTAATCCAAAGCCCATGTTAAGCTAGCTCAATTTTTTATATTGTGACAAAAATTAGGAGTGAAATAGATACAACAAAGCCTCCAAGTAAGCTAATTTATCCAAAACTATGTGATGCCCTACATTATGCTTCACTTATAAGCCTTTACTCAATGAGCACCAATGATCAGCTTAGAATGATCATTTGAACTAGGCAATCAACTTGACGTGTCTGCACCAAATTGTCCATTAATTTTGATTTAGAGCTCAGAATGACATGAATCCCATGCCCAAGTTATGCTAGCTCTATTTTCTATATTATGTCAATATTTCAGACTCATATAGATACGACAAAGCTTTCCAGTATCCAATCTATCATAAACTGCTTGATGCCATGTATTATAATTTATTTATTAGCCTTTACTCAATGAGAACCATCGATCCGATTAGAGTGATCATTTTAGCTAGCCGATCAACTTGACATGTGAACACTAAATCGTCAGTCAATTAAGATTTAGAGCTCAGAATGAAACGAAACAAATCTCCCATGTTAAGCTAGCTAAATTTTCTATATTAGGACAAAATTTCAAACTCAAATAGATACGACAAAACATTCAAGTAATCCAATCTATCCCAAACTGCGTGGTGCCATACACAATAATTCATTAATTAGCCTTTACTCAATGAGAGCCACTGATCCGCTTAGAATGATCATTTTATCTAGCCGATTAAGTTGACATGTCAACACTAAATCGTCCGTCAATTAAGATTTAGAGCTCAGAATGACACGAATCCAACACCCATGTTAAGATAGCTTAGGTTTTTATATTGAGAATAAATTTAGGAATGAAATATATACGACAAAGCCTCCAAGTAATCTAATCTATCCCAAACTGTGTGATGCCATGCATTATGCTTCACTTATGAGGTTTTAATCAATGAGCACCAATGATCAGTTTAGAGTGATCATTTTAACTTGCCGATGAACTTAACATATCCGCACTAAATCGTCCATAACTTTTTATTTAAAGCTCCGAATAACATGAATCCAACGCCCACGTTATGCTAGCTCAATTTTTTATATTGTGACAAAATTTCAGACTCAAATAAATACGACAAAGCCTCAAAATAATCCAATCTATCCCAAACTGGTGATGCCATGCATTATGATTCACTTATAAGCCTTTACTCAATGAGCACCAATGATAAGCTTAGAATGATCATTTGAGTTGGCCAATTAACTTGACATGTCCGCACTAAATTGTCCGTGACTTTTGATTTATAGTTACAAAGACATGAATCCAACACACACGTTATGCTAGCTTAATTTTCTATACTATGTTAAAATTTCAGAGTCAAATTAATACGACATAGCTTCCAAGTAATCCAATCTATCCCAAACTGCATGATGCCATGCATTATAATTCATTTATTAGCCTTTACTCATTGAGAACCATTGATCCGCTTAGAATGATCATTTTATCTAGCCGATTCAACTTGACACATCAGCACTAAATCGTGAGTCAATTTAGATTGAGAGCTCAGAATGACGCGAATCCAACGCCAATGTTATGGTAGCTCAATTTTCCATATTGTGATGAAATTTAGGAATGAAATAGATACAACAAAGCCTCCAAGTAATACAATCTATCCCAAACACCGTGATGCCATTCATTATAATTAATTTATTACCCTTTACTCAATGAGAACCAGCGATGCGTATAGAATGATCGTTTTAGCTAGCCGATCAACTTGACATGTCAACACTAAATCGTCTGTCACTTTTGATTTACAGCTTAGAATGACACGCATCCAACACCCATGTCTTATCTAGCTCAATTTTATATATTGTAACAAAAATTAGGAATGAAATAGATACAACAAAGCCTCCAAGTAATCTAATCTATCCCAAACTGTGTGATGCCATGCATTATGCTTCACTTATGAGGTTTTAATCAATGTGCACCAATGATCAGTTGAGAATGATCATTTTAACAAGCCGATCAACTTGATATGTCCGCACTAAATCGTCCATAACTTTTGATTTAGAGTTCAGAATGACATAAATCCAACCCCCATGTTATGCTAGCTCAATTTTCTATACTATGACAAAATTTCAGACACAAATAGATACGACATAGCCTCCAAGTAATCCATTCTATCCCAAAATACGTGATGCCATGCATTATGCTTCACTTATAAGCCTTTACTCAATGAGCACCAGTGATAAGCTTAGAATGATCATTTGAGTTGGCCAATTAACTTGACATGTCCGCACTAAATCGTCCGTAACTTTTGATTTATAGCTCAAAATGACATGAATCCAATGCCCACGTTATGCTAGCTCAATTTTCTATACTATGTCAAATTTTCAGACTCAAAATAGATACGACAAAGCTTTCAAATAATCCAATCTATCCCAAACTGTGTGATGCCATGCATTATAATTCTTTATTAGCCTTTAATCAATGAGAACCATTGATCCGCTTACAATGATCATTTTATCTAGCCGATCAACTTGACATGTCAACATTAAAACGTCCGTCAATTTAGATTTTGAGCTTAGAATGACACTAATCCAATGCCAATGTTAAGCTAGCTCAATTTTCTATATTGTGACGAAATTTAGGAATGAAATAGATACAACAAAGCCTCCAAGTAATCTAATCTATCCCAAACAGCTTGCTGCCATGCATTATAATTCATTTGTTATTCTTTACTCAATGAGAACCATTGATGCGTTTAGAATTATTGTTTTAGCTAGCTGATCAACTTGACATGTCAACATTAAATCATTTGTCACTTTAGATTTAGAGCTTAGAATGACACGTATCCAACGCTCATGTTAAGCTAGCTCAATTTTCTATATTGTGACAAAAAATTAGGAATGAAATAGATACAACAAAGTCTCCAAGTAATCCAATCTATCCACACTGCGTGATGCCATGCATTATAATTCATTTATTGGCCTTTACTCAATGAGAACCCATGATCCGTTTACAATGATCATTTTATCTAGCCGATCAAATTGACATGTCAACACTAAATCTTCCGTCAATTTAGATTTAGAGCTCGGAATGACACGAATTCAACGTCCATGTTAAGCTAGCCCAATTTTCTATATTGTGATAAAATTTAGGAATGAAATAGATACGGCAAATCCTCCAAGTAATCCAATCTCTCCCAAACTGCGTGATGCCATGAATTATGCTTCACTTATGAAGTTTTAATCAATGAGCACCGATGATCAGTTTAGAATGATCATTTTAACTGGCCGATCAACTTGATATGTACGCACTAAATCATTCATAACTTTTGATTTAGAGTTCAGGATGACATAAATCCAACGCCCACATTATGCTAGCTCAATTTTCTATACTATGTCAAAATTTCAGACTCAAATAGATACGACAAAGCCTCCAAGTAATCCAATCTATCCCAAAATACGTGATGCCATGCATTATGCTTCACTTATAAGCCTTTAATCAATGAGCACCAACGATCAGCTTAGAATGTTCATTTGAATTGGCCAATCAACTTAACAAGTCCGCACTAAATCGTCCCTAACTTTTGATATAGAGCTCTAAATGAAATGAGTCTAACGCCCACGTTATGCTAGCTCAATTTTTCTATACTATGACAAAATTTCAGACTCAAGTAGATACACAAAGCTTCCAAGTAATCTAATCTATCTCAAACTACGCAATGTCATGCATTATAATTCATTTATTAGCTTTTACTCAATAAAAACAATCGATCTATTTAGTATGATCATTTTAGCTAGCCGATCAACTTGACATGTCAATACTAAATCATCGGTGAATTTAGATTTAGAGCTCCGAATGACACGAATCCAACACCCCCAATAAGCTAGCTCAATTTTCTATATTGTGACAAAATTTAGGAATGAAATAGATACGACAAAGCCTCCAAGTAATCCAATCTATCCCAAACAGCGTGATGCCATGCATTATAATTCATTTATTTGCCTTTCCTCAATGAGAACCATTGATCCGTTCAGATTGATGATTTTAGCTAGCCGATCAACTTATCATGTAAACACTAAATCATCCATCACTTTAGATTTAGAGCTCATAATGACACAAATCCAACACCCATGTTAAGCTTGCTCAGTTTTCTATATTGTGACAAAAATTAGGAATGAAATAGATACAACAAAGCCTCCAAGTAATCTAATCTATCCCAAACTGTGTGATGCCATGCATTATGCTTCACTTATGAGGTTTTAATCACTGAGCACCAATGATCAGTTGAGAATGATCATTTTAACTAGCCGATCAACTTGATATGTCCGCACTAAACGTCCATAACTTTTGATTTAGAACTCAGAATGACATGAATCCAACACCCACGTTATTCTATCTCAATTTTCTATATTGTGAAAATGTTTCATACTCAAATAGATACAACAAAGCCTCCATGTAATCCAATCTATCCCAACCTGCGTGATACCATGCATTATGCTTCACTTATAAGCCTTTACTCAATGAGCACCAATGATCAGCTTAAAATAAGCATTCGAACTGGCCAATCATTTTGACATGTCCCCACTAAATCGTCCGTAACTTTTGATTAAGAGCTCCGAATGATAGGAATCCAACGCCCACGTTATGCTAGCTCAATTTTCTATATTATGGGAAAATTTCAGACTAAAATAGCTACGAGAAAGATTCCAAGTAATCCAATCTATCCCAAACTGCATGATGCGATGCATTATAATTCATCTATTCGCCTTTACTCAATGAGAACCAATGATCCGTTTAGAATGATCATTTTAGCTAGCCGATCAACTTGACATGTCGACACTAAATCATCCGTCACTTTAGATTTAGATTTCAGAATGAGACAAACTCAAAGCCCACGTTATGCTACCTCAAATTTCTATATTATGGCAAAATTTCAGACTCAAATAGATACCAGAAAGCTTCCAAGTAATCCAATCTGTCCCAAATTGTGTGAAGCCATGCATTATAATTCATTTATTAGCCTTTACTCAATGAGAACCATCGATCCATTTGGAATGATCATTTTTGCTAGCCGATCAGTTTGACATGTCAAGACTAAATCATCCGACACTTTAGATTTAGAGCTCAGAATGACACAAATCCAACACCCATTTTAAACTATATCAATTTTCTATATTGTGACAAAATTTACGAAGGAAATAGATGCGACAAAGCGTACAAGTAATCCAGTATATCCCAAACTGCGTGATCCCGTCCATTATGCTTCACTTGTAAGCCTTTACTCAATGAGAACAAATGATCTGGTTAGAATAATCATTTAAAATGGCCAATCAACTTGACATGTCCGCATTAAATCGTGTGTAATTATTGATTTAGAGCTTAGAATAACACGAATCCAACGCCCATGTTAAGCTAGCTCAATTTTCTATATTGTGACAAAATTTAAGAATGAAATAGATACGAAAAAGCCTCCAAGTAATCAAATCTATCCTGAACTGCTTGATTCCATGTATTATAATTCATTTATTAGCCTTTACTCAATGAGAACCACTGATCCATTTAGGATGATAATTTTAGCTAGCCGATAAACTTGGCATGTCAACACTAAATTTAGAGCTCAGAATGAGACAAATCCAACGCCCATGTTAAACGAGCTCCATTTTCTATATTGTTACAAAATTTAGCAATGAAATAGATACGACAAGGCCTCCAACTAATCCAATCTATCCCAAACTGCATGATGCCATGCATTATGCTTCACTTATGAGGTTTTAATCAATGAGCACCAATGATCAGTTTAGAATGATCATTTTAACTGGCCGATCAACTTGACATGTCCGCACTAAATCGTCCATAACTTTTGATTTAGAGCTCACAATGACATGAATCCAATGCCCACGATATGCTAGCTCAATTTTCTATATTGTGAAAAAAATTTAGACTCAAATAGATACGAAAAAGCTTCCAAGTAACCAAATCTATCTCAAACAGCGTGATGCCATGCATTATAATTCATTTATTAGCTTTTACTCAATGAGAACCATCGATCTTCTTAGAATGATCACTTTATCTATCCGATCAACTTGACATATAAACACTAAATCGTCCGTCACTTTAGATTTAGAGCTCAGAATGACACGAATCCAACAACAATGTTAGACTAGATCAATGTTCTATATTGTGACAAAATTTAGGAATGAGATATATATGACAAAGCCTTCAAGTAATCCAATATATCCCAAACTGCAAGATGCCATGCATTATGCTTCACTTAAGAGGTTTTAATCAATGAGCACCAATGATCAGTTTAGAATGATCATTTTAACCGGCCGATCAACTTGACATGTCCGCACTAAATCGTCTATAACTTTTGATTTAGAGCTCAGAATGACATGAATCCAATGCCCACAATATGCTAGCTCAATTTTCTATATAGTGACAAAATTTCAGACTCAAATAGATATGACAAAGCTTCCAAGTAATCCAATCTATCCCAACCTGCGTGATGCGATGCATTATGCTTAACTTATATGCTTTTACTCAATGAGCACCAATGATCAGCTTAGAATAATCATTTGAAATAGCCAATCAAGTTGACATGTCCGCACTAAATCCTCTGTAACTTTGATTGAGATCTCCGAATGACATGAATCAAACGCCCACGTTATGCTAGCTCAATTTTCTATAATATGACAAAGTTTCAGACTCAAATTGATACCACAAAGCTTCCAAGTAATCCAATATATCCCAAACGTCGTGATGCCATGCATTATAATGCAATTATTAGCCTTTAGTCAATGAGAACAATTGATCCTTTAGAATGATCATTTTAGCTAGCCGATAAACTTGACATGTCAACACTAAATCGTCCGTAAATTTGGATTTAGAGCTCAGAATGACATGAATCCAACGTCCATGATATGCTAGCTCAATTTTCTATATTGTGACAAAATTTCAGACTCAAATAGATAGGACAAAGCTTCCAAGTAATCCAATCTATCCCAACCTGCGTGATGTGATGCATTAGGCTTCACTTATAGGCTTTTACTCAATGAGCACCAATGATCAGCTTAGAAAAATAATTTGAATTGGCCAATCAACTTGACATGTCCACACTAAATCCTTTGTAACGTTTTATTGAGATCTCCGAATGACATGAATCTAACGCCCCTGGTGTGCTAGCTCAATTTTCTATACTATGACAAAGTTTCAGACTCAAATAGATACGACAAAGCTTCCAAGTAATCCAATCTATCCCAAACATCGTGATGCCATGCATTATAATGCAATTATTAGCCTTTAGTCAATGAGAACAATTGATCCATTTAAAATGATCATTGTTCGCTAGCCGATCAACTTGACATGTCAACACTAAATCGTCCATAAATTTGGATTTAGAGCTCAGAATGACATGAATATAATGCCCACGATATGCTAGCTCAATTTTCTATATTGTGACAAAATTTCAAATTCAAATAGATACGACAAAGCCTCCAAGTAATCCAGTCTATCACGAACGGCTTGATGCCATCACTACAAGAAAACTGCCAATTTGCGACTGCAATTTGCGACTACATACGTGGTCGCAATTTTTGCGACCACATTTGCCATGGTTTAGCGACTAATTTGCGACTACGGAAAAGTAGTCGCAAATTGGTCGCAAAAATGTGACCAATAAGTGTGGTCGCAAATTAGTCGCAATATGCAACCAATTAGCGACTAAGATGCGACTGCCGTGAGACTGACCCTGGTAGTCGCTAATCAGTCACAAAATAGCGACTGATTAGCGACTACGTATGGAAAATCAGGTGGTAGTCGCTTATTGGTCGCTAAAAATGCGACCAATTTGCGACTACGATATGTAGTGGCTCTGCAGTCACAAAGTGGTGGCAAAGTGCCAACATAAAAAACATGTGCGTGTTAGGTATAACGACATTTAAGCGACTACATAGCTGTAGTCGCAAAGTAGTGGCAAATCAGTGGCAAAGTAGTCGCAAAATGTTGTATATATATGCACCATCCCATTCTCTCATTTGTGAAATCAAAAGTAAAAAGTTTTGTAAAACATGTGAGGAAATTATAACAATTCGAGAGATTGGATGTACAGAAGAATCGATAATGAAACAAGAAATATCTCGGCAGAATTTGCACAAGGCATGGAGCAGTTCATGAATTTTGCAAGTAGTCAACCTATAGCTCAAAGTAGTGGAGGTAAGTTTTTCTGTCCTAGTATTAATTGCAAAAATGATAAATTTATTCCGGGACGAAAAATATGGAGTCATCTATATAGTCGAGGGTTTATGCCAAATTATTATATTTTGTATAAACATGGAGAAGAGCTGAATGTTCAGTTAGGGACGAGTAGTACTAGTCGGGGTGATGTACAGAGAAATCAGGGACGTGATTGTAGTAGTGATGAAACAGTTGGTATATCCGGTAATAGATATGTTGAAATGGTGATGGATGCATTTCGTGAGACAACGACTGATGATCATCATCAGTACTATAATCAGAACGAAGAAAATTATAATTATAATTATGAAGAAGAACGGCCTAATGAAGAAGCAGAAAAGTTTTACAAGATGTTAGAAGCTGCAAAAAATCCATTGTATGATGGTTGTCATGAAGGGCACTCACAATTATCTTTAGCTGCTCGGTTTATTAACATCAAATCTGATTTTAATTTACCAGAAAAATGTATGGATTCTTGGGCGGAGCTATTTACAGAATATTTACCCGACGAGAATCAGGCGACGGGTTCATATTATGAAACCGAAAAATTGATGCGAAATTTAGGCCTCCCGTTTTATACAATTGACGTGTGTGTTAAAAATTGTATGATATTTTGGAAAGAAGATGAGAAATGGGAAAAATGCAAATTTTGCGATTCCCCCCGGTATAAGCCAAGCGAGGGCAGGACGAGAATACCTTTCAGTCGTATGTGGTATTTACCTATAGGTGATAGACTTAAAAGAATGTATCAAAGTGAGAAAACCGCAGAGGCAATGAGGTGGCACGCAGAGCATGAAGCAGAAGACGGAGAAATGAGTCATCCATCTGATGCTGCAGAGTGGAAAAATTTTCAATATTTACATCCTAGATTTGCTGCTGAATCTCGAAATGTTTATCTTGGCTTATGTACTGATGGATTCAACCCATTTGGGATGTCTCGTAATCATTCATTATGGCCGGTGATTATCACTCCATATAATTTTCCACCGGAGATGTGTATGAAGAAAGAGTATTTGTTTCTAACTATTTTGAATTCGGGGCCAAATCATCCGCGTGCTAGTCTGGACATATTCCTACGACCTTTGATTGATGAGTTGAAAGAATTATGGTCTATCGGAGTTGATGCATACGATGTATCGCTGAACCAAAATTTCAATCTAAAAGTTGTGTTACTTTGGACGATAAGCGACTTTCCCGCTTATGGAATGTTATCAGGATGGACAACGCATGGAAGGCTGGCCTGTCCAATTTGTATGGATGATACGAAGGCATTTCAATTACCAAATGGGAGAAAGACATGTTGGTTTGATTGTCATCGAAGGTTTCTTCCTAATGGTCACCCGTTACGGAAAAATAAAACAAATTTTTAAAAGGGAAGCACGCTTTGAATGACTGTCCTCCACAATCATTGACAAGTGAACAAGTTTTGTACGAGCGAATAAAAACTGTCAATCCTTTAAGAACATCTGAGTGCGGCGGAAACGGTCATGAAAGTAAAGAAGAAGGTTATGGCAGCTGGCATAATTGGCACAAAGAAAGTATATTTTGGGAGTTGCCGTACTGGACGGATCTTAACCTTCGACATAATCTTGATGTGATGCATATATAGAAGAATTTCTTCGATAACATCATTAATACTATTATGAATGTGAAAGAGAAATCAAAAGATACAGTGAAGTCAAGGTTGGATACTGCGAAGTTTTGCTCTCGAAAAGAGTTGCACGTGGATGGTCGGGGTAATGCTCCATTCCCTATATTTCGATTGACCCAAAAAGCGAAAGAACGGTTATTGGAATGTATAAAAAATGATGTCAAATTTCCGGACGGCTATGCGGCAGATTTAGCAAATTGTGTGGATATGGATGGACTAAAGTTTTCGGGCATGAAAAGCCATGACTGCCATGTTTTTATGGAAAGACTTCTCCCTTTCATATTTGCATAATTTTTACCACGGAACGTTCATCTAGCATTATCAGGTAAATATAGTAATAACTATATTTTTAATTGGAAATATGTAAATTAATAATAATTGCCTGAACTAATTAATTGTCGATGGTAATTAATATATATATAGGGATTGGAGGATTTTTCATTGATTTATGCTCTAGATCATTACAACAAAACCGTGTCCAAATTCTGAAGGAAAATATAGTCATAATTTTGTGCAATTTGGAAAAGATCTTTCCGCCTTCATTTTTCGACATCATGGAGCATCTTCGCGTACATCTACCATACGAAGCTGAACTTGGTGGACCTGTGCAATATAGGTGGATGTATCCATTTGAAAGGTTTTTAAAAAAATTTAAAAGCAAGGGGAAGAACAAACGATATGCTGCAGGGTCGATTGTTGAATCATATGTGAATGATGAGATATCTTACTTCTCAGAACATTACTTTGCTTTACACATTCGCACGAAAAACAGGTAACCATGTTATGTTTATGAATTAATTATTTTATTATATAATATATGAATGTAAGTAATATATATAATATATATATAAACCATATGTACAGGTCTACAAGATTCGATGAAGGTGACGTGCCTGTATATCCAGATCCCGGAGTACCGGATATATTTACGCACATGGGTCGTCCAAGTGGTAAATGTAAAGAAATATGGCTCTCCGAAAAAGAATATGAATATGCACATGCATATGTATTACGGAATTGTGAATATTTTCGGCCACTAGAGAGGTATATGAAAACAATTAATTACATTTATTACATTTCATTTCATTGTATTAAGAAATATATAATAATTTGCAATATTTACTGTTGTAGCATGTTTGAAGATCATATTGATGTACGTATCCATATCTTTCGGAAGATGACATTTCATCTAAAAGAGAGGAAGAGTTCCACATATGGGTTAGGGATTATGTATGTTTAATTAATTATTTGACATATATATTATATTTTATTTATTAATTTGGAAATACTAATTAAGTTTAATTTTTGATATATGATCAAATTAAGGTCAATTCATGTAGTTCCACAGATTCACGTGTCTTTCCTATATGGGCTCAAGAATTAGTTCAAGGTCCGATGAATAAAGCATCCACTTGGCCGATGTATTTTACAAGAGGTTATATGTTCCACACGAAGAAACATGGACATAGAAGAAAGACATGTAACTACGGTATTTGTGTGAAGGGGGACAATTACTCAGATGCATCTGATGAAGCTGATTTCTACGGTATTTTAACAGATATCATTCAACTTGAGTATGTCGGACTCCTAAATTTGAAGATCACGCTTTTTAAATATGAATGGTACGATCCTACACCCTCGAGAGGTACTCGAAAGTCGGAAAATGGTGTCGTTGATGTCTTATCATCGGGGAAATACTACAAATACGAACCATTTATTCTCGGTACGTACGTATTTGGTAATAATTTACTATATATTTTTTCTTACAAATTTATAACTAATTTATATTTCAAAATGTACGATGTATCAGCATCTCAAGCAGATCAAGTTTGTTATATTCCCTATCCACACACGAAATCATCACCAAAACAAACATGGCTCAATGTTTTGAAAGTTAATCCAAGATCTAACATTTTGGGGAAATACAAAAACAAAGACGAGATTGGCCTTTTGCAACAAGAAAATGATGAAGACGTAATGCATGTTCAAGAGATAGAGGTAGATCGGTTGGTCGATACAGTTAACCATACTGAAGAAATTGATTTCGATGTCGGAGATGCGGAACTAGAAGATGAATTTCAATGTAATATTTCATCTTTAGATGATGACGAGAACGAAGAAATGTAATAAATATAGTTATGCTATGTATTTTGTACATATGATTTCCATATAATTTAATGTATTACCAATATCCATATAAATATAGATTTTTTAAGTAATTGAGACTGATTTGCCACCACTTTGCAACTGCATTGGCAATGTGGTCGCATTTCAGTCACAAAAATTTGATGTAGTCGCAAATTAGTTGCAAATTCGCGACTGATTTGCGACCACATTCTAAAAATTTGATGTGCAGTCGTAAATCAGTCGCAAATTTACGACTGATTTGCGAACACAGATGGTAAATTTACATTTCCCTAAGTATTTTCCACATTTAAAATTTGTATTTCTATTCTATAAGACTACTAACAATTAGAAGTGATAACATATATTGAAAACAATATTTGTAATGATTTCATATTTAGATAACATTTGGAATGTATATAAGAAGTATAAGGTTAAGTAAATTTGTTAAGTATTTTAGGTAAGTTATTTGACAATTTGGGAAATGTTATTGTTTTCATAGTAATTGAAATTTTTATAACTTATAATCAATTAATCAATCTTATATAATTATATGCATTCATCAAAATCTCAAAATTTAGGGTTTAGGGTATTATTTGTGACTGATTTGCCACCACTTTGCACTGTATTGGCAATGTGGTGGCATTTCAGTAACAGTGGTCGTAAATAAGTCGCAAATTTGCCAAAAATTTGATGTGGTCGCAAATCAGTCGCAAATTTGAGACTAATTTGCGACCACATATTGTAAATTTGCATTTCCCCTAAGTATTTTCCACATTTAAAACTTGTATTTCTATTCTATAAGACTACTAACCATTAGAAGTGATAACATATATTGAAAACAATATTTGTAATGATTTCATATTTAGATAACATTTGAAATGTATATAAGAAGTATAAGGTTAAGTAAATTTGTTAAGTGTTTTAGGTAAGTTATTTGAAAATTTGGGAAATGTTATTGTTTTCATAGTAATTGAAATTTTTATAACTTATAATCAATTAATCAATCTTATATAATTATATGCATTCCTCAAAATCTCAAAATTTAGGGTTTAGGGTATTATTTGTGACTGATTTGCCACCACTTTGCAATTGCATTGGCAATGTGGTCGCATTTCAGTCACAAAAATTTGCGTGGTCGCAAATCACGTTTGCGTCGACCACATTTAAATTTATATATGTGCATGTGGTCGCAAATCAGTCGCAAATTGCGACTGATACTACAAGCAATAAATTAAATTAAATGTGGTCGCAATCGCAAATTTGCGACTGATTTGCGACTACCAATTAATTTGGTGGGAGTTTGAATGTTTCGTTTCCCACCAAATTAATTGGTAGTCACAAATCAGTCGCAAATTTGCGACTGATTTTACGACTACTTTTTTGCCACTGATTTGCGACCACATCCAGTGGTCGCAAAAAAACCTATAAATACCCGAAGGTTTTCCCTCATTTTTCACAAATCTCTCAAAACTTCTTTATCAAAATCCCTCAAAAACACTTTCTACACGCTTCATAAAAACACAATTTCTAAAAATGGCAAGTAGTGGTAGGTCGTTGAGAGGTGGTGGAAGACGATCTTTCGGATCATCTTCCGGCCGAGGAACTTCTTCGGCCTCCTCAAACCCTTCACCATCTGCTAATAGAGCGGCATCGCGCCTCCCTCCCCAATACAATTTTATTCCTCACTCCGTTCCTGAAACCCAAACACCTCCACGGTTTCAGGAATTGGATGAACATGATGAAACAAATTCCCGATTGCGAAACGGGAACGGATGAACAAACTATCACTCTGGATAGTTTGTTACAAACTCTGGGCCGCGAGCAGTATTTGACTGTGCTTTCTCCAGAAGCGGCTCCTAATACAATGTGGTAAGCATTTTTTATAAATAATAAATTTTTTTAATAAATATTTATTAAAATTGAAATTATATTAATGTAAATTTAAATTTTTTTAATTAATATTAGGTTTGACCGCGATAACGGGGCTATTACTCGTCAAATCGCAAAAATTTTGAAAAATAAATTTGACAGTCCGTACTACAGTTGGACCGTCGTACCTCCTGAGAGGCAGGAGAAATTTTTCAAAGAATTTGCGGTAAGTTTTGTTTTTTAAATTGTGTAAATATTTTATAAAATATAAATAATATATATTAATATTTTTTAATTTAATTTCATGCAATCGTACACCTGGGATCCTCTGATTACCCCGGTGGTACGAAAAGAGTTCGAGGCCGTCTGCGTAAGGCGGATGAAAGGGATGGTGAGCACGGTTCATACAACCGGAAAACGTCCCAGATGGATTTCCCCAAGTTTGTACAAAATTATGACAGACTATTGGGCAACAGAAACATCTCCCGAGAGGAGTACGAAATCCTCTCATAACCGCAACTCTGCTCGGGACGGTCTTGGCCCGCATAAACATTTATCGCACCAAAAATCCTACATTCAGGTCCAGCAGGAAATGGTAAGTCAAAAATTTTTTTTAATTAATATTTTTTCTCACAATTAAATAATATTTTAATATCTATGAAGGAACATAATTTGGGACGACCAGTCTCAATAGGTGAGGTCTTTATAAAGACTCACACAAGACCGGATGGTTCGTATGTAGATTTGAAAGCAAAACAAATCTGTGAAGCATACGAATAAAACATCCAAGAGAAGATGACGATCGTGGAGGTCGATCCAACAGAAACATCCGATGGAACCTCCCGTCCAATTGAGCTGACTCAAGCACAGAAGAATGAGATCTTCTTACAGGTAAAAAAAAAATTTTCAAACTTTTTTCTTTTAACATATTTTTCTAATTAATTAAATAATTAAATTTATTATTTAATTTACGTTTTTGTAATTTCTAGTCATCTGTTCCTGATGAACGAGGCCGTCTTTATGGACTCGGTAGCCTCAGCCGCGTACAGTCTACGGGTAGAAGTAGTGGGGTACAAACCCATTCACCCGAGTGCGTTATGCTTCAAGAACAAAACGCGTTGATTAAAGCACAAAACGTGCAGATTATGGAAAAATGTGAGAAGATTGAAGAGCTGAACAGAGAAAACCAGAAGAAGATCTCGAGCTTGGAGATGCTCCTCGGATATATCCAATGGACGGATCCCGCATTCGCCTCCCTTATGCGGGATAACGATTGCACAGGGGAACCATCGACGGCTCCGCCCACCACCCCATTTTCGCCATCAAATTTCCAATTTCCGCCACCGGACAATTAGATTTTTTTTCATGTATTAAATAATTTTTAATAATAAATGTTATAATTTTAAATTTGTATATCTTTTTATTCAATATTTAGTTTACATATTTTTCATTTAATATTATAATATTTTTAATTCATTAATAAAAATTAATAAATATTATAATAAATATTATAATAAATATTATAATAAATATTATAATAAATATTATAATAAATATTATAATAATATTTTTAACCAATTATATTAATAATTAATCTAAATTATTTTATTAATATTTCGAATTTCAAATAATTAATTTTATTATTGAAATTAATTTCCAAAATTATTATTGAAATTTAAATTTATAAATATTATTTTACATTTTTTTAAAATAATTTAAATATTTTTAAACTAAAAATTTTAATAATTAATATTATATTTTTTTTCCAAATATACGAAAAATATAATATATTTTTTTAAATCTAATAACGGTGTAGTTGCAAATTAGTCCTAAATCAGTCGCAATTTTTGCCACCGATTTGCGACTCCTTCATACATGTGGTCGCAAATCAGTCACAAAATATTGCGACTGATTTGCGACTGCTGTTCTCCTGTACTCGATAATCAGTGGCAATTTTTTGTGACTGATTTGCGACTGCGAGATATGTGCAGTCGCAAAACAATCACAAATTTTTGCGAGTGCGGTTCTCCTGTAGTCGCAAAATAGTCACAAATTTTTGTGACTGATTTGCGACTACGGTTCTCCTGCAGTCGCAAAACAGTCACAAAAAACAGTGACTGATTTGCAACTGCGGTTCTACCGTAGTCGCAAATCAGTCACAAAAAATTGCGACTGTTTTGCGACTACATATTTAGCAACCACAAACATAGTCGCAAAACAGTAGCAAAATTTGTTACGGAAATTCAGTGGCAAATTAGTCGCAAAAATAGTCACCATCTTGTGGTCGCAAATTAGTCGCAAATGTGCGACTGATTTGCGACTAATTTTTTTTTGCGACTACTTTGCGACTACAACCGTGGTCGCAAATCGCATGTTTTCTTGTAGTGCATCCATTATGCTTCACTTATAAGCCTTTACTCAATGAGCACAACTGATCATCTTAGAATGATAATTTGAACTGGCCAATCAACTTGACATGTCCGCACTAAACCGTCCTAACATTTGATTGAGAGCTCAGAATGACATGAATCCAACGCCCACCTTATGCTAGCTCAATTTTCTCTGGCAAAATTTCATACTCAAATAGATACGACAAAGCTGCCAAGTAATCCAATATATCCAAAACATCGTGATGCCATGCATTATAATTCATTTATTAGCCTTTAGTCAATGAGAACCATCGATCCATTCAAAATGATCAGTTTAGCTTGCCGATCAACTTGACATGTCAACACTAAATCGTCCATCAATTTAGATCTAGAGCTCAGAATGACACGAATACAATACCATGTTAAACTAGCTCAATTTTCTATATTGTGATGGAATTTAGGAATGAAAATGATATGACAATGTCTCCAAATAATCCAATCTATCCCAAACTGCAAGATGCCATGCATTATGCTTCACTTAAGAGGTTTTAATCAATGAGCACCAATGATCAGTTTAGAATGATCATTTTAACCGGCCGATCAACTTGAGATATCCACACTAAATCGTCCATAACTTTTAATTTAGAGCTCAGAATGACATGAATGCAACGCCCACGATATGCTAGCTCAATTTTCAATATTGTGACAAAATTTCATACTCAAATAGATAGACAAAGCTTCCAAGTAATCCAATCTATCCCAACCTGCGTGATGCAATTCATTATGCTTCATTTATAGTCCTTTACACAATGAGCACCAATGATCAGCTTAGAATAATCATTTGAACTGGCCAATCAACTTGACATGTCCGCACTAAATTGTCCGTAACTTTTGATTGAGATCTTCGAATGACATGAATCCAACGCCCACGTTAAACTAGCTCAATTTTCTATACTATGACAGAATTTCAAACTCAAATAGATACGACAAAGCTTCCAAGTAATCCAATCTATCCCGAACGTCGTGATGGCATGCATTACAATTAATTTATTAGCCTTTAGTCAATGATTTAGAGCTCAGAATGACAAGAATCCAACGCTCATGTTAAGGTAGCTCAATTTTATATATTGTGAAAAAAAATTAGGAATGAAATCGATATGACAAAGCCTCCAAGTAATCCAATCTATCCCAAATTGTGTGATGCCATACATTATAATTCTTTTATTAGCCTTTACTCAATGAGAACCATTGATCCGTTTATAATGATCATTTCAGTTAGCTGATCAACTTGACATGTCATCACTCAATTGTCCGTCACTTTAGATTTACAGCTTAGAATGAGACGAATCCAATGCCCGTGTTAAACAAGATCAATTTTCTATACTGTGACAAAATTTAGGAATGATATAGATACGACAAAGCCTCCGAGTAATCCAATATATCCCATACTGCGTGATGCCATGCATTATGATTCCCTTATGAGGTTTTAATCAATAAGCACCACTGATCACTTTAGAATGATCATTTTAACTGGACGATCAACTTGACTTGTCTGCAATAAATTGTCGATAACTTTTGAATTAGAACGCAGAATGACATGAATCTAATGGCCACGATATGCTAGCTCAATTTTCTATATTGTGAAAAAGTTTCATATTCAAATAGATACGACAAAGCGTCCAAGTAATGCAATCTATCCCAAAAAGCATGATGCCATGCATTATGCCTCACATATAAGCCTTTACTCAATGAGCAACAATGATCAGCTTAGAATGATCATTTGAACTGGCCAATCAACTTGACATGTCCGCACTAAATCGTCTATAACTTTTGATTTAGAGCTTAGAATGACATGAATCTAACACCTACGATATGCCAGCTCAATTTTCTATATTGTGAAAAGATTTCATATTCAAATAGATACGAAAAAGCCTCGAAATAATCCAATCTATCCCAAACAGCGTGATGCCATGTATTATACTTCACTTAATAAGTCTTTACTCAATGAGCACCAATGATCAGCTTAGAATGATCATTTGAACTGGACAATCAACTTGACATGTCCGCACAAAATTGTCCGTAACATTTGATTTAGAGCTCAGAATGACATGAATCTAACGCCCACGTTATGCTAGCTCAATTTTTTATACTATGACAAAATTTCATACTCAAATAGATACGATAAAGCTTCCAAGTAATCCAATATATCCCAAACGTTGTGATGCCATGCATTATAATTCATTTATTAGCCTTCAATGAGATCCATCGATCCGTTTAGAATGATCATTTTATCTAGCTGATCAATTTGACAAGTCAACACTAAATCGTCTGACAATATAGATTTAAAGCTCAGAATGACACAAATCCAACGCCAGGGTTAAGGTAGCTCAATTTTCTATATTGTGAAAATTTTTAGAAATGAAATAGATACGACAAAGCTTACAAGTAATCCAATCTATCTCCAACTGTGTGGTGCCATTCATTATAATTCATTTATTAGCCTTTATTCAAAGAGAACCATCGATCCGTTTAAAATGATCATTTTAGCTAGCAGATCAACTTGACTTGTCAACACTAAATCGTCCGTCAGTTTATATTTAGAACTCATAATGACACGAATCCTACGCCCATGTTCAACTAGATAAATTTTCTATATATTGACAAAATTTAGGAATGAAATAGATACGATAAAACTTTCAAATAATCCAACATATCCCAAACGGTGTGATGCCATGCATTATGCTTCACTTATGAGGTTTTAATCAATGAGCACCAATGATCAGTTTAGAATGATCATTTTAACTTGCCGATCAACTTGACATGTCCCCACTAAATCATCCATAACTTTTGATTTAAAGCTCAGAATGACATGAATCCAACACCCACGATATGCTAGCTCAATTTTCTATATTTTGACAAAATTTCAGACTCAAATAGATACGACAAAGCTTCCAAGTAATCCAATCTATCCCAACCTGCGTGATGCCATGCATTATGCTTCACTTAGAAGCCTTTACTCAATGAGCACCATTGATCAGCTTAGAATAATCATTTGACCTGGCCTATCAACTTGACATGTCCGCACTAAATCGTCCGTAACTTTTGATTTAGAGCTCCGAATGACATGAATCCAACACCCACGTTGTGCGAGCTCAATTTTCTATACTATGGCAAAATTTTAGACTCAACTAGATACGACAAAGCGTCCAAGTAATCCAATCTAACCCAAACTGCGTAATGCCATGCATTATAGTTCATTTATTAGCTTTACTCTATGAGAACCATCGATCCGTTTAGAATAATCATTTTAGCTAGCCGATCAACTAGACATGTCAACACTAAATCATAAGTCGCTTTAGATTTAGAGCTCAGAATGACGAAAATCCAATGCCCATGCTAAACAGGATCAATTTTCTATATAGTGACAAAAATTAGGAATGGAATAGATACAACAAAGGCTCCAAGTTATCCAATATATCCCAAACGGCGTGATGCCATTCATTATGCTTCACTTATGAGGTTTTAATCAATGAGAACCAATTATCAGTTTAGAATGATAATTTTAACTGGCTGATCAAATTGACATGTCTGCACTAAATCGTTTGTTACTTCGGATTTAGAGCTCAGAATGACACAAATCCAAAGCCCACGTTAAGCTAGCTCAATTTTCTATATTGTGACAAAATTTCAGACATAAATAGATTCGACAAAGAGTCCAAGTAATCTAATCTATCCAAAACTGGGTCTTGCCATGCATTGTGCTTCATTCATAAGCCTTTACTCAATGAGCATCAATGATCAGTTTAGAATGGCTATTTTAACAGGCCGAACAACTTGACATGTCTGCACTAAATCGTCCATAACTTTGGATTTAAAACTCAGACTGACACAAATCCAAAGCCCACGTTAATCTCACTCAATTTTCTATATTGTGACAAAATTTAAAACAAAAATAGATACGAAAAAGTCCAAGTAATCTAATCTATCTAAAACTGCATCTTGCCATGCATTGTGCTTCATTAATAAGCCTTTACTCAATGAGCATCAATGATCAGTTTAAAATCATTATTTTAACTGGCTGATCTTGACATATCTGCACTAAATCGTCCATAACTTTGGATTTAGAACTCAGAATGACACAAATCCAAAGCCCACGTTAAGCTAGCTCAATTTTCATATTGTGAAAAAATTTGAAACAGAAATAGATTTGACAAAGAGTCCAAGTAATCTAATCTATCCAAAATTGTGCCTTGCCATGCATTGTGCTTCATTAGTGCGCCTTTACTCAATAAGCATCAATGATTAGTTTAGAATGATTATTTTAGCTGGCCGATCAACTTGACATGTCTGCACTAAATCGTCTATATCTTTGGATATAGAACTCAGAATGACACAATTCAAAGCCCACGTTAAGCTCGCTCAATTTTCTATATTGTGTCAAAATTTGAAACAGAAATAGATTCGATAAAAAGTCAAAGTAATCTAATCTATCCAAAACTGCGTCTGGCCATGCATTGTGCTTCATTATAAGCCATTACTCAATGAGCATCAATGTTCGGTTTAGAATGATTATTTTAAATGGTCGATCTTGACATGTCTACATTAAATAGTCTGTAACTTCGGATTTAGAACTTAGAATGACACAAATCGAATGACCACGTTAAGCTAGCTCAATTTTCTATATTTTGAGAAAATGTGAAACAGAAATAGGTTCGACAAAGAATCCAAGTAATCTAATCTATCTAAAACTGCGTCTTGAAATGCATTGTGCCTCATTAGTTAGCCTTTACTCAATGAGCATCAATGATCAGTTTAGAATGATTATTTTAAATTGCCGATCTTGACATGTGTGCACTAAATCGTCCATAACTTTGGATTTAGAACTCAGAACGACATAAATCCAAAACCCACATCAAGCTAGCTTAATTCTCTATATTGTGACAACATTTGAAACAAAAATAGATTTGACAAAGAGTTCAAGTAATCTAATCTATCCAAAAATCTTTCTTGCCATGCATTGTGCTTCATTAATAAGACTTTACTCAATGAGCATCAATGATCAGCTTAAAATGATTATTTTAACTGGCCGTTCAACTTGATTTTTCGGCATTAAATCGTCCATAACTTTGGATTTAAAACTCAGACTGACACAAATCCAAAGTCCACGTTAATCTCGCTCAATTTTCTATATTGTGACAAAATTTAAAACAAAAAGAGATACGAAAAAAGTCCAAGTAATCTAATCTATCTAAAACTGCATCTTGCCATGCATTGTGCTTCATTAATAAGCCTTTACTCAATGAACATCAATGATCAGTTTAAAATCATTATTTTAACTGGCCGATCATGACATATCTGCACTAAATCGTCCATAACTTTGGATTTAGAACTCAGAATGACACAAATCCAAAGCCCACTTAAGCTAGTTCAATTTTCATATTGTGACAACATTTGAAACAGAAATAGATTTGACAAAGAGTTCAAGTAATCTAATCTATCCAAAAATCTTTCTTGCCATGCATTGTGCTTCATTAATAAGACTTTACTCAATGAGCATCAATGATCAGCTTAAAATGATTATTTTAACTGGCCGTTCAACTTGATTTTTCGGCATTAAATTGTCAATAACTTTGGATTTAGAACTCAGAATGATACAAATCCAAAGCCCACGTTAAGCTCGCTCAATTTTCTATATTGTCAAAAAATTTGAAACAGAAATAGATTCGACAAAAAGTCCAAGTAATCTAATCTATCCAAAACTGCGTCTTGCCATGCATTGTGCTTCATTAATAGGCCTTTACTCAATGAGCATCAATGATCAGTTTAGAATGATTATTTTAACTGGCCGATCTTGACATGTCTGATGCCATGTCAAACTACCTGATGCCATGCATTATGCTTCATTTATAAGCCTCTAATCAATGAGCACCAATGATCAGTTAAGAATGATCATTTTATTTAGCCAATTAACTTTACATATCCGCACTAAATCATCCCTAACTTTTGATTTAGAGCTCCGAATGACACAAATCCGGTGCCCACGTTTAGCTAGCTCAATTTTCTATATTGTGATAAAATTTAATACTAAAATTGCTATGACAAATTCTCGAAATAATCAAATCTATCAAAAATAATGTAATCCCATGCCTTATGCTTCATTAATAAGCCCTTACTCAATGTGCATCAGCGATCATTTCAACTGGCCGATCAACTTGACTTATCTGCACCAAATCGTCCGTAAATTTAGATTTATCGCCCAGAATGACACGAATCCAATGCCCACGTTAAGCTAGCTATTTTCTATATTGTGACAAAATTTTAAACAGAAATGGATATGACAAAGCGTCCAAATTATCCAATATATCCAACACTGCGTGATGCAATGCATTAGGCTTTATTTATAAGCCTTTACTCAATGAGTATCAATGATCAGTTTAGAATGATCATTTTAAGTGGCCGATCAACTTGACATGTCTGCACTAAATCGTCAGTAACTTTTGATTTATAGCTCACAATGACACAAATCCAATGCCCACGATAACCTAGCTCAGTTTTTTAAATTGTGACAAATTTTGAGATAGAAATAGGTACGAAAAACCATTCAAGTAATCCCATCTATCCAATTTACGTGATGTCATGCATTGTGCTTTATTGATAAGCCTTTATTCAATGGCACAAATGATCAATTTAGAATAATCATTTTAACATGTCGATCAACTTGAAATGTTTGAACTAAATCTTCCATAACTTTTATTTTATATCTCATAATGACACGGATTCAATGCCCACGTTAAGCTACCTAAATTTTCTATATTGTGACAAAATTGGAGACCAAAATAGATACGACAAAGCGTCCAAGTTATCCAATCTATCACGAACTGCGTGATGCCATGCATTATGCTTCAATTATAAGCCTCTAGTCAATGATCACCAATAATCAGCTAGGAATGATCATTTTAACTGGCCGATCAACTTGTCATGTCTGCACTAAATCATAAGTATTTTTTGATTTATAGCTCAGAATAACACAAATCGAATGCCCACAATAAGCTAGCTCAATTTTCTATATTGTGATATAATTTGAGACAGAAATTGATTGGACAAAGTGTCCAAGTTATCCGGTCTACCAAAAAATGGGTGATGCCAAGCATTCTGTTTCATTTATAAGCATTTACTCAATGAGCATCAATGATTAGTTCAGAATGATGATCAATTTGACATGTCAGCACTAAACCGTCAAAAACTTTTGATTTATAGTTCCGAATGACACGAATCCAATTCCCACGTTAAGCTAGCTCAATTTTCTATGTTGTGACAAGTTTTGAGACAGAAATATGTACCACAAAATATACAAGTAATCCAATCTATCCACATTGCATAATGCCATGCATTGTGCTTTATTTATAAGCCTTTACTCAATGAGCATCAATGACCTGTTTAGAATGATCATTTTAATTAGGTGTTCAACCTGACATGTGTGCACTAAATCGTCTCTAACTTTTGATTTATAGCTCAAAATGACACGAATCCAATGCCCACGTTAAGCTAGCTCAATTTTCTATATATTAACAAAATTGGAGACAGAAATAGAGAAAACAAAACATCCAGTTATCCAATCTATCTCGAACTGCGTGATGCCATCCATTATGCTTCACTTATAAGCCTCTAATCAATGAGCATCAATGATCAGTTAAGAATGATCATTTTAACTGACCCATTAACTTGACATGTCTACACTAAATCGTCATTTTTGATTTAGAGCTCTGAATGAAACGAATCTGATGCCCACATTAAGGTAGCTCATGTTTCTATATTCTGACAAAATTTGAGGCAGAAATAGATACGACAAAGCATCCAAGTAATCGAATCTACCCAAAACTGCATGATGACATGCATTGTGCATCGTTTATAAGCATTTAGTTAATGAGCATCAATGATCAGTTTAGAATGATCATTTTAACTGGTCGATCAACTTGACATGTTTGTACTAAATCATCCGTAACTTTTGATTTATAGCCCAGAATGACATGAACCCAATGCCGACGTTAATCTACCTCAATTTTCTATATTGTGATAAAATTTAAGACAGAAATAGATACGACAAAGCGTCCAAGTTATCCAATATATCTCAAACTACGTGATGCCATGCATTATGCTTCATTTATAAGCCTCTAATCAATGAGCACCAATGATCAGTTAAGAATGATCATTTTATTTAACCAATTAACTTTACATGTCCGCACTAAATCATCCCTAACTTTGATTTAGAGCTCCGAATGACACAAATCCGGTGACCACGTTAAGCTAGCTCAATTTTCTATATTGTGATAAAATTTAATACTAAAATTGCTATGAAAAATCCTCGAAATAATCAAATCTATCAAAAATAGTGTAATCCCATGCATTATGCTTAATTAATAAGCCCTTAGTCAATGAGCATCAGCGATCATTTCAACTGGCCGATCAACTTGACATATCTGCACCAAATCATCCGTAAATTTTGATTTATCGCTCAGAATGACACGAATCCAATGCCCACTTTAAGATAGCTATTTTCTATATTGTGACAAAATATGAAACAGAAATGGATATGACAAAGCGTCCAAATTATCCAATCTATCCCAAACTGCGTGATGCCATGCATTGGGCTTTATTTATAAGCCTTTACTCAATGAGTACCAATGATCAGTTTAGAATGATCATTTTAAGTGGCCGATCAACTTGACATGTCTGCACTAAATCGTCAGTAACTTTTGATTTATAGCTCCCAATGACACAAATCCAATGCCCACGATAACCTAGCTCAATTTTTTAAATTGTGACAAATTTTGAGATAGAAATAGGTACGAAAAACCATTCAAGTAATCCCATCTATCCAAATTACGTGATGTCATGCATTGTGCTTTATTTATAAGCCTTTATTCAATGAGCACCAATGATCAATTTAGAATAATCATTTAACTGGTCGATCAACTTGAAATGTTCGCACTAAATCGTCTGTAACTTTTGATTGAGAGCTCAGAATGCCACAAATCCAAAGCCTACGTTAACCTAGCTCAATTTTTTTATATCGTGATAAAATTTAAAACTAAAATTGCTACGACAAATCCTCCATGTAATCAAATCTATCAAAAACTGCGTAACGCTATGCATTATGATTCATTTATAAGCCTTACTCAATCAGCACCAGTGATCAGTTTAGAATGACCATTTTAACTGGCCGATCAACTTGTCATGTCTGCACTAAATCGTAAGTATTTTTTAATTTATAGCTCAGAATAACACGAATCCAATGCCCACAATAAGCTAGCTCAATTTTCTATATTGTGACATAATTTGAGACAGAAATAGATAGGACAAAGTGTCCAAGTTATCCAGTCTACCAAAAAATGGGTGATGCCATGCATTTTGTTTCATTTATAAGCATTTACTCAATGAGCATCAGTGATTAGTTTAGAATGATCATTTTAACTGGCTGATCAATTTGACATGTCAGAACTAAATCGTCCAAAACTTTTGATTTATAGTTCCGAATGACACGAATCTAAATCCCACATTAACCTAGCTCAATTTTCTATCTTGTGACAAGTTTTGAGACAGAAATATATACCACAAAATATACAAGTAATCCAATCTATCCACATTGCGTAATGCCTTGCATTGTGCTTTATTTATAAGCCTTTACTCAATGAGCATCAATGACCTGTTTAGAATGATCATTTTAATTGGCTGTTCAACCTGACATGTGTGCACTAAATCGTCTGTAACTTTTGATTTATAGCTCAAAATGACACGAATCCAATGCCCACGTTAAGCTCGCTCAATTTTCTATATTGTGACAAAATTGGAGACAGAAATAGATAAAACAAAACATCCAGTTATCCAATCTATCTCGAACTACGTGATGCCATCCATTTTGCTTCACTTATAAGCGTCTAATCAAAGAGCATCAATGATCAGTTAAGAATGATCATTTTAACTGACCCATTAACTTGACATGTCTGCACTAAATCGTCATTTTTGATTTAGAGCTCTGAATGACACGAATCTGATGCCCACGTTAAGGTAGCTCATGTTTCTATATTCTGACAAAATTTGAGGCAGAAATTGATACGACAAAGAGTCCAAGTAATTGAATCGACCCAAAACTGCATGATGACATGCATTGTGCATCATTTATAAGCATTTAGTTAATGAGCATCAATGATCAGTTTAGAATGATCATTTTAACTGATCGATCAATTTGACATGTTTGTACTAAATCGTCTGTAACTTTTGATATATAGCCCAGAATGACACGAACCCACTACCCATGTTAATCTACCTCAATTTTCTATATTGTGATAAAATTTAAGACAGAAATAGATACGACAAAGCGTCCAAGTTATCCAATATATCTCAAACTACCTGATGCCATGCATTATGCTTCATTTATAAGCCTCTAATCAATGAGCACCAATGATCAGTTAAGAATGATCATTTTATTTAGCCAATTAACTTTACATGTCCGCACTAAATCATCCCTAACTTTTGATTTAGAGCTCCGATGACACAAATCCGGTGCCCACGTTAAGCTAGCTCAATTTTCTATATTGTGATAAAATTTAATACTAAAATTGCTATGAAAAATCCTCGAAATAATCAAATCTATCAAAAATAATGTAATCCCATGCATTATGCTTCATTAATAAGCCCTTACTCAATGAGCATCAGCGATCATTTCAACTGGCCGATCAACTTGACATATCTGCACCAAATCGTCCGTAAATTTTGATTTATCGCTCAGAATGACACATATCCAATGCCCACGTTAAGCTAGCTATTTCCTATATTGTGACAAAATTTGAAACAGAAATGGATATGACAAAGCGTCCAAATTATCCAATCTATCCCAATCTGCGTGATGCCATGCATTGGGCTTTATTTATAAGCCTTTACTCAATGAGTATCAATGATCAGTTTAGAATGATCATTTTCAGTGGCCGATCAACTTGACATATCTGCACTAAATCGTCAGCAACTTTTGATTTATAGCACACAATGACACAAATCCAATGCCCATGATAACCTAGCTCAGTTTTTTAAATTGTGACAAATTTTGAGATAGAAATAGGTACGAAAAACCATTCAAGTAATCCCATCTATCCAAATTACGTTATGTCATGCATTGTGCTTTATTTATAAGCCTTTATTCAATGAGCACCAATGATCAATTTAGAATAATCATTTTAACAGGTCAATCAACTTGAAATGTTTGAACTAAATCTTCCATAACTTTTATTTTATATCTCATAATGACACGAATTCAATGCCCACGTTAATCTACCTAAATTTTCTATATTGTGACAAAATTGGAGACCGAAATAGATACGACAAAGCGTCCAAGTTATCCAATCTATCACGAACTGCGTGATGCCATGCTTTATGCTTCAATTATAAACCTCTTATCAATGATCACCAATGATCAGTTAAGAATGATCATTTTAAGTGGACGATCTACTTGACATGTCCGCACTAAATCGTCTGTAACTTTTGATTTAGTGCTCAGAATGCCACAAATCAAGCCTACGTTAACCTAGCTCAATTTTTTATATCGTGATAAAATTTAAAACTAAAATTGCTATGACAAATCCTCCAAGTAATCAAATCTATCAAAAACTGCGTAACGCTATGCATTATCATTCATTTATAAGCCTTATTCAATCAGCACCAGTGATCAGTTTAGAATGACCATTCTAACTGGCCGATCAACTTGTCACGTCTGCACTAAATCGTAAGTATTTTTTGATTTATAGCTCAGAATAACACGAATCCAGTGCCCACAATAAGCTAGCTCAATTTCTATATTGTGACATAATTTAAGACAGAAATAGATAGGAGAAAGTGTCCATGTTATCCAGTCTACCAAAAAATGGGTGATGCCATGCATTGTGTTTCATTAATAAGCATTTACTCAATGAGCATCAATGATTAGTTTAGAATGATCATTTTAACTGGTTGATCAATTTGACATGTCAGCACTAAAATGTCCAAAACTTTTGATTTATAGTTCCGAATGACACGAATCCAATTCCCACGTTAAGCTAGCTCAATTTTCTATGTTGTGACAGTTTTGAGACAGAAATATATACAACAAAATATACAAGTAATCCAATCTATCCACATTGCATAATATCATGCATTGTGCTTTTTTTATAAGCCTTTACTCAATGAGCATCAATGACTTGTTTAGAATGATCATTTTAATTGGCTGTTCAACCTGACATGTGTGCACTAAATCGTCTGTAACTTTTGATTTAGAGCTAAAAATGACACGAATCCAATGCCCACGTTAAACTAGCTCAATTTTCTATATTGTGACAAAATTGGAGACAGAAATAGATACAACAAAACATCCAGTTATCCAATCTATCTTGAACTGCGTGATGCCAACCATTATGCTTCACTTATAAGCCTCTAATCAATGAGCATCAATGATCAGTTAAGAATGATCATTTTAACTGACCCATTAACTTGACATGTCTGCACTAAATCGTCATTTTTGATTTAGAGCTCTGAATGACACAAATCTGATGCCCACGTTAAGGTAGATCATGTTTCTATATTCTGACAAAATTTGAGGCAGAAATAGATACGACAAAGCTTCCAAGTAATCGAATCTACCCAAAACTACATGATGACATGCATTGTGCATCGTTTATAAGCATTTAGTTAATGAGCATCATTGATCAGTTTAGAATGATTATTTTAACTGATCGATCAACTTGACATGTTTGTACTAAATGGTCCGTAACTTTTGATTTATAGCCCAGAATGACACGAACCCAATGCCCACGTTAATCTACCTCAATTTCCTATATTGTGATAAAATTTCAAACAGAAATAGATACGACAAAGCGTCCAAGTTATCCAATATATCTCAAACTACGTGATGCCATGCATTATGCTTCTTTTATAAGCCTCTAATCAATGATCACCAATGATCAGTAAAGAATGATCATTTTATTTAGCCAATTAACTTTACATGTCCGCAATAAATCATCCCTAACTTTTGATTTAGAGCTCCGAATGACACAAATCCGGTGCCCACTTTAAGCTAGCTCAATTCTCTATATTGTGATAAAATTTAATACTAAAATTGCTATGACAAATCCTCGAAAGAATCAAATCAATCAACAATAATGTAATCCCATGCATTATGCTTCATTAATAAGCCCTTACTCAATGAGCATCAGTGATCATTTCAACTGGCCGATCAACTTGACATATCTGCACCAAATCGTCCGTAAATTTGGATTTATCACTCAGAATGACACGAATCCAATGCCCACGTTAAGCTAGCTATTTTCTATATTGTGACAAAATTTAAAACAGAAATGGATACGACAAAGCATCCAAATTATCCAATCTATCCCAAACAGCGTGATGCCATGCATTGGGCTTTATTTATAAGCCTTTACTCTATGAGTATCAATGATCAGTTTAGAATGATCATTTTAAGTGGCCGATCAATTTGACATGTCTACACTAAATCATCAGTAACTTTTGATTTATAGCTCACAATGGCACAAATCCAATGCCCACGATAAACTAGCTCAGTTTTTTAAATTGTGACAAATTTTGAGATAGAAATAGGTACGAAAAACCATTCAAGTAATCCCATCTATCCAATTTACGTGATGTCATGCATTGTGCTTTATTTATAAGCCTTTATTCAATGAGCACCAATGATCAATTTAGAATAATCATTATAACAGGTCGATCAACTTGAAATGTTTGAACTAAATCTTCCATAACTTTTATTTTATATCTCAGAATGACACGAATTCAATGCCCACGTTAAGCTACCTAAATTTTCTATACTGTGACAAAATTGGAGACCGAAATAGATACGACAAAGCGTCCAAGTTATCCAATCTATCACGAACTGCATGATGACATGCATTATGCTTTAATTATAAGCCCCTAATCAATGATCGCCAATGATCAGTTAAGAATGATCATTTTAAGTGGACGATCTACTTGACATGTCCGCACTAAATCGTCTGTAACTTTTGATTTAGTGCTCAGAATGCCACAAATCAAGCCTACGTTAACCTAGCTCAATTTTTTATATCGTGATAAAATTTAAAACTAAAATTGCTATGACAAATCCTCCAAGTAATCAAATCTATCAAAAACTGCGTAACGCTATGCATTATCATTCATTTATAAGCCTTATTCAATCAGCACCAGTGATCAGTTTAGAATGACCATTCTAACTGGCCGATCAACTTGTCACGTCTGCACTAAATCGTAAGTATTTTTTGATTTATAGCTCAGAATAACACGAATCCAGTGCCCACAATAAGCTAGCTCAATTTCTATATTGTGACATAATTTAAGACAGAAATAGATAGGAGAAAGTGTCCATGTTATCCAGTCTACCAAAAAATGGGTGATGCCATGCATTGTGTTTCATTTATAAGCATTTACTCAGTGAGCATCAATGATTAGTTTACAATGATCATTTTAATTGGTTGATCAATTTGACATGTCAGCACTAAATTGTCCAAAACTTTTGATTTATAGTTCCGAATGACACCAATCCAATTCCCACGTTAAGCTAGCTCAATTTTCTATGTTGTGACAAGTTTTGAGACAGAAATATATACCACAAAATATACAAGTAATCCAATCTATCCACATTGCGTAATACCATGCATTGTGCTTTATTTATAAGCCTTTACTCAATGGGCATCAATGACCTGTTTAGAATGATCATTTTAATTGGCTGTTCAACCTGACATGTGTGCACTAAATCGTCTGTAGCTTTTGATTTTTAGCTCAAAATGACACGAATCCAATGCCCACATTAAGCTAGCTCAATTTTCTATATTGTGACAAAATTGGAGACAGAAATAGATACGACAAAACATCCAGTTATCCAATCTATCTCGAACTGTGTGATGCCATCCATTATGCTTCACTTATAAGCCTCAAATCAATGAGCATCAATGATCAGTTAAGAATGATCATTTTAACTGACCCATTAACTTGACATGTCTGCACTAAATCGTCATTTTTGATTTAGAGCTCTGAATGACACGAATCTGATGCCCACGTTAAGGTAACTCATGTTTTTATATTCTGACAAAATTTGAGGCAGAAATGGATACGACAAAGCGTCCAACTAATCGAATCTACCCAAAACTGCATGCTGACATGCGTTGTGCATCGTTTATAAGCATTTAATTAATGAGCATCAATGATCGGTTTAAAATGATCATTTTAACTGATCGATCAACTTGACATGTTTGTACTAAATCGTCCGTAACTTTTGATTTATTGCCCAGAATGACACGAACCCAATGCCCACGTTAATCTACCTCAATTTTCTATATTGTGATTAAATTTAAGACAGAAATAGATACGACAAAGCATCCAAGTTATCCAATATATCTCCAACTACGTGATGCCATGCATTATGCTTCATTTATAAGCCTCTAATCAATGAGCACCAATGATCAGTTAAGAATGATCATTTTGTTTAGCCATTTAACTTTACATGTGCGCACTAAATAATCCCTAACTTTTGATTTAAAGCTTCGAATGACACAAATCCGTTGTCCACGTTAAGGTAGCTCAATTTTCTATATTGTGATAAAATTTAATACTAAAATTGCTATGACAAATCCTCAAAATAATCAAATCTATCAAAAATAATGTAATCCCATGCATTATGCTTCATTAATAAGCCCTTACTCAGTGAGCATCAGCGATCATATCAACTGGCCGATCAACTTGACATATCTGCACCAAATCGTCCGTAAATTTTGATTCATCGCTCAGAATGACACGAATCCAATGCCCACGTTAAGCTAGCTATTTTCTATATTGTGACAAAATTTTAAACAGAAATGGATATGACAAAGCGTCCAAATTATCCAATATATCCAAAACTGCGTGATGCAATGCATTGGGCTTTATTTATAAGCCTTTACTCAATGAGTATCAATGATCAGTTTAGAATGATCATTTTAAGTGGCCTATCAATTTGACATGTCTGCACTAAATCATCAGTAACTTTTGATTTATAGCTCACAGTGGCACAAATCCAATGCTCACGATAAACTAGCTCAGTTTTTTAAATTGTGACAAATTTTGAGATAGAAATAGGTACGAAAAACCATTCAAGTAATCCCATCTATCCAATTTACGTGATGTCATGCATTGTGCTTTATTTATAAGCCTTTATTCAATGGCACCAATGATCAATTTAGAATAATCATTTTAACATGTCGATCAACTTGAAATGTTTGAACTAAATCTTCCATAACTTTTATTTTATATCTCAGAATGATACGAATTCAATGCCCACGTTAAGCTACCTAAATTTTCTATATTGTGACAAAATTGGAGACCGAAATAGATATGAAAAAGCGTCCAAGTTATCCAATCTATCACTAACTGCGTGATGCCATGCATTATGCTTCAATTATAAGCCTATAATCAATGATCACCAATGATCAGTTAAGAATTATCATTTTAACAGGGCGATCTACTTGACATGTTCGCACTAAATCGTTTGTTACTTTTGATTTAGAGCTCAGAATGCCACAAATCCAAAGCCTACGTTAACCTAGCTCAATTTTTTATATCTTGATAAAATTTAAAACTAAAATTGCTACGAAAAATCCTCCAAGTAATCAAATCTATCAAAAACTGCGTAACGCTATGCATTATCATTCATTTATAAGCCTTACTCAATCAGCACCAGTGATCAGTTTAGAATGACCATTTTAACTGGCCGATCAACTTGTCATGTCTGCACTAGATCGTAAGTATTTTTTTTTATTTATAGCTCAGAATAACACGAATCGAATGCCCACAATAAGCTAGCTCAATTTTCTATATTGTGACATAATTTGAGACAGAAATAGATAGGACAAAGTGTCCAAGTTATCCAGTCTACCAAAAAATGGGTGATGCCATGCATTGTGTTTCATTTATAAGCATTTACTCAGTGAGCATCAATGATTAGTTTAGAATGATCATTTTAATTGGTTGATCAATTTGACATGTCAGCACTAAATTGTCCAAAACTTTTGATTTATAGTTCCGAATGACACCAATCCAATTCCCACGTTAAGCTAGCTCAATTTTCTATGTTGTGACAAGTTTTGAGACAGAAATATATACCAAAAAATATACAAGTAATCCAATCTATCCACATTGCGTAATGCCATGCATTGTGCTTTATCTATAAGCCTTTATTCAATGAGCATCAATGACCTGTTTAGAAAGATCATTTTAATTGGCTGTTCAACCTGACATGTGTGCACTAAATCATTTGTATCTTTTGATGTATAGCTCAAAATGACACGAACCCAATGCCCACGTTAAGCTAGCTCAATTTTCTATATTGTGACAAAATTGGAGACAGAAATAGATACGACAAAACATCCAGTTATCCAATCTATCTTGAACTGTGTGATGCCATCCATTATGCTTCACTTATAAGCCTCAAATCAATGAGCATCAATGATCAGTTAAGAATGATCATTTTAACTGACCCATTAACTTGACATGTCTGCACTAAATCATCATTTTTGATTTAGAGCTCTGAATGACACGAATCTGATGCCCACGTTAAGGTAGCTCATGTTTTTATATTCTGACAAAATTTGAGGTAGAAATGGATACGACAAAGCGTCCAACTAATCGAATCTACCCAAAACTGCATGCTGACATGCATTGTGCATCGTTTATAAGCATTTAGTTAATGAGCATCAATGATCGGTTTAAAATGATCATTTTAACTGATCGATCAACTTGACATGTTTGTACTAAATCGTCCGTAACTTTTGATTTATAGCCCAGAATGACACGAACCCAATGCCCACGTTAATCTACCTCAATTTTCAATATTGTGATTAAATTTAAGACAGAAATAGATACGACAAAGCATCCAAGTTATCCAATATATCTCCAACTACGTGATGCCATGCATTATGCTTCATTTATAAGCCTCTAATCAATGAGCACCAATGATCAGTTAAGAATGATCATTTTTTTTAGCCATTTAACTTTACATGTGCGCACTAAATAATCCCTAAATTTTGATTTAAAGCTCCGAATGACACAAATCCGGTGCCCACGTTAAGCTAGCTCAATTTTCTATATTGTGATAAAATTTAATACTAAAATTGCTATGACAAATCCTCGGAATAATCAAATCTATCAAAAATAATGTAATCCCATGCATTATGCTTCATTAATAAGCCCTTACTCAGTGAGCATCAGCGATCATATCAACTGGCCGATCAACTTGACATATCTGCACCAAATCGTCCGTAAATTTTGATTCATCGCTCACAATGACACAAATCCAATGCCCACGTTAAGCTAGCTATTTTCTATATTGTGACAAAAAATTTAACAGAATTGGATATGACAAAGCGTCCAAATTATCCAATATATCCAAAACTCCGTGATGCAATGCATTGGGCTTTATTTATAAGCCTTTGCTGAATGAGTATCAATGATCAGTTTAGAATGATCATTTTAAGTGGCCGATCAATTTGACATGTCTGCACTAAATCATCAGTAACTTATGATTTATAGCTCACAATGGCACAAATCCAATGCCCACGATAAACTAGCTCAGTTTTTTAAATTGTGACAAATTTTGAGATAGAAATAGGTACGAAAAACCATTCAAGTAATCCCATCTATCCAATTTACGTGATGTCATGCATTGTGCTTTATTTATAAGCCTTTATTCAATGAGCACCAATGATCAATTTATAATAATCATTATAACAGGTCGATCAACTTGAAATGTTTGAACTAAATTTTCCATAACTTTTATTTTATATCTCAGAATGATACGAATTCAATGCCCACGTTAAGCTACCTAAATTTTCTATATCGTGACAAAATTCGAGACCAAAATAGATATGAAAAAGCGTCCAAGTTATCCAATCTATCACTAACTGCGTGATGCCATGCATTATGCTTCAATTATAAGCCTCTAATTAATGATCACCAATGATCAGTTAAGAATGATCATTTTAACAGGGCGATCTACTTGACATGTTCGCACTAAATCATCTGTAACTTTTGATTTAAAGCTCAGAATGCCACAAATCCAAAGCCTACGTTAACCTAGCTCAATTTTTTATATCTTGATAAAATTTAAAACTAAAATTGCTACGAAAAATCCTCCAAGTAATCAAATCTGTCAAAAACTGTGTAACGCTATGCATTATCATTCATTTATAAGCCTTACTCAATCTGCACCAGTTATCAGTTTAGAATGACCATTTTAACTGGCCGATCAACTTGTCATGTCTGCACTAGATCGTAAGTATTTTTTTTATTTATAGCTCAGAATAACACGAATACAATGCCCACAATAAGCTAGCTCAATTTTCTATATTGTGACATAATTTGAGAGAGAAATAGATAGGACAAAGTGTCCAAGTTATCCAGTCTACCAAAAAATGGGTGATGCCATGCATTGTGTTTCATTTATAAGCATTTACTCAGTGAGCATCAATGATTAGTTTAGAATGATCATTTTAATTGGTTGATCAATTTGACATGTCAGCACTAAATCGTCCAAAACTTTTGATTTATAGTTCCGAATGACACCAATCCAATTCCCACGTTAAGCTAGCTCAATTTTCTATGTTGTGACAAGTTTTGAGACAGAAATATATACCAAAAAATATACAAGTAATCCAATCTATCCACATTGCGTAATGCCATGCATTGTGCTTTATTTATAAGCCTTTATTCAATGAGCATCAATGACCTGTTTAGAAAGATCATTTTAATTGGCTGTTCAACCTGACATGTGTGCACTAAATCGTCTGCAACTTTTGATTTATAGCTCAAAATGACACGAATCCAATGCCCACGTTAAGCTAGTTCAATTTTCTATATTGTGACCAAATTGGAGACAGAAATAGATACAACAAAACATCCAGTTATCCAATCTATCTCGAACTGCGTGATGCCATCCATTATGCTTCACTTATAAGCCTCTAATTAATGAGCATCAATGATCAGTTAAGATTGATCATTTTAACTGACCCATTAACTTGACATGTCTGTACTGAATCGTCATTTTTGATTTAGAGCTCTGAATGACACGAATCTGATGCCCGTGTTAAGGTAGCTCATGTTTCTATATTCTGACAAAATTTGAGGCAGAAATAGATACGACAAAGCATCCATGTAATGGAATCTACACAAAATTGCATGATGACATGCATTGTGCATCGTTTATAAGCATTTAGTTAATGAGCATCAATGATCAATTTAGAATGATCATTTTAACTGATCGATCAACTTGACATGTTTGTACTAAATCGTCCGTAACTTTTGATTTATAGCCCAGAATGACACGAACCCAATGCCCACGTTAATCTACCTCAATTTTCCATATTGTGATAAAATTTAATACAGAAATAGATACCACAAAACGTCCAAGTTATCCAATATATCTCAAACTCCATGATGCCATGCATTATGCTTCATTTATAAGCCTCTAATCAATGAGCACCAATGATCAGTTAAGAATGATCATTTTATTTAGCCAATTAACTTTACATGTCTGCACTAAATCATCCCTAACTTTTGATTTAGAGCTCCGAATGACACAAATCCGGTGCCCACGTTAAGCTAGCTCAATTTTCTATATTGTGATAAAATTTAATACTAAAATTGCTATGACAAATCCTCGGAATAATCAAATCTATCAAAAATAATGTAATCCCATGCATTATGCTTCATTAATAAGCCCTTACTCAATGAGCATAAGCGATCATATCAATTGGACGATCAACTTGACATATCTGCACCAAATTGTCCGTAAATTTTGATTTATCGCTCAGAATGACACGAATCCAATGCCCACGTTAAGCTAGCTATTTTCTATACTGCGACAAAATTTGAAACAGAAATGGATATGACAAAGCGTCCAAATTATCCAATCTATCCCACACTGCGTGATGCCATGCATTGGGCTTTATTTATAAGCCTTTACTCAATGAGTATCAATGATCAGTTTAGTATGATCATTTTAAGTGACCGATCAATTTGACATGTCTGCACTAAATCGTCAGTAACTTTTGATTTATAGCTCACAATGGCACAAATCCAATGCCCACGATAACCTAGCTCAGTTTTTTAAATTGTGACAAATTTTGAGATAGAAATAGGTACGAAAAACCATTCAAGTAATCCCATCTATCCAATTTACGTGATCTCATGCATTGTGCTTTATTTATAAGCCTTTATTCAATGGCACCAATGATCAATTTAGAATAATCATTTTAACATGTCGATCAACTTGAAATGTTTGAACTAAATCTTCCATAACTTTTATTTTATATCTCAGAATGACACGAATTCAATGCCCACGTTAAGCTACCTAAATTTTCTATATTGTGACAAAATTGGAGACCGAAATAGATATGAAAAAGCGTCCAAATTATCCAATCTATCACTAACTGCGTGATGCCATGCATTATGCTTCAATTATAAGCCTCTAATCAATGATCACCAATGATCAGTTAAGAATGATCATTTTAACTCGGCGATCTACTTGACATGTTCGCACTAAATCGTCTGTAACTTTTGATTTAGAGCTCAGAATGCCACAAATCCAAAGCCTACGTTAACCTAGCTCAATTTTTTTATATCGTGATAAAATTTAAAACTAAAATTGCTACGACAAATCCTCCAAATAATCAAATCTACCAAAAACTGTGTAACGCTATGCATTATCATTCATTTATAAGCCTTACTCAATCAGCACCAGTGATCAGTTTAGAATGACCATTTTAACTGGCCAACTTGTTCCTGTCTGCACTAGATCGTAAGTATTTTTTGATTTATAGCTCAGAATAACATGAATCCAATGCCCACAATAAGCTAGCTCGATTTTCTATATTGTGACATAATTTGAGACAGAAATAGATAGGACAAAGTGTCCAAGTTATCCAGTCTACCAAAAAATAGGTGATGCCATGCATTGTGTTTCATTTATAAGCATTTACTCAATGAGCATCAATGATTAGTTTAGAATGATCATTTTAATTGGTTGATCAATTTGACATGTCAGCACTAAATCGTCCAAAACTTTTGATTTATAGTTCCAAATGACACCAATCCAATTCCCACGTTAAGCTAGCTCAATTTTCTATGTTGTGACAAGTTTTGAGACAGAAATATATACCACAAAATATACAAGTAATCCAATCTATCCACATGCGTAATGCCATGCATTGTGCTTTATTTATAAGCCTTTACTTCAATGAGCATCAATGACCTGTTTAGAAAGATCATTTTAATTGGCTGTTCAACCTGACATGTGTGCACTAAATCATCTGTAACTTTTGATTTATAGCTCAAAATGACACGAATCCAATGCCCACGTTAAGCTAGCTCAATTTTCTATATTGTGACAAAATTGGAGACAGAAATAGATACAACAAAACATCCAGTTATCCAATCTATCTCGAACTGTGTGATGCCATCCATTATGCTTCACTTATAAGCCTCTAATCAATGAGCATCAATGATCAGTTAAGAATGATCATTTTAACTGACCCATTAACTTGACATGTCTGCACTAAATCGTCATTTTTGATTTAGAGCTCTGAATGACACGAATCTGATGCCCACGTTAAGGTAGCTCATGTTTCTATATTCTGACAAAATTTGAGGCAGAAATAGATACGACAAAGCGTCCAAGTAATTGAATCTACCCAAAACTGCATGATGACATGCATTGTGCATCGTTTATAAGCATTTAGTTAATGAGCATCAATGATCAGTTTAGAATGATCATTTTAACTGATCGATCAACTTGACATGTTTGTACTAAATCGTCCGTAACTTTTGATTTATAGCCCAGAATGACACGAACCCAATGCCCACGTTAATCTACCTCAATTTTCTATATTGTGATAAAATTTAAGATAGAAATAGATACGACAAAGCGTCCAAGTTATCCAATATATCTCAAACTACGTGATGCCATGCATTATGCTTCATTTATAAGCCTCTAATCAATGAGCACCAATGATCAGTTAAGAATGATCATTTTATTTAGCCAATTAACTTTACATGTCCACACTAAATCATCCCTAACTTTTGATTTAGAGCTCCGAATGACACAAATCCGGTGCCCACGTTAAGCTAGCTCAATTTTCTATATTGTGATAAAATTTAATACTAAAATTGCTATGACAAATCCTCGAAATAATCAAATCTATCAAAAATAATGTAATCCCATGCATTATGCTTCATTAATAAGCCCTTACTCAATGAGCAACACCGATCATTTCAACTGGCCGATCAACTTGACATATCTGCACCAAATCGTCCGTAAATTTTGATTTATCGCTCAGAATGACACGAATCCAATGCCCACGTTAAGCTAGCTATTTTCTATATTGTGACAAAATTTGAAACAGAAATGGATATGACAAAGCATCCAAATTATCCAATCTATCCCAAACTGCGTGATGCCATGCATTGGGCTTTATTTATAAGCCTTTACTCAATGAGTATCAATGATCAGTTTAGTATGATCATTTTAAGTGACCGATCAATTTGACATGTCTGCACTAAATCGTCAGTAACTTTTGATTTATAGCTCACAATGGCACAAATCCAATGCCCACGATAACCTAGCTCAGTTTTTTAAATTGTGACAAATTTTGAGATAGAAATAGGTACGAAAAACCATTCAAGTAATCCCATCTATCCAATTTACGTGATCTCTTGCATTGTGCTTTATTTATAAGCCTTTATTCAATGGCACCAATGATCAATTTAGAATAATCATTTTAACATGTCGATCAACTTGAAATGTTTGAACTAAATCTTCCATAACTTTTATTTTATATCTCAGAATGACACGAATTCAATGCCCACGTTAAGCTACCTAAATTTTCTATATTGTGACAAAATTGGAGACCGAAATAGATATGAAAAAGCGTCCAAATTATCCAATCTATCACTAACTGCGTGATGCCATGCATTATGCTTCAATTATAAGCCTCTAATCAATGATCACCAATGATCAGTTAAGAATGATCATTTTAAGTGGACGATCTACTTGACATGTTCGCACTAAATCGTCTGTAACTTTTGATTTAGAGCTCAGAATGCCACAAATCCAAAGCCTACGTTAACCTAGCTCAATTTTTTTATATCGTGATAAAATTTAAAACTAAAATTGCTACGACAAATCCTCCAAGTAATCAAATCTATCAAAAACTGCGTAACGCTATGCATTATCATTCATTTATAAGCCTTACTCAATCAGCACCAGTGATCAGTTTAGAATGACCTTTTTAACTCGCTGATCCACTTGTCTTGTATGAACTAAATCGTAAGTATTTTTTGATTTATAGCTCAGAATGACACGAATACAATGCCCACATTAAGCTAGCTACATTTTCTATATTCTGACATAATTTGAGACAGAAATAGATAGGACAAAGTGTCCAAGTTATCCAGTCTACCAAAAAATGTGTGATTCCATGCATTGTGTTTCACTAATAAGCATTTACTCAATGAGCATCAGTGATTAGTTTAGAATGATCATTTTAACTGGTTGATCAATTTGACATGTCAACACTAAATCGTCCAAACCTTTTATTTATAGTTCCGAATGACACGAATCCAATTCCGACGTTAAACTATCTCAATTTTCTATGTTGTGACAAGTTTTGAGACCGAAATATATACCACAAAATATACAAGTAATCCAATCTATCCACAATGCGTAATACCATGCATTGTGCTTTATTTATAAGCCTTTACTCAATGAGCATCAATGACCTGTTTAGAATGATCATTTTAATTGGCTGTTCAACATGACATGTGTGCACTAAATCATCTGTAGCTTTTGATTTATAGCTCAAAATGACACGAATCCAATGCCCACGTTAAGCTAGCTCAATTTTCTATATTGTGACAAAATTGGAGACAGAAATAGATACGACAAAACATCCAGTTGTCCAATCTATCTCGAACTGTGTGATGCCATCCATTATGCTTCACTTCTAAGCCTCTAATCAATGAGTATCAATGATCAGTTAAGAATGATCATTTTAACTGACCCATTAACTTGACATGTCTGCACTAAATCGTTCGTAAGTTTTGATTTAGAACTTAGAATTACACAAATCCAAAACCCAGATTAAGCTAGCTCAATTTCTTATATTCTGATAAAATTTAAGACTAAAATTGTTACGAAAAATCCTCCAAGTAATCAAATCTATCAAAAACTTCGTAACGCCATGCATTATGATTCATTTGTAAGCCCTTACTCAATGGGCACAAGGGATCAGTTTATTATGACCATTTTAACTGGCCGATCATTTTGACATGTCTGCACTAAATCGTAAGTAATTTTTGATTTATAGCTCAGAATGATAAGAATCCAATGCCCATGTTAAGCTAGCTCAATTTTCTATATTGTAAATAGATAGACAAAAACGTCCAAGTTATCCAATCATCTCAAACATGATGCCATGCATTATGCTTCATTTATAACCTTTAATCAATGAGCATCAATGATCAATTTAAGAATGATCATTTTAATTGCATCAATTTGACATGTATTGCACTAAATCATCCCTAACTTTTGATTTAGAGCTCCGAATGACACAAATCCGGTGCCCACGTTAAGCTAGCTCAATTTTCTATATTGTTATAAAATTTAAAACTAAAATTGCTCTGACAAATCCTCGAAATAATCAAATCTATCAAAAATAATGTAATCCCATGCATTATGCTTCATTAATAAGCCCTTACTCAATGAGCATCAGCGATCATTTCAACTGGCCGATCAACTTGACATATTTGCACCAAATCGTCCGTAACTTTTGATTTATTGCCCAGAATGACAAGAATCCAATGCCCACGTTAAGCTAGCTATTTTCTATATTGTGACAAAATTTGAAACAGAAATGGATATGACAAAGCGTCCAAATTATCCAATCTATCCCAAACTGCGTGATGCCATGCATTGGGCTTTATTTATAAGCCTTTACTCAATGAGTATCAATGATCAGTTTAGAATGATCATTTTAAGTGGCCGATCAGCTTGACATGTCTGCACTTTTGATTTATAGCTCACAATGATACAAATCCAATGCCCACGATAACCTAGCTCAGTTTTTTAAATTGTGACAAATTTTGAGATAGAAATAGGTACAAAAAACCATTCAAGTAATCCCATCTGTCCAAATTACGTGATGTCATGCATTGTGCTTTATTTATAAGCCTTCATTCAATGAGCACGAATGATCAATTTAGAATAATCATTTTAACAGGTCGATCAACTTGAAATATTTGAACTAAATCTTCCATAACTTTTATTTTATATCTTAGAATGACGCGAATTCAATGCCCACGTTAAGCTACCTAAATTTTCTATATTGTGACAAAATTGGAGACCGAAATAGATACGACAAAGCATCCAAGTAATCCAATCTATCAGGAACAGCGTGATGCCATGCATTATGCTTCAATTATAAGCCTCTAATCAATGATCACCAATGATCAGTTAAGAATGATCATTTTAACTGGACGATCTACTTGACATGTATGCACTAAATAGTATGTAACTTTTGATTTAGAGCTCTGAATGCCACAAATCCAAAGCCTACGTTAACCTAGCTCAATTTTTTATATCGTGATAAAATTTAAAACTAAATTTGCTACGACAAATCCTCCAAGTAATCAAATCTATCAAAAACTGCGTAACACCACACATTATGATTCATTTATAAGCTCTTAGTCAATGAGCACCAGTGATCAATTTAGAATGACCATTTTAACTGGCCGATCAACTTGATATGTCTGCACTAAATTGTAAGTAAATTTTGATTTAGTTCTCCGAATGACACGAATCCAATGCCCATGGTAAGCTAGCTCAATTTTCTATATTGTGACAAAATTTGATATAGAAATAGATAGGACATAGTGTCCAAGTTATCCAATATACCCAAAAATTTGTGATGCCATGCATTGTGTTTCATTTATAAGCTTTTACTTAATGAGCATCAATGATCAGTTTAGAATGATCATTTGAACTCATCGATTAACTTGACATATCAACACTAAATCGTCCGAAACTTTTGATTTATTGCTCAGAATGACACGAATCCAACTCCAACGTTAAGCTAGCTCAATTTTCTATGTTGTGACAAGTTTTGAGACAGAAAGAGATACGAAAAAGAATACAAGTAATCCAATCTATCCAAACTGCGTAATGCCATGCATTTTGCTTTATTTATAAGCTTTTCCTCAATGAGCATCAATGATCAGTTTAGAATGATCATTTTAATTGGCTAATCAACCTGACGTGTCTGCACTAAATCGTCTGTAACTTTTGATTTATAGTTGTGAATGATACGAATCCAATGCCCACGTTAAGGTAGCTCAATTTTCAATATTGTTACAAAATTGGTGATTGAAATAGATACGACAAAGCGTCCAAGATATCCAATCTGTCTCGAACTGCATGATGCCATGCATTATATGTTTCACTTATTAACCTCTAATCAATGAGCACTAGTGATCAGTTATTAATGATCATTTTAACTCCCCGATCAACTTGACATGTTCGCACTAAATATGTCCGTAACTTTTGATTTAGAGCTCATAATGACACAAATCCAAAGCCCACGTCAAGCTAACTCAATTTTCTATATTGCGATAAAATTTAAGAGTAAAATTGCTATGACAAATCCTCCAAGTAATCGAATCTATCAAAAACTGCGTAACGCCATGCATTATGCTTCATTTATAAGCGTTTACTCAATGAGCACAGTGATCAGTTTAGAATGACCATTTTAACTGGCCAATCAACTTGAAATGTCGGCAGTAAATCGTATGTAACTTTTGATTTATAGCTCAGAATGATACGAATCCAATCCCCACATTAAAGTAGATCAATTTTCTATATTGTGACAAAATGTGAGAGAAAAATGGATACGAAAAAGTGTCCAACTTATCCAATCTACCCAAAATTGCATGATGCCATGCATTGGGCTTCATTTATAAGCCTTTACTTAATGAGCATCTATGATCAGTTTAGAATGATCATTTTAACTGGCCAATCAACTTGACATATCTGGTATAAATTGTTCGTAACTTTTGATTTATAACTCAAAATGATACAAATCCAATGCCCAACTTAAGCTAGCTCAATTTTCTATATTGTGAAAAAAAAATTGAAACAAAAATAGATACGAAAAAGCTTCCAAGTTATGCAATCTATCCCAAACTGCGTTATGCCATGCATTTTGCTTATTTATAAGCCTTTAATCAATGAGCACCAATTATCAGTTAAGAACGATATTTTAACTGGCCAATCAACTTGACATGTTTGTACTAAATCGGCAATAACTTTTGATTTGAAGCTCAGAATGACACAAATCAAAAGCTCACGTTATGCTAGCTCAATTTTCTATATTGTAACAAATTTTGAGACAGAAATAGATACGACAAAGCGTATAAGTTATCCAATCCATCCCGAACTGCGTGATGTTTTGTATTATGCTTCATTTATAAGCCTATACTCCATGAGCACCAGTGATCAGTTAAGAATGATCATTTTAACTGTTTGATCAAGTTGACATGTACGCACTAAATCGTCCGTAACTTTTGACTTAGAGTTCATAATGACACGTTAAGCTAGATCAATTTTCTATGTTGTGAAAAACTTTAAGACTAAATTTGCTTTGACAAATCCTCCAAGTAATCCAAGTCACGGTTAAGTCCTCCTAAAAATCTTGCCATAGTAGCTTCTCTGTCTTCTGAAATGTCTGCCCTGATCATGAGGGTTTCCAACTCCTGGAAATAGTCCTCAACACTTCGGCTTCCTTGATTGAGTCTCCTTAGCTTTTGGTGAAGCTCACGGTGGTAATGGCTGGGCACAAACCTTTTCCTCATTATGGCTTTCATCTCAGCCCATGTTTCTACTGGATACTCACCATTACGTCTTCTGGAAGTCACCAATTGATCCCACCAGCTGAGTGCATACTCATAAAATTCAGTAGCAGCTATGCAGACCTTGTTGAGCTCGGAATAGTGTTGACAATCAAACACCAGCTCGATCTTCTTCTCCCATTCCAGGTAAGTGTCTGGATCATTTTTGCCATAGAATGATGGTATCTTAAGTTTAAGACCTCTTATGGTGTCATTAAGCGCCACCCTTTCTTCTCTTACACGCCTATGCCTCCTTTGGGTTCTCCTACTCCCTTCACTGCCATGACTATAGTAGGCTTCTATTTCTTCATTATGGCCATGTCTAAAGGGATTCCTGGTTCTCCTTGGACCTTCTTCAGTGTTACTATTGTTCTGAACATCATCAAGCCGCAAATGATTGGCTTCCAGCTCTACTTGTAGTACTTTCTTCATTTTTGCAACTAGAGTCTCCATTAACAAGTTTGGTGCTTCTGAAGTTTGATTTTTTCCTGACATAGCTACAAATACACTTAACAAATGCGTTAAAAGTACCTGCTCTGAAAAAATATTTTCAATGGAAGATGAAGAGTTGCGAGTGTGTTATTTTCTAATCTGAAAATGCAATGGGTTGGGGTCGATTTTGATGTGATAAACTGATGTAATATTGGATAAAACAACAATGCAATTATATGAAAACAACAATTATTTTCTAATCTGAAAATGCAATGGGTAGGGGTCGATTTTGATGTGATAAACTGATGTAATATTGGATAAAAACAACAATGCAATTATATGAATAGGTTTTTTTGGATTAATCAACTGATGCAAATCGATACAAAAGCTGATGCAATCTAAACAGATGGAAATGGAGAGATATGGAGATGAGGGATAGGGATAACCGATCAGAAGTGTGCTCTGATACCAAATGATGCGAACCTCCCAAGGAATGCATTTCTGGATGCGGTTGAGATAGGCTTTGCAACAGAATGAATCGAAATTCAATCTGTTCAAAGGTTGTGGATTGAAGGGTCACACAGTAGTTGCGGAAAGGCTACTGATTTACCTAAGATAGTAGCTAAGATATTACACACTAAGGCTACTAAATGTTGACTGAAGGATATTACACACCAACAATCAGATTAAGAAGAGAATCACTCTCAAACTTAAGAAAAGAAGCTGTTTTTATTTGAAAAGTTGAATGATCAAGTTTACAACTGAAAGCCCCTATTTATACTATAAGGGAACGTAATATGAGGAGCCTACAACATTAAATTGGTTACAATTACAAGGGAAGACTTGACCAAAGACCTTGACCAAAGACCTTGACTTCATTAACTCTTATTTTGACTATGAATGTAGACACTTTTCCCCTCCTTTGATGACGCCAATTTTGAGCATTTTTAATTGAACTCCTTTTGATTTTAAACAACAAATTGGGCTGGTTGTAATGTGATTCATTTGCCTCATTAAAAACCTTACCAAGAAAACCCAATGGGAGAAAACTTGGATAAGGGAAAAAGAGTACAAATGGATCACATACCCATTTGTATGCTGTCTTGAGCTTGTACTAAAATCAGAGTGCATTTAGGCACTTCTCCATTCAAGCTCAAGTGAATTTGTTGTGCATTCTCCTTGTTGAGCATGCGGTTGATCGCCTCTTTGAGTTTCTTGGCTTTGGCTCGGGTTAATGGTCCAGCTGGTAGTGCAAGAGATTCTTCATGTTCCACTGGTTCATTCCTAGCCATGAGCTTCTCCTTTTGTGTGCTTTCCATGCTCGTATCACACGTTAAGCTTGCTCAAAATTCTATATTGTAACAAACTTTTAGACACAATTAGATATGACAAGGCATCCAAATTATCCAATCTATCCCGAACTGCGTGATACCATGCATTATGGTTCATTTATAAGCCTCAACTCAATGAGCACCAATGATCAGTTAAGAATGATCATTTTAACTGGCCAATCAACTTAACATGTTTGCACTTGATCGTGCGTATTTTTGATTAAGATATCATAATGAGACAAATTCAAAGCCCGCGTTAAGCTAGCTCAATTTTTTATATTGTGACACTATTTGAGACAAAAACAGATATGACAAAGCGTCCAAGTAATCCAATTTATCCAAAACTGCGTGATGTCATGCATTGTGCTTCATTTATAAGCCCTTACTCAATGAGCATCAATGATCAATTTAGAATGATCATTTTAACTGGTCGATCAACTTGACATGTCTGCACTAAATCGTTCGTAACTTTTGATTTAGAGCTCATAATGACATGAATCCGTTGCCCACGTTAATCTAGATCAATTTTCTATGTTGTGAAAAACTTTAAGACTAAATTTGCTTTGACAAATCCTCCAAGTAATCAAATCTATCAAAAACTGCGTAATGTCGTGTACGATGTTTCATTTAAAAGCCTTTACTCAATAAGCACCAGTGATCAGTTTAGAATGATCAAATTAGCTGGCCGATAACCTTGACATGTTTGCAATAAATTGTCCGAAAGTTTTCATTTAAAGCTCAGAATGACACGAATCCGGTGCCCACGTTAAGCTAGCTCCAGTTTCTATATTGTGACAAATTTTGAGACAGAAGTAGATACGAGAAATATCCAAGTTATCCAATCTGTCCCAAACTGCATGATGCCATGCATTATGATTCATTTATAAGCCTCAACTCAATAACCACCAATGATCAGTTAAGCATGATTATTTTAATTGGCCGATAACCTTGACATGTGTGCAATAAAACGTCCATAACTTTATATTTAGAGCTCAGAATGACACGAATCCAATGCTCACGTTAAGGTAGCTCAATTTTCTATATTGTGACAAAATTTGAATCAGAAATAGATACGAAAAAGCATCTAAATATCCAATCTATCCCGAACTACGTGATGCCATGCATTATGCTTAATTTATAAGTCTTAACTCAGTGAGTACCTATGATCAGTTAGGAATGATGGTTTTAACTTGCCGATACGTTTGACATGTCAACACTAAATCGTCTGTAACTTTTGATTTAGAACTTAGAAATACACAAATACAAAGGCCCCGGTAAAGTAGCTCAATTTTCTTTTTTGTGATAAAGTTTGAGACAGAAATAGATACAATAAGGCATCCAACTAATCCAATCTATCCCAAACTTCGTGATGTCATGTATTATGCTTCATTTGTTAACCTTTACTCAATGAGCACCAATGATTAGTTTGGAATGATCATATTAACAGGCCCATCAACTTGACATGTCGCACTAAATCATTTGTAACTATTGATCTAGAGCTCAGAATTACACGAATCTGTTACCCACGTTAAGCTAGCTCAATTTTGCATTTTGTGACAAATTTTGAGACAGAAGTAGATACGACAAAACCTCCAAATTATCCAATCTATCCCGAACTGCATGATCCCATGGATTATGTATCATTTATAAGCTTCAACTTAATGAGCACCAATGAGCAGTTAAGAATGATCGTTTTAACTGGCTGATGACCTTAACATGTCTGCACTAAATCGTCCGTAACTTTTAATTTATAGCTCAGAATGACACGAATCCAATGGCCACGTTAAGCATGCTCAATTCTCTATATTGTGACAAATTTTGAGACAGAACTAGATACGACAAATCCTCCAAGTAATCAAATCTATCACAAACGGCGTAAGGTCGTGCATGATGCTTCATTTATAAGCCTTTATCCAATAAGCACCAGTGATCAGTATGGAATGATCAAATTAACTGACCGATAAACTTGACATGTTTGCACTAAATCGTCAGTCAGTTTTGATTTAAAGCTCAGAATGACACGAATCCGGTGTCCACGTTAAGCTCGCTCAAGTTTCTGTATTGTGACAAATTTTCAAACAAAAAAAGATACGACAAATATCCAAGTCATCCAATCCGTCCCAAACTGCGTGATGCCATGCATTATGCTTCATTTATAAGCCTCAACTCAATAAGCACCAATGATCAGTAAGAATGATTATTTTAACTGGCCGATAACCTTGACATGTCCGCACTAAAACATCCATAACATGAATCCAATGCCCACGTTAAGCTAGCTCAATTTTCTATATTGTGGCAAAATTTTGAGAAAGAAATAGATACGAAAAACATCCAATTATCCAATCTATCCCGAACTACGTGATGCCATGCATTATGCTTAATTTATAAGCCTCAACTCAGTGAGTACCAATGATCAGTTAGGAATGATCATTTTAACCGGCCGATACGTTTGACATGTCAACATTAAATCGTCCGTAACTTTTGATTTAGAGCTCAGAATTATAGAAATCCAAAGCCCCCGGTAAAGTAGCTCAATTTTCTAGATTGTGATAAAGTTTGATACAGAAACAGATACGACAAAGCATCCAACTAATCCAATCTATCCTAAACTTTGTGATGTCATGTATTATGCTTCATTTATTAACCTTAATTTAATGAGCACCAATGATTAGTTTTGGAATGATCATATTAACTAGCCGATCAACTTGACATTTGCGCACTAACTCGTCTGTAACTTTTGATTTAGAGCTCATAATGACACGAATCCGGTGCCCACGTTAAGCCAGCTGAATTTTCTATTTTGTGACAGAAATAGATTCGACAAAACCTTGAAGTTATCCAATCTGTCCCGAACTGCATGATGCCATGGATTATGGTTCATTTATAAGCTTTAACTTAATGTGCAGCAATGATCAGTTAAGAATGATCGTTTAAACTCCCCGATTACCTTGACATGTCCGCACTAAATCGTCCGTAACTTTTAATTTATAGCTCCGAATGACGCGAATCCAATGTCCATGTTAAGCTTGTTCAATTTTCAATATTGTGAAATATTTTGAGACAGAAATAGATATGACAAAGCCTCCAAGCAATCCAATCTATCCGAAAATCCTCGATATCATGCATTATGCTTCATTTATAAGACTTTACTCAACGAGCCCCAATGATTAGTTTAGAATGATTAAATTAACTGGCTGAAAATCTTGACATATTTGCACTAAATCATCCATAATTTTTTATTTATAGTTCAGAATGACACGAATCCAATGCCCACATTAAGCTTGCTCATGATTCTATATTGTCACAAACTTTGAGACAGAATTAGATATTACAAAGCATCCAAATTATCCAATCTATCCTGAACTGCGTGATACCATGCATTATGGTTCATTTATAAACCTGAACTCAATGAGCACCAATGATCAGTTAATAATGATCATTTTAACTGGCCAATCAACTTGACATGTCTGCACTAAATCGTGCGTATTATTGATTAAGATCTCATAATGATACAAATTCAAAGCCGCGTTAAGCTAGCTCATTTTTTATATTGTGACAATATTTGAGACAAAAATAGATATGACAAAGCGTCCAACTAATCCAATTTATCAAAAACTGCGTGATGTCGTGCATTGTGCTTCATTTATAAGCCCTTACTCAATGAGCATCAATGATCAATTTAGAATGATCATTTTAACTGGTCGATCAACTTGACATGTCTGCACTAAATCATTCGTAACTTTTGATTTAGATCTCATAAAGACTTGAATCCGTTGCCCACGTTAAGCCAGATCAATTTTCTATGTTGTGAAAAACTTTAATACTAAATTTGCTTTGACAAATCCTCCAAGTAATCAAATCTATCAAAAACTGCGTAATGTCATGCACGATGCTTCATTTAAAAGCCTTTACTCAATAAGCACCAGTGATCAGTTTAGAATGATCAAATTAGCTGGCCGATAACCTTGACATGTTTGCAATAATTTGTCCGTAAGTTTTAATTTAAAGCTCAGAATGACACGAATCCGGTGTCCACGTTAAGCTTGCTCAAGTTTCTATCTTGTGACAAATTATTAGACAGAAGTAGATACGACAAATATCCCAGTTATCCAATCTATCCCAAACTGCGTGATGCCATGCATTATGCTTCATTTATAAGCCTCAACTCAATAACCACCAATGATCAATTAAGCATGATCATTTTAACTGGCCGATAACCTTGACATGTGTGCACTAAAACGTCCGTAACTTAATATTTAGAGCTCAGAATGACACGAATCCAATGCCCACGTTAAGGTAGCTCAATTTTCTATATTGTGACAAAATTTGAGACAGAAATAGATACGAAAAAGCATCTAAATATCCAATCTATTCTGAACTACGTGATGCCATGCATTATTCTTAATTCATAAGCCTCAACTCAGTGAGTACCAATGATCAGTTAGGAATGATCATTTTAACTCGCCGATACGTTTGACATGTCAACACTAAATCGTCTGTCACTTTTGATTTAGAGCTTAGAATTGCACAAATACAAAGGCCCCGGTAAAGTAGCTCAATTTTCTTTTTTGTGATATAGTTTGAGACAGAAATAGATACAACAAAGCATCCAACTAATCCAATCTATCCCAAACTGTGTGATGTCATGTATTATGCTTCATTTGTAAACCTTTACTCAATGAGCACCAATGATTAGTTTGGAATGAGCACCAATGATTAGTTTGGAATGATCATATTAACAGGCCGATCAACTTGACATGTCTGCACTAAATCGTTTGTAACTATTGATCTAGAGCTCCGAATTACATGAATCCGTTACCCACGTTAAGCTAGCTCAATTTTGTATTTTGTGACGAATTTTAAGACAGAAGTAGATACGACAAAACCTCCAAATTATCCAATCTATCCCGAGCTGTATGATGCCATGGATTATGCATCTATTATAAGCTTCAACTTAATGAGTACCAATGATCAGTTAAGAATAATCGTTTTAACTGGCGGATGACCTTAACATGTTTGCACTAAATCGTCCATAACTTTTAATTTATAGCTCAGAATGACACGAATCCAATGGCGACATTAAGCATGCTCAATTTTCTATATTGTGACAAATTTTGAGATAGAACTAGATATGACAAACCCTCTAAGCAATCCAATCTATCACAAAATACTCAATGTCATCCCTTGTGCTTGATTTATAAGCCTTTACTCAATGAGCCCCCATGATCAGTTTATAATTATCAAATTAACTGGCCGATAACCTTGACATGTCTACACTAAATCGTCCATAACTTTTTATTTAGAGCTCTGAATGACACGAATCCAATGCCCACGTTAAGCTTGCTCAAATTTCTATATTGTGACAAACTTTGAGACAGAATTAGATACGACTAAGTATCCAAGTTATCCAATCTATTTCGTACTGCACGATACCATGCATTATGCTTCATTTATAAGCCTCAACTCAATTAGCACCAATGATCAGTTAAGAATGATCATTTTAACTGGCCAATCAACTTGACATGTCTGCACTAAATCGTCCATAAATTTTGATTTATTGTTCAGAATAAAACAAATCCAAAGCCCACGTTAAACTTGCTCAATTTTCTATATTGTGATAAAATTTGAGATAGAAATATATACGAAAAAGCATCCAAGTAATCCAATCTATCCAAAACTGGGTGATGGCATGCATTGTGATTCATTTATAAGTCTTTACTCAATGACTAGCACTGATCAGTTTAGAGTGATCATTTTAACAAGCCGATCAACTTCCCTTGTTTGCACTAAATCGTCTGTAACTTTTGATTTATAGCTCAGAATGACATAAATCCACTGCCTACGTTAAGTTTACTAAATGTACTATATTGTGATAGATTTTGAGACAGAAATAGGTACGGCAAAGTTTCCAAGTAATCCAATCTATGCCAAAATGTGCGATGTCATGCATTATGCTTCATTTATAAGCCTTTACTAAATGAGCACCAATGATCAGTTTAGAATGATCAAATTAATTGGCCGATAACCTTGACATATCTGCACTAAATCGTCCATAACATTTTATTTAGAGCTCGGAATGACACAAATCTAATGCCCATGTTAAGCTTGCTCAAGCTTCTATATTGTGACAAGACCGAAATAGATACTACAAAGCGTCCAAGTAATCCAATATATCCAAAACTACGTGATGCCAAGCATTGAGCTTCATTTATAAGCCTTTGACTCAATGAGCATCAAAGACCAGATTAGAATGATCATTTTAAATGGTTGATCAACTTGACATGTCCGAACTAAATTGTCCATAACTTTTGATTTAGAGGTCAGAATGACACGAATCCGTTGCCCACGTAAATCTTGCTCAATTTACTTTATATTGTGACAAATATTAAGACAAAAATAGGTACGACAAAGCCTCCAAGTAATCCAATTTATCCCAAAATACGTATGTCATGCATTATGTTTCATTTATAAGCCTTTACTCAATGAGCACCAATGATTAGTTTAGAATGATCAAATTAACTGTCCGATAACCTTGACATATATGCACTAAATAGTCCATAACTTTTTATTTTGTGCTAAGAATAACACGAATCCAATGCCCACGTTAAGCTAGCTCAAGTTTCTATATTGTGACAAAATTTGAGACAAAAAAAGATATGACAAAGTGTCCAAGTTATCTAATCTATCCAAAACTCGGGATGTCATGGATTGTGCTTCATTTATAAGCCCTTACTCAATGAGCATCAATGATCAGTTTAGAATTATCATTTTAACTGGTCGATAACCTTGATATGTACGCACTAAATCATCCAAAACTTTTGATTTATAGTTCAGAATGACACAAATCCAATGCCCATGTTAAGCTAGCTCAAATTTCTATATTGTGACCAAATGAGAGATCGAAATAGATACGACAAAGCGTAGAAGTAATCAAATCTATCCAAATTTGCATGATGCCATGCATTATGCTTCTTATATTAGCCTTTACTCAGTGCGCACCAATGATCAGTTTAGAATGATCAAATTAATTGGCCGATTACCTTTACATCTTTGCACTAAATCGTTCCTAACATTTGATTTATAGCTCAAAATAACACGAAACCAATGCACACGTTAAGCTAGCTCAAGTTTCTATGTTGTGAAAAATTTTGAGGCAGAAATCGATACAACAAAGCATCCAAGTTATCCAATCTATCTCGAACTGGGTGATAGCATGCATTATGCTTCATTTATAAGGCTCAACTCAATATGCACCAATGAACAGTTAAAAATGATCATTTTAACTGGCCGATCCACATGACATGTCCGCACTAAATCGTCCGTAAATTTTGATTTATAGTTCATAATGACACAAATTCAAAGCCCACTTTAACCTAGCTCAATTTACTATATTATGACAAATCTTGAGACGGAAATAGATACGAAAAAGTGTCCAAAACTAGGTGATGTCATGCACTGTGCTTCATTTATAAGCCTTTACTCAATAACTAGAAATGATCAGTTTAGAGTGATCATTTTTACATGCCAATCAACTTGACATGTCCACCAAATCGTCCGTAACTTTTGATTTATAGCTCAGAATGACACGAATCCACTGCCCACGTTAAGCTTGCTTAATTTACTATATTGTGAAATTTTTTGACAAGAAATAGGTACGACAAAGCCTCCAAGTAATCTAATCTATCCCAAAATGCGCTATGTCATGCATTATGCTTCATTTATAAGCCTTTACTTAATGAGCACCAATGATCAATTTAGAATGATCAAATTAATTGGCCGATAACCATGACATATCTGCACTAAACTGTCCATAACTTTTTATTTGGAGCTCAGAATGACACGAATCCAATGCCTATGTTAAGCTTCCCCAACTTTCTATATTGTGATAAAATTTGAGGTAAAAATAGATACGACAAAGCATCGAAGTATTCCAATCTATCCAAAACTACGTGATACCATGTACTGTGCTTCATTTATAAGCCTTTACTCAATGACCAGCAATGATCAGTTTAGAGTGATCATTTTAACATGCCGATCAACTTGACATGTCTGCACTAAATCGTCCGTAACTTTTGATTTATAGCTCAGAATGACACGAATCCACTGCCCACGTTAAGCTTGCTCAATTTACTATATTATGACCAATTTTGAGACAGAAATAGGTACGACAAAGCCTACAAGTAATCGAATCTATCCCAAATTGCGTTATGTCATGCATTATGTTTCATTTATAAGCCTTTATTTAATGAGCAGCAATGATCAATTTAGAATGACCAAATTAATTAACTGAAAACCTTGACAGGTCTGCACTAAACCATCCATAACTTTTATTTAGAGCCCACTATGATAAGAATCCAATACCCATCTCAAGTTTCTATTTTGTGAAAAAAATTGAGGCAACAATAGATACGACAAAGCATCCAAGTAATCCAATCTGTTCAAAACTACATGATGCCATCCATTGTGCTTCATTTATAAGCCTTTACTCAATGAGCATCAATGAGCATCAATAATCAGTTTAGAATGATTTATTGAACTGGCCAATCAACTTGACATGTCTGCACTAAATCGTCTGTAACTTTTGATTTATAGCTCAGAATGACATGAATCCAATGCCCACGTTAAGCTTGCTCAATTTACTATATTGTGACAAATTTTGAGACAGAAATAGGTATGACAAAGCCTCCAAGTAATCCAATATATCCAAAAATGCGCGATGACATGCATTATGCTTCATTTATAAGGCTTTACTGAATGAGCACCAATGATCAGTTTAGAATGATCAAATTAACTGGCAAATAACCTTGACATATCTGCACTAAATTGTCCGTAACATTTTACTTTGTTCTCAGAATGACACGAATCTAATGCCCACGATAAGCTACCTCAAGTTTCTATATTGTGACAAAATTTAAGACTGAAAAAGGTATGACAAAGCGTCAAGTTATCCAATCTATCCAAAACTGTAGGACATAATGCATTGTGCTTCATTTATAAGCCCTTACTCAATAAGCATCCATGATCAGTTTAGAATGATCATTTTAACTGTTCGATAACCTTGACATGTACGCACTAAATTGTCCGAAACTTTTGATTTATAGTTCAGAATGACACAAATCCAATGACCACGTTAAGCTAGCTCAATTTTCTATAATAGGACAAAATAAGAGATAGAAATAGATACGACAAAGCGTACAAGTAATCAAATCTATCCAAATTTACGTGATGCCATGCATTATGCTTCATTTATTAGCCTTTACTCTATTGGCACCCATCATTAGTTTAAAATGATCAAATTAATTTGACGATAACATAGATATGTTTGCAGTAAATCGTCCCTAACTTTTGATTTAGAGCTAAGAATGACAGGAAACCAATACCCACGTTAAACTACCTGAAGTTTCTATATTCTGAAAAACTTTGAGGCAGAAATAGATACAACAAAGGATGCAAGTTATCCAATCTATCCCAAACTGCGTGACGCCATGCATTATGCTTCAGTTATAAGCCTCAACTCAATAAGCACCAATGATTACTTAAGAATGATCATTTTAACTAGCTGACCAATTTGACATGTCCGCACTAAATCGTCCGTAACTTTTAATTTATAGCTCAGAATGACATGAATCCAATGGCCACGTTAAGCTTGCTCAATTTTCTATATTGTGACAAATTTTGAGATGGAAATAGATAAGACAAAGCCTCCAAGCAATCCAATCTATCCAAAAATGCATGATGTCATGCATTGTGCTTTATTTATAAGCACTTACTCATTGAGCATCAATAATGTGCTCAGAATGATCATTTTAACAGGTTGATTAACTTGACATGTCTGCACTAAATCGTCCGTAACTTTTTACATATAGCTCAAATGACACGAATCCAATGCCCACGTTAAGCTAGCTTAATTTTCTATATTGTGACAAATTTTGATACAAAAACAGATACAACAAGGCATCGAAGTAATCAAATCTATCCCAAAATGTGTGATACCATGCATTATGCATTATGCCTTTACTCAATGAGCACCAATGATCAGTTTAAAATGATCAAATTAACAGGCCGATAACCTTGACATGTCTGCACTAAATCGTCCATAACTTTTTATTTAGAGCTCAGAATGACATGAATCCAATGCACACGATAAGCTTGCTTAAGTTTCTATATTGTGACAAAACTTAAAACAGAAATAGATATCACAAAGCGTCCAAGTAATCCAGTCTATCCAAAACTACATGACGCCATGCATTGTGTTTCATTTATAAGCCTTTACTCAATGAGCATCATTGATCAGTTTAGAATGATCATTTGAACTGGCCAATCAACTTGACATGTATGCACTAGATTGTCCGTAACATTGGATTTATAGCTTTGAATGACATGAATCCAGTGCCCACGCTAAGCTAGGTCAATTTTCTATATTGTAAAAAAATATAAGACTAAAACTGCTTCGAAAAATCCTCCAAGTAATCAAATCTATCAAACACTGCGTAATGTCGTGCATGATGCTTCATTTATAAGCCTTTACTCAATGAGCCCTAGTGACATATTTGCACTAAATCGTCCCTAACTTTTGATTGAGAGCTCCGAATGACACGAATTCAGTGCCCACATTAATCTAGCTCAAGTTTCTACATTGTGACAAATTTTGAGACAAAAATAGATACGACAAAGCATCCAATGTATCCAATATGTCCCGAAATGCGTGGTGCCATGCATTATGCCATGCATTATGCTTCATTTGTAAGCCTCAACTCAATAACCACCAATGATCAGTTAAGAATGATCATTTTAACTGGCCTATCAACTTGACATGTCCGCACTAAATCGTCCGTAACTTTTGATTTATAGTTTAGAATGACACAAATCCATTGCCCACGTCAAGCTAGCTCAATTCTCTTTATTATGACAAAATTTGAGACAAAAATAGAGTCGACAAAGCTTCCAAATAATCCGATCTATCGAAAACTACGTGATATCATGCATTGTGTTTCATTTATAAGGCTTTACTCAATGATCATAAATAATCACTTTAGAATAATCATTTGAACTGGTCAATCAACTTGACATGTATGCCCTAGATTGTCTGTAACTTTTGATTTAGAGCTGTGAATGACAAGAATCCAATGCCCACGTTAAGCTAGCTCAATTTTCTATATTGTGATAAAATGTAAGACTAAAATTGCTTCGAAAAATCCTCCAAGTAATCAAATCTATCAAACACTCCATATTGTCGTGCATGATGCTTCATTTATAAGCCTGAGCACCAGTGATCAGTTTAGAATGGTAAAATTAGCTGTTCAATAACCATGACATGTTCGCTCTAAATCTCCCGTAACTTTTGATTTAGAGCTCAGAATGACACGAATCTAGTGCACACGTAAAGATAGCTCAAGTTTCGATATTGTGACAAATTTTTAGACAGAAATAGATACGGCAAAGCATCCAATCTATCCCAAACAGCGTGATGCCAAGCATTACGCTTAATTTACAAACCTCAACTCAATAAGAACCAATGATAAGTTAAGAATGATCATTTTAACTTGCCGATCAACTTGACATGTCCACACTAAATCGTCAGTAACTTTTGATTTATAGTTCCGAATGACACGAATTCAATGCCCACGTTAAGCTAGCTCAATTTTCTATATTGTGACAAATTAGAGACAGAAATAGATACGATAAAGCATCCAAGTTATCCAATCTATCCTGAACATTGTGATGCCATGCATTATTCTTCATTTATAAGGCTCAACTCAATAAAAACCCATGATCAGTTAAGAATGATCATTTTAACTGGTTGATCCACTTGACATGTCTGCACTAAATTGTTCGTAACTTTTGGATTATAGTTCAGAATGACATGAATCCAGTGCCCACGTTAAGCTAGCTCAATTTTCTATATTGTGACAAAATAAGAGATAGAAATAGATACAACAAATCATTTAAGGTATCCAATCTATCCCAACTGCGGGAAACCATGCATTATGCTTCATTTATAAGCCTCAACTCAATAAGCACCAATGATCAGTTAAGAATGATAATTTTAACTGGCCGTTCAACTTGACAAGTCCGCACTAAAACGTCCGTAACTTTTGATTTATAGTGCAGAATGACACAAGTATAATGCCCACGTTAAACTAGCTCAATTTTCTATATTGTGACAAAACGAGAGATCGAAATAGATACGACAATGCGTCCAAGTAATCAAATCTCTCCAAAATAGATACGACAATGATGTCATGCATTATGCTTCATTTATAAGCCTTTAGTCATTGTGCACCAATGATCATTTTAGAATTATCAAATTAACTACCCGATAACCATGACATGTTTGCACAAAATCGTCCCTAACTTTTGATTTAGAGCTCAGAATGACACGAAACCAATGCCCACGATAAGCTAGCTCAAGTTTCTATATTGTGAGAAATTTTGAGAAAAAAATAAATACAACAAACCCTCAAGTTATCCATTATATCCGAACTTCCTCATGCCATGCATTATGCTTCATTTATAAGCTTCAACGCAATAAGCACCAATGATTAGTTAAGAATGATAATCTTAACTGGTCAATCAACTTGACATGTTTACACCTAATCATCCCTAACTTTTGATTTAGAGCTTAGAATGATACGAAACCAGTGCCAACGTTAGGCTAGCTCAATTTTCTATATTGTGACAAAATTTGAGAAAGAAATAGATACGAGAAAACATCAAGTAATCCAATATATCCAAAACTGCTTGATATCATGCATTATGCTTCATTTATAGGTCTCAACTTAATAAGCACCAATGATCAGTTAAGAATCATCATCTTAACTGGGCGATAAACTTGACATGTTTACACTTAAACGTCCCTAAATTTTGATTTAGAGCGAAGAATGACACGAAACCAGTGTCCACGTTAAGCTAGCTCAAGTTTTTTTATTGTGACAAAATTTGAGACCAAAATAGATATGAGAAAATGTCCAAGTAATCCAATTTATCCAAAATTACATGATGCCATGCATTGTGTTTCATTTATAAGCCTTTACTCAATGAGCATCAATGATCAGTTTAGAATGATCATTTCAACTGGCCAATCAACTTGACATTTCTGCACTAGATTGTCCGTAACTTTTGATTTATAGCTCAGAAAGGCATGAATCCGGTGCACACGTTAAGATAGCTTAATTTTCTATATTGTGATAAAATGTAAGACTAAAATTGCTTCGAAAAATCCTCAAAGAAATCAAATCTATCAAAAGCTGCGTAATGTCATGCATGATGCTTCATTTATAAGCGTCTACTCCTTGAGCACCAGTGATCAGTTTCAAATGATCAAATTAGCTGGTCGATAAGTACGAAATGTTTGCACTAAATCGTCTATAATTTTTGATTTAGAGCTCACAATGACACGAATCCATTGCCCTATACTGTGACAAATTTTGAGACCGAATACGACAAAGCGTCGAAGCTATCCAATCTGTATCAAACTGCATGATGCCATGCGTTATGCTTCATTTATATGCCTCAACTCAATAAGCACAATGATCAGTTAAGAATGATCATTTTAACTTGCCGATCAACTTGACATGTTCGCACTAAATAATTCGTAACTTTTGATTTATAGTTTAGAATAACACGAATCCAATGCACACGTTAAGCTAGCTCAATTTTCTATATTGTGAAAAACTTAGAGATAGAAATAGAAACAACAAAGCATCTAAGTTATCCAATCTATCCGCTTTGTTGAATCTATTTTGTCTCAAATTTTTTCACAATATAGAAAGTTGAGCTAGTTTAACATGTGCAATGGATAGAAGAATATCCTCTATTTAAAACATAAAAAATAGGCTACATTCTGAGCTTTAAATCAAATGTTTTGGACGATTTGGTGCAGACATGTCAAGTTGATCGGGGAGTTAAAATGATCCATTCCAAACTGATCATTGATACTCATTGTGTAAATGCTTATAAATGGAGCACAATGCATGGCATCATGCAATTTTGGATCGATTGGATTACTTGGATGCTTTATCGTATCTATTTCGGTCTATAATTTTGTCACAATATAGAAAATTGAGCCGTATCTATTAATGTCTCAAATTTTGTCACAATACCGAAAATTTAGCTAGCTTAACATGGGCATTGGATTCGTGTCATTCTGAGATATAAATCAAAAGTTATGGACGATATAGTGCAGACGTGTCAAGTTGATCGGCCAGTTAGAATGATCATTCTAAACTGATCATTGATGCTCATTGAGTAAAGGCTTATAACTGAAACACAATGCAAGGCATGACGCAGTTTGGATAGATTGGATTACTTGGACATTTTTTCGAATCTAGTCCTCTCTAAAATTTTGTCACAATATAGAAAATTGAGCTAGCTTAACATGGGCTTTGGATTTGTGTCATTCTGAGCTCTAAATCCAAAATTACGGACGATTTAGTGCAGACATGTCAAGTTGATCGGCCAGTTAAAATGATCATTCTAAACTGATCATTGATGCTCATTGCGTAAAGGCTTATAAATGAAGCACAATGCATGATATCACACAGTTTTTAATTACTTGGAGGATTTCTCGAAGCACTTTTAGTCTTAAATTTTATCACAATATAGAAAATTGAGCTAGCTTAACGTGGGCTTGTGATTTGTGTCATTCCAAGCTATAAATAAAAAGTTAGGGACGATTTACTGCGGATATGTCAAGTTGATTGGCTAATTGAAATGATCATTCTTAACTGATCATTGATGCTCACAGAGTAAAGGCTGATTAATGAAGTACAATGCATGGCATGACGCAGCTTTGGATAGATTGGATTACTTGGACGCTTTGTCGAATCTATTTCAGTCTCAAATTTTGTCACAATTTAGAAAATTGAGCTAGCTTAACGTGGACTTTGGATTTGTGTCATTCTGACCTCTAAATTAAAAGTTACGGAAGAGTTAGTTCACACATTTCAAATTTATCGGCCAGTTAAAATGATCATTCTAAACTGATCATTGATGCTCATTGGGTAAATGCTTATAAATGAAGCACGATGCATGACATCATGCAGTTTTTGATAGATTTGATTACTTGGAGGATTTTGCAAAGCACTTTTAGTCTTAAATTTTATCACAATATAGAAAATTGAACTAGCTTAACATGGGCTTGTGATTTGTGTCATTCCGAGCTATAAATCAAAAGTTATGTATGATTTAGTGCAGACATTCAAGTTGATCGGATAGTTAAAATGATCATTACTAACTCATCATTGGTGCTCATCGAGTAGAGGCTTATAAATGAAGCAGAAGGCATGGCATGACAAAGTTTTTGATAGATTGGAAAACTTGGATTCTTTGTCATATCTATTCTGTCTCAAATTTTATCACACTAAAGAAAATTGAGCTAGTTTAACGTGGGCTTTTGGATTTGTGTCATTCCGAGCTCTAAATCAAAACTTACAGACGATTTAGTGCGGACATGTCAAGTTAATCAGCTAGTTAAAATGACCATTCTAAACTGATCATTGATGCTCATTGAGTAAAGGCTTATAAATGAAGCAAAATGCAAGGCATGACACAGTTTTGGATAGATTGGATTACTTGGATGCTTTGTCATATGTATTTTTGTCCTAAATTTTGTAACAATATAGAAAATTGAGCTAGCTTAACGTGGCCTTTGGGTAGTGTCATTCTGAGCTCTAAATCCAAAGTTATGGACGATTTAGTGCACACATGTCAAGTTGATCAGCAAGTTAAAATGATCATTCTTAACTAATCATTGGTGCTCGTTCAGTAGAGGCTTATAAATGAAGCCCAATTCATGGTATGACAAAGTTTTGAATAGATTGGATAACTTGGATGCTTTGTCATATTGATTTATGTCTCAAATTTTGTTTCAATATAGAAAACTGAGCTAGCTTAACGTGGGCTTTCGATTTGTGTCATTACGAGCTCTAAATCAAAAGTTACGGACAATTTAGTGTGGACATGTCAAGTTGATCGGCTATTTAAAATGACCATTCTAAACTGATCATTGATGCGCATTGAGTAAAGGCTTATAAATGAAGCATAATGTATGTCATCACGCAGTTTAGGATAGATTGGATTAATTGGACACTTTGTCGTAACTATTTCTGTCTCAAATTTTGTCACAATATAGAAAATTGAGCTACCTTAACGTGGGATTTGGATTTGTGTCATTCTGAGCACTAAATCAAATGTAATGAATAATTTAGTGCAAACATGTCAAGTTGATAGGCCTGTTAAAATGATCATTTTTAACTGATCATTGGTGCTCATTGAGTAGAGGATTATAAATGAAGCAAAATGCATGGCACGACGAAGTTTTGAATAGATTGGATAACTTGGACGCCTTTCGAATCTATTTCTGTCTCAAATTTTGTCACAATATAGAAAATTTAGCTAGTTTTACGTGGGCTTTGGATTTGTGTCATTCTGAGCTCTAAATCAAAAGTTATGGATGATTTATTGCGGACATGTCAAGTCGTTCGGCCAGTTAAAATGATCATTTTTAACTGACCATTGGTGCTCATTGGGTAGAGGCTTATAAATGAAGCACAATGCATGGCATAATAAATTTTTGGATAGATTGGATAACTTGGACGCTTTGTCGAATCTATTTCTGTCTCAAATTTGTCACAATATAGAAAATTGAGCTAGTTTAACATGGGCTTTGCGTTTCTGTAATTTTGAGCTCTAAATCAAAAGTTACGGCCGATTTATTGCGGACATGTCAATTCGATCGGCCAGTTAAACTGATCATTTTTAACTGATCATTGGTGCTCATTGGGTAGAGGCTCATAAATGAAGCAAAATGCATGGCATGACTTACTTTTGGATTGATTAGATAACTTGGACGATTTGTCGAATCTATTTCTGTCTGAAAATTGTCAGAATATAGAAAATTGAGCTAGTTTAACATGGGTTTTGGGTTTCTGTCATTCTAAGCTCTCAATCAAAAGTTACGAACGATTTACTGCGGACATGTAGAGTTGATCGGCCTGTTAAAATGATCATTCTAAACTGATCATTGATGCTCATTGAGTAAAGTCTTATAAATGAAGCACAATGCAAGGCATGACACAGTTTTGGACAGATTGGATTACTTGGATGCTTTTTCATATCTCTTTGTCTCAAATTTTGTAACAATATAGAAAACTGAGCTAGATTAACGTGGGTTTTGGATTTGCGTCATTCAGAGCTATAAATCCAAAGTTACTAACGATTTAGTGGAAACATGTCAAGTTGATCGGCCAGCTAAAATGATCATTTTTAACTGATCATTGGTGCTCATTGGGTAGAGGCATATAAATGAAGCACAATGCATGGCGTGACGAAGTTTTGGATAGATTGGATAACTTGTACGCTTTGTCGAATCTATTTCTGTCTCAAATTTGTCACCATATAGAAAATTAAGCTAGTTTAATTTCGGCTTTGGGTTTGTGTCATTCTGGGCTGTAAATCAAAAGTTACGGACGATTTATTACAGACATGTCATATTGATCGGCCAGTTAAAATGATCATTCTAAACTAATCATTGATGCTCATTGAGTAAAGGCTTATAAATGAAGCACAATGCAAGGCATGACACAGTTTTGGATAGATTGGATTACTTGGAAGCTCAGAATGACATGAATCCAATGCTCACGTTAAGCTAGCTCAATTTTCTATGTTGTGACAAACTTTAAGGCAAAAAATAGATACGACAGAGCGTACAAGTAATCCAATCCATCCAATACTCCGTGATGCCATGCATTGTGCTTAATTTAAAGCCTGTACTCAATGAGCACCAATGATCAATTAAGATTGGTTATTACAACTGGCCGATCAACTTGACATGCCTGCACTAAATCGTTCGTAACTTCTGATTTAAAGCTCAAAATGGCACAAATCCAACGCCCACGTTAAACTAGCTACATTTTCTATATTTTTTAAAATTTGAGAAAAAAATAGAGACGAAAAATCGTCCAAGTAATCCAATCTATCCAAAGCTACGTGACGCAATGCATTATGCTTCATTTATAAGCTTTTACTCAATGTGCACCAATTATCCGTTTAGATTATCATATTAATTAGCCGATAAATTTGATATGTCCGCACTAAATCGTCCGTAACTTTTGATTTAGAGCTCGGAATGGCACCAATCCAAAGCCCACATTAAGCTAGCTCAATTTTCTATATTGTGACAAAATTTGAGACAAAAATAGATACAATAAAGCGTCCAAGTAATCCAATATATCCAAAATATGTGATGCCATGCATTATGGTTCATTTACAAGACTTTACTCAATTAGCACCAATGATCAGTTTAGAATGATCATTTTAACTTATCGATCAACTTGACATATCCGCACTAAATCATCTGTAACTTTTGATTTAGTGCTCAGAATGACACGAATCCAATGCCTACGTTAAGCTAGCTCAGTTTTCTATGTTGTGACAAAATTTAAGACCAAAAATAGATCTGACAAAGTGCCCAAATAATGCAATCTATCCAAAACTGCGTGATGCCATGTATTGTGCCTAATTTATAAGCCTCTACTCAATTAGCATCAATGATCAATTAAGAATGGTTATTATAACTGGCCGATCAACTTGACATGTCTGCACTAAATCATCCGTAACTTTTGATTTAAAGCTCAGAATGATAAAAATCCAACGCGCACGTTAACCTAGCTAATTTTTCTATTTTCTTAAAATTTTAGAAAGAAATAGAGATGACAAAGCGTCCAAGTAATTCAATCTATCCAAAGCTACGCGACGCCATGAATTATGCTTCATTTATAAGCCTTTACTCAATGAGCACCAATTATCAGTTTAGATTATAATATTAACTGGCCGAACAACTTGACATGTACGCACTAAATCGTCTGTAACTTTTGATTTAGAGCTCGGAATGACACCAATCCAAAGCCCACGTTAAGCTAGCTCAATTTTCTATATTGTGGCAAAATTTGAGACAAAATAGATACGATAAATCGTCCAAGTAATCTAATATATCCCGAACTACGTGATGCCATGCATTATGTTTCATTTACAAGACTTTACTCAATTAGCCCAATGATCAGTTTAGAATGATCATTTTCACTTACCAATCAACTTGAAATGTCCACACTAAATCATCAGTAAATTTTGATTTAGAGCTCAGAATGACGCGAATCCAATGTCCACGTTAAGCTAGCTCTATTTTATATATTGTGACACAATTTAAGGCAAGAACTAAATACGGCAAAGCGTCCAAGTAATCCAATATATCCAATACTGCGTGATGCCATGCATTGTGCTTAATTTATAAGCCTCTACTCAATGAGCACCAATGATAAATTAAGAATGGTCATTATAACTGGCCGATCAACTTGACATATCCGCACTAAATCGTCTGTAACTTTTGATTTAAAACTCAGAATGACACAAATCAAACGCCCACATTAAACTAGCTAAATTTTCTATATTTTTAAAAATTTGAGAAAGAAATAGAGACGACAAAGCGTCCAAGTAATCCAATCTATCCAAAGCTACGTGACGCTATGCATTGTGCTTCATTTATAAGCCTTTACTCAATGAGCACCAATTTTCCGTTTAGATTATCATATTAACTAGCCGATAAACTTGACATGTCCGTACTAAATCGTCCTTAACTTTTGATTCAGAACTCAGAATGACATGAATCCAATGCCCACGTTAAGGTAGATCATATTTCTATATTGTGATAAAATTTAAGACAAAAAATAGATACAGCAAAGCATCAAAGTAATCCAATCTATCCAAAACTGTGTGATGCCATGCATTATGCTTAATTTATAAGCCTCTACTCAATGAGCACCAATGATTAATTAAGAGTGGTCATTATAACTGGACGATCAACTTGACACGTCAATATAGGAAATTGAGCTAGCTAAACGTTGGAATTGGATTCGTGTCATTCTGTGCTACAAATGAAAAGTTACAGATGATTTAGTGGAGAAACATCAAGTTGATCAGCCAGTTAAAATGATCATTCTAAACTGATCATTGATGCTCATTGAGTATTGGCATATAAATGAAGCATAATGAATGGCATCACGCAGTTTTGGATAGATTGGATTACTTGGATGCTTTGTTGTATCTATTTCTATCTCAAATTTTATCACAATATAGATAATTGAGCTAGCTTAACATGGGCATTGGATTAATCTCATTATGAGCTCTAAATCAAAAATTACTGACGATTTAGTGCGGACATATCAAGTTGATCGGCTAGTTAAAATGACCATTCTAAACTTATCATTGGTTCTCATTGAGTAAAGGCTTGTAAATGTAGAATAATACATGGCATCACGGAGTTTGGGATACATTGGATTACTTGAACACTTTGTCGTATCTATTTCTGTCTCAAATTTTGTCATGATATAGAAAATTCAGCTAGCTTAACGTGCACTTTGGATTGGTGCCATTCTGAACTCTAAATCAAAAGTTACGGATGAGTAAGTGTGGACATTTCAAGTTGATCGGCCAGTTAATATGATCATTGTAAATTGTTAATTGGTGCTCATTGAGTAAAGACTTATAAATGAAACATAATGCATGGCATCACACAGTTTGGGATAACTTAGATTACTTGGATGCTTTGTCCTATCTATTTCCTTCTCAAACTTTGTCACAATATAGAAAATTGAGATAGCTTAACGTGGGCATTCGATTCTTGTCATTCTGAGCTATAAATCAAAAGTTACGGATGATTTAGTGGAGACATATCAAGTTTATCAGCCAGTTAAAATGATCATTCTAAACAGATCATTGATGCTTATTTAGTAAAGGCTTATAAATGAAACATAATGCATGGCATCACATAGTTTTGAATAGATTGGATTACTCGGATGCTTTGTCGTATCCATTTTCTGTCTCAAATTTTGTCTCAATATAGAAAGTTAAGGATGATTTAGTGGAGACATGTCAAGTTGATCGGCCAGTTAAAATGGTCATTTTAAACTGATCATCGATGCTCATTCACTATACGCTTATAAACAAAGCATAATGAATGGCATCACATAGTTTTGAATAGATTGGATTACCTGGATGATTTGACGTATCTATTTCGGTCTCAAATTTTGTCTCAATATAGAAAATTTAGCTAGATTAACGTGGTCATTGGATTTGTTTTGTTCCGAAATCTAAATCAAAAGTTACGGAAAATTTAGTGCTGACATGTCAAGTGGAACGGCTAGTTAAGATGATCATTCTAAACTAATCATTGGTGCTCATTGAGTAAAGGCTTGTAAATGAAGCATAATTCATGGGGTTACAGAGTTTGAAATAGACTGGATTACTTGGACGCTTTGTCGAATCTATTTTGGTCTCAAATTTTGTCACAATATAGAAAACGGAGCTAGTTTAACGTGGGCTTTGGATTGGTGCCATTCTGAACTCTAAATCAAAAGTTATGGACGATTTAGTGCGGAAATGTCAAGGTTATCGGCCAGTTAATATGATCATTCTAAATTGATAATTGGTTCTCATTGAGTAAAGGCTAATAAATGAAATATAATGCATGGCATCACGCAGTTTGGGACAAATTGGATTACTTGGATGCTTTGTCGTATCTATTTTGATCTCAGATTTTGTCACAATGTAGGAAATAGAGCTAGCTTAACATGCGCATTGGATTCGTGTCATTCTGAGTTATAATTTGACAATTACGGATGATTTATTGGTGACATGTCATGTTGATCGGCCAGTTAAAATGATCATTCTAAACTGATCATTGATTCTCATTGAGTAAAGGCTTATAAATGAAGCATACTGCATGGCATCACGCAGTTTTGGTTAAATTGGATTATTTGCAAGCTTTTCCGTATATATTTATGTCTCAAATTTTATCACAATATAGAAAATTGACCTAGCTTAACGTGGGCAATGGATTCATTTCATTATGAGCTCTAAGTCAAAAATTATAGATGATTTAGTGCAGACATGTCAAGTTGATCGGCTAGTTAAAACGATCATTCTAAACTGATCATTGGTGCCAATTGAGTAAAGGCTTGTAAATGAAGCATAATGCATGGGATCACGGAGTTTGAGATAGATTGGATTACTTGGATGCTTGGTCGTATCTATTTCTATCTCAAACTTTGTCACCTTAAAGAAAATTGAGCTACCTTAACGTGGGCTTTGGATTGGTGCCATTCCGAACTCTAAATCAAAAGTTACGGATGATTTGGTGCGGACATGTCAAGGTTATCGGCCATTTGATATGATCATTCTAAATCGATAATTGGTGTTCATTGAGAAAAGGCTTATAAATGAAACATAATGCATGGCATCACACAGTTAGAGATAAAGTGGATTACATGGATGCTTTGTCGTATCTATTTCTGTCTCTAATTTTAACATAATAGAGGAATTTGAGCTAGCTTAAAGTGGGTATTAGATTCGTGTCATTATGAGCTATAAATCAATAGTTATGGATGATTTATTGGTGACATGTTAAGTTGATCGGTCAGCTAAAATGATCATTCTAAACTGATCACTGAGGCTCATTGAGTAAATACTTATATATGAAGCATAATACATGTCATCACGCAATTTGTATAGATTGGATTACTTGGATACTTTGTTGTATATATTTATGTCTCCAATTTTGTCACAATATAGAAAATTGATCTAGATTAATGTGGGCATTTGATTCGTTTCATTCTGAGATCTAAACCAAAAGTAATGGATGATTTAGTGTAGACATGTCAAGTTGATGGGCTAGTTAAAATGATCGTTCTAAACTGAACATTGGTGCTCATTAAGTAAATGCTTGTAAATGAAGCATAATGCATGAGATCACGGAGTTTGAGATAGATTGGATTACTTGGACGCTTGGTCGTATATATATCTGTTTCAAATTTTGTCAAGATAAAGAAAATTGAGCTAGCTTAGCGTGGGCTTTGGATTGGTGCCATTCTGAACTCTAAATCAAAAGTTACGAACGATTTAGAGCGGAAATGTCAAGTTGACCAGCCAACTAAAATGATCATACTGAATTGATAATTGGTGCTCATTTAGTAAAGACTTATAAATGAAACATAAGGCATGGCGTCACGCAGTTTTTGGATAAATTGGATGACTTCGATGCTTTATAGTATCTATTTCTGTCCCTAATTTTGACATAATGTAGGAAATTGTGCTAGCTTAACGTGGGTATTGGATTCATGTCATTATGAGCTATAAATCAAAAGTTTCGCATGATTTATTGGTGACATGTCAAGTTGATCGGCCAGTTAAAATGATCATTCTGAATTGATCGTTGGTGCTCATTAGTAAAGGCTTGTAAATGAAGCATAATGCATGGGATCACGGAGTTTTAGATAGATTGGATTACTTGGATGCTTGATCGCATATATTTGTGTCTCAAATTTGGTCACGATAAAGAACATTGAGCTAGCTTAACGTGGGCTTTGGATTCATTTCATTGTGAGCTCTCAATCAAAAGTTATGGACGATTTAGTGCAGACATGTCAAGTTGATGGGCTAGTTAAAATGATCATTCAAAACTGATCATTGGTGCTCATTGAGTAAAGGCTTGTAAATGAAGCATAATGCATGGGATCACAAAGTTTGAGATCGATTGGATTACTTGGACGCTTGGTCGTATCTATGTCTGTCTCAAACTATGTCACGATAAACAAAATTGAGCTAGATTAATGTGGGCTTTGGATTGGTGCCATTCCGAACTCTAAATAAAAAATTACGGACGATTTAGTGCGGACATATCAAGTTGATCGGCCAGTTAATATGATCATTCGAAATTAATCATAGGTTCTCATTGAGTAAAGGCTTGTAAATGAAGCATAATTCATGGGATCACGGAGTTTGAGATAGACTCGATTACTTGGACGCTTTGTCGAATCTATTTCGGTCTCAAATTTTGTCACAATATAGAACACTGAGCTAGCTTAACGTGCGTTTTGGATGGGTGCCATTCCGAACTCTAAATCAAAAGTTATGGACGATTTAGTGCGGAAATGTCAAGTTGATCGGCCAGTTAATATGATCATTCTAAAGTGATAATTGGTGCTCATTGAGTAAAGGCTTATAAATGAAATATAATCCATGGCATCACGCAGTTTGGGACAAATTGGATTACTTGGATGCTTTGTCGTATCTATTTCTATCTCAGATTTTGTCACAATGTAGGAAATTGAGTTGGCTTAACATGCGCATTGGATTCGTGTCATTCTGAGTTATAAATTAACATTTACGGATGATTTATTGATTGCATGTCAAGTTGATCGGACAGTTAAAATGATCATTCAAAACTGATAATTTATTCTCATTGAGTAAATGCTTATAAATGAAGCATAATGCATGGCATCACGCCAATCAGAATGGAAGGCCCTACATACATGATTGATAGAAGCACTAAGTATGGGGGGGTCCACTTGATGCGGGAGAGGCATGAGTGCAGTTCGATCTTGTGGTGGATTCGTTTGTAGTGAGTAGGGCCTCTTTCTCGTTGATCAGTTCGATTGAAAAAGGTCTTACCTTATCTCTACAACGAGAAGGAACTAATGGTTAGATTGGTGCTCATTGAGTAAAGGCTTGTAAATGAAGCATAATGCATGGGATCACGATTACTTGGATGTTTAGTCGTATCTATTTCTATCTCAAAGTTTGTCACCATAAAGAAAATTGAGCTAGCTTAACGTGGGCTTTGGATTGGTGCCATTCCGAACTCTAAATCAAAAGTTGCGGACGATTTGGTGTGGAAATGTCAAGGTTATCGACCATTTGATATGATCATTCTAAATTGATAATTGGTGCTCATAGAGTGAAGGCTAATAAATGAAACATAACGCATGGCATAACGCAGTTAGGGATAAAGTGGATTACATGGATGCTTTGTCGTATCTATTTGTGTCTCTAATTTTAACATAACAGAGGAAATTGAGCTAGCTTAAAGTGGGTATTGGATTCGTGTCATTATGAGCTATAAATCAATAGTTATGGATTTATTGGTGACATGTCAAGTTGATCAGTCAGCTAAAATGATCATTCTAAACTGATCATTGGTGCTCATTGAGTAAAGGCTTGTAAATGAAGCATAATGCATGGGATCACGGATTACTTGGATGCTTGGTCGTATCTATTTCTATCTGAAAGTTTGTCACCATAAAGAAAATTGAGCTAGCTTAACGTGGGCTTTGGTTTGGTGCCATTCCGAACTCTAAATCAAAAGTTATACACGGTTTAGTGCGGAAATGTCAAGTTGATCCGCCAGTTAATATGATCATTCTAAGTTGATAATTGGTGCTCATTGAGTAAAGGCTTACAAATGAAATATAATGCATGGCATCACGCAGTTTGGGACAAATTGGATTACTTGGATGCTTTGTCGTATCTATTTCTATCTCAGATTTTTTCTTAATGTAGGAAATTGAGCTAGCTTAACATGCGCATTGGATTTGTGTCACTCGGAGTTGTAAATTAACATTTACGGATGATTTATTGGTGACATGTCAAGTTGATCGGCCAGTTAAAATGATCATTCTAAACTTATCATTGATTCTCATTGAGTGAATGCTTATAAATGAAGCATAATGCATGGCATCTCGCAGTTTTGGTTAGATTGGATTATTTGCAAGCTTTTGCGTATCTAGTTATGCCTCAAATTTTTTCACAATATAGAAAATTGACCTAGCTTAACGTGGGCATTGGATTCATTTCATTATGAGCTCTAAGTCAAAAATTATAGATGATTTAGTGCGCACATATCAAGTTGATCGGCTAGTTAAAATGATCATTCTAAACTGATCATTGGTGCTCATTGAGTAAAGGCTTGTAAATAAAGCATAATGCATGGGATCATGGAGTTTGAGATAGATTGGATTACTTGGATGCTTGGTCGTATCTATTTCTTTCTCAAACTTTGTCACCATAAAGAAAATTGAGCTGGCTTAACGTGGGCTTTGGATTGGTGCCATTCCAAACTCTAAATCAAAAGTTACGGACGATTTGGTGCGGAAATGTCAAGGTAATCGGCCATTTTATATGATCATTCTAAATTGATAATTGGTGCTCATTAAATGAAGGCTTATAAATGAAACATAATGCATGTCATCACGCAGTTAGGGATAAAGTGGATTACATGGATGCTTTGTCGTATCTATTTGCGTCTCTAATTTTAACATAACAGAGGAAATTGAGCTAGCTTAAAGTGGGTATTGGATTCGTGTCATTATGAGCTATAAATCAATAGTTATGGATGATTTATTGGTGACATGTCAAGTTGATCGGTCAGCTAAAATGATCATTCTAAACTGATCATTGGTGCTCATTGAGTAAAGGCTTGTAAATGAAGCATAATGCATGGGATCACGGAGTTTTAGATAGATTGGATTACTTGGATGCTTGATCGTATCTATTTGTGTCTCAAATTTTGTCACGATAAAGAACTTTGAGCTAGCTTAACGTGGGCTTTGGATTCGTTTCATTGTGAGCTCCTAATCAATAGTTATGGACGATTTACTGCGGACATGTCAAGTTGATCGGCTAGTTAAAATGATCATTCAAAACTGATCATTGGTGCTCATTGAGTAAAGGCTATGATAATGAACCATAATGCATGGGATCACGGAGTTTGAGATTGATTGGATTACTTGGACGCTTGGTCGTATCTATTTATGTCTCAAACTATGTCACGGTAAAGGAAATTGAGCTAGATTAACGTGGGCTTTGCATTGGTGTCATTCTGAACTCTAAATACAAAATTACGGATGATTTAGTGCGGACATATCAAGTTGATCAGCCAGTTAATATGATCATTCTAAATTAATCATTGGTGCTCATTGAGAAAAGGCTTTGTATATGAAGCATATGCGTGGCATCACGGAGTTTGGTATAGATTGGATTACGTCGACAATTTCTCGAATCTATTTCAGTCTTAAATTTTGTTAGGATATAGAAAATTGAGCTACCTTAACGTGGGCTATGGATTGGTGCCATTCCAAACAATAAATCAAAAGTTAAGTGTGATTTAGTGTGGACACGTCAAGTTGATCGGCCAGTTAATATGATCACTCTAAACTGATAATTGTTGCTCATTGAGTAAAGGCTTATAAATGAAACATAATGCATGACATCACGCAATTTGGGACAACTTGGATTACCCGGATGCTCTGTCGTATCTATTTCTGTCTCAAATTTTGTCACAATATAGAAAATTGAGCTAGGTAAACGTGGGCATTGGATTCGTGTCATTCTGAGCTATAAATCAAAAGTTGCAAATGATTTACTGGAGAAATGTCAAGTTGATCGGCCATTTAAAATGATCATTCTAAACTGATCATTGAGTAAATGCTTATAAATGTAGAATAATGCATGGCATCACACAGTTTTGGATAGATTGGATTACTAGGATGATTTGTTGAATCTATTTCGATCTCAAATTGTATCACAATTGAAATAATTGAGCTAGCTTAACATGGGCATTGGATTAATGTCATTATGAGTTCTAAATAAAAAGTTACAGACGATTTACTGTGGACATATCAAGTTGATCTGCTAGTAAAAATGACCATTGTAAACTGATTAGTGGTTCTCATTGAGTAAAAGCTTGTAAATGAAGGATAATACATGGCATCACGGAGTTTGGGATAGATTGGATTACTTGAACTATTTGTCATATCTATTTTGGTCTCAACGATATAGAAAATTTAGCTAGCTTAACGTGCGCTTTGGAATGGTGCCATTCCGAACTCTAAATCAAAAGTTACGGATGATTAAGTGCGTACATGTAAAGTTGATCGGCCAGTTATAAGGATCATTCTAAATTGTTAATTGGTGTGCATTGAGTAAAGACTTATAAATGAAACATAATGCATGGCATCACAAGGTTTGGGATAACTTAGATTACTTGGATGCCTTGTCATATCTATTTCCATCTCAAATTTTGTCAAAATAAAGAAAATTGAGATAGCTTAACATGGGCATTGGATTCGTGTCATTATGAGCTATAAATCAAAAGTTACGGATGATTTAGTGGAGACATATCAAGTTGATCGGCCAGTTAAAATGATCACTCTAAACTGATCTTTGATGCTCATTGAGTAAAGACTTATAAATGAAGCATAATGCATGGCATCATGCAGTTTTGAATAGATTGGATTACTTGGATGCTTTGTCGTATCTATTTCTGTCTCAAATTATGTCCCAATATAGAAAATTGATCTAGCTTAACATGGGCATTGGATTCGTGTCGTTCAGAGCTCTAAATCAAAAGTTACGGATGATTTAGTGTGGACATGTCAAGTTGATCAGCTAGTTAAGGTGATCATTCTAAAATAATCATTGTTGCTCATTGAGTAAAGGCTTGTAAATGAAGCATATGTGTGGCATCACGGAGTTTGGGATAAACTGGATTACTTGGACGCTTTATCAAATCTATTTCAGTCTCAAATTTGTTTCACGATATAGAAAATTGAGCTCGCTTAACGTGGGCTTTGGATTGGTGCCTTTCCGAACTATAAATCAAAAGTTACGGACGATTTAGTGTGGAAATGTCAAGTTAAACGGCCAGTTAAAATGATCATTCTAAACTGATCATTTATGCTCATTGAGTAAAGGCTTATACATGAAGCATAATGCATGGCATCAAACAGTTTTACATAGATTGGATTACTTAGATGCTTTTTGTATCTATTTCCATCTAAAATTTTATCACAATATTGAACGTTGAGCTAGTTTAATGTGGGCATTGGATTCATGTCGTTCTGAGATCTAAATAAAATGTTACGGACATTTTAGTGCGGACATGTGAAGTTGAACGGCTAGTTAAGATGATCATTCTAAACTAATCATTTGTGCTCATTGATTAAAGGCTTGTAAATGAAGCATAATGCATAAATTCACGCAGTTTGGGACAAATTGAATTACTTTGATGCTTTGTCGTATCTATTTCTATCTCAAATTTTGTCACAATGTAGGAAATTGAGCTAGCTTAACATGCGCTTTGGATTCGTGTCATTCTGAGCTATAAATTAACTGATACGGATGATTTATTGGTGACATGTCAAGTTGATCAGCCAGTTAAAATGATCATTCTAAACTGATCATTGATGCTCATTGAGTAAAGGCTTATAAATTAAGCCTAATGCATGGCATCATGCAGTTTTTGTTAAATTAGATTATTTGCAAGCTTTGTCATATATATTTATGTCTCAACTTTTGTCACAATATAGAAAATTGAGCTAGCTAACGTGGGCATTGGATTCATTTCATTATGAGTTCTAAGTCAAAAGTTATTAACGATTTAGTGCGGACATGTCAAGTTGTTCGGCTAATTAAAATGATCATTCTAAACTGATCATTGGTACTCATTGAGTAAAAGCTTGTAAATGAAGCATAATGCATGGGATCAAGGTGTTTGAGATAGATTGGATTACTTGGATGCCTGGTCGTGTCTATTTCTTTCTCAAACTTTGTCACCATAAAGAAAATTGAGCTAGCTTAACGTGGGCTTTGGATTGGTGCCATTCCGAACTCTAAATCAACAGTTACAGACGATTTTGTGCGTACATGTCAAGGTTATCGGCCAGTTGATATGATCATTCCAAATTGATAATTGGTGCTCATTGATTAAAGGCTTATAAATGAAACATAATGCATGGCTTCACACAGTTAGGGATAAACTGGATTACTTGGATGCTTTGTCGTATCTATTTCTGTCTCTTATTTTGACATAATAGAGGAAATTGAGATAGCTTAACGTGTGTATTGGATTCGTGTCATTATGAGCTATAACTCAAAAGTTGTGGATGATTTATTGGTGATATGTCAAGTTGATCGGTCAGCTAGAGTTATCATTATAAACTAATCGTTGATGCTCCTTGAGTAAACGCTTATAAATGAAGCATAATACATGTCATCACGCAATTTTGTACAGATTGGATTACCTAGATGCTTTGTCGTATCTATTTATGTCTCAAATTTTATCACAATATAGAAAATTGACCTAATTTAACGTGGGCATTTGATTCGTTTCATTCTGAGATATAAACCAAAAGTTACGAACGATTTAGGCGGACATATCAAGTTGATCAGCTAGTTAAAATGATCATTCTAAACTGATCATTGGTGCTCATTGAGTAAAGGCTTGAAAATGAAGCATAATGCATGGGATCACGTAGTTTGAGATAGATTGGATTATTGAGCTAGCTTAGTGTGGGCTTTGGATTGGTGCCATTCCGAACTCTAAATCAAAAGTTACGGACAATTTAGAGTGGACATGTCAAGTTGATCAGCCAGTTAAAATGATCATTCTTAATTGATGATTGGTGTTCATTAAGTAAAAGGCTTGTCAATGAAGAAAAAGGCATGGGATCACGGAGTTTGAGATATATTGGATTACTTGGATGCTTGATCATATCTATTTGTGTCTCAAATTTGGTCACGATAAAGAAAATTGAGCTAGCTTAACGTGGGCTTTGGATTCGTTTCTTTGTGAGCTCTAAACCAAAAGTTATGGACGAATTAATGCGGACATGTCAAGTTGATCGGCTAGTTAAAATGATCATTCTGAACTGATCATTGGTGCTCATTGAGTAAAGGCTTTGTAAATGAAACATAATGCAAGGGATCACGGAATTTGAGATAGATTGGATTACTTGGACACTTGGTCGTATCTATTTCTGTCTCAAGGTTTGTCCCGAAAAAGAAAATTGAGCTAGATTAACGTGGGCTTTGAATTGGTGCAATTCCGAACTCTAAATAAAAAATTATGGATGATTTAGTGTAGACATGTCAGGTTGATCGGCCAGTTAATATGATCATTCTAAATTAATCATTGGTGCTCATTGAGTAAAGGCTTGTAAATAAAGCATATGCGTGGCATCATGGAGTTTGGGATAGATTGGATTACTTCAACGCTTTGTTGAATCTATTTCAGTCTCAAACTTTGTCATGATATAGAAAATTGAGCTACCTTAACGTGGTCTTTGGATTGGTGCCATTCCGAACTATGAATCAAAAGTTAGCGATTTAGTGTGGACATGTCAAGCTGATCGGCAAGTTAATATGATCATTCTAAACTTATAATTGGTCCTCATTGAGTAAGGGCTTATAAATGAAACATAATGCATGGCTTCACACAGTTTGAGATAACTTGGATTACTAGGATGCTTTGTCGTATCTATTTCTGTCTCAAATTTTGTCACAATACATAAAATTGAGCTAGCTAAACGTGGGCATTGGATTCTTGTCATTCTGAGCTATAAATCAAAAGTTAGTGATGATTTTGTGGAGAAATGTCAAGTTGATCGGCAAGTTAAAATGATTGTTCTAAACTGATCATTGATGATCATTGAGTAAAAGCTTATAAATGAATTATAATGCATGGCATCACGCAGTTTTTGATAGAATTGATTACTTGGATCATTTGTTTATCTATTTATATCTCAAATTTTGGCACAATATAAATAATTGAGCTTGCTTCACGTGGGCATTGGATTAATGTCAATATGAGTTCTAAATCAAAAGTTACTGATGATTTAGTGCGGACATATCAAGTTGATCAGCTAGTTAAAATGACTATTCTAAACTGATCATTGGTGCTCATTGATTAAAGGCTTGTAAATGAAGGATAATACATGGTATCACGGATTTTGGGATAGAATTGATTACTTGAACACTTTGTCGTATCTATTTCTATCCCAAATATTGTCATGATATAAAAATTTAGCTAGCTTAACGTGCGCTTTGGATTGGTGCCATTCCGAACTCTTAATCAAAAGTTACGGATGATTAAGTGCGGAAATGTCAAGTTGATCGGCCAGTTAATATGATCATTCTAAATTGTTTATTGGTGCTCATTGAGTAAAGAGTTATAAATGAAACATAATGCATGGCATCACGAGATTTGGGATAACTTAGATTACTTGGATGCTTTGTCATGACTATTTCCACCTAAAATTTTGTCACAATAAAGAAAATTGAGATAGCTTAACGTGGGCACTGGATTCGTGTCATTATGAGCTATAAATCAAAAGTTACGGATGATTTAGTGGAGACATATCAAGTTTATCGCCCAGTTAAAATGATCATTCTAAACTGATAATCGATGCTCATTGAGTAAAGGCTTATAAATGTAGCATAATGCATGGCATCACATAGTTTTTAATAGATTGGATTACTTGGATTATTTGTCATTTCAATTTCTGTATCAAATTTTGTCTCAATATAGAAAATTGAGCTGGCTTGACATGGGCATTGGATTCGTGTCGTTCAGAGCTCTAAATCAAAGGTTACAGACGATTTAGTGTGGACATGTCAAGTTGATCAGCTAGTTAAGATGATCATTCTTAACTAATCATTGGTGCTCATTGAGTAAACGCTTGTAAATGAAGCATATGCGTGGCATCACGGAGTTTTGGATAGATTGGATTACTTGGACGCTTTGTCGAATCTATTTCTGTCTCAAATTTTTTCACGATATAGAAAATTGAGCTAGCTTAACGTGGGCTTTGGATTGGTGCCATTTCGAACTATAAATCAAAAGTTACGGAAGATTTAGTGTAGACATGTCAAGTTGATCGGCCAGTTAATATGATCATTCTAAACTGATAATTTTGTGCTCATTGAGTAAAGGCTTATAAATGAACCATAATACATGGTATCACGCAGTTTGGGATAACTTGGATTACTTGGATGCTTTGTCGTATCTTTTTCTGTCTATATTTTTTTCACAATATAGAAAATTGAACTAGGTTAATGTTAGCATTTGATTCATGTCATTCTGAGCTACAAATCAAAAGTTACGGATGATTTAGTGGAGTAATGTCAAGTTGAACGGCCTGTTAAAATGATCATTCTAAACTGATCATTGATGCTCATTGAGTAAAGCCTTATAAATGAAACATAATGCATGGCATCTCGCAGTTAGAGATGAAAGGGAATACTTGGATGCTTTGTCGTATCTATTTATGTCTCTAATCTTGACATAATAGAGAAATTGAGCTAGCTTAACGTGAGTACTGGATTCGTGTCATTATGAACTATAAATCAAAAGTTATAAATGATTTATTGGTGATATGTCAAGTTGATCGGTCACCTAAAATGATCATTCTAAACTGATCGTTGATGCTCATTGAGTAAACGCTTATAAATGAAGCATAATACATGTCATCACGCAATTTTGTATAGATTTGATTACTTGAATGCTTTGTCGTATCTATTTATGCCTCAAATTTTGTCACAATATAGAAAATTGACCTAGATTAAAGTGGGCATTTGATTCGTTTCATTCTGAGATCTAAATCAAAAGTTACAGATGGTTTAGTGCGGACATGTCAAGTTGATTGGCTAGTTAAAATGATCATTCTAAACTGATCATTGGTGTTCATTGAGTAAAGGCTAGTAAATGAAGCATAATGCATGGGATCACGGAGTTTGAGATAGATTGCATTACTTGGACGCTTGGTCGTATCTATTTCTATCTCAAATTTTGCAACGATAAAGAAAATTGAGCTAGCTTACCGTGGACTTTGGATTGGTGCCATTCCAAACTCAAAATCAAAAGTTAAAGACGATTTAGAGCGGACATGTCAAGTTGATCAGCCAGTTAAAATGATCATTCTTAATTGATAATTGGGGCTCATTGAGTAAAGGCTTATAAATGAAACATAATGCATGACATCACACAGTTTGGGATAAATCGGGTGACTTCGATGCTTTGTCGTTTCTATTTATGTCTCAAATTTTGTCAAAATATTGAAAATTGACCTAGATTAACGTGGGCATTTGATTCATTTCATTCTGAGATCTAAACCAAAAGTTATGGACGATTTAGTGCGGACATGTCAAGTTGATCGGCTAGTTAAAATAATCATTCTAAACTGATCATTGGTGCTCATTGAGTAAAGGCTTGTAAATGAAGCATAATGCATGGGATCACGGAGTTTGAGATAGATTGGATTACTTGGATAATTGGTCGTATTTATTTCTATCCCAAATTTTGTCACCATAAAGAAAATTGAATTAGCTTAACGTGGGATTTGGATTGCTGGCATTCCAAACTCTAAATTAAAAGTTACGGACAATTTAGTGCATACATGTCAAGGTTATCGACCAGTTGATATGATCATTCTAGATTGATAATCGGTGCTCATTGATTAAAGGCTTATAAATGAAACATAATGCATGGCTTCACGCAGTTAGGGATAAAGTGGATCACTTGGATGCTTTGTCGTATCTATTTCTGTCTCTAACTTTGACATAATAGAGAAAATTGAGCTAGCTTAACGTGGGTATTTGATTCATGTCATTTTGAGCTATAAATCAAAAGTTAAGGATGATTTATTGGTGATATGTCAAGTTGATCGGTCAGCTAAAATTATCATTCTAAACTGATCGTTGATGCTCATTGAGTAAACGCTTATAAATGAAGCATAATACATGTCATCACGCAATTTTGTATAGATTGGATTACTTGGATGCTTTGTCGTATCTATTTATGTCTCAAATTTTGTCACAATATAGAAAATTGACCTAAATTAAGGTGGGCATTTGATTCGTTTCATTCTGAGATCTAAACCAAAAGTTACGAACGATTTAGTGCGGACATGTCAAGTTGATCAGCTAGTTAAAATGATCATTCTAAACTGATCATTGATGCTCATTGAGTAAAGGCTTGAAAATGAAACATAATGCATGGGATCACGAAGTTTGAGATAGATTCGATTATTGAGCTAGCTTAGCATGGGCTTGGGATTGGTGCCATTCCGAACTTTAAGTCAAAAGTTATGAACAATTTAGAGCGGACATGTCAAAATTATCAGCCAGTTAAAATGATCATCCATAATTGATAATTGGTGCTCATTGAGTAAAGGCTTATAAATGAAACATAATGCATGGCGTCATGCAGTTTGGGATAAATTGGATGACTTCGATGCTTTGTAGTATCTATTTCTATCCCTAATTTTGACATAATGTAGGAAATTGAGCTAGCTTAACGTGGGTATTGGATTCATGTCATTATGAGCTATAAATCAAAAGTTTCGCATGATTTATTGGTGACATGTCAAGTTGATCGGCTAGTTAAAATGATCATTCTAAACTGATCATTGGTGCTCATTGAGTAAAGGCTTGTAAAAGCTTAAGGCATGGGATCACGGAGTTTGAGATAGATTGGATTACTTGGATGCTAGATCGTATCTATTTGTGCCTCAAATTTTGTCACGATAAAGAAAATTGAGCTAGCTTAATGTGGGCTTCAGATTTGTTTCATTGTGAGTTCTAAATCAAATGTTATGGATGAATTAATACGGACATGTCAAGTTGATCGGCTAGTTAAAATGATCATTCTAAACTGATCATTGGTGCTCATTGAGTAAAGGCTTTGAAAATGAAGCATAATGCATGGGATCATGGAGTTTGAGATAGATTGGATTACTTGCCCGCTTGGTCGTATCTATTTGGATTGGTGCCATTCCGAACTCTAAATAAAAAATTACGGACGATTTAGTGTGGACATGTCAAGTTGATCGGCCAGTTAATAAGATCATTATAAATTAATCATTGGTGCTCATTGAGTAAAGGCTTGTAAATAAAGCATATGCATGGCATCACGGAGTTTGGGAATAGATTGGATTACTTCGACGCTTTGTCGAATCTATTTCAGAATCAAATTTTGTCACGATATAGAAAATTGAGCTACCTTAACGTGGGCTTTGGATTGGTGTCATTCTGAACTATAAATCAAAAGGTGTGGATTTAGTGTGGACATGTCAAGCTGATCGGCCAGTTAATATTAGCATTCTAAACTGATAATTGGTGCTCATTGAGTAAAGGCTTATAAATGAAGCATAATTCATGGCATCACACAGTTTGGGATAACTTGGATTACTAGGATGCTTTGTCGTATCTATTTCTGTCTCAAATTTTCTCAGAATACAGAAAATTGTGCTAGCTAAACGTGGGCATTGGATTTGTGTCATTCTGAGCTATAAGTCAAAAGTTACAGACTATTTAGTGGAGAAATGTCAATTTGATCGGCCAGTTAAAATGATCATTCTGAACGGATCATTGATGCTTAATGAGTAAAGGCTTATAAACGAAGAATAATACATGGCATCACGTAGTTTTGGATAGATTGGATTCTTAGATGATTATTTGTATCTATTTCTATCTCAAATTTTATCACAATATAAATGATTAAGCTAGCTTACCGTGAGAATTGGATTAGTGTCATTATGAGTTATAAATTAAACTTTACAGACGATTTAGTGCGAACATATCAAGTTGATAGGCTAGTTAAAATGACCATTCTAAACTGATCATTGGTGCTCATGGAGTAAAGGCTTGTAAAAGAAGGAGAATACATGGTATCACGGACTTTAGGATAGATTGGATTATTTGAACGCTTTGTCAAATCTATTTCAGTCTCAAGTTTTCTCACGATATAGAAAATTGAGGTAGCTTAACGTGGGCTTTCGATTGGTGCTATTCCGAACTATAAATCAAAAGTTACGGACGATTTAGTGTTGACATGTCAAGTTGATCGGCCAGTTAATTTGATCATTCTAAACTATTAATTGGTGCTCATTGAGTAAAGGTTTATAAATGAAACATAATGCATGGCATCATGCAGTTTGGGATAACTTGGATTACTTGGATGCTTTGTCGTATCTATTTCTGCCTCAATTTTTTTTGGAATATAGAAAATTGAGATAGCTTAACGTGGGCATTGGATTCGTGTCATTCTGAGCTATAAATCAAAAGTTACAGATGATTTAGTGGAGTAATTTCAAGTTGAACGGCCTGTTAAAATGATCATTCTAAAATGATCATTGATGCTCATTGAGTAAAGGCTTATAAATGAAGCATAATGCATGACATCACTCAGTTTTGCATAGATTGGATTACTTAGATGCTTTTTCGTATATATTTCCATCTCAAATTTTATCACAATATTGAATGTTGAGCAAGCTTAACGTAGGCATTAGATTAATGTCATTCTGAGCTCTAAATCAAAAGTTACAGACGATTTAGTGCGGACATGTCAAGTTGATTGGCTAGTTAAAATTACCACTCTAAACTGATCATTGGTGCTCATTAAGTAAAGGCTTGTAAATGAAGCATAATAATTGGCATCACGAAGTTTTGGATAGATTGGATTACATGGACTTTTTGTCGTATCTACTTCGGTCTCAAATTTTGTCACGATATAGAAAATTGAGCTAGCTTAGCGTGCGCTTTGGATTGGTGCCATTCCAAACTCCAAATCAAAAGTTACAGATGATTAAGTGCGGAGATGTCAAGTTGATTGGCCAGTTAATATGATCATTCTAAATTGATAATTGGTGCTAATCGAGAAAGGCTTATCAATGAAACATAATTCATGGCATCACACAGTTTTGGATAAATTGGATTACTTGGATGCTTTCTCATATCTATTTATGTCCCAAAATTTGTCACTGTGTAGGAAATTGAGCTAACTTAACGTGGGCATTGGATTTGTCTCATTTTGAGCTATAAATCAAAGGTTATGAATGATTTATTGGAGAAATGTCAAGTTGATCGGCCAGTTAAAATGATTACTGTAAACTGATCATTGATGTTCATTGAGTAAAGGCTCATAAACTAAGTATAATGCATGAAATCATGTAGTTTTGGATAAATTGGATTATTTGCAAGCTTTGTCGTATCTATTTTTGTCTCAATTTTGTTACAATATAGGAAATTGAGCTAGCTAACGTATGCATTGGATTCGTTTCATTCTGAGATTTAAATCAAAAGTTACAGACAATTTAGTGCGGACATGTCAAGTTCATCGCCTTGTTAAAATGATCATTCTAACTGATCATTGGTGCTCATTGAGTTGAGGCTTATAAATGAAGCATAATGTATGTCATCACGCAGTTCGGGATAGATTGGATAACTAGAACGGCTTGTCGTATCTATTTCTGTCTCAAATTTTGTCACGATATAGAAAATTGAGCTAGTTTAACGTGGATTTTAGATTGACTCATTCTAAGCTTTAAACCAAAAGTTACGGACGATTTAGTGCGGAAATGTCAAATTGATCGGCCAGTTAATATAATCATTCTAAATTGATAATTGATGCTCATTGAGTAAAGGCTTATAAATGAAACATAATGCATGACATCACGCAGTTTGGGACAAATTGGATTACTTGGATGCTTTGTCGTATCTATTTATGTCTCAAATTTTGTCACAATGTAGGAAATTGAGTTAGCTTAACATGCGAATTGGATTCGTGTCATTCAGAGCTATAAATTAACAATTTCGGATGATTTATTGGTGACATGTCAAGTTGATCGGCCAGTTAAAATGATCATTCTAAACTGGTCATTGATGCTCATTGAGTAAAGGCTTATAAATGAAGCATAATGCATGGCATCACACAATTTTGGTTAGATTAGATTATTTGCAAGCTTTCTTGTATTTATTTATGTATCAAATTTTGTCACAATATTGAGTAAAGGCTTGTAAATGAAGCATAATGCATGGGATCATGGATTTTCAGATAGATTGTATTACTTGGATGCTTGGTCGTTTCTATTTCGGTCTCAAACTTTTTCATGATAAAGAAAATTAGGCTAGCATAACGTGGTTTTTGGATTGGTGCCATTCCAAACACTAAATTAAAAGTTACGGATGATTTAGTGTGGACATGTCAAGGTTATCGGCCAGTTGATATGATCATTCCAAAATTGATAATTGGTGCTCATTGAGTAAAGGCTTATGAATGAAACATAATGCATGGCATCATGCAGTTTGGGATAAAGTGGATTACTTGGATGCATTGTTGTATCTATTTTTCTCTCTAATTTTGACATAATAGAGGAAATTGAGCTAGCTTAACGTGGGTATTGGATTCATGTCATTATGAGCTATAAATGAAAAGTTATGGATGATTTATTTGTGACATGTCAAGTTGATCGGCCAGCTAAAATGATCATTCCAAACTAATCATTGATGCTCATTGAGTAAAGGCTTATAAATGAAGCATAATACATGGTATCACGCAATTTTGGATAGATTGGATTAGTTGGATGCTTTGTCGTATCTATTTATGTCTCAAATTTTGTCACAATATAGGAAATTGACCTAGATTAACGCGGGCATTTGATTAGTTTCATTGTGAGCTCTAAATCAAAAGTTAAAGTTATGGACGATTTAGTGTGGACATGTCAAATTGATCGGATAGTTAAAATGATCATTCTAAACTGATCATTGGTGCTCATTGAGTAAAGGCTTGTAAATGAAGCATAATGCATGGGATCGCGGAGTTTGAGATACATTGGATTACTTGGAAGCTTGCTCATATCTATTTCTGTTTCAAATTTCGTCACAACAAAGAAAATTGAGCTAGCTTAACATGGGCTTTGGATTGGTGCCATTCCAAACTCGAAATCAAAACTTACGAACGATTTAGTGCCAACATGTCAAGTTGATCGGCCAGTTAATATGATCATTCTAAATTCATAATTGGTGCTCATTGAGTAAAGGCTTATAAATGAAACATAATCCATGGCATCATGAAGATTGGGATATAGTGGATTACTTGGAGGCTTTGGGGTATCTATTTGAAATTGAAAATTTGTCATAGTATAGAAAATTGAGCTAGCATAACGTGAGCGTTGGATTCATGTCATTCTGAGCCCTAAATCAAAAGTTACGAACGATTTAGTGGAGACATGTCAATTTGATCGGCCAGTTAATATGATCATTCTAAATTGATAATTGGTGCTCATTGAGTAAAAGCTTATAAATGAAACATAATGCATGGCATCACACAGTTTGGGATAAATTGGATTACTTGGATGCTTTGTTGTATCTATTTCTGTCTCTAAATTTGACATAATGTAGGAAATTGAGCTAGATTAACGTGGGTATTGGATTCGTGTCATTATGAGCTATAAATCAAAAGCTATGCATGATTTATTGGTGACATGTTAAGTTGATCGGCAAGCTAAAATGATCATTATAACCTGATCATTAGTGCTCGTTGAGTAAAGGCTTGTAAATGAATCATAATGCATGGGATCATGGTGTTTGAGATAGATTGGATTACTTGGATGCTTGATCGTATCTATTTGTGTCTCAAATTTTGTCACGATAAAGAAAATTTAGATAGTTGATCGGTGAGTTAAAATGATCATTCTAAACTTATCATTGATGCTCATTGACTAATATCTTATAAATAAAGCACAATGCATGGCATGACGCAGTTTTTGATGGACTTGATTACTTGGAGGATTTCGGGAAGCAATTTTAGTCATAAATTTTTTCACAATATAGAAAATTGAGATAGCTTAACGTGGGCTTCGGATTTGTGTCATTCCAAGCTCCAAAATCAAAAATTACGGACGATTTAGTGCGGATATGAAAAGGTGATATGTTATTAAAATGATCATTCCTAACTGATCATTGGTGCTCATTGATTAGAGATTTATAAATGAAGCATAATGCATCTCACGCAGTACGGGATAGAGTGGAAAATTAGGATGCTTTTCCGTAACTATTTCCGCCTCAAATTTCACAATATAGAAACTTGAGCTAGTTTAACGTGGGCTTTTGATTTGTGTCATTATGAGCTCTAAATTAAAGTTTCGGACAATTTAGTGTGGACATGTCAAGTTGATCGGCCAGTTAAAATGATCATTTTTAACTGATCATTGGTGCTCATTGGGTAGAGGCTTTTAAATAAAGCATAATGCATGGCATGACGATGTTTTGGAAAGATTGTATAACTTGGATGCTTTGTCGAATCTATTTTTGTCTTAAATTTGTCACAATATAGAAAATTGAGCTAGATTAACGTGGGCTTTGAGTTTCTGTCATTCTGAGCTCTAAATCAAAAGTTACAGACGATTTATTGCGGACATGTCAAGTTGATCAGCTAGTTAAAATGATCATTACTAACTGATCATTGGTGCTCATTGAGTAGAGACTTATAAATGAAGCACAATGCATGGCATGACAAAGTTTTTGATAGGTTGGATAACTTGGATGCTTTGTCGTATCTATTTTTGTTTCAAATTTTGTCACAATATAGAAAATTGAGCTGGTTTAACGTGGGATTTGATTTGTCTCATTTTGAGCTTTAAATCAAAAGTCATGGAAAATTTAGTGCGGACATGTCAAGTTGATTGGCCAGTTAAAATGAGCATGCCAAACTGATCATTGATGCTCATTGAGTAAATGCTTATAAATGAAGCACAATGCAAGGCATGAAACAGTTTTGGATAGATTGGATAGATTGGATTACTTGGATGGTTCGTTATCTCTATTTCGGTCTCAAAGTTTGTAACAGTATAGAAATTTGAGCTAGCTTAACGCGGACTTTGGATTTGTGTCATTCTTAGCTCTAAATCCAAAGTAATGGACAATTTAGTGTAGAAATATCAAGTTGATTGGCCAGTTAAAAAGATCATTCTTAACTGATCCGTGGTGCTCATTGAGTTGAGGTTTATAAACAAAGCACAATGCATGGCATGACGAAGTTTGGATAGATTGGATAACTTGGACACTTTGTCGTATCTATTTTGTCTCAAATTTTGTCACAATATAGAAAATTAAGCTAGTTTAACGTGGGCTTTGAATTTGTCTCATTCTGAGTTCTAAATCAAAAGTTATGAACGATTTAGTGCGGACATTTCATGTTTATCAGCCAGTTAAAATGATCATTTTAAACTGGTTATTGATGCTCATTGAGTTAAGGCTTATAAATGAAGCACAATGGAAGGCATGACGAATTTTTGGATAGATTGGATAACTTGGACGCTTTGTCAAATCTATTTCCATCTCAAGTTTGTCACACTATAGAAAATTGAGCTAGCTTAACGTGGGCATTGGATTTCTGTCATTCTGAGCTCTCAATAAAAAGTTACGCACGATTTAGTCCGGACATCTCAAGTTGATCAGCTAGTTAAAATGATCATTCTTAACTGATCATTTGTGCTCATTGATTAGAGGCTTATAAATGAAGCACAATACATGGCATGACGAAGTTTTGAATAGATTAGATAATTTGGACGCTTTAGCGTATCTATTTCTATCTCAAATTTTGTCACAATATAAAAAATTGAGCTAGCTTAACATGGTATAAATCAAATGCTTCGAACGATTTAGTGAATACATGTAAAGTTGATTGGCTAGTGAAAATGATCCATTCTAAACTGATAATTGATGCTCATTGAGTAAAGGCTTATAAATGAAACACAATGCATGGCATCATGCAGTTTTGGATCGATTGGAATATTTGGACGCTTTGTCGTATCAATTTCTGTCTATAATTTTGTTCCAATATAGAAACTTGAGCTAGCCTAACCTGGGCTTTGGATTTATGTCATGCCAAGCTCTAAATCAAAAGTTAAGAATGATTTAATGCAGATATGTCAAGTCGATCGGCCAGTTAAAATGATCATTCTAAAATGATCATTGATGCTCATTGAGTAAAGGCTTATGAACGAAGCACAATGCATGGTATGACGCTGTTTTTAATAGATTTGATTAATTGGAGGATTTGTGGAAGAAATTTTAGTCTTATATTTTAACACAGTATAAATGAATTGAGCTAGCTTAACGTAGGCTCTCGATTTGTGTCATTCCGAGTTATAAATCAAAAGTTACGGAAGACTTATTGCGGACATGAAAAGTTGACCGGCTAGTTAAAATGACCATTCTTAACTGATCATTGGTCCTCATTGATTAGAGACTTATAAATGAAGCATAATGCATGTCATCACCCAGTTCAGGATAGATTGGATAACTCGGACCATTTGTCGTATCTATTTCTATCTCAAATTTTGTTACAATATAGAAAATTGAGCTAGTTTAACCTGGGATTTGGATTTGTGTCATTTTAAGCTCTAAATCAAAAGTTACGGACGATCTAATGTGGACATGTTAAGTTGATCGGATAATTAAAATGATCATTGTTAACTGATCATTGGTGCTCATGGAGTAGAGGCTTATAAATGAAGCACAATGCATGGCATGAAAAAGTTTTGGATGGATTGGATAACTTGGTCGCTTTGTCGAATCTATTTTTGTCCCAAATTTGTCACAATATAGAAAATTGAGCTAGCTTAAAGTGGGCTTTGGATTTCTTTCATTCTGAACTCTAAATCAAAAGTTACAGACGATTTAGTGCCGACATGTCAAGTTGATCGGCTAGTTAAAATGATCATTTTAAACTGATCATTGGTGCTCATTGAATAGAGGCTTATAAATGAAGCACAATGCATTACATGACAAAGTGTTGGATTGATTGGATAACTTGGACGCTTTGTCATATCTATTTTTGTTTCAAATTTTGTCAGAATATAGAAATTGAGCTAGCTTAACGTGGGCAATGGATTCGTGTCATTCTGAGTTATAAAATGAAATGTTTTGCATGATTTAGTGCACACATGTCAAGTTGATCGATTAGTTAAAATGATCCATTCTAAACTGATCATTGATGCTTATTGAGTAAAGGCTTATAAATGAAGCACAATGCATGGCATCATGTAGTTTTGGATCGATTGGATTACTTAGACGCTTTGTCGTATCTATTGTTGTATATAATTTTGTCACAATATAGAAGCTTGAGCTACCTTAACGTGGGCTTTAGATTTGTGTCATTCCGAGCGCTAAATAAAAAGTTACAAACAATTTAATGCAGATATGTCAAGTCGATCGCCGAGTAAAAATGATCATTATAAACTGATCATTGATGCTCATTGAGTAAAGGCTTATAAATGAAACACAATGCATGATATGACGCATTTTTTGATAGATTTGATTACTTGAAGGATTTCTGGAAGCAATTTTAGTCTTAAATTTTATCACAATATAGAAAATTGAGTTAGCTTAACGTGCGCATTGGATTTGTGTCATTCTGAGCTCTAAATCAAAAGTTACGAAAGATTTATTGCGGACATGAAAAGTTGATCGGGTAGTTAAAATGATATTTCTTAACTGATCTTTGATGCTCATTGATTAGAGACTTATAAATGAAGCATATTGCATTGCATCACTAGGTCGCTTTGTTGAATCTATTTATGTATCAAATTATTTCACAATATAGAAAATTGAGCTAGCTTAAAGTAGGTTTTGGATTTCTGTCATTCTGAGCTCTAACTGTTAGGGATGATTTAGTGCGGACATGTTAAGTTGATCTGCCAGTTAAAATGATCATTCTTAACTGATCATTGGTGCTCATAGAGTAGAGGCTTATAAATGAAGCACAATGCATGGCATGACAAAGTTTTGGATAGATTGGATAACTTGGACGCTTTGTCGTATCTATTTCTCTCTCAAAATTTGTCACAATATTGGAAATTGAGCTAGTTTAACGTGGGTTTTAGATTTGTCTCATTTGGAGCTTTAAATCAAAAGTTATGGACGATTTAGTGCAGACATGTCAAGTTAATTGGCTAGTTAAAATGATCATTCTAAACTGATCGTTGATGCTCATTGAGTAAAGGCTCAATTTTGTCACAATATAGAAAATTGAGCTAGTTTAACATGGGCGTTGGATTCGTGTCATTTTGAGCTCTAAATCTAAACTGACGAATGATTTAGTGTTAAAATGTCAAGGTTATCGGCTAGCTAAAATGATCATTCTAAAGGGATCAATGGTTCTCATTGAGTAAAGTCTAGTAAGTGAATTATAATGCATGGTATCACGCAATTTGGGATATAATAGATTACTTGGAAACTTTTTCGTATCAATTTGATTTTGAAATTTTTTCATAGTATAGAAAATTGAGCTAGCATAACGTGGGCGTTGAATTCTTGTCATTCTAAGGTCTAAATCAAAAGTTACGGACGAATTAGTGTGGACATGTCAAATTTTTTTGGCCAGTTCAAATGATCATTATAAGCTGATCACTGATGCTCATTGAGTAAAAGCTTATAAATGAAGCATAATAACGTCACGCAGTTTAGGATAGATTGGATTACTTGGAGGCTTTGTTGTATATATTTCATTCCTAAATTTTGTCACGTTATATAAAATTTGAGCTACCATATTTTGGGCGTTGGATTCATGTCATAATGAGCTCTAAATCAAAAGTTATGGATGATTTAGTGCGAACATATCCAGTTGACCGGCCAGTTAAAATGATCATTCTAAACTAATCATTGGTGCTCATTAATTAAAACCTCATAAGTGAAGCATAATGCATGACATCATTAAGTTTGGGATATATTGGATTACTTGGAGGTTTTGTCGTATCTAATTCATTCCTAAATTTTGTCACAATATAGACAATTGAGCGAGTTTAACATGGGCGTTGGATTCGTGTCATTCTGAGCTCTAAATATAAAGTGACGGATGATTTACTTTTGACATGTCAAGTTGATCGCCTAGCTAAAATGCTCATTCTAAACGGATTAATGGTTTGCACTGAGTAAAAGCTAATAAATGAATTATAATGCATGGTATCACAATATTTGTGATAGATTGGATTAGTTGGAAGATTTGTGTATCTATTTGAAATTGAAAATTTTTCATATTATAGAAAATTGAGCTAGCATAACTTGTTGTTTGATTCATATAATTCTAAGCTCTAAATCAAAAGTTACGGACGAATTAGTATGGACATGTCAAGTTGATTGGCTAGTTCAAATGATCATTCTAAGCTGATAACTGGTGCTCATTGAGTTAAGGCTTATAAGTGAAGCATAATGCATGGCATCACGTAGTTTGGGATAGATTGGATTACTTGGAGGCTTTGTCGTATTTATTCGAGTCTGAAATTTTTTCATAATATAGAAAATTGAGCTAGCATAACATGGGCGTTGGATTCATGTCATTCTGAGATATAAATCAAAAGTTGTGGACGATTTAGTGCGGACATGTCAAGTTGATCGGCCTGTTAAAATGATCATTCTAAACTTATCATTGGGCCTCATTGATTAAAACCTCATAAGTGAAGCATAATGCATGGCATCATGTAGTTTGGGATAGATTGGATTAGTTGGAGCCTTTGTCGTATCTATTTCATTACTAAATTTTGTCACAATATAGAAAATTGAGCTAGCATAACGTGGGCATTGGATTCATGTCATTCTGAGCTCTAAATCAAAAGTAATGGACGATTTAGAGCATACATGTATTGTTGATCGGTCAGTTAAAATGATCATTCTAAACTGATCATTGGTGCTCATTGATTAAAACCTCATAAGTGAAGCATAATGCATGACATCATGCAGTTTGGATATATTGGATTACTTCAAGCCATTTTCATATCTATTTCATTCCTAAATTTTCTCACAATATAGAAAATTGAGCTCGTTTAACAGGGTCGTTGGATTCGTGTCATTCTGAGCTCTAAATCTAAAGTGACGGATGATTTACTTTTGACATGTCAAGTTGATTTGCTAGCTAAAGTGATCATTCTAAAGGGATCAATGGATCTCATTGAGTAAAAGCTAATAAATGAATTATAATGCATATTTCACGCAATTTGGGATAGATTGGATTACTTACAAGCTTTGTGTATCTATTTGATTTTGAAATTTTTTTCATATTACAGAAAATTGAGCTCGCATAATGTGGGCGTTGGATTCATGTCATTCGTAGCTCTAAATCAAAAGTTACAGATGAATTAGTGTGGACGTGTCAAGTTAATTGGCCAGTTAAAATCATCATTCTAAACTAATCATTGGCGCTCATTGACTAAAACCTCATAAGTGAAGCATAATGCATGGCATCACGCAGTTTGGTATAGATTGGATTAATTGGAGGCTTTGTCATATCTATTTCATTCCTAAATTTTGTCAAAATAGAGAAAATCGGGCTAGCATAAGTGGGCGTTGGATTCAAGTCATTCTGAGCTCTAAATCAAAAGTTATGGACGATTTATTACGGACATGTCCAATTGATCGGTCAGTTAAAATGATCATTCTAAACTGATCATTCGTGCTCATTGATTAAAACCTCATAAGTGAAGCATAATGCATGGCATCATGCAGTTTGGGATACATTGGATTACTTGGAGATTTTTTCTTATCTATTTCAATCCTAAATTTTGTCACAATATAGAAAATTGAGCTAGTTTAATATGGGCGTTGGATACGTGTCATTTTGAGCTCTAAATCTAATCTGACGGATGATTTAGTGTTGAAATGTCAAGTTGATCGGCTAGCTAAAATGATCATTCTAAACGGATCAATGGTTCTCACTGAGTAAAGTCTAATAAATGAATTATAATGCATGGTATCACGCAATTTGGGATATAATAGATCACTTGGAAGATTTGTCGTATCAATTTGATTTTGAAAATTTTTCAAAGTATAGAAAATTGAGCTAGCATAACGTAGGCATTGGATTCTTGTCATTCTAAGCTCTAAATCAAAAGCTGTGGACGAATTAGTGTGGACATGTCAAGCTTTTTGGCCACTTCAAATGATCATTCTAAGCTGATCACTGGTGCTCATTGAGTAAAAGCTTATAAATGAAGCATAATACCATCACGCAGTTTAGGATAGATTGGATTACTTGGAGGCTTTGTTGTATATATTTCATTCCTAAATTTTGTCACATTATATAAAATTGAGCTAGCTTATTCTGGGCGTTGGATTCATGTCATAATGAGCTCTAAATCAAAAGTTATGGACGATTTAGTGTGCACATGTCCAGTTGATCGGCCAGTTAAAATGATCATTCTAAACTAATCATTGGTGCTCATTGATTAAAACCTCATAAGTGAAGCATAATACATGACATCATGCAGTTTGGGATATATTGGATTACTTGGAGGCTTTGTCGTATCTAATTCATTCCTAAATTTTGTCACAATATAGAAAATTGAGCGAGTTTAACATGGGCGTTGGATTCGTGTCATTCTGAGCTCTGAATATAAAGTGACGGATGATTTACTTTTGAAATGTCAAATTGATCGCCTAGCTAAAATGCTCATTCTAAACATATTAATGTTTGCATTGACTAAAAGCTAATAAATGAATTATAATGCATGGTTTCACACAATTTTGGATAGATTGGCTTAGTTGGAAGCTTTACGCATCTATCTATATTGATATTTTTTCATATAATAGAAAATTGAGATAGCATAACGTGGGCATTGGATTCATGTCTTTCTAAGCTCTAAATCAAAAGTTACGGACGAATTAGTATGGACATGTCAAGTTGATTGGCTAGTTCAAATGATCATTCTAAGCAGATAACTAGTGCTCGCTGATTTAAGGCTTATAAGTGAATCATAATGCATGGCATCTTGCAGTTTGGGATAGATTGGTTTACTTGGAGACATTGTCGTATTTATTTGAGTCTCAAATTTTGCCACATTATAGAAAATTGAGCTAGCATAACATGGGCGTTGGATTCATGTCATTTTGAGATATAAATCAAAAGTTATGGACGATTTAGTACAGACATGTCAAATTGATCGGCCAGTTAAAATGATAATTCTAAACTTATCATTGGGGCTCATTGATTAAAACCGCATAAGTGAAGCGTAATGCATGCCATCATGCAGTTTGGGATAGATTGGATTACTTGGAGTCTTTGTCGTATCTATTTCATTCCTAAATTTTGTCACAATATAAAAAATTGAGCTAGTATAACGTGGGCATTGGATTCATGTCATTCTCAGCACTAAATCAAAAGTTATGGACGAGTTAGTGCGGACATGTCCCGTTGATCGTCTAGTTAAAATGATCGTTATAACTGATCACTGGTGCTCATTGATTAAAACCTCATAAGCGAAGCATAATGCATGGCATCATGCAGTTTGGGATATATTGGATTACTTGCAGGCTTTTTCCTATCTATTTCAATCCTAAATTTTGTCACAAAATAGAAAATTGAGCTAGTTTAACATGGGTGTTGGATTTGTGTCATTCAGAGTTCTAAATCTATAGTGACGGGTGATTTAGTGTTGACATGTCAAGTTTATCGGCTAGCTAAAATGATCATTCTAAACGGATCAATGGTTCTCATTGAGTCAAAGCTAGTAAATGGATTATAATGCATGGTATCATGCAATTTGGGATATATTGGATTACTTGGAAGCTTTGTCGTGTCTATTTGATTCAAATTTTTTTCATAGTATAGAAAATTGAGCTCGCATAACGTGGGCGTTGTATTCATGTCATTCTAAGCTCTAAATAAAAAGTTACGGACGAATTAGTGTGGACATTTCAAGTTTATTGGCCAGTTCAAATGATCATTCTAAGCTGATCACTGGTGCTCATTGAGTAAAGGCTTATAAGTTAAGCATAATGCCATCACGCAGTTTGGGATATATTGGATTACTTGGAGGCATTTTCGTATCTTTTTGAGTCTAAAATTTTGACACATTATATAAAATTGAGCTAGCATATCCTGCGCGTTGGATTCATGTCATTCTGAGCTTTAAATCAAAAGTTATGGACTATTTGGTAGGGATATGTGAAATTGATCGGCCAGCTAAAATGATTATTCTAAATTGATCATTGGGGGAGAGTGATTAAAACCTCATAAGTGAAGCGTAATGCATGGCATCACACAGTTTTGGATAGATTGGATTACTTGGAGATTTTTTCGTACCTATTTCATAACTTAATTTTGTCACATTATAGAAAATTGAGATAGCATAACGTGAGCGTCGGATTTATGTCATTCTGAGATCTAAATCAAAAGTTATGGACAATTTATTGGGGACATGTCCAGTTGATCGGAAGTAAAAATGATCATTCTAAACTGATTATTAGGGCTAATTGATTAAAACCTCATAAGTGAAGCATAGAGCATGATATCACGTAGTTTGGGATATATTTGATTACTTGGAGGATTGGCAGTATCTTTTTCATTCCAAAATTTTGTCACAATAAAGAAAACTGAGCTAGCTTAACCTATCCGTTGGATTCGTGTCATTCTGAGCTCTAAATATGAAGTGACAGATGATTTACTGTTGACATGTCAAGTTGATCGGCTAGCTAAAATGATCATTCTAAACGGATCAACGGTTCTCATTGAGTAAAGGCTAATAAATGAATTATAATGTATGGCATCACGCAGTTTGGATAGATTGGATTACTTGGAAGCTCTGCGTATCTATTTGATTTTGAAATTTTGTCACATTATGAAAATTGAGCTAGATTAGTGTGGACATGTCAAGTTACAGATGAATTAGTGTTGACATGTCAAGTTGATTGGCCAGTTCAAAAGATCATTCTAAGCTGATCTATGAATCTCATTGAGTAGAGGCTTATAAGTGAAGCATAATGCATGGCATCACACAGTTCGGGATATATTGGATTATTTGGAGGTTTGTCGTATTTATTTGAGTCTGAATTTTTTTCAGAGTATAGAAAATTGAGCTAGCATAACGTGGGTGTTGGATTCATGTCATTATGAGCTATAAATCAAAAGGTGATGGACGATTTAGTGCGGACATGTCAAGTTTATCGATCAGTTAAAATGATCATTCCAAACTGATCATTGGAGCTCATTGATTAAAACCTCATAAGTGAAGCATAATGCATGCCATCACGCAGTTTGGGATAGATTGGATTACTTGGAGGCTTTGGGGTATCTACTTTATTCCTAAATTTTTTCACAATATAGAAAATTGAGCTAGCACAACGTTGGAATTGGATTCATGTCATTCTGAGCTCTAAATCAAAAGTTATTGGCGATTTAGTGGGGACATGTCTAGTTGATCGGCCAGTTAAAAATGATCATTCTAAACTGATCATTGGTGCTCATTGATTAAAACCTCATAAGTGAAGCATAATGCATGGTATCATGCAGTTTGGGATATATTGGATTACTTGGAGGCTTTTTCATATCTATTTCATTCCTAAATTTTGTCACAATATAGAAAATTGAGCTCGTTTAACATGGGTGTTGGATTGTTGTCATTCTGAGCTCTAAATCTAAAGTGACGGATGGTTTACTTTTGATATGTCAAGTTCATCGGCTAGCTAAAATGATCATTCTATACGGATCAATGGTTCTCATTGAGTAGAAGGTAATAAATGAATTATAATGCATGGTATCACACAATTTGGGATAGATTGGATTACTTGGAAGCTTTGCATTTCTATTTCATTTCAAAAAAATTTCATATTATAGAAAATTGAGCTAGCATAACGTGGGCGTTGGATTCATGTCATTCAAAGCTCTATGTCAAAAGTTACGGACGAATTAGTGTGAAATGTCAAGTTTATTGGCCAGTTCAAATGATCATTCTAAGCTGATCAATAGTGCTCATTGAGTAAAGGCTTGTAAGTGAAGCATAATGCATGGCATCATGCTGTTTGGGATAGATTGGATTACTTGGAGGCTTTGTCATATTTATTTGAGTAGATCTGAAATTTTGTTACATTATAGAAAATTAAGCTAGCATAACCTGGCCGTTGGATTCATGTCATTCTGAGCTCTAAATCAAAAGTTATGGACGATTTAGTGCGGACATATCCAGTTGATCAGCCTGTTAAAATGATCATTCTAAACTGATCATTGGTGCTCATTGATTAGAACCTCATAAGTGAAGCATAATGCATGGTATCATGCAGTTTGGGATAGATTGGATTATTTGGGGGCTTTGTCTTATCTATTTCATTCCTAAATTTTGTCACAATATAAAAAATTGAGCTAGCATAACGTCGGCATTGGGCTCATGTCATTCTGAGGTATAAATCAATAGTTATGGACAATTTAGAGCAGACATGTATAGTTGATCGGCCATTTAAAATGATCATTCTAAACTGATCATTGGTGCTCATTGATTAAAACCTCATAAGTGATGGCATCACGCTGTTTTAGATAGATTGTATTACTTGGACGTTTCGTCGTAGGTATTTTGGACTTAAATTTTGTCATAATATCGAAAATTCGGCTAGCCTAACGTGGGCATTGGATTTGTCTCATTTTGAACTCTAAATCAAAAGTTATAAACGATTTAATGTGGGTGTGTCAAGTTGATCGGCCAGTTAAAATGATCATTCTAAACTGATCATTGGTGCTACTTAAGTAAAAGCTTATAAATGAAGCATAATACATGGCATCAAACTGTTTGGGATACATTGGATTAGTTGGAGGTTTTGTTGTACCTCTTTCAGTCTCAAATGTTGTGACAATATAGAAAATTGAGCTAGCTTAGGGTGGGCGATTGATTTTTGTCATTCTTAACTCCAAATCAAAAGTTACAGACGACTTAGTGCGCAGATGTCAAGTCGATCCACCAGTTAAAGTGATCATTCTAAAGTGATCATTGGTGCTTCTTCGATAAAGGCTTACAAATGAAGCATAGTGTATGGCATCAGGCATTTTGGGATAGATTAGATTACTTGGACGCTTAGGCGTAGGTATTTCGGACTTAAATTTTGTCACAATATCGAAAATTGGGCTAGATTAATGTGGGCATTGGATTTGTGTTATTTTGAACTCTAAATCAAAATTTACAGACGATTTAGTGCGGACATGTCAATTTGATCGACCATAACAATGATCATTTTAAACTGATCATTTGTACTCTTTGAGTAAAGGCTTATAAATAAAGCATAATGCATGGCATCTTGCAGTTGGGATACATTAGATTACTTCGAGGCTTTTTCATATCTCTTTTAATTTCAAATATTGTCCCAATATGGAAAATTGATCTAGCTTAACGTGGGTGTTGAACTCGTGTCATTCTGAATTATGAATCAAAAGTTAAGGAAGACTTAGTGCGGACATGTCAAACTGATCAGCTAGTTAAAATGATCATTCTAAACTTATTAGTGGTGCTCCTTGGTTAAAGGCTTATAAATGAAGCATAATGCATGGCATCACGCAGTTTGGGATACATTGGATTACTTCGAGGCTTTTCGTAGTTCTTTCAGTCTCAAATGTTATCACAATATTGAAAATTGAGCTAGCTTAACGTGGACGTTGGATTCGTGTCATTCTGAACTCTAAATCAAAAGTTAAAGACGATTTAGTGTGGATATGTCAAGTTGATCAGCTAGTAAAAATGATCATTCTAAACTTATCATTGGTGCTCCTTGAGTAAAAACTAATAAATGAAGCATAATGCATTGCATCACGCAGTTTGGAATTGATTGGATTATTTGGAGGCGTTGTCATAGCTATTTCGGTTTTAAATTTTGTCATAATATAGAAAATTGAGCTAGATTAACGTCAGTGGTTGATGCGTGATATTTTGAGCTCTAAATCAAAAGTGTAGGACGATTTAGTGCGGACATGTCAAGTTCATCATCCAGTTCAAATGATAAACTGATCTTTGGTGCTCCTTAAGTAAAGACTTACAAATGAGGCGTAATGCTTGTTATCACGCTGTTTGTCATAAATTTGATTACTTGGGGGCTTTGTCGTAGCTCTTTCGGACTCAAATTTTTTCACAATATAGAAATTAGAGCTAGCTTAATGTGAGTGTTGGATTCATGTCTTTTTGCACTCTAAATCAAAAGTTATAAACGATTTATTGCGGACATGTCAAGTTGATCGGCAATTTAAAATTATCATTCTAAACTGATCATTGGTGCTCCTTGAGTAAAAGCTTATAAATGAAGCATAATGTATGGCATCACACAGTTTGGGATACATTGGATTACTTGGAGGTTTTTTCGTAGCTATTTCGGACTTAATTTTTGTCACAATATTGAAAATTAAGGTAGCTTTAGCTGGGGATTGGATTCGTTTCATTATGGACTTTAAATTAAAAGTTACGGACGATTTTAAGCGGATATGTCAAGTTGATCGGCCAGTTAAACTGATCATTCTAAACTGATCAAGGTGCTCCTTGAGTAAAAGCTTATAAATGAAGCATAATACATGGCATCAGACTGTTTGGGATACATTGGATTACTTGGAGGTTTTTCGTAGTTCTTTCAGTCTCAAATGTTGTCATAATAAGGAAAATTGAGCTAGCTTAACGTGGGCGTTGGATTCTTGTCATTCTGAACTCTAAATCAAAAGTGAAAGACGATTTAGTGCGGACATGTTAAGTTGATCAGTTAGTAAAAATGATCATTATAAACTTATCATTGGTGCTCTTTGAGTAAAGGCTTATAAATGAAGCATAATGCATGGTATCATGCAGTTTGGAATTGATTGGACTACTTGGAGGCTTTGTCGTAGCAAGGAACCACAACCTAATGAGCAGCTTGAACCATAGGAGGAAGAAGCCACTAATGACGCTAAGGAGCAGCTAGAACCTGCGGATATTGGAGATGAAAGCCTACAAATCTTCAATGGCCCCATTACCCGATGCAAGCAAGCGAAACTTAAGATAACACTACAGCACCTTCTCAACTCCATTCAGGCCAGTTTAGTGTGTGCTAATCCAACCACATTGGTTGTGATTCAAGCCACCTAAACCTCACCAAGAGAGGTGCTTTGGATTGTACTCTTTTTCCCTATTCTTAGTTATGTCCCAATGGATTTTCTAAGATAGGTTTTTAATGAGGCAAGCCCAAGGTACTTTACCACAACCTCTTGGTGAATCAAGACCCATTCTATCTCATCATCCACAAAATAAGAGAGGAAGAATCAAGTAAAAACATTATTTACTTCGTAGTCTTTGTATTAGTTGTCTTTGTAATTCCCTAAGTATTTTTTTAATGTTTTGGTAGAATTTTAGGAGTCATTTTCAATTTCCTAGACTACTATTATTACCCTCTTGTATCCTTTTTTTCTAAATCATCAAACATTTTAATAGAAAATCTCCTTCTTAAACTCGTTTGATCATCCTCTTGAATAAGGAAATTTAGAACCCTTTCTCATTCCTCTCAAGAGCCGAAAGTCTAAGGGATCTTAATCCCCCTTGGAAGTTTCAATTCGATTCACTCATTTCCCAACGTGCCTGGCCTTTTACATTCACACAGAACAAGCAGATAGTCCAAGGATGTTCCACCATCTTTGAGAATTATCATCCATTTCCCATTGTTCTCGGATCCATCCAATTAAGAGCTCATACATCCGCAAGTTAAACCATCGTTTCACCCATTCCGCAACTTCAATACATTTGGAATTGATCAGGGGCTTGATCCTCATTAGGATCACATCACAGACGATTTAGTGCGGACATGTCAAGTTGAACGGCCAGTTAAAACGATCATTCTAAACTGGTCATTGGTGGTCCTTAAGTAAAGGCTTATAAATGAAGCATAATGCATGGCATCACACAGTTTGGGATACATTGAATTACTTCGAGGCTTTTTGTAGCTCTTTCTGTCTCAAATGTTGTCACAATACGGAAAATGGAGTTAGCTTAACGTGGGTGTTTGACTCATGTCATTTTGAACTCTAAACCAAAAGTTAGGGACGATTTAGTGCGGACATGTCAAATTGATCGGCCAGTTAAAATGATAATTCTAAACTGATCACTGGTACGTCTTAAGTAAAGGCTTACAAATGAAGCAAAATGCATGGCATTACACAGTTTGGGATACATTGGATTACTTGGACCCTTTTTCTTAACTCTTTCAATCTCAAATGCTGTCACAAGATGGGAAATTGAGCTACCTTAATATGGGCGTTGGACTCATGTCATTTTGAGATCTAAATCAAAAGTTAAACATGATTTAGTGCCGACATGTCAAGCTGATCAGCTAGTTTACATGAGCATTCTAAACTTATCAATGGTGCTCCTTGATTAAAGGCTTACAAATAAAGCATAATGGATGGCATCACGCAGTTTGGGATACATTGGATTACTTCGAGGCTTTTCGTAGTTCTTTTAGTCTGAAATATTGTCACAATATTGAAAATTGAGCTAGCTTAACGTGGGCGTTGGATTTGTGTCATTCTCAACTCTAAATCAAAAGTGAAAGATGGTTCAGTGCGGACATGTCAAGTTGATCAGCTAGTAAAAATGATCATTCTAAACTTATCATTGGTGCTCCTTGAGTAAAGGCTTATAAATGAAGCATAATGCATGGCATCACGCAGATTGGAATTGATCGGATTACTTGGAAGCTTTGTCGTAACTATTTTGGTCTTAAATTTTATCACAATATAGAAAATTTAGTTAGCTTAACGTCGGTGGTTGATTCGTGTCATTTTGAGTTCTAAATCAAAAGTTAAGAACAATTTAGTGCGGACATGTGAAGTTGATCGACCATTTCAAATGATCATTGTAAACTGATCATTGATGCTTCTTGAGTAAACTCTTATAAATGAAGCATAATGCATGGTATCACGCAATTTGGGATACATTAGAAAACTTCGAGGCTTTTTCTTAGCTCTTTCAGCCTGAAATGTTGTCGCAATATGGAAAATTAAGCTAGCTTAACGTGGGCGTTGGACTCTTGTCATTTCGGATTCTAAATCAAAAGTTAAGGGTGATTTAGTGTGGACATGTCAAGTTGATTGGCTAGTTAAAATGATCATTCTAAACTGATCATTGGTGCGGCTTGAGTAAAGGCTTATAAATGAAGCATAATGCATGATATCACGCAGTTTAAAATAGATTGTATTACTTGGAGGCTTTGTCATACCTCTTTTAGTCTAAAATACTGTCCCAATATAGAAAATATAGCTAGCTTAACGTGGGCGTTGGATTCGTGTCATTCTGAATTCTAAATCAAAAGTTACGGAAGATTTAGTGCGGATATGTGAAATTGATCGGGTAGTTAAAATGATCATTCTAAACTGATCATTGGTTCTTCTTAATAAAAGTTTATAAATGAAGTATAATGCATGCCATCACGCAGTTTGGGATACAATGGATTACTTTGAGGCCTTTTCGTAGCTCATTCAGTCTCCAATGCTCTCACAATATGGAAAATTGAGCTAGCTTAACGAGGGTATTGGACTAATGTCATTTTGAGCTCTAAATCAAAAGTTAAAAATGATTTACTACAGACATGTCAAGTTGATCAGCTAGTTAAAATGTTTATTCTAAACTTATCATTGGTGCTCCTTAAGTAAAGGCTTATAAATGATGCATAATGCATGGCATCACACAGTTTGGGATACATTGGATTACTTGGAGGATTTTTCGTAGTTCTTTCAGTCTCAAATGTTGTCACAATGTGGAAAATAGAGTTGTAGATACTAGTGGTGCAGCATTTGCGGCTGGAAATGAGGAGAACACCCAACTTAAAGAAAAAATGGCGGCGGTGCAGATAGAAATGGCTAGTCTGAAATATTTTGTAATTTTTATGAAAGCTAAATTCCAAGAATATCTCGATGAGTTTTTCCTCCTTCAGCTTTTCCTCCAATGTAATTTGTAGATTTTAGATTATAAAAAATTAAACATTAAATATTATTACATTTTAATTTGAAATATTATTTTATTTAATTGTTTTAATATTTTTATTAAACATTTTAAAAATATTTATTAAATATAAAAAATAAAAAATTTATTTAAAAAAATTATTTAAAATTTAAAAGAATAATTATCAAAAAACATTTCTCACATGTTCGGTTATTTCCGATACAAAAAGTCGTCAGAAAACCGAGAAACATCCATCGCTAATCCGTCGGAATTACCGACACACTTTGTTCCGTTGGGAAGTGTATTTCATCAGGATGGCATCAGTAAATTCCCGACAGCTCTAAACCGTCCAGAAATACCGACAGCTATACCCCATGGGTTTGCATAGGTAGTTTCCAACGTCATGTATCATCGGTATTAAGTATGTCATTCCCGCAGCCATTTACATCGGAAGTCATCGGCCGGGTACCAAGGGACAGCTTCCATCGCAAATACGTCTGTAATGTCCGATAGATCCTGTCCATAGAATATCCGTCGGTTATTGCCAACGGTGATCTTCATCGCAAACCCATCGGTAATTCCCGACTCTTTTCCAATGGTGTATGATTTCCAACAAAATAGTCCCGACAGACATCTTTTCTTAGAAATCTATCAGAAAATGCATTTCCCGATGGATTTCCGATGCATACCATCATCGTGAAATAGATGTTTTCTTGTACTGATAATGCATGACATCACGCAATTTGGGATACATTGGATTACTTCCAGGCTGTCATAGCTCTTTTAGCCTCAAATGATGTCACAATATAAAGAATAGAGCTAGGTTAACGTAGACGTTGAATTCATATCATTATGAACTCTAAATCAAAAGTTACGAACGATTTAGTGTGGAAATGTCAAGTTGATCGACGTGTTAAAATGATCATTCTAAACTCATCATTGGTGCTTCTTAAGTAAAGGCATATAAATGAAGAATATTGCATGGCATCACACAGTTTGGTATATATTCGTTGACCGATTCCATGTAATTATTTTTTTAGTTGACTAAATCTTAAAGTCGTCGAAAATTCATCGGTATATCCGATGATTTTCTGATGAATTCCTATTTTTTGCAGTTGCTTGTTTGACCGATCCATATATCTAAAGGATCGTCAGTACATCATCGGAATATGTCTGGAAATGGTCAGAAATCATCGGAAAGCCGTTGGAACACACAAACCAAACTTCATCCAGATATTCTTAAAAATAATCTGTTAGAGATTTGTATATTTTTAAGAATAATTTGTTAAAAATTTGTAATAATCTGTTAAAATTCGTGATAATCTGTTAAAAATTCATGATAATCTGTTAAAAATTCATGATAATCTGTTAAAAATTCATGATAATCTGTTAAAAATTCTTGATAATCTGTTAAAAATTCGTGATAATCTGTTAAAAATTCATGATAATCAGTTAAAAATTCGTGATAAGCTTCTAATTTCCATTATAAATACGCTGTATTTATTCACAATTTCATCAGAACAAAAATCTTACCAAAATGTCTTCTTTAGATTCTTATGATTATTTTCGATCGTGGATAGATAAACCTCGGTATGATTCAACTACGGGGGAATTGAAGTATGAATTTGGGCAAGGTGTTGAGGAGTTTATGACATTTGCATCAAACAATAGCACGACATCAAAATATGGTAATATATATTTTTCGTGTATTAAATGTCGAAATCATAGATTAATCTCTGATAGAGAAGTACGTAATCATTTGTATAGGACGGATTTATCCCGGGTTACAAACTTTGGTATTCACATGGAGAAACTGATGCAATGATACAATATTTTGGTAGTAGTTCAAAAACGTTAGATAGTACTAATGTTAGAGTAGAGGAACCGACATCAGAAGTTGATATAAACGGAAGTACTGTACATATGGTGAATGATGTGTTTCGTAAACAAAGAGCATCATACATTGAATATAGGAGTAGAATAGAGGAACCTAATTTGGAAGCCCGAAATATTTTGATATGTTAGATGCATCGAAGCAGCCTTTGTATAAAGGATGTAGAGATGGATCATCGCCTATCTGCTGCGAGCAGGTTGATGACAATAAAGACGGATTTCAACTTGGCTAAAGATTGTGTGAATGCGATAGCTGATTTTCTCAGAGATATATTACCTGAAGACATCATATTACGAGGTTCAAAAACTTGTAGCTGGTCTTGGATTGCCGTATCAGATGATCAATGTATGTATTGACAATCTATTTGAGAAATGACGTAAACCGCATGAAGTGCCGATTTTGTCACGAACCTTGATTTCAAGAGACAAGCGGTAGAGTACCTATTCCACATAAAAGAATATGGTATTTGCCATTAACAGTGAGGTTAAAGAGGTCATATCAATCTGAACACACGGTAAAGCCTATGAGATGGCATGTAGAAACTCAAATGGAGAAATTGTGTATCACTCCGATGTAGAAGCATGGAAACAATTTAAAGAGTTTTATCCTAATTTTGCATATGAGCCTAAGAACGTATACCCCGGGTTATCTACAGATGGATTCAACCCTTTTGTAAAGCATGAGAGGCAATATTCGTTGTGGCCAGTTATCGTGACACCTTATAATTTTCCTCCTTTGTTGTGCATGAAACGAACGAGAGTTTTTGTTTCTAACAATTCTCGTGTCCGGTCCAGAGCATCCTTAGTGATCGTTTGATATATTCTTGCAACCACTAATTCATGAGTTAAAAATGTTGTGGGAAAATGGTGTCAAAGCATTTGATGTTTCCAATCAGTAGAACTTTTTGATGCGAGTAGTACTTATGTGGACCATAAGTTATTTTTCAGTATATGGTATTGTATCAGGATGGTCAGTGCATGGAATATTAGCATGCCCATATTGTCAAGATAATACTGATGTGTTCCAATGGAAACACGGACAAAAGAGTAGTTGGTTCGATTGTCATTGACGATTTCTACCCCCAAGACCATCCATATCACCGGAGCACGACATTTTTTAAGAAAAAAAAAATTTTGATGGTCCACCTCCTATGCTTGACGGGAATTATATAATGACTCAATTTAGAGATTTTTAGTGCTGAGAGAGCAGCTTCATGTGGAGGTAACGGGCATTACTCTGTTGATGGTTTTGGCGAACACCATAATTAGCACAAGAAGAGTATTTTTGTGATTTACCATATTGGAAGGACCATTATTTACGTCTAGATGTTATGCACATTGAGAAGATACATTTTTGACAACATAAAGAATAGCGTTCTTAATGTGCAAGGAAAAATGAAAATAATTTGAAAGCCAGATTGGATTTGCCAGATATTTTTTTTGGGAAAGAATTACATGTAATATCAAATGGAAAATCATTGTTTCCCGCATTCCGGTTGGATGAGAATGCAAAAAACGAGTTCTTTAATTGGATTAAGCATAGTGTCAAATTTCAAGACGGATACACATCTAATCTTCGTAATTGTGTCGATACTATTAAGACAAATTTTCAGGGATAAAAAGTCATGATTGTCATGTTGTCATGGAAAGATTATGTGCATTTGCCTTTAGCGATCTTCTGCTTAAAAAATCCACAGAGCAATTACAATTACGTTTACATTATTTTATGTATAATTAATCATAATTTTATGTATAGTTAATCATAATTTTATATATAATTAATCATGATTTTATGTATTATATGATATTAATTTTGTTTATTATGCACGGATTGGTGCTTTTTCTGAGATTTATATACAATATCACTTAGTAGAGATGGTATCTGAAATTTGGAAGAAAAAATACCGGTTCTCATTTGTAACCTGGAGAAAATATTTCCACCAGTGTTTTTATGTTATGGAGCATCTTCCTATTCACCTCCCTAGAAAATCAGCGCTTGGAGGACCTGTTCAGTACCTATTGATGTATCCTTTTGAGAGATATATATTCCACCTAAAGAAAAAAGTTAAAACATCTTGCTAGGGTTGAATGTTCAATCATCGCACAAAGTATTAATGAAGAAACATCTAACTGCTAGCAACTATTTTCCATCGCAAGTACAAACAAAAAATAGAAGACATGCATGACATGATGATGGAGGAGAAAAACCAAGCTATCCAGTGTATGTGCCCGAAGTATTTGCACAAATTGGGCGTTTAAGTGGAAAAAGGAAGATGTGACGCCTATCAGAGGAGGAACACAGTCACTCGCATCTGTATATTTTGAAAAATTACGATGACGTTTTGGAATATGAAAGGTACATTCAATTAAAATTTTTTATTTTTTATTATAGTTTATTTTTAATTATTTGGTTTATAATTAACAGTATATAAATGGATCATATACGTGTTTATTATTCAAATTACACAAAGAATGAGTTGGTCAAACTTAAAAAGAGCGAATTTGCAAGATGATTGCACTTTTATGTCATTTTTACCATAATTATGTAATTTTCAATAATAGTTTCCTATATATAGTTCAGTCCATTCAATTATTTTGCAGGTTACTATTGGTCTTTTCAGGGAGATAATGTTTCCCACGTAGTTAGTTGAGTTTGTGAGTGGTCCTACACTTACTGCAAAATCTAATCCAATAAACTACATTCATGGATATGCTTTCAATAGTCATCGCGAAGCAAATTCACAAACAACTTGTAATTATGGTATATCATCTCAATATGGTGAAATTGTATACAACGGTGTGTTTCGCGAAATATTAGAAGTTCACTATCCATGAATGATTGATTTAAGGTGTATTGTGTTCTACTGTGACTAGTATGACCCTGTCATGGCTCAACGTCAAGAAGAACTTGGTGTTATATCTGTCCACTCTCGTAAGCGGCATCGAAAATATGATCCTTTTATACTTGCATCGCAAGCGGACCAGGTTTGTTACATTCGATATCTTCGTATGAAGAACAAGTAAGATCCTTAGATTACAGTGACCTCAATACATCCTAGAGTAATGGTATGTGGTGTTACCGAGCAAGACCCTAAGCAGCAAAGCACAATTGGTAACTTAGGTTACATAGAGACTTCTCTTGAAGTTAACCTTGTTGTTGATGACACCAATGACGGAGATTACAACGTATTTCAAGATTCAGAAGAAGAGATTGGCGAGTTTGAGTACGAAAATTCAGCTACTTTGGAATGTTCATCAGCTTCAGATTAAATTTGTGATAATAATGTTTTAGTTTTTACAATACTTTAACTTTCAGTGTTAATTGTCTGTGTCAGACAGAGTTCCGACGGTCGTCTAGATTATTCCAACAGATTTTCAACGGAACAGTAACATCCGTCGCTATTCCGCCGGAAATTACAGTTGGATTCCAGACGACTTATGGTATTGATGCTATACTCTATCGTGTCCGAAATTTTTTCAAAACACTGGATTTTGAATCCGATGGATTGCCGGCGATGTTGTTATATCCGTCAGAATTCCATCTAACATTACAGTCAGATTCCTGACGAGTTAGGGTATTGATGCCATATGCTATCGTGTCGGAAACTTTTTGGAAACACTAGATTCTGAATCCGATGGATTGACGACGTTGTTGTTATATCCGTTGGAATTCTATCTGTAATTTCCGATGATTTCTTGATGAACAGTAATTATATATATAGAATTTAATAGATTTAAAATTCTAAAATAATATATGGTTTGAAAAAAGTTAAATGGTACACATTTCTATTGTTATATACTATATTTTTTTTCAAAATAAACAGTTTTATTAACAGTTCTAATATAAATCAAAAACCATAGTTATGGAATTTGTAGTCATCTCCTCTCTTAAATGGCGAGCTCTTATAGTTATAAATACGGATATGACAAATGTGTAATTAAATTTTTTGTTAGAATTCTTATAATCGGTTCTACAACTACATGATCCAATAATGTAGTATTTTTATTAAAATTATAAAATAAAATTTCACACTTATGAAATGACATTTGAAATGGTATAACTATTAATCTAATTGGTTTTCTCTAGTTTTATAAATCAGAAAAGCAATTAAAAATGAAAGGTATTATATATTATGCACGATATAAACTATGATAGTGTTACATGTGTGATGTTACTAACAAACTATAAGTAAGTAAACTATATAAAATAAAATTCATACTTTTATTTATTGTATTAAATACCTAAAATTTATTATTTATCTTTTCAAAAAAATATTGTTCGAATATCACATTATCATCAGATACAAATCCTATAATAATTTAAATTTTAAATTTATAAATTTTCGTGTGAAAATTTGTAAATATCGACGGATTGCCGACAACGTCCATTGAAAAGCCGTCAAAAATATCTTTGCAACGAGGATTGACTATTTGGCAAACATGCACGGTTTTCAGCTTGAATGATATGTCTGATTTCTGTTATAGATGTTTCAACAATTTTGTATCTTGTTGTAACCTACGAATATTGTAAAATTAGTATGATATTCACATACGGTTTTTAGTGATCTCAGATTGGTAAAAGCTAAATTGTGCAAATTTTTATTCCAAAGTTGAACCAATTTTGGTTTGAAAGTTGCTAATGTGAAACTTCACTATTTCCAATTCAAAATATTTTTACCAAGTGGAAAATTTATGTTTTATATAAATATTTTAAATAATATTCAATTATAATATTTTTAAAATTGAGTTCCGAAGAGAAAATGACAAATAGTAAATATACCTAGATAGACTAATAAAATGTCATAATCATAATATTCTAAGGTTGCATCAAGATTATAAAAAACGTGGTGATTCGTCTAGTACGAGTTTTATACCATTTCAAGTTCCATAATCTAGAAATGATTCCTTTCGACCAATGACCATTGAAGAATTAGTTCAGCAGCTTGGTCGTGAACTTCTTACTTTTCTCGATCCGAGACGTCAAAGGAATTCAACATAGTATTTTAATTTTCTATAATTATATTTAAAATATTTATTTTAACGTTATTCTAATAAAATTCGTAGGTTTGGTATTTCAAACAACAGAATAAGAAAATCTATACTAAGATGCTTCATTATCTTTTGAACAATCCATATACAAAATTTAGAGATATTCCGTACGAAGACCATCAGATTTAGTTCAGAACGTTTACGATACGTTAATGTATTTTTAAATATGTAATTGTTTTAAATATTTTTTAGTAATATATATATATATATATAAGTAAATCTCGCGGCAAAAATTTACATGGTATCCCATGAACACAAAGTTGGTGGAAGAAGCTTTTCAAATAGAGGATGGGAACAATTTTCCCGCCACATGAACGAATGGAAGCAAAAGCGGAAAAAGGGAAAAGACAAAGCAAGAGAGTTGAATGAGTCGGTTTGGAACGACTTTACTCGTTATTGGGAATCTTCCAGTGCTGAGGCCATCTTGAGTACTAATTTGGGAAACTAGAAGGGCAGCCAAGGAGGCAAATTTATTATTATATTAGTTTACATTCACAGTGCTGGATCGAATAATTATTTAAAACGAGCCGATCAATTGGTAAATTTATTATTATATTAGTTTTAATTTTTATTATTTGAAAATTTTTTAAATATTAATTTAGTATTTTTACTTCAGATCACTTGGAGCGCCTCCAAATCACTTGCAACTTTTTCAGGCCGTCCACCCCAAAGACTAGTCGCATCCAAGATCGTCTCGTTAGTGAGATCTCGAAAAAAAAGATATCTTGTCTCAGTAGTCTCAAGTTGGTTCTTCATCTTCAGTCGCTGAATTGCCTCGTTCTGAGACTAACCGTTTGGTTCTTAATGTAAGTTTGTTTTCTCTTTTTATTTATTTTCATATTTAATATTATAATACTTTTCTAATAATATTTTTAAAATTTTTATAGTAAGTACCATTTTCGAAGGGTCGTCATATAGAACTCGGTAGAGTTGTAGATACTAGTGGTGCAGCATTTGCGGCTGGAAATGAGGAGAACACCCAACTTAAAGAAAAAATGGCGGCTATGCAGATAGAGATGGCTAGTCTGAAATATTTTGTAATTTTTATGAAAGCTAAATTCCAAGAATATCCGGATGAGTTTTTTCCTCCTTCAGCTTTTCCTCCAATGTAATTTGTAGATTTTAGATTATAAAAAAATTAAAATTTAAATATTATTATATTTTTAATTTGAAATATTATTTTTATTTAATTGTTTTAATATTTTATTAAACATTTTAAAAATATTTATTAAATATAAAAATAAAAAATTTATTTCAGACTTAAATTTTGTAACATTATTGAAAATTGAGCTAGATTAATGTCGGCATTGGATTTCTATCATTTTGAACTATAAATCAAAAGTTACAGGTACAATTTGGTGTATCAAGATTCAGAAGAAGAGATTGGCGAGTTTGACGACCAAAATTCAGTTAATTCAGAATGTTCATCAGATTCAGATTAAATTTGTAATAATAATATTTTTTCCATAATTTAATTATATATAAATTATATTTTATAAATTCAGATTAAAATTTAGATTTAATAAATTTTTTCCATATTTTACATAACCGATGGATTTCCGACGGCTTTGTTAATGCCGTCGGAAAGCTGTCGGAATTTCTTAATATAAATAATATTTCAAAATATTGATAGACGTAACCGAAGTATTTCCGATGAATTTGGTTACTCCCTCGGATAGCCGTCGGTGAATCTTAATATTTTTTAAAAGATTGATATACGTAACCGATGGATTTCCGATGGATTTGGTAAATCCAACGGAAAGCCGTCGGGAAACCGATAATTGAAACATGGTCAGAATATGTGTCGAACATGCACCAGCGGTCCGTCGGAATACCGACGGATTTCCGACGGCTTAAAATTTTATGCGGGAAACATAATTCCTAACGCGGGATTATGCGAAAATATTTATTAATTTTCCGATGGATTTCCGATGGAAATTGCCGTCAAAAATATCTAATATAACCTACGGTCGTTTTTTCTTCTTTCCCTCTCGCGTTTCTCTCCTTTTATTCTTTGCCGGTTCGCCTCCTGCCGTACACCGCTGGAAATCGCCGCAAACCTCCGCAAATCATGTAAGTTTGTATCCTTTCGATTTTGAGTATTTTTCATCCTACAGTTTGGCATGTATTGAATTAGATTCACCTTTTGAATTTGATAAGACAAGTTCATGTGATAGAGTACGGTTTCATTCTTTATTTATGAACCTCTTGAATTGAGTTAAATGTGAATACTACACGAGATCCTTGATCTTAGCATGCTCTAGTATCCTTCCAACAAATTTTTTGTTCGAGACAACTCTAAAATTACCATTTTCATTTTCAAACCATACTCTTCGTTTCTTCAATTATTGCGAAAGTTATATACATAGTTTAAATTTTATATTTTTAAGTGTTATGATTGTGCTTTCAACTACTAAAAATCAGACATAGCTACGGAATGCATATATTTTCCATATAGGAGCAATAGAATAATTATCATTTATATAATAGTTGAAAACGTGGTTAAATAGTAGCTATTTCGTGATTATTTATCCACAAAATCGGCTATTTGACCATTTCGCCATGGACATGAAATTTATCTGGTTAACATTGCCACAATAGTAGCCAGGGTTTCAAGTAGATCATTGTTGACAAAAAAAGAATAGGAAGAAAAAAAAATTTATTTAAAATTTAAAAGAATAATTATTAAAAAAAATTTGTCACATGTTCGGTTATTTCCGATAGAAAAAGTCGTCAGAAAATCGAGAAACATCAATCGCTAATCCATTGGAATTACCGACACACTTTGTTCCGTTGGAAAGTGTATTTTATCAGGATGGCATCAGCAAATTTCTGACGGCTCTAAACCGTCCGGAAATACCGACAGCTATACCCCATGGGTTTGCATCGGTAGTTTCCGACATCATGTATCATCGGTATTAAGTATGTCATTCCCGTAGCCATTTACGTCGGAAGTCATCGGCCGGGTACCAAGGGACAGCTTCCATCGCAAATACGTCTGTAATGTCCGATAGATCCTGTCCATAGAATATCCGTCGGTTATTGCCGACGGGTGATCTTCATCGCAAACCCATCGGTAATTCGCGACTCTTTTCCAATGGTGTATGATTTCCAACAAAATAGTCCCGACAGACATCTTTTCTTAGAAATCTATCGGAAAATGCATTTCCCGATGAATTTCCGATGCATACCATCGTCGTGAAATAGATGTTTTCTTGTATTGATAATGCATGACATCATGCAATTTGGGATACAGTAGATTACTTCCAGGCTGTCATAGCTCTTTTAGCCTCAAATGATGTCACAGTATAAAAAATAGAGCTAGGTTAACGTAGACGTTGAATTCATATCATTATGAACTCTAAATCAAAAGTTACAAACGATTTAGTGCAGAAATGTCAAGTTGATGGACCTGTTAAAATGATCATTCTAAACTCATCATTGGTGCTCCTTAAGTAAAGGCTTATAAATGACGAATATTGCATGGCCTCACACAGTTTGGTATACATTAGATTACTTCAAGGCTTTTTCGTAGTACTTTCAGTCTCAAATGTTGTCACATTATGGAAAATTGAGCTAGCTTAGACTGGGCGTTGTACTTGTCTCATTCTGAACTTTAAATCAGAAGTTAAAAACGATTTAGAACGGACATGTCAAGTTGATCAGCTAGTCAAAATGATCATTATAAAATGATCATTGGTGCTCCTTGAGTAAAGGCTTAAAAATGAAGCATAATGCATGGCATCACAATTTGGATTAGATTGGATTATTTTGGAGCTCTTTCGTAACTATTTCTGTCTTAGATTTTGTTAGAATATAGATAATTGAGTTGGTTTAACGTGGGTGTTGGTTCGTATCATTTTGAACTCTAAATCAAAAGTTACGGACGATTTAGTGTGGACATGTCAAGTTTATCGGCCTGTAAAATTGGTCATTCTAAACTGATCATTGATGCTCCTTGAGTAAAGGCTTATTAATGAAGCATAATGCATGCCATCACTCAGTTTGGGATACATTGGATTACTTGGAGGTTTTTCCATAACTCTTTTAGTATCAAATGTTGTCACAATATGGAAAATTGACCTAGGTTAACGTGGGTTTTGGACTCATGTCATTATGAGCTCTAAATCAAAAGTTAAAGACGACTTAGTGCGGACATGTAAATTTGATCAGCTAGTAAAAATGATAATTCTGAACTTATCGTTGGTGCTCCATGAGTAAAGGCTTCTAAATGAAGCATAATGCATGACATCACGCAGTTTGTAATAGATTGGATTACTTGGAGACTTTGTCGTACCTATGTCGGTCTTAAATGATTTCACAATATAGAAAATTAAGTTAGCTTAATGTGTGTGTTGGATTCGTGTCATTTTGAACTGTAAATCAGAAGCTACTGACGATTTAATGTGTACATGTCAAGTTTATCGGCCAGTTAAAATAATCATTCTAAACTGATCATTGGTGCTCCTTGAGTGATGGCTTATATATGAAGAATAATGTATGGCATCACACAGTTTGGGATAAATTGGATTACTTGGAGGCTTTGTCGTAGCTATTTCAATATCAAATGTTGTCATAGTATTGAAAATTGTGCTAGCTTAACGTGGGTGTTGGATTTGTGTCATTATGTGCACTAAATCAAAAGTTACGGGCGATTTAGTGCGGACATATCAAATTGATCGGCCAGTAAAAATGTTCGTTCTAAACTTACCATTGGTGCTCCTTAAGTAAAGGCTTATAAATGAAATATAATGCATGTCATCACGCCGTTTGGGATATATTCGATTATTTGGATGCTGTTTCGTAGCTCTTTCAGTCTCAATTGTTGAGACAATATGGAAATCTAGCAATCTTAGCGTGGGCATTGGATTCGTGTCATTCTGAACTCATTGAGTAAAGGAGTACAAATGAAGTTTAATGCATGACATCACACAGTTTAGGATAGATTGGATTATCTAAAAGTGTTTGCATAGCTTTTTCGATCTTAAATTTTGTCACAATATAGAAAATGTGCTAGCTTAACGTGGGCATTGGATTAGTGTCATTCTGAACTCTAAATCAAAAATTACGTACGATTTAGTGCGGATATGTCAGGATTGATCGGCCAGTTAAAATGATCATTCTACACTGATCATAGGTGCTCCTCGAGTAAAGGCTTATAAATGAAACATAATGCATGGCATCACGCAATTTGGGATACATTGGATTAGTTGGAGGATTAGTTGAACATCTAGTTGAAATGATCATTCTAAACTGATCATTGATGTTCCTTGAGCAGAGACTTATAAATGAAGCATATTGCATGGCATCACGCAATTTCTGATACATTGGATTAGTTGGATGCTTTCTCATAACTCTTTCAATCTCAAATGTTTCCAGAATATGGAAAATTGTCCTAGCTTAATGTGCGTGTTGGATTCATGTAATTTTGAGCTCTAAATCAATAGTTTAAGAAGAGTTAATGTGGACATGTCAAATTGATCTGTTAGTTAAAATGATCATTCTAAACTCATCATTGGTGCTCATTGAGTAAAGGTGTATAAATGAAGCTTAATGCATGGCATCACGCAGTTTAGGATAGATTGGATTAGTTGAAAGTTTTCATAGCTTTTTCGATCTTAAATTTTGTCACAATAGAGAAAATTGAGATATCTTAACGTGGGTGTTGGATTAGTGTCATTCTGAACTCTAAATCAAAAGTTACATATGATTTAGTGCGGATATGTCAAGTTGATCGGCCAGTTAAAATGATCATTCTAAATTGATCATTGGTGCTCATTGAGTAAAGGCTTATAAATGAAGCATAATGCATGGCAGCACACAGTTTGGGATACATTGGATTACTTGGAGGATTTGTTGTAGCTCTTTTAGTCTTAAATGTCACAATATGGAAATTTGAGCTAGCTTAACATGAGCGTTGGATTCAGGTCATTTTGAGCTCTAAATCAAAAGTTGAAGATAATTTAGTGTGGACATGTCATGTTGACCAGTTAGTTAAAATAATCATTCTAAACTGATCGTTGGTGCCCGTTGAGTAAAGGTGTATAGATGAAGCATAATGCATTGGATCACGCAGTTTGGATTACTTGGAAACTTTTTTATACCTTTTTCGAGATTAAATTTTTTCACAATATAGAAAATTGAGCTAGCTTAACGTTGGCATTGGATTATTGTCATTCTGAACTCTAAATCAAAAGTTATGGTCAATTTAGTGCGAACATGTCAAGTTGATCGGCCAGTTAAAAGGGTCGTTCTAAAATGATCATTGCTGCTCCTTGAATAAAGGCTTATAAATGAAGTATATTGCATGGCATCATGCAGTTTGGGATACATTGGATTACCTGAAGGCTTTGTGGTAGGTCTTTTAGTCTAAAATATTGTCACAATAGAAAATTGAGCTTGTTTAACGTGGGCATTGGATTCGTGTCATTTTGAATTGTAAATCAAAAGTTACGGATGATTAAGTGTGTACATGTCAAGTTGTACAGCCAGTTGAAATGATCATTATAAATTGATCATTGGTGCTCCTTGAGTAAAGACTTATAAAAGAAGCATAATGCATGGCATCACGTGGTTTAGTATACATTGGATTACTTGGAGGCTTTGTCGTAGGTCATTCAATCTCAAATGTTGTCACGATATAAAAAATTGAGGTGGCTTAACATGGGCGTTGGATTCCTTTAATTCTAAACTATAAACAAAAGGTCATCTATGATTAACTGCGTACATGTCAACTTGAACGACCAGTTGAAATGATCATTCTAAACTGATCATTGGTGCTCCCTGAGAAAAGACTTATAAAAGAAGCATAATGCATGAGATCACGCAGTTTGGGACACATTGGATTACTTGGAAGCTTTCTCATAATATAGAAAATTGAGCTAGCTTAACGTGGCGTTGAATTCGTGTCATTTTAATAGACTGCCGGTGATAAGCCGGAGGAAGGTGAGGATGACGTCAAGTAATCATGCCCCTTATGCCACTATCAATAAAAAATAAAGGACTATTTAGTGCGAACATGTCAAGTTGATCGGCCAGTTAAAATGATCATTCTAAACTGATCATGGTGCTCCTTGAGTAAAGGCTTATAAATAAAGTATAATCATGTCATCACGCAGTTTGGATACATTGGATTACTTGAAAGCTTTGGGGCAGCTCTTTCAGTCTCAAATGTTGTCACAATATAAAACATTGAGCTAGATTAACATGGGGGTTTGATTTGTGTCATTCTGAACTCTAGACCTAAAGTTATGGATAGTTAAGTGTGTACATGTCAAGTTGAACAGCCAATTGAAACGATCAATCTAAACTGATTGTTGGTGCTCGTTGAGCAGATTTGCATGGCATCACGCAATTTTGGATACATTGGATTAGTTGGATGCTTTCTCATAGCCTTTTAATTTCAAATGTTGTCAGAATATGGAACATTGCCTAGCTTAATGTGGGCGTTGGATTCATGTAATTTTGAGCTTTAAATCAAAAGTTAAATAAGATTTAGTGCAGACATGTCAAATTGATCAGTTAGTTAAAATTATCATTCTAAACTGATCATTGGTGTTCGCTGAAAAAAGGAGTATAAATGAAGCTTAATGCATGGCATCACGCAGTTTAGGATAGATTGGATTACTTGAAAGTTTTTCATAGCTTTTTCGATCTTAAATTTTGTCACAATATAGAAAATTGAGCTAGCTTAACGTGGGGATTGGATTAGTGTCATTCTTAACTCTAAATCAAAAGTTACATGCGAATTAGTGCGGATATGTCAAGTTAATCGGCCTGTTAAAATGATCGTTCTAAACTGATAATTGGTGCTCCTTGAGTAAAAGCTTATAAATGAAGCATAATGCATGGCATCACACAGTTTGGGATACATTGAATTACCTGAAGACTTTGGGGTAGCTCTTTCAGTCTTAAATGTCATAATATAGAAAATTGAGCTAGCTTAACATGATCATTGGATTCAGGTCATTTTGAGCTCTAAATAAAAAATTTAAAGAATATTTAGTGTAGAAATGTAAAGTTGATCAGTTAGGTAAAATGATCATTCTAAACTAATCATTGGTGCTCATTGAGTAAAGGCGTATAGATGAAGCATAATGCATTGGATCACGCAGTTTGGATTAATTGGAAGCTTTTTCATAGCTTTTTCGATCTTAAATTTTGTCACAATATAGAAAATTGAGCTAGGTTAACGTGGGCATTGGATTATTGTCGTTCTGAACTCTAAATTAAAAGTTACGGATGATTTAGTATGGAAATTTCAAGTTGATCGGCCAGTTAAAATGATCAATTTAAACTGATCACTGGTGCTCCTTGAGTAAAGGCTTATAAATGAAGCATAATGCATAATATCACGCAGTTTGGGATACATTGGATTACGTGAAGGCTTTGTGGTAGCTCTTTTAGTCTCGGATGTGTTAACAATATTGAAAATTGAGCTTGCTTAATGTGTGCGTTGCATTAGTGTCATTTGAACTCTAAATCAAATTTTAGGAGGAGTTAGTGTGGACATGTCAAGTTGATCGGCCAGTTAAAATGATCCTTCTAAACTGATCATTGGTTCTCTTTGAGTAAAGGCTTACAAATGAAGCATAATACATGCCATCACGCAGTTTGGGATACATTGGTTTATTCGGAGGATTTGTTGTAGCTCCTTCAGTCTTAAATGTCACAATATGGAAAATTGAGGCAGATTAACGTGGGCATTGGATTCAAGTCATTTTTAGCTCTAAATCAAAAGTTAAAGAATATTTAGTGTGGACATGTTAAGTTGATCAGTTAGCTAAAATGATCATTCTAAACTGATCATTGGTGCTCATTGAGTAAAAGCGTATAGATGAAGCATAATGCATTGGATCACGCATTTTGGATTACTTGGAAGCTTTTTCATAGCTTTTTCGATTTTAAATTTTGTTACAATATAGAAAATTGAGCTAGCTTAACATGGGCATTATGGGCATTGGATTATTGTCATTCTGAACTCTAAATCAAAAGGTACGGACAATTTTGTGCGGACATGTCAAGTTGATCGGCCAGTTAAAATGATCATTCTAAACGGATCATTGGTGGTCCTTGAGTAAAGGCTTATAAATGAAGCATAATACATGGCATCACATAGTTTGGGATACATTGGATTAGCTGAAGGCTTTGTCATAGCTCTTTCAGTCTCAAATCTTTTCACAATATAGAAAATTGAGCTTGCTTAACGTGGACGTTGGATTTCTAACATTCTGAACTCTAAATCAAAAGTTACGGATGATGAAGTGTGTACATGCCAAGTTGAACAGCCAGTTGAAATGATCATTATAAACTGATCATTTGTGCTCCTCGAGTAAAGACTTATAAAAGAAGCATAATGCATGGCATCACGTGGTTTGGTATACATTGGATTATTTGGAGGCTTTGTCGTAGCTCATTTAGTCTCAACTGTTGTCATGATATAGAAATTTGAGCTACCTTAACATGGGCATTGGATTCCTGTCATTCTGAACTATAAATAAAAGGTCATGGATGATTAAGTGCGTACATGTCAACTTGAATGACCAGTTGAAATGATCATTCTAAACTGATCATTGGTGCTCATTGAGTAAATTCTTATAAAAGAAGCATAATGCATGGGGTCACTCAGTTTTGGATACATTGGATTACATGGAAGCTTTGTCACAATATACAAAATTTAGCTACCTTAACGTGGCATTGAATTCATGTCATTTAGATAGGCTGCAGGTGATAAGCCGGAGGAAGGTGAGGTTGACGTCAACTCATCATGCCTGTTATGCCACTATCAATCAAATGGTAAGGACTATTTTTTGTGGACATGTCAAGTTGATCGGCCAGCTAAAATGATCATTCTAAACTGATCATGGTGCCCCTGAGTAAAGGCTTATAAATAAAGCACAATCATGGCATCACGCAGTTTGGGATACATTAGATTACTTGAAGGCTTTGGCGTAGCTCTTTCAGTCTCAAATATTGAAACAATATAGAAACTTGAGCTAGCTTAACATGGGGGTTTGATTCGTGTCATTCTGAACTCTAAACCAAAAGTTACGGATTGTTCAGTGTGTACATGTCAAGTTGAACAGCCAGTTGAAACGATCATTCTAAACTGATCATTGGTGTTCGTTGAGCAAAGACTTATAAAAGAAGTATATTGCATGCCATCACACAGTTTTGGATACATTGGATTAGTTGGATGCTTTCTCATAACTCTTCCAATCTCAAATGTTGTCAGAATATGGAAAATTGACATAGCTTAATGTGGGCGTTGGATTCATGTCATTTTAAGCTCTAAATCAAAAGTTAAAAAAGATTTAGTGCAGACATGTCAAATTGATCAGTTAGTTAAAATGATCATTGTAAACTGATCATTGTTGCTCATTAAGTAAAGGCGTATAAATGAAGCTTAATGCAAGGCATCACGCAGTTTATGATAGATTGGATTACTTGAAATTTCTTTCATAGCTTTTTCTATCTTAAAGTTTATCACAATATAGAAAATTGAACTAGTTTAACGTGGGTGTTGGATTAGTGTCATTCTGAACTCTCAATCAAAAGTTACGAACGATTTAGTGCGGACATGTCTAGTTGATCAGCCAGTTAAAATGATCATTCTAAACTGATCATTGATGCTCCTTATGTAAAGGCTTCTAAATAAAGCATAATACATGGCATCACACAGTTTGAGATACAATAGATTACTTGAAGGCTTTGTGGTAGCTCTGTCAGTCTTCAATGTTGTCACGATATAGAAAATTGAGCTAGTTTAACGTGATTGTTGGATTGATGTCATTCTGAACTGTAAATCAAAAGTTACGGACGATTTAGTACGGACATGTCAATTTTATCGGCTTTTAAATTGATCATTTTAAACTGATCATTGGTGATCATTGCACAAAGGTTTTCAAATGAAGCATAATGCATTGCATCACGTATTTTGGGATATATTGGATTACGTGGAGGCTTTGTCGTAGCTATTTCGGTCTTGAATTTTGTTACAACATAGAAAAATGAGCTACCCTAATGTGGGCGTTGGATTCGCGTCATTCTGAACTCTAAATTAAAAGTTATGTATGATTTAGTGCGGATATGTCATGTTGATCTGCTAGTTCAAATTATCATTATAAACTGATCATTGGTGCTACTTGAGTAAAGGCTTATAAATGAAGAATAATGCATGCCATCACGCAGTTTGGGATACAATGGATTACTTGGAGGATTTGTTGTAGCTCTTTCAGTCTCAAATGTCACAATATGGTAAATTGAGCTAGATTAATGTGGGCGTTGGATTCATGTCATTTTAAGCTCTAAATCAAAAGTTAAGGAATATTTAGTGTGGACATGTCAAGTTGATCAGTTAGTTAAAATGATCATTCTAAACTGATCATTGGGGCCCATTGGGTAAAGGCGTATAGATGAAACCTAATGCATTGGATCACGCAGTTTGGAATACTTGGAAGCTTTTTCTTAGCTTTTTGGATCTTAAATTTTGTCACAATATATAAAATTGAGCTAGCTTAATTAGTTGCATTAGTTGGATGCTTTCTCATAACTCTTCCAATCTCAAATGTTGTCAGAATATGGAAAATTGACCTAGGTTAATGTGGGCATTGGATTAGTGTTATTCTAAACTCTAAATCAAAAGTTACGAACGATTTAGTGCAGACATGTCAAGTTGATCGGCTAGTTAAAATGATCATTCTAAACTGATCATTGGTGCTACTTGAGAAAACGCTTATAAATGAAGCATAATGCATGGCATCACGCAGTTTGGGATACATTGAATTACTTGAAGACTTTGTGGTAGCTCTTTCAGTCTCAAATGTTGTCACAATATAGAATATTGAACTTGATTAACGTAGGCATTGGATTCGTGTCATTCTAAACTCTAAATCAAAAGTTACGGATGATTAAGTGTGTACATGTCAAGTTGTACAGCCAGTTGAAATGATCATTATAAACTGATCATTGGTGCTCCTTGAGTAAAGACATATAAAAGAAGCATAATGCATGGCATCATGTGGTTTGGTATACATTGGATTACTTGGAGGCCTTGTCATAGCTCATTGAGTCGCAAATGTTGTCCCAATATGGACAATTGTGCTAGCTTAACGTGGGTGTTGGATTCATATCATTTTGATCGCTACATCAATGGTTAAAGATGATTTATTGTGCACATGTCAAGTTGATCAGCTAGTTAAAATGATCATTCTAAACTGATCATTGGTGCTCATTGAGTAACGGCGTATAAATTAAGCATAATGCATTGCATCACGCTGTTTATGACAGATTGGATAACTTGGAAGCTTTTTCATAGCTTTTTCGATCTTAAATTTTATCACAATATAGAAACTTGAGCTAGCTTATTGTGGGCATTGGATTCGTGTAATTCTGAACTCTAAATCAAAAGTTACGGACGATTTAGTGTGGACATGTCAAGTTGATCGACAAATAAAAATGATCATTCTAAACTGATCATTGATGCTCCTTGAGTAAAGGCTTATAAATGAAGCATAATGCGTGGCATCATGCAGTTCGGGATACATTGGATTACTTGACGGCTTTGTGGTAGCTCTTTCAGTCTCAAATGTTATCACAATATAGAAACTTGAGCTAGCTTAACGTGGTGGTGGGATTCGTGTCATTCTAAACTTTAAATCAAAAGTTACCGATGATTAAGTGCGTACATGTCCAGTTGAACAGCTAGTTGAAACAATCATTCTAAACTGATCATTGGTGCTATTTAAGTAAATACTTGTATAAGAAGCATAATGCATGGCATCACGCAGTTTTGAATACATTGGATTACTTGGAGGTTTTGTCGTAGCTCTTTCAGTCTCAAATGTCACAATATGGAAAATTGAGCTAGCTTAATGTGGGCGTTGGACTCATGTCATTTTGAGCTCTAAATCAAATGTCTTAGAAGATTTAATGCGGACATGTCTTGTTGATCAGTTAGTTAAAATGACCATTCTAAACTGATGATTGGGGCTCATTGAGTTAAGGCGTATAAAGGAAGTATAATGCATGCCATCAAGTAGTTTGGGATAGATTGGATTACTTGGTATCCTTTCCATAGTTTTTTCGATCTTACATTTTGTCACAATATAATAAATTGAGCTAGAACGTGGGTATTGGGTTAGTGTCATTCTGAACTCTAAATCAAAAGTTAAATACGATTTAGTGCGGACATGTCAAGTTGATCGGCCAGTTAAAATGATCATTCTAAACTGATCATTGGTGCTCCTTGAGTAAAGGCTTATAAATGGAGCAGAATGCATGGCATCACGCAGTTTGGGATACATACTTGAAGGCTTGCTTAACGTTGGCGTTTGATTCTTGTTAATTTGAACTCTAAATCAAAAGTTATGAATGATTTATTGCATACATGTCAAGTTGATCGTCTAGTTAAAATGATCATTCTAAACTGATCATTGGTGCTCCTTGAGTAAAGGCTTATAAATGAGCATAATGCATGGCATCACGTAGTTTCGAATACATAGGATTACTTGGAAGCTTTGTCGTCGCTCATTCTATCTCAAATGTTGTCACAATATTGAAAATTGAGCTACATTAATGTCGGCGTTGGATTCATGTCATTTTGAGTTCTAGATCAAAAGTCAAAGACGATTTAGTGTGGGTAGGTCAAGTTGATCATCTAGTTAAAATGATCATTCTAAACTGGTGCTCGTCTACTTAAAATGATCAGTCTACTTAAAATGATCATTCTAAACTGATGTTTGGATTCGTGTCATTCTGAATTCTAAATCAAAAGTTATGGATGATTTAGTGCATACATGTCAAGTTGATCGTCTACTTAAAATGATCAGTCTCAAATGTTGTCACAATATGTAAAATTGCGCTACGTTAACGTGGGTGTTTGACTCCTGTCATTCAGAACTTTAAATCAAAAGTTTTGGATGATTTATTGTGGACATGTCAAACTGAGCGGCTAGTTGAATGATAATTCTAAACTGACCAATGGTGATGCTTGAGTAAAGGCTTACAAATGAAGCATAATGCATGATATCACGCAATTTGGGATACATTGGATTACTTGGAGGCATTGTCAGAGCTCTTTCATTTTCATATGTTGTCACAATAATTAAAATTGAGCTATTTTAACGTGGGTGTTTGAATCATGTTATTTTGAGCTTTAAATCAAATATTTAAATACAATTTAGTCTGAACATGTCAAGTTGATCAGCTAGTAAAAATGAATATTCTAAATTGATCATTGGTGCTCAAAGAGAAGAGGTTTAAAAATGAAGCATAATGTATGACATCACGAAGTTTGGGATAGATTAGATTACTTGGAGGATTTGTCAGAGCTATTTCAGTCTCATATGATGTCACAATAATCAAAATTGAGCTAGATTAACATGGGTGTTGGATTCATGTCATTTTGAGCTCTAAATCAAATATTAAAGACAATTTAGTGTGGACATGTCATGTTGATCAGCTAGTTAAAATGATTACTTTAAATTGATCATTGGTGCTCAAAGAGAAAATGTTTAAAAATGAAGGATAATGCATGGCATCGTGCAGTTTCGGATAGATTGGATTACTTGGAGGGTTTTTCGTAGCTATTTCGTCCATAAATTTTTAACAATATAGAATATTAAGTTTAACGTGATCGTTGGATTTGTGTCATTCTAAACTTTAAATCAAAAGTGTAAGATGATTTAATGCAGGCTTGTCAAGGTTATCGGCCAGTGAAATGATAATTTTAAGCTGGTCATTGGTACTACTTGAGTAGAGGCTTATAAATGAACCATAATGCATAGAATTCCGCGGTTTGGGATACATTGTATTACTTGGTGGCTTTGTTGTAGCTATTTCATTCTCAAATGCTGTCACAATTTAGGAAATAAAGCTAGACTAATGTGAGCGTTGGACTAATGTCATTTTGAGCTCCAACTCAAATGTTAATGACGATTTAGTGCAAACATGTCAAGTTGATCAGCTAGTTAAAATTATCATTCTAAACTGATCATTGGTGATCATTGAGCAAAGGTTTACAAATGAAGCATAATGCATGGCATCCAGCAGTTTGGGATAGATTGCATTACTTGGATGCTTTGTCGTAGCTATTTTGGGTCATAAATTTAATCACAATATAGAAAATTGAGCTAGCTTAACGTAGGCGTTGGATTCGTGTCATTCTGAACTCTAAAGCAAAAGTTTTGGACGACTTAGTGCGGATATGTCAAGGTTATCGGCCAGCTAAATGATTATTCTAAATTGATCATTGGTGCTCTTTGAGTAAAGTCTTATAAATGAAGCATATTGCATGGCATTACGCCGTTTGGGGTGCTTTGCATTACTTGAATGCTTTGTCTTATATCTTTCAGTCTCAAATATTGTATAAATATTGAAAATTGAGCTAGATTATCGTGGGCGTTGGATTCACGTAACTTTTGAGCTCTAAATCAAATTTTAAAGACGAATTAGTCCAAACATGTCAAGTTGATCGGGTAGTTGAAATGATCATTCCAAAATGTTCATTGGTACTCACTGATAAAAGGTTTACAAATGAATCATAAGGCATGACATCACGCAGTTTGGGATAGATTGGATTACTTGGAGGCTTTGTCTTAGCTCTTTCAGTCTCAAATGTTGTCACAATATTGAAAATTAAGCTGGATTAACGGGATGTTGGATTCATGTCATTTTAAGTACAATTTAGTGAGGACATTTCAAGTTGATCAGCTAGCTAAAATGCTCATTCTGAACTGATAACTGGTGCTCATTGAGAAATGGTTTATAAATGAAGCATAATGCATGACAACACGCAGTTTGGGATAGATTAAAAAACTTGGAGGCTTTGTGGTAGCTATTTTCGCCATAAATTTTGTTACAGTATAAAATATTGAGCTAGCTTAACATGCGCGTTGGATCATGTCATTATGAACTCTAAATCAAAAGTTATGGACGATTTAATGCAGACATTTTACGATGATCTTCCGGTTAAAATAATCATTCTAAACTATCATTGGTGCTACTTGCATAAGGGCTTATAAATGAACCATGCATAATGCATGGCATCACACAGTTTGGGAGACATTGGATTAATTGGAGACTTTGTCTTAGCTCTTTCGGTCTCGAATGTTGTCAAAATATTGCAAATTGAGCTAGATTAACGTGAGCCTTGTATTCATGACTTTTTGAGCTCTAATTCACATGTTAAAGAAGATTTAGTCTAGACATGTAAAGTTGATCAGCTAGTTAAAATGATCATTCTAAGCTGATCATTGGTGCTCATTGAGCAAAGGTTTATAAATTAAGCATAATGCATGGCATCCAGCAGTTTTGGATAAATTGGATAACTTGCAGGCTTTGTCGTCGCTATTTGGGTCTTAAATTTAGTCACAATATAGAAAAAATTGAGCTAGCTTAACATGGACATTGAATTTGTATCATTGTGAACTCTAAATCAAAAATTTTGTATGATTTAGTGCGGACATGTCAAGTTGATCGTCCAGTTAAATGATAATTGTAAACGGATTATTGGTGCTCCTTGAGTAAAGCCTTATAAATGAAGCATAATGCATGACATCATGCAGTCTGTGATACATTAGATAACTTGGAGGATTTGTCAGAGCTATTTCAGTCTCATATGATGTCACAATAATTGAAATTGAGCTAGATTAATGTGGGTGTTGGATTCATGTCATTTTGAGCTCTAAATAAAAAATAGACAATTTAATGTGGGCATTGGATTCGTGTCATTCTAATATTTAAATCAAAAGTTTAAGATGATTTAATGCAGGCTTGTCAAGGTTATCGGCCTGTTAAATGATAATTTTAAATTGATCATTGATACTGCTTGAGTTTGCTTATGAATGAAGCATAATCCATGGAATTCCAAAGTTTGGGAAACATTGGATTACTTGGTGGCTTTGTTGTAGCTATTTCATTCTGAAATGTTGTCATAATTTTGGAAATAGAACTAGACTAATGTTGGCGTTGGATTAATGTTAGTTTGAGCTCCAACTCAAATGTTAAAGACGATTTAGTCCATACATGTCAAGTTGATTAGCTAGTTAAAATTATCATTCTAAACTGATCATTGGTGCTCATTGAGCAAAGGTTTACAAATGAAGCATAATGCATGGCATCTAGCAGTTTGGGATAGATTGGATTACTTGGAACCTTTGTCGTAGATATTTGGGTCTTAAATTTAATCACAATATAGAAAATTGAGTTAGCCTAACGTGGGCGTTGCATTCCTGTCATTTTGAACTCTAAATCAAAAGTTTCGGACGATTTAGTGCGGACATGCCAAGGTTATCGGCCAGTTAAATGATTATTATAAACAGATCATTGGTGCTCCTTGAGTAAAGGCTTATAAATGAAGCATATTGCATGGTATCACGCATTTTGGGGTACTTTGAATTACTTAAAGGCTTTGTTTTAGCTCTTTCAGTCTCAAACGTTGTCTAAATATTGAAAATTATGCTAGATTAACGTGGGCTTTGGATTCATGTAACTTTGAGGTCTAAATCAAATTTTAAAGACGATTTAGAGGAGCCGGGATTGGTGCTTTCTCCGAGATTTATGTACAAGATCACTTATTTGAGACGATATCCAAAATTTGGAGGAAAAAATACCGATTCTCATTTGTAACCTGGAGAAAATATTTCCACCAGCGTTTTTTGATGTTATGGAACATCTTACTATTCACCTTCCTAGAGAAGCAGCGCTTGGAGGACCTCTTCAGTACCGATGAATGTATCCTTTTGAGAGATATATGTGCAACCTAAAGAAAAAAGTTTAAAATATTGCCAGGCTTGAAGGTTAAATCGTCGCACAAAGTATTAATGAAGAAACATCTAACTTTGCCAGCTACTATTTTCCATCGCAATTCCAAACAAAAAATAGATGACCTGCACGACATGATGATGGAGGAGAAAAACCAAGTTATATAGTGTATGTGCCAGAAATATTTGCACAATTGGATATTTAAGTGGAAAAGGATAGACGCGACGCGTATTAGAGGAGGAACACAATCACTTGAATCTGTATATTTTTACAAATTGCGATCACGCTTTGGAATATGAAAGGTACCTCAATTAAATTTTGTTTTTAATTGTTATTATAATTTAATCTTAATTATTTTGTTCATAATTAACAGGATATACATGGATCAAATACGTGTTCATTATTCAAATTACAAAGAGAATAAGTTGGTCGAACTTAAAATGAGCAAATTTGCAAGATGGTTGCACTTTTATGTCACTCTTACCACAATTATGTAATTTTCAATAATAGTTTCTTATTTATATATATGTAAATATATAGTTGAATGCATTCAATTATTTGTAGGTTACTACGAGTCCTTTTAGGGGGATAACGTTTATCATGTGGTTAGTTGAGTTGGTGAGTGGTCTTACATAGACTGCAAAATCTTATCCAATGTACTGCACTCATAGATATGTTTTTAAAAGTCACCGCGAAGAAAACTCACAAAAAACTTGTAAATATGGTATATCATCTCAATCTGGAGAAATTGTATACAACGGTGTTCTTCGTGAAATATTAGAATTTCTGTATCCATGTATAATTTATTTGAGGTGTATTGTGTTCTACTCTAACTGGTATGACCCTGTCATGTGTCAATATCAAGATGAATTCGGTGTTACATCTATCCACTCTCGTAAGCAATATAGAAAATTTGATCCTTTTATACTTACATCACAAGCGGACCAAGTTTGTTACATTCCATATCCTCGTGTGATGAACAAGCATGATCCTTGGATTACAGTGACCTCAATACATTCTAGAGGAACGGTATGTGGTCTTACCGAGCAAGCCCTATGCAACAAACCACAATTGGTAACTTAGGTTCCATAGACACTTCTTTTGAAGGTAACCTTGTTGTTGATGACACCACGAACGGAGATTACAACGTGTTTCAAGATTCAAAAGATGAGATTGGCGAGTTTGAGGATGAAAATTCAACTACTTCAGAATGTTCATCAGCCTTAGATTAAATCTATGACAATAATGTTTTAGTATTTGCGATATTTTAATTTTTTAGAGTTAAATAATATTTTCTAAAATTTTAAATGTCCGTCCGATGGATTTCCGACGGCGTCCAGATCATTCCGATGGATTTTCGACGGAACTGAAACATCCGTGGCTATTCCATCGGCAAATACAGTCGGATTCTCAACGACTTAGGCTATTGATGCACCCTATCTTGTCAGAATTGTTTTCAAAATATCGGATTATTAATCCGACGAATTACCGATGAATTACCGAGGGTGTTGTTATATCCGTCGGAATGCCATCTGTAATTTCCGACAGTATTGAGACGAATAGTAATTATTAATATAAATTTTATAAATTAGAAGAACAATTAAAAATGAGGTGTATTATATATTATGAAGGATATAAACCATGATAGTGTTACGTTTGTGATTTTACTAACAAAGTATTAGTAAGTAAACTATATAAAATCAAATTCATAGTTTTATTTATTGTATTAAATGCCTAAACTTTATTATTTATCTTTTCAAAAAAATACCTAAAATACCTAAAATTTATACAAATCATATAATAATTTAAATTTTAAACTTACAATTTTTTGTGTCAAAATTTGTTAATACCGACGGATTGAGGACAATGTCTGTCAAAAAGCTGTCAAAAACTTATTTGCAACGTCGACGGACTATTTGGCGAACATCCACGATTTTTCAGCAGTTCGTCGGAAATCCGTCGTTACTTACCAATGGATTTCTGATGCTCTTAAGTTATACGCGGGAAACGTAATTAACAACGCAGACTTTCACAAAAATATATATTAGTTGACCGACGGATTCCCGACGGATACTGCCGTCGGAAATATGAAATATAATATACGACCCCACTTCTCCTCTTTCTCTCTTGCGTTTCCTTTCCCTCTCTGCCTCTTCGCCTCCCACCGCTGTCATCGCCGGAAACCGTTGCTCTCTGTAGGTTTAGTCGCCAGAAATGTAAGTTTTCCCCCTCTACCATTCCTATTTCGGTTAGATTTCTAGATTTCAGGTTTTATGCCTTATACCGTTGTCTTAACTTTTTCTTGTTCAATCTTCCTTATGCCTTTGCATTCGCATGATCCATTTCTCGTTTCCTGCCTTTATTTGATCAGTGGCTCGGATTTGGTTGCTTTGATCTGTATCTAATCTACCTTTTGTTATAATTTTTTGGAATATGGAATTCACAACTCCATGAATTTTGTTTTCGGGTTATATTACAACCCTAGACGAATAACATTGGATATGTAGTCCTGAACTGGCTAAGATCATTTGGCTACACCATACTTTGTATATGTGCATCTCAAGTTATCTTGATCTCATTATGCTTAATTTAGCTAGAGATGAATGAAGGTTGATGTTTGCCCTGATTTTTTGGAGATTTTTCTTTTCTTTTGACTTGCTAATGAGTGATATGTATAACTGAGAGATGGTGTTCAAGAGGAAGTTAGTATTGAATCTTAATTATTTTAGTAAATTCAGATATTAAATTTTAGTATTGAATATAAATTATTTTTAATCGAATAAAAATGGATAACGAATTGAAACCAATGTAATGAAGATTTTGTTCAAATTACTAAAATTAATTTTGAGAGTTTAAATATTTGGGTTTAGATTAATATTGGGTTTAAACCCTAACCATGTCTCCGAAACCTATTATTTAGAGAAAGTTTTTTTGATATTTCAAAATTGGGTTTAGAATAGAAAATGACAAATAGTAAATGTAGATAAACTAATAAAAGGTCTCAATCATAATGTTTTAAGATCTTATCAAGAATACCAAAGAGGTGGTGAGTCGTCTACTCCGAGTTTTATACCAACTCAAGTTCCACAATCTGTAAATGGTTCTTTCCGACGAATTGAAAAATTAGTTCAGTAGCTTGGTCGTGATCTTCTTACTTTCCTAGATCCGATGCATCAAGAAAATTTGACATGGTAAATTAAAATTTCTATAATTATATTTAAAATAATTATTTTAACGTTATTCTAATAAAAATTTGTAGTTCTGGTGTTTGAAACAACGGAATAAGCAAATATATATTAAAGATGCTTCATTCTCTTTTGAAGAAACCATATACAAAATTTAGAGATATTCCGTACAAAGAACGCCAGATTTGGTTCAGTACGTGTGCGGTACGTTAATTTATTTTTAAATATGTAGTTGTTTTAAATATTTTTTAGTACTATATAAGTAAATTTCACAGCAAGAATTTATATGGGATCCCATGAACATAAAGTTGGTAGAAGAAGCTTTTCAAAAAGAGGCTACGGTACAATTTTCTCGTCACATGAACGAATGGAAGCAAAAGTGGAAAAAGGGAAAAAACAAACCAAGAGGGTTGAATGAGTCAGTTTGGAACAACATTATTCGTTATTGGGAATCTTCGAGCGCTGAGCCCATCTCGAGGACTAATTTGGAAAACCAGAAGAGCGACCGAGGAGGTAAAGGCATTTACATTCACAATGCTGGATCGGCTAGTTTTTTGAGACGAACCGATTAATTGGTAAATTTATTATTATATTAGTTTTATTTATTATTATTTGAAAATTTTTAAATATTAATTTAGTATTTTTTTTACTTTTAGGCACAAGAATTTGGAGTTCCTCCAAATCACTTGCAACTTCTCGATGCCGTCCACAAGAAGAAAAAGACTGGTCGCATCCAAGATGGTCTCGTTAGTGAGATCATCGAAAAAGTGAAAAAGAAAAAAAGTGATATTTTGTCTCAGCAATCTCAAATTGGTTCTTCATCTTCGATTGCCGAATTGCCTCGTTACGAGATTAACCGTTTGGTTCTTGATGTAAGTTAATTTCTCTTTTTATTTATTTTCATATTTAATATTACAATATAATTTTAATAATAATTTTTGTTTTTTACAGGAAGTACCATTTTCTAATGGTCCTCATCCAAGACTCATAGAGATGTAGATACCAGTGGTGCAACATCTTCGTCTGGAAATGAGGAGAATGCACAACTCAAAGAAAAAATGGCGGCTATGGAGATAGAAATGACCAAACTTAAATATTTTATAGATTTTATGAAAACCCAATTACTGGATTATCCAGATGAATTGTTTCCTCCTTCTCCTCCTCCGATGAAACTTGTAGATTTTGAAACAATTAAACTTTAAATATTATTATATTCATAATTTGAAATATTATTTTTTATTTAATTTTTTAATATTTTTATTAAATATTTAAAAATAATTTATTAAATTTAATAATTTAAAATAAATATATTTTTAAACTAAAAGAACAATTATTAAAATTTATTTTTTCAATTGTTTGGTTATTTCCGACGGAAGAAATCGTCGGAAACCGACACAGGTCCGACGGATACAGTTATCGCTAATCCATCGGGAAGTTTACTTCATCGCGATGTCGTCGGTTCTATCGTGACAGCTGAAAACCATCAGGATATACCAACAGCTACACACCATCAGTTGTGCGTCGGTGGGTTCTGATGCCACGTAACATCGGTGTAATTCCTTATGGCATCTATCATCGTAAGTCATCGGTGGCCCGACGGATGAGATCAATCGCAAATAGGTTGGTAATTTCCGACAGATAGCGCCCATCGACTATCTGTCGGCTTTTGCCGACGGCTGTGTTGATCGCAAACCCGTCGGGAATTACAAAAAATTTCATGACGGAAGTTGGTTTCTGACGAAATAGTTCCGACGGAGATCTTTTGTCGGAAATTCAATGGGAAATGTTGTATTACCAATGAATTTCACCATCGGGAAATAGATGTTTTCGTGGAGTGTATTTCTGCCATAAATTTTGCCACCATTTAGAATATTGAGATACCTTAACGTGGGCGTAGGAATCATGTCATTTCTGAACTCTAAATAAAAAGTTTTAGACGATTTAGTGCGGACATGACAAGTGTATAAGACAGTTAGAATGATCATTTTAAACTGATCATTGGTTTTACTTGACTAAATGCCTATAAATAAAGCATAATGCATGGCATCACGTAGTTTGGTATACATTAGATTACTCTGAGGCTTTGTCGTAGCTCTTTCAGTCTCAATTGTTGTCAGGATATTGAAAATTGAACTAGATTAACGTGGGCGTTTGATTCATGTCATTTTGAGCTGTAACTCAATTGTTAAAGGTGATTTACTCCGGACATGTCAAGTTGATCAGCTAGATAAAATGATCATTTTAAACTAATCATTGGTGCTCATTGAGCAAAGGTTTACAAATGAAGCATAATGCATGGCATCCAACAGTTTCGGATAGATTGGATTACTTGGAGGCTTTGTCATAGCTATTTGGGCCTTAAAATTAACCAAAATTTAGAAATTGAGCTAGTTTAAAGTGGTCGTTGGATTCGTGTCATTTGGAACTCTAAATCTGAAGTTTCGGATGATTAGTGCGAACATGTCAAGTTGATAGGTCAGTTAAAATGATCATTCTAAACTATTTATTGGTTCTCATGGAGTAAAGGCTTATAAATAAACCATAATCCATGACATCACGCAGTTTGGGATACATTGAATTACTTTGAGGGTTTATCGTAGCTCTTTCGGTCTCAAATGTTCTCACAATATTGAAAATTGAGCTAGATTAACGTGGGCGTTGGATTCATGTCATTTTGAGCTCTAACTCAAATGTTAAAGACGATTTAATCCATACATGTCAAATTGATCTTAAAATGATCATTTTAAATTAATCATTGGTGCTCATTGAGCGAAGGTTTACAAATGAAACATAATGCATGGTATCCAGCAGTTTGGGATAGATTGGATTACTTCGAGGCTTTGTCGTTGCTATTTGGGTCTTAAATTTAATCACAATATAGAAAATTGAGCTAGCTTAACGTAAGTGTTGCATTCGTGTTATTTTGAACTCTAAATCAAAAGTTTCGAACGATTTAGTAAGGATATGTCAAGGTTATCAGCCAGTTAAATGAGAATTCAAAACTAATCATTGGTGCTCTTTGAGTAAAGGCTTATGAAGGAAGCATAATGCATGGCATCACACAATTTGGGAAACATTGGATTACGTAGAAGCTTTGTCATACCTCTTTCAGTCTTAAATGTCACAATATTGAAGATTGAGCTATATTAACGTGGGCATTGGATTCATGTCATTTTGAGCTCTAAATCAAATATTAAAGACGATTTAGTACGGACATGTCAACTTAATCAGATAGTTAAAATGATCCTTCTAAACAAATAATTGGTGCGCATTCAGCAAAGTTTTACAAATGAAGCATAACTCATGTCATCCAGCATTTAGGATAGATTGGATTACTTGGAGGCTTTGGTGTCGCTATTTGGGTCATAATTTTAATCAAAATATAGAAAATTGAGCTAGTTTAACGTGGTCGTCGGATTTGTGTCATTCGGAACTCTAAATCAAAAGTTTCGGACGTTAGTGCTAACATATCAAGTTGATCGTCTCGTTAAATGATAATTCTAAACTGATCATTGGTGCTCCTTGTGTCAAGGCTTATAAATGAAGCATAATGCATGGCATCACGCAGTTGGGATACATTGGGTTACTTGGAGGCTTTGTTGTAGCTCTTTAAGCCTCTAATTTAATCACAATATAGAAAATTAAGCTAGCTTAATGTGGGCATTGGATTCGTGTCATTCTGAACTATAAATGAAAAGTTTCAGACGATTTAGTGCAGACATTTCAAGTTGATCGGCCAGTTAAAATGATAATTCTAAACTGATAATGGATGCTCCTTTAGTAAAGGCTTATAAATGAAGCATAATGCATGACATCATGCAGTTTGGCATACATTGGATTACAAGGAGGCTTTGTCGTAGGTTCTTGACACTATTCTAAAATGATGTCACAATATTGAAAATTGAGCTAGATTAAGGTTGGCGTTTTATTCATGTCATTTTGATCTCTAAATCAAATACTAAAGATGATTTAGTCTAGAAATATCAAGTTGATCAGATAGTTAAAATGAACACTCTAAGCTGATTATTGGTGCTCATTCAGCAAAGGTTTACAAATTAAGCATAATGCACGACATCAAGTTGTTTGGGATACATTGGATTACTTGGAGGGTTTGTCGTAGCTATTTTGGTCTTAAATTTAACCACAATATAGAAAATTGAGCTTGCTTAATATGGGTGTTGGATTCTAGTCATTCTGAACTCTAAATCAAAGTTTCAAATGATTTAGTGCCGACATATCAAGTTGATCGACCAGGTAAAATGATAATTCTGAACTGATCATTGGTGCTCCTTAACTAAAGGCTTATAAATGAAGCATAATGCGTGGCATCACGCTGTCTACGATAGATTTGATTATTTGGAGGCTTTATTGTTGCTATAAATTTTGTCACAATACAGAATCCTAAGCTTGTTTAAAGTGGGTGTTGGATTCCTGTCATTCTGAACTCTAAATCAAAAGTTATGGATAATTTAGTGCGGACATGTCAAGTTGATCCACCAGTTAAAATGATCATTAGTGCTCCTTGAGTAAATGCTTTTGAATGAAGCATAATGCATGTCATCACGCAGTTTGGGATAGATTGGATTACTTGGAGGTTTTGTCGTAGCTCTTTCCGTCTCAGATGTTGTCAAAATACTGAAAATTTAGCTAGATTAACGTGGGTGTTGGATTCATATCATTTCTAGGTCTAAGTCAAATGTTAAAGACAATTTATGCCAGACATGTCAAGTGATCAGGTGGTTAAAATGATAATTGTAAACTGATCATTGGTGCTCATTGAAAAACGGTTTACAAATGAACCATAAGTTAGGGACACATTGGATTACTTGGAGGCTTTGTCATAGTTATTTTTGGTCTTAAATTTATCCACAATATAGAAAATTGAGCTAGCTTAATGTGGGTGTTGGATTCTAGTCATTCTAATTTCAAAATCAAAAGTTTCAAACGATTTAGTGCGGACATGTCGAGTTGATCGGCCATTTAAAATGATAATTCTAAACTCATCATTGGTGCTCCTTGACTAAAGGCTTATAAATGAAGCATAATGCAGGACATCACGTAGTTTGGGATACATTGGATTACTTGGAAGCTTTGTCGTAGCTTTTTGAGAATATTCATAAATGTTGTCACAATATTGCAAATTGAGCTAGATTAAGATGGGCGTTGGATTCATGTGAGTTTGAGTTATAATTCCAACATTAAAGACAATTTAGTCTGGACATGTCAAGTTGATCAGTTAGTTAAAATGATCATTTGTAAACTGATCATTGGTGCTCACTGAGGAAAAGTTTACAAATGAATCATAATTCATGCATCACGCAGTTTGGGATAGATTCGATTAGCTGGAGGTTTTTTCGTAGCTATTTTGGTCTTTAATATAATCACAATATAGAAAATTGAGCTAGCTTAACGTGGGCGTTGGATTCGTGTCATTCTGAACCCTAAATCAAAAGTTTCCGATGATTTAATGTTAAGTTGTGCGGTCATGTCAAATTGATCGGTCAGTTAAAAAGATAATTCTAAACTGATCATTGGTGCTCTTTGAGTAAAGGCTTCTAAATGAAGCATAACGCATGGCATCACGCAGTTTGGGATACATCAGATTACTCAGAGGCTTTGTCTTAGCTCTTTCAGTCTCAAATGTTATCACAATATTGAAAATTGAGCTAGATTAACGTATTCATGTCATTTTTAGGTCTAACTCAAATGTTAAAGACAATTTATTCCGGACATGTCGAGTTGATCAGCTAGATAAAATGATCATTCTACACTGATCATTAGTGCTCATTGTGCAGAGGTTTACAAAGGAAGCATGTTGCATTACATCCAGCAGTTTGGCATAGATTAGATTACTTGGAGGCTTTGTCGTAGCTATTTCGGTTTTAAATTTAATCGCAATATAGAAAATTGAGCTAGTTTAACATGGGCGTTGGATTCGTATCATTCTGAACACTAAATCAAAAGTTGCAGATGATTTAGTGCAGACATGTCAAGTTGATCGTGCAGTTAAAATGATAATTCTAAACTAATCATTGGAGCTGCTTGATTAAAGGCTTATATATGAAGCACACTGCATTGCATCACGCAGTTTGGGATACATTGGATTACTTGGAGGCTTTATCGTAGCATTTCTAGTGTCAAATCTTGTCACACTATTTAAAATTGAGATAGATTAATAGGGTGTTGAACTCATGTCATTATGAGCTTTAACTCAAATGTTAAAGACGATTTAGTCTGGACATGTCAAGTTGATCAGCTAGCTAAAATGATCATTCTAAATTGATCATTGGTGCTCATTGAGCAAAGATTTACAAATGAAGCATAATGCATGACATCCAATAGGTTGGGATAGATTTGATTAATTGGAGTCTTTTTCGTAGCTATTTTGGTCATAAATTTAATCAGAATATCGGAAATTGAGCTAGCTTAACGTAGGCCTTGGATTCGTGTCATTCGGCACTCCAAATCAAAAGTTTCGGAAAATTTAGTGTGAACATGTCAAGTGTAAATGATAATTCTAAACTAATCATTGGTGCTCTTTGAGTAAAGCCTTATAAATGAAGCAAATTGCAGGAATAATGCAGGGCATCATGCAGTTTGGGATACATTGGATTACCTGGAGGCTTCGTCGTAGATCTTTCAGTCTCAAATGTTGTCACAATATTGAAAATTGAGATAGATTAACGTGGGTGTTCGATTCATGTCATTTTGAGCTCTAAATAAAATTTTAAAGACGATTTAGTCCAGACATGTCAAGTTGATCAGCTAGTTAAAATGATCATTCTAATCTAATCATTGGTGCTCACTGAGTAAAGGTTTACAAATGAAGCATAAATGATGGCATTACGCAGTTTGGGATAGATTGGATTACTAGGAGGCTATGTCGTAGCTCTTTCAGTCTCAAATGTTTTCACAATATTGAAAATTCATCTAGCTTAACGTGGGTGTTGGATTCTTGTTATTCCAAACTCTAAATCAAAAGTTTCGTACGATTTAGTGCGGACATGTCAAGTTGATTGGTCAATTTAAATGATAATTCTAAACTAATCATTGGTGTTGTTTGAGTAAAGGATTATAAATGAAGCATAATGCATAGCATCACGAAGTTTGGGATATATTGGATTACTTGCAGGCTTTGTCATAGCTCTTTTGGTCTCAAATGTTGTCGCAATATTGAAAATTAAGCTAGATAAATGTGGGCGTTAGACTCATGTCATTTTTAGGTCTAACTCAAATGTTAAAGATGATTTAGTCCGGAGATGTCAAGTTGATCAGCTAGTTAAAATTCTCATTCTAAACTGATCATTGGTGTTCATTGAGAAAAGGTTTACAAATGAAGCATAATGCATGGCATCAAGCAGTTCGGGATTGATTACATTACTTGGAGGCTTTGATGTAGCTATTTCGGTCATAAGTTTTGTCATAATACAGAATATTGAGCTAGCTTAACGTGGACATTTGATTCGTGTCATTCTGAACTCTAAATCAAAGGTTTTGGATGATTTAGAGCGGACATGTCAAGTTGATCGGCCAGTTAAAATGATCATTCTAAACTGATAATTGGTTCTCTTTGAGTAAAGGCTTATAAATGAAGCATAATGCATGGCATCATGCAGTTTGGGATACATTGAATTACTTGGAGACTTTGTCGTAGCTCTTTTCGTCTCAAATGTAGTCAAATATTGAAAATTGAGCTAAATTAACGTGGGCGTTGGATTCATGTCATTTTTAGCTCTAAATCAAATGTTGAAGATGATTTAGTTTGGACATGTCAAGTTGATCGGTTAGTTAAAATAATTATTCCAACCTGATCATTGGTGCTCCTTGAGTAAAGGCTTAGAAATGAAGTATAATGCATGGAATCACGTAGTTTGGGATACATTGGATTACTTGGAGGCTTTTTCTTAGCTCTTTCAGTCTCAAATGTTGTTACAATATTGAAAATTGAGCTAGATTAATGTGAGCGTTGGATTCATGTCATTTCTAGGTCTAACTTAAATGTCAAAGTTGATTTAGTCCGCACATATCAATTTGATCAGCTAGATAAAATGATCATTCTATAGTGATCATTGGTGCTGATTGAGCAAAGGTTTACAAAGGAAGAATGCATGGCATCCAGCAGTGTGGGATAGATTGATTTACTTGGAGGATTTGTCGTAGCTATTTCGGTCTTAAATTTAATCACAGTATAGAAAATTGAGCTACTTTAACGTGGGCGTTTGATTCGGGTCATTCAGAACTCTAAATCAAAAGTTGCAGATGAGTTAGTGCAGACATGTCAAGTTGATCGACTCGTTAAAATGATAATTCTAAACTAATCATTGGTGCTCACTGAGAAAAGATTTACAAATGAAGCATAATTGATGGCATTACACAGTTTGTGATAGATAGGATTACTTGGAGGCTTTTTCATAGCTCTTTCAGTCTCAAATATTGTCACAATATTGAAAATTGAGCTAGCTTAACGTGGGCGTTGAACTCGTGTCTTTCCGAACTCTAAATCAATATTGGTGCTCATTGAGCAGAGGTTTACAAAGTAATCATAATGCATGGCATCACACAGCTTGTGATAGATTGGATTAAATTTCGTAGCTATTTCAGTCTTAAATTTTGTCACAATATAGAATATTGAGCTAGCTTAAAGTGGGCTTTGGATACGTGTCATTCGGAACTCTAAATCAAGAGTTACGGACAATTTAGTGCGGACATGTCTAGTTGATTTGCAAGTTGAAATGATCAATCTAAACGGATCATCGGGGCTGCTGTAGTAATGGCTTATGAATGAACCAAAATGCATGGCATCACGCAGTTTAGAATACATTGGATTACTTGGAGACTTTATCGTAGCTATTTCGCTCTTAAATTTAATCACAATAAAGATAATGTAGCTAGCTTAACGTGGGTGTTGGATTCATGTCATTCTGAACTCTAAATCAGAAGTTACAGAGGATTTAGTGCGGACATGTAAAGTTGTTACAATATTGAAAATTGAGCTAGATTAACGTGGGCGTTGGATTCATGTCATTTTGAGCTCTAACTCAAATGTTAAAGACAATTTTGTCTGGACATGTCAAGTTGATCAGCTAGCTAAAATGATCAATCTAAACTGATCATTGGTGCTCATTGAACAAAAATTTACAAATTAAGCATAATGCATGACGTCCAGCAGTTTGGGATAGATTTGATTACTTAGAGTTTTTGTTGTAGCTATTTTGGTCTTAAATTTAACAAGAATATAGGAAATTGAGCTAGCTTAACGTGGGCATTATATTCATGTCATTCGGCACTCAAAATCAAAAGTTTCGGATGATTTAGTGTGAACATGTCAAGTTGATCGGCCTGTTAAAATGATAATTCTAAACTGATCATTGGTGCTCTTTGAGTAAAGTCTTATAAATGAAGCATAATGCAACGCATCATGCAGTTTGGGATACATTGGATTACTTAGAGCGTTCGTCATAGATTTTTCAGTCCCAAATGTTGTCACAATATTTAAAATTGAGCAAGATTAACGTGGGCGTTCGATTCATGTTATTTTGAGCTCTAAATCAAATAATACAGAAAATTTAGTCTAGACATGTCAAGTTGATCAGCTAGTTCAAATGATCATTATAAACTAATCATTGGTGCTCACTGAGAAAAGATTTACAAATGAAGCACAATTGATGGCATTACGCAGTTTGTGATAGGTAGGATTACTTGGAAGCTTTGTCATAGCTCTTTCAGTCTCAAATATTGTCACAATATTGAAAATTGAGCTAGCTTAACGTGGGCGTTGAATTCGTGTCATTCCGAACTCTAAATCAATAGTTTAGGATGATTTAGTGCGAACATGTCAAGTTAATCGGTCAATTTAAATGATAATTCTAAACTGATCATTGGTGCTCTTTGAGTAAAGGCTTATAAATGAAGCATAATGTATGGCATCACGCAGTTTGGGATACATTGGATTACTTGGAGGCTTAGTCGTAGCTCTTTCGGTCTCAAATGCTGTCACAATATTGAAAATTGACTTAGATTAACGTGGGCGTTGGATTCATGTCATTTCTAGGTCTAACTCAAATGTTAAAGACGATTTAGTCCGGACATGTCAAGTTGATCAGTTAGATAAAATGATCATTCTACACTAATCATAGGTACTCATTGAGCAAAGGTTTATAAATGAAGCATAATGCATGATATCACGTAGTTTGGGATAGATTGGATTACTTTGAGGATTTTTCATAGCTGTTTCTATATTAAATTTTGTGACAATGTAGAAAATATTGGGCTAGATTAACGTGGGAATTGGGGTCGTGTCATTCTAAACACTAAATCAAAAGTTATGGACGCTTTAGTGTAGACATGTCAAGTTTATCGGGCAGTTAAAATGATAATTCTAAACTGATCATTGAGTAAACGCTTATAAACGAAGCATATAATGCATGGCATCACGCAGTTTGGGATACATTGGATTTCTTGGAGGATTTGTCGTAGCGATTTTGGTCTTAAAATTTGTCACAACACAAAAAATTGAGCTAGATTAACGTGGTCGTTGGATTCAAGTCTTTTTGAGCTCTAAATCAAACGTTACAATGGATTTAGTGCGGACATGTCAAGTGGATTAGCTAGTTAAAATGATCATTCTAAACTGATCATTTGTGCTCATTGAGCAAAGGTTTACAAATGAAGCATAGCGCATGGCATCACGCAGTTTGGGATAGATTGGATTACTTGGAGGCTTTGACGTAGTTCGGTCTTAAATTTTGTCACAATACAGAATATTGAGCTAGCTTAACGTGGGTGTTGGATCCGTGTCATTTTGAACTCTAAATCAAAAGTTACGGAAGATTTAGTGCGGAAATTTCAAGTTGATCGGCCAGTTAAAATGATCATTGTAAACTGATCATTGGTACTCTTTGAGTAAGGGCTTATAAATGAAACATAATGAATGGCATCACGCAGTTTGAGATACATTGGATTACTTGGAGGGCTTTGTCGTAGTTCTTTCAGTATCAAATATTGTCACAATATTGAAACTTGAGCTAAATTAACGTGGCCATTAGATTCATGTCAATATGATGTCTAAATCAAATGTTAAAGACGATTTAGTGCGGAAAGGTCAAGTTGATCAGCTAGTTAAAATGATCATTCTAAAGTGATCATTAGTGCTCATTGAACAAAGGTTTTTAAATGAAGCATAACGCATGACATCACGTAGTTTTGGATAGAATGGATTACTTTGAGGCTTTGTCATAGCTGTTTCTGTCTTAAATTTTGTGACAATTTAGAAAATTGAGCCAGCTTAATGTGGGCATTGGATTCGTGTCATTCCAAACTCTAAATCAAAATTTGCGGACGATTTACTGCGGACATGTCATGTTGATCGGCCAATTAAAGTGATTATTCTAAACTGATCATTCTAAAGTAATCATTACTGCTCCTTGAGTAAAGGCTTATAAATGAAGCATAATGCGTGACATCACGCAGTTTAGGATACATTGGATTACTTCAAGGCTTTGTGGTAGCTCATTCGGTTTGAAATGCTGTCACAATATAGAATATCTAGCTAGCTTAATGTGGGCGTTGGATTTGTGTCATTTTGAACTCTAAATCAAAAGTTCGGGACAATTTAGTGCGTATATGTCAAGTTGATTGGTCAACTAAAATGATCATTCTTAACTGATCATTGGTGCTCCTTGAGTAAAGGTTTATAAATGAAGCATAATGCATGGCATCACATAATTTGGATATATCGGATTACTTGTAGGCTTTTTTCGTAGCAATTGCGGTATTCAGTTTTTTCACAATATAGAAAATCGACCTAGCTTAACGTGAGCATTGGATTCATGTCATTCTGAACTCTAAATCAAATGTTACGGACGATTTAGTGTGGACATGACAAGTTTATCGGCTAGTTAAATTGATCATTCTAAACTGATCATTGGTGCTTATTGACAAAAGGTTTACAAATGAAGCATAATGCATTGCATCATGTAGTTTGAGATAGATTGCATTACTTGGAGTCTTTGTCGTAGCTATATCAGTCTTAAAGTTTGTCCCAATATAGAAAATTGAGGTAGGTTAACGTGGGCGTTGGATTCCAGGCATTCTGAACTTTAAATCAGAAGTTATAGACCATTTAGTGCGGACATGAAAGTTGACCGGCCAGTTAAAAGGATCATTCTAATCTGATCATTGGTGATCCTTGAGTAAAGGTTAATAAATGAAGTATAATGCATGGCATCACGTTGTGTGTGATACATTGGATTACTTAAAGGCTTTGTCGTAGCTATTTTAGTCTCAAATATTGTCACAATATTGAAAATTAAGCAAGATTAACTTGCGCGTTGGATTCATGTCATTTTGAGCTCTAAATGAAATGCTAAAGACGATATAGTGAGTACATGTCAAGTTGATCAGCTAGTTAAAATGATTATTCTAAACTAGTCATTGGTGGTAATTGAGAAATGGTTTACAAATGAATCATAATGCATGGCTTGACGCAGCTTGGGATAGATTTGATTAATTGGAGGATTTGTTATAGATATTTCGGTATTAAATTTTATCACAATATAGAAAATTAGGCTAGATTAAGGTGGATTCAAATCAAAAGTTGAGCTAGCTTAAGTTAGCTATTCAACTTCCTTGCTGCTGCAACTAGATATGTCAATTTAAAGTGTTTTTGATTGTTTCTATTTGACTTCCTTTGCTGCTGAAACTAGATTTGTCAATTTTCAGTTGTTTTGATTGTGTCTAGTTGACTTTATTTGCTGCTTGTTGGAGGTGGATTTCTTTTAAGAAATCAAGCCTCTCACGTGATATCGATAGGCTCATGAGCCCAGTAAGGAGAAAGGATCGAGCTCGACGACATGGAGACTATCAAATTCGAGGTCAACGTGCGTTCGAGATACAAGGAGGAAAATAAGGAACAACGTGGATATTCTTAGAGACGAGAAGAAGATTCTTGATACTTGTATAAATGCTTTAGGAATGAATTTATGAAAGTCATGTAATCAGAGATCAGAGATATATCGAATACAATTTTCAATTGAAATCTAAAAAGAGTTAGCCAATCTTAATCTAGTTGAACTCACATTCTTCCCTCATTTCAATTTCCAGAGTGGAATTCAGCTTCGACACTGCTGCAGCTAGATATGCACTTGATCTTTTTGTTTAGTGTGAGACAGATTGTGTGACAATGGGAGAACCAGTATATGTGAATGTTGCTCAGATGCTTGCTGCTATTCAGATTCTAACTCAAATGTTAAAGAAGATTTAGTCCGGACATGTCAACTTGATCAGTTAGATAAAATGATTATTCTACACATATCATAGGTGCTCATTGAGCAAAGGTTTATAAATGAAGCATAATGCATGGGTATCACGTAGTTTGGGATAGATTGGATTACTTTGAGGCTTTGTCATAGCTGTTTCTGTATTAAATTTTGTGACAATGTAGAAAATATTGGGCTAGATTAACGTGGGAATTGGGGTCGTGTCATTCTGAACACTAAATCAAAAGTTATGGACGCTTTAGTGCAGACATGTCAAGTTTATCGGGCAGTTAAAATGATAATTCTAAACTGATCATAGAGTAAAGGCTTATAAACGAAGTATATAATGCATGGCATCACGCAGTTTGGGATACATTGGATTTCTTGGAGGATTTGTCGTAGCTATTTCGGTCTTAAAATTTGTCACAACACAAAAACTTGGGCTAGATTAACGTGGTCGTTGGATTCAAGTGTTTTTGAGCTCTAAATCAAACGTTACAATGGATTTAGTGCGAACATGTTAAGTTGGTCGGCCAGGTAAAATGATCATTATAAACAGATCATTGGTGCTCATTGAGCAATGGTTTATAAATTAAACATAATGCATGGCATCACGTAGTTTGGGATAGATTGGATTACTTGAAGGCTTTATCGTAGCTCTTTCAGTCTGAAATGTTGTCCAAATATTGCAAGTTGAGCGAGATTAACATGGGCGTTGGATTCATTTCATTTTAGCTCTAATCAATTGTAAAAGGTGATTTAGTGCGGACATGTCAAGGTTATCAGCTAGTTAAATCATCATCCCAAACTGATCATTGGTGCTTATTGCGAAATGGGTTGCAAATGAAACATAATGCATGGCTTCACGCTGTTTGGATAGATTGGATTACTTGGAGGCTTTGTCGTAGTTATTTCGGTCTTAAATTTTTTCACAATATAGAAAATTGAGCTAGTTTAATGTGGGCTTTGAATTCATATCATTCTGTACTCTAAATGAAATGGTAAATACGATCTAGTGTGGACATGTCAAGTTGATCAGCTAGTTAAAAGGATCATTCTAGACTTATATCTGCTGCTCATTTAGGAAAGGTTTATAAATGAAGCATAATGCATGGCATCACGCACTTTGGGATATATTAGATTACTTGGAGCCTTTCTTGTACGTCTTTCATTCTCAAATGTTTTCACAATATTGAAAACTGAGATACATTAATGTGGGCGTTGGGTTTGTGTCATTCTGAACTCTAAACCAAACGAAAGATTTTGTGTGTACATGTCAAGTTGATCGGCCAATTGAAATGATCATTCTTAACTCATCATTGGTGCTCCTTGAGTAAAGACTTATAAATGAAGCATAATGCATGACATCACATAGTTTGGGATACATTGGATTACTTAGACGATTTGTCGTAGCTTTTTCAGTCGTATATGTTGTCAGTATATTGAAAATTGAGCTAGATTAACGTGGGCATTGGATTCATGTCATTTTGATCTCTAGATAAAATGTTAAAGACGATTTAGTGCGGACATGTCACAGTTATCAGCTAGTTTAAATGATCATCCTAAGCTGATCATTGGTGCTCATTAGGAAAAGGTTTACGAATGAAGCGTAATTCATGGCATCACGTAGTTCGGGATAGATTGGATTACTTGGAGGCTTTGTTGTAGCTATTTCGGTCTTAAATTTTTTCACAATATAGAATATTGAGCTAGCTTAACGTGGGCGTAGGATTGGTGTCATTCTGAACTCTAAATCAAAAGTTATGGATGATTTAGTTCGGAAATGTCAAGTTGCTCGGCAAGTTAAAATGATCATTCTAACCTGATCATTGGTGCTCCTTGAGTAAAGGCATATAAATGAAGCATAATGAATGGCATCATGCAGTTTTGGATAGATTGGATTACTTGGAGGCTTTCTCATAGCTTTTTATGTCTTAAATTTGGCACAATATAGAAAATTACGTAAGCTTAACATGGGTGTTGTATTCGTGTCATTCTGAACTCTAAATCAAATCGTACAGACGATTTAGTAGCAGACATACCAAATTGATCGCCCAGTTAATGTTATTATTCTAAATTGCTTATTGGTGTTCATTGAGCAAATGTTTAAAAATGAAGCATAATGCATGGCATCACACAGTTTAGGATAGACTGGATAGCTTGAAGGCTTTGGTGTAGCTATTGGGGATTTAAATTTGATCCTAATATAGAAAATTGAGATAGCTTAATGTGGACATTGGATTCATGTCAATCTAAACTCTAAATCAAAAGTTACGTACGATTTATTGTGGACATGTCAAGTTGCTCGGCAAGTTAAAATGATCATTCTAAACTGATCATTGGTGCTCCTTGAGTAAAGGCTTATAAATGAAGCATAATGCATGGCATCACACAGTTCTGGATACATTGGATTACTTGGAGGATTTGTTGAAGCTCTTTCAATGTCAAATGTTGTCACAATATTGAAAATGGAGCTAGATTGACGTGGGCGTTTAGTTTTGAACTCTAAATCAAAAGTTACATAAGATTTAGTGCGTACATGTCAAGTTGATCTACCAATATTTAGTGCTCCTTGAGTAAAGGGTTATAAATGAAGAATAATTCATGGCATTACACATTTTGGGATACATTGCATTACTTGGAGGCTCTGCCGAATCTATTTCGGTCTTAACTTTTGCCACAATATTGAAAAGTTAGCTAGGTTAACGTTGGTGTTGAATTCGTGTCATTCTGACCCCTAAATAAAAACTTACAGACGATTTAATGCGGATATGTCAAGTTGATCGGCCAATTAAATAATCATTCTAAACTTATATCTGGTGCTCATTTAGGAAAGGTTTACAAATGAAGCATAATGCATGGCATCACGCAGTTTGGGATACAATGGATTACTTGGAGCCTTTCTTGTAGGTGTTTCAGTCTCAAATGTTTTCACAATATTGAAAATTGAGCTAGTTTAATGTGGCCGTTGGATTCGTATTATTCTAAACTCTAAATAAAATGAAAGATTTAGTGCGTACATGTCAAGTTGATCGGGCAATTAAAATGATCATTCCTAATTGATCATTGGTGCTCCTTGAGTAAAAGCTTATAAATGAAGCATAATGTATGGCACTACGCATTTTTGGATACATTGGATTACTTGGAGGCTCTATCGTAGCTCTTTCAGTCTGAAATGTTTTCCCAATATTGAAAACTGAGCTAGATTATCGTTGGCATTGGATTCGTATCATTTTGAACTCTAAATCAAAAGTTACAAAAGATTTAGTAACGGACATGTTAAGTTGATCGACCAGTGAAAATGATCATTCTTAACTGATCATAGGTGCTTATTGAGTAAAGGCTTATAAATGAAGCATAATCCATGGCATCAGGAAGTTTGTGATACATTGGATTACTTGAAGTCTTTGTCGTAGCTCTTTCGATCTGAAATGTTGTCACAATATTGAAAATTTTGCTAAATTAACGTGGGCGTTGGATTCATGTCATTTTGAGCTCTAGATCAAATGTTAAAGACGATTTAGTGCTGACATGTCAGAGTTATCATCTAGTTAAAATAATCATTCTAACCTGATTGGATTACTTGAAGGCTTTCTCATAGCTATTTATGTCTTCAATTTTGTCACAATACAGAAAATTGAGTAAGCTTAATTTTGTCACAATATAAATTCATGTCAATATAAACTCTGAATCAAAAGTTACTGACGATTTAGTGCGGACATGTCAATTTGATCGGCCAGTTAAAATGATAATTCTAAACTGATAATTGGTGCTCCTTGAGTAAAGGCTTATAAATGAAGCATAATGCATGGCATCACACAGTTTGGGATACATTGAATTACTTGGAGGCTTTATCGTAGTTCTTTCAGTCTCAAATGTTGTCACAATATAGAAAATTGAGTTAGTTTAACGTGGGCGTTGGATTCATGTCATTCTGAACTCTAAATCAAAAGTTATGGACGATTTAGCCCGGATATTTCAAGTTGATCGACGAGTTAAAATGACCATTATAAACTGATCTTTGGTGCTCCTTGAGTAATGGCTTATAAATGAAGCATAATGAATGGCATCACATATTTTGGGATATATTGGATTACTCGGATGCTTTTTCGTAGCTATTTTGGATTTAAATTTTGTCACAATATTAAAAATCGAGCTAGCTTAATGTGGAAGTTAGATTTGTGTCCTTTTGAACTCTAAATCAAAAATCATGGACAATTTAGTGCGGACATGTCAAGTTGATCAACTAGTTAAAAATGATCATTCAAAACTTATCATTGGTGCTCCTTGAGTAAAGGGTTATAAATGAAACATAATGGATGGCATCACGCAGTTTAGGATACATTGGATTACTTTAAGGTTTTTCGTAGCTATTTCAGTCTAAAATAGTGTCACAATATGGAAAATTGAGCTAGCTTAACATGGATGTTGGACTCACGTTATTTTGAGCTCTAAATCAAAAGTTAAAGACGATTTTGTGCGGACATGTCAAGTTGGTCAGCTAGTTAAAATGATCATTTTAAATTGATCATTGGTTCTCTTTGAGTAAAGGTATATAAATGAAGCATAATGCATGGTATCACGCAGTTTGGGATACATTGGATTACTTGGAGGCTTTGTCGTAGTTCTTTTAGTCTCAAATGTTGTCACAATTTGGAAAATTGAGCTAGCTTAATGTGGGCGTTGTATTCGTGTCATTCTGAACTCTAAATCAAAATTTACAGATGATTTAGTGCGGAAATTTCAAATTTTTCGGCCAGTTAAAATGATCATTTTAAATTGATCACTCGTGCTCCTTAAGTAATGGCTTATAAACGAGGCATAATGCATTGCATCACACAAATTGGGATACAGTTGAATACCTAGATGCTTTTTCGTAAAAAGTTGTCTCAAATGTTGGCGGACATGTCAAGTTGATCAGCTAGTAAAAATAATCATTCTAAACTGATTAAAGGATTATAAATGAAGCATAATGCATGGCATCACGCAGTTTGGGATACATTGGATTACTTGGAGGCTTTGTAGTAGCTCTTTCAATTTTCAAATGTTGTCACAATATGGAAAATTTAGGTCGTTTAACGTGGGCGTTGGACTCATGTCATTTTGAGCTCTAAATTAAAAGTTAAAGATGATTTAGTGCTGACATGTCAAGTTGATCAGCTAGTAAAAATGTTCATTCTAAACTTATCATTGGTGGTCCTTGTGTAAAGGCTTAACAATGAAGCATAATGCGTGACATCACGTAGTTTGGAATAAATTGGATTACTTAGAGGTTTTTTCGTAGCTATTTCGGTCATAAATTTTTTCCCAATATACAAAATTGAGCTAGCTTAATGTGGGTGTTGGATTCGTGTCGTTTTGAGCCCTAAATCAGAAGTTACGAACGATTTAGTGAGTACATGTCAAGTTCATCGGAACCTTTAGAAGATCGTTATAAACTCATCATTGGTGCTCCTCGAGTAAAGGCTTATAAATGAAGCATAATGCATGGCATCACGCCGTTTTGGATACATTGGATTACTTGGAGGCCTTGTCATAGCTCGTTCAGTCTCAAATGTTGTCACAATATAGAAAATTGAGCTAGCTTAACGTGGGTGTTGGATTCGTATCATTCTAAACTCTTAATCAAAAGTTACGAATGATTTAATGCGTACATGTCAAGTCGATCGGCCTGTTAAAATGATATTTCTAATCTTATCATTGGTGCTCCTTGAGTAAAGGCTTATAAATGAAGCGTAATGCATGGCATCACATGGTTTCGGATACAATAGATTACTTGGAGGTCTTGTCGTAACTCTTTCATTCTAAAATGTTCCAAAAAATATAGAAAATTGAGCTAGCTTAACGTGGATGTTGGATTTGTGTCATTCTGAACTCTAAATCAAAAGTTACAGACGATTTAGTGCGGACATGTCGTAGCATTTTCAGTCTCAAGTGTTGTCACAATATGGAAAATTGAGCTAGATTAATGTGGATGTTGTACTGATGTCATTTGGAGCACTAAATTAAAAGCTAATTTAGTGCACACATGTCAAGTTGATCAGCTACTGATGTCATTTGGAACACTAAATTAAAAGCTAATTTAGTGCACACATGTCAAGTTGATCAGCTAGTTAAAACGATCATTCTAATCTATCATTGGTTGTCCATGCGTAAAGGCTTATAAATGACGCATAATGCATGGCATCCCACAGTTTGGGATACACTGGATTACTTGGAGGATTTTTTGTAGCTCTTTCAGTCTCAAATCTTATCAAAATGTGGAAATTTTAACTAGCTTAACATGAGCGTTGGAGTCATTTCATTCTGAACTCTAAATCAAAAGTTACAGATGATTTAGTGCGGACATGTCAAGTTGATCGCCGAGTTAAAATGATCATTCTAAACTGATCATTGGTTCTCCTTAAGTAAAGGCTTATAAATGAAGCATAATGCATGGCATCACGAAGTTTTGGATACACTAGAATACTTGGAGGCTTTTTCGTAGCTCTTTCAGTCTCAAATGTTGTCAAAATATTGTAAATTCTGCTAGTTTAACGTGGGCGTTGGACTCATATCATATTGAGCCATAAATCAGAAGTTAAAGATACTTTAGTGCACACAAGTCAATTTGATCAGCTAATTAAAATGATCATTCTAAACTTATCATTGGTGGTCCTTAACTAAAGCCTTAAAAATGAAGCATAATGCATGGCATCATGCATTTTGGAATAGATTGGATTACTTGAAGTCTTGTCACAATATAGAAAATTTAGCTAGCTTAACGTGGGTGTTGGATTCGTGTCATTTTAAACTCGAAATCAATATTTGCGGACAATTTAGTGCGGACAGGTCAAGTTGATCGGCCACTTAAAATGATCATTATAAACTGATCATTGGTTCTCCTTGTGTAAAGGCTTATAAATGTAGCTTAATGCATGGCTTCACGCAGTTTGTAATACATTGGATTACTTGGAGGCTTTGTCGTAGCTCTTTTAGTTTCATATGTTGTCACAATATGGAAAATTCTCCTAGCTTAACGTGGGCGTTCAATTCTTGTCATTCTGAACTCTAAATCAAAAGTTACGGACAATATAGTGCGAACATGTAAAGTTGATCGGCCACTTAAAATGATCATTCTAAATTAATCATTGGTGCTCCTTAAGTAAAGGCTTATAAATGAAGCATAATGCACGTCATCACGCAATCTAGGATAGATTGCATTACTTCAAGGCTTTGTCAAAGCTATTTTCGAATTAAAGTTTGTCACAATATTAAAAATTGAACTAACATAGCATGGGCATTGGATTTGTGTAATTTTGAACTCTAAATCAAAACTTACAGACGATTTAGTGCGGACATCTCATGTTGATCGGCCAATTAAAATTATCATTCTAAACAGATTATTGGTGCTCCTTGAGTAAGGACTTATAAATGAAGCATAATGCATTGCATCATGCAGTTTGGGATACATTGGATTACTTGGAGGCTTCATCCTAGCTATTTCAGTAGCAAATATTGTCACAATATGAAAAATTGAGCTAGCTTAACGTGGACGTTGGATTTGTGTCATTCAGAACTCTAAATCAAGAGTTACCGAAAATTTAGTGCGGACATTTCAATTTGATCGACCAGTTAAAATGATAATTTTAAATTGATTATTGGTGCTACATGAGTAAAGGGTTAGAAATGAAGCATAATGGATGGCATCACGCAGTTTGGGATACATTGGATTACTTGGAGGCTTTGTCGTAACTCTTTCACACTCAAATGTTGTCACAATATGGAAAATTAAGCTAGATTAATGTGGACGTTGGACTGATGTCATTTGGAGCACTAAATTAAAAGATAACTTAATGAAGACATGTCAAGTTGATCAGCTAGTTAAAATGATCATTCTAAAGCTATAACTTGTTCCTTGAGTAAAGGCTTATAAATGAAGCATAATGCATGGTATCCCAATGCTTGGGGTACAATGGATTACTTGAAGGATTTTTTTTGTAGCTATTTCAAGCTCAAATGTTATCAAAATATGGAAATCTTAGCTAGCTTAACAAGGGCGTTGATTCACGTCATTCTGAAGTCTAAATAAAAAGTTACAGACGATTTAGTGTGAACATGTAAAGTTGACCTGCCTGTTAAAATGATCAATCTAAACTGATCATTGGTGCTCCTTAAGTAAAGGCTCATAAATAGAGCATAATGCATGGCATCACGCAGTTTGGGATAGATTGGATTACTTAAAGGCTTTGTCGTAGCTATTTCGGACTTAAAACTTGTCACGATATTAAAATTTAAGCTAGCTTAACGTGGCCGTTGGATTTATGTCATTTTGAACTCTAACTAAAAAAGTACGGACGATTTAGTGGGGAAATGTCAAGTTTATCGGCCAGTTAAAATGATCATTCTAAACAGAGCATTGGGGATCCTTTGAGTAAAGGGTTATAAATGAAGCATAATGGATGCATCACGTAGTTTGGTATACAATTCATTACTTGGAGGCTTTGTCGAAGCTCATTCGCTCTGAAATGTTGTCACACAGTAGAAAATTGAGCTAGCTTAACGTGAGCGTTTGATAAGTGTCATTCTTACTCAAAATAAAAAATTAGAAACGATTAGTGCGGACATGTAAAGTTCATGGGCCAGTTAAAATGATCATTCTAAACTGATCATTGGTGCTCCTTGAGTAAAGGCATATAAAGAAGGATAACGGCTGGCATCACGCAGTTTGGGATACATTGGATTACTTGAAGGATTTTTCATAGCTTTTTCTGTCTCAAATGCTGTCACAATATGGAAAATCGAGATAGATTAACATGGGTATTGGATTTGTGTCATTCGGAATTCTAAATCAAAGGTTACAGACGATTTAGTGCGGACATGCCAAGTTGATCGGCCAATTAAAATGATAAGTATAAACTGATCATTGGTTCTCCGTGAGTAAACGCTTATAAATGAAGCACAATCCATGGTTTCACACACTTTGGGATATATTGGATTACTTGGAGGCTTTTTCGTAGCTCTTTCAGGCTCAATTGTTGTCATAATATAGAAAATTGAGCTAGCTTAACGTGGGCGTTGAATTTCGTGTCATTCTGAACTCTAAATCAAAAGGTACGTACGATGTAGTGCTGCCATGTCAAGTTTATCGGCCTGTTAAAATTATCATTCTAAACTGATAATTGGTACTCCTTGAGTAAAGGCTTATAAAGAAGCATAATGCATGACATCACGCAGTTTATGATACCTTGGATTACTTGGAGGCTTTGTCGTAGATCTTTCAGTCTCAAATGTTGTCACAATATGGAAAATTGAGATAGCTTAACATGGGCAATCGATTCGTGTCATTCAGAACTCTATATCAAAAGTTACGGACGATTTAGTGCGAACATGTAAAGTTGATCGGCCACTTAAAATGATCATTCTAAATTAATCATTGGTGCTCCTTAAGTAAAGGCTTATAAATGAAGCATAATGCATGGCATCACACAATCTGGGATAGATTGCATTACTTCAAGGCTTTGTGAAACCTATTTTGGAATTAAATTTTGTCACAATATTAAAAATTGAACTAACATAGCATAGGCATTGGAATTGTGCTATTTTGAACTCTAAATCAAAAATTACAGACGTTTAAGTGCGGACATGTCATGTTGATCCGCCAATTAAAATTATCATTCTAAATGGATTATTGGTGCTCCTTGAGTAAGGACTTATAAATGAAGCATAATGCATTGCATCATGGAGTTTGGGATACATTGGATTACTTTGAGGCTTCGTCCTAGCTATTTCAGTAAAAAATATTGTCACAATATGAAACATTGAGCTAGCTTAACGTGGGCATTGGATTTGTGTCATTCAGAACTCTAAATCAAGAGTTATTGGCAATTTAGTGCGGACATGTCAATTTGATCGACCAGTTAAAATGATCATTCTAAACTGATCATTGGTGCTACTTGAGTAAAGGTCTATAAATGAAGCATAATGGATGCCATCACGCAGTTTGGGATACATTGGATTACTTGGAGGCTTTGATGTAACACTTTCTGTGTCAAATATTGTCACAATATGGAAAATTAAGCTAGATTAATGTGGATGTTGGACTGATGTCATTTGGAGAACTAAATTAAAAGATAATTAATGAAGAAATGTCAAGTTGATCAGCTAGTTAAAACGATCATTCTAAAGCTATAACTGGTTCCTTGAGTAAAGGCTATTTTATGAAGCATAATGCATGGTATCCCACAGTTTGGGGTACAATGGATTACTGGGAGGATTTTTTTGTAGCTCTTTCAGGCTCAAATGTTATCAAAATATGGAAATCTTAGCTAGCTTAACATGGGCGTTGGATTCATGTCATTATGAAGTCTAAAAAAAAAGTTACAGATGATTTAGTGTGAATATGTAAAGTTGACCGGCCTGTTAAAATGATCAATCTACAATGATCATTGGTGCTCCTTAAGTAAAGGCTCATAAATAAATCATAATGCATGGCATCACGCAGTTTGGGATAGATTGGATTACTTAGATGCTTTGTCGTAGCTATTTCATACTTAAAACTTGTCACGATATTAAAATTTAAGCTAGCTTAACGTGGCCGTTGGATTTATGTCATTTAAAACTCTAACTAAAAAATTACGTACGATTTAGTGCGGAAATGTCAAGTTGATCGGCCAGTTAAAATGATCATTCTAAGCTGAGCATTGGTGATCCTTTGAGTAAAGGGTTATAAATGAAGCATAATGGATGGCATCACGTAGTTTGGTATACAATGGATTACTTGGAGGCTTTGTCGAAGCACATTCGCTCTCAAATGTTGTCACACAATAGAAAATTGAGCTAGCTTAACGTGAGCGTTTGATTCGTATCATTCTCAACACTAAATAAAAAATTAGAAACGATTAGTGCGGACATGTAAAGTTCATGGGCCAGTTAAAATGATCATTCTAAACTGATCATTGGTCCTCCTTGAGTAAAGGCATATAAATGAAGGATAATGGATGGCATCACACAGTTTGGGATACATTGGATTATTTGAAGGCTTTTTCGTAGCTTTTTCTGTGTCAAATACTGTCACAATATGGAAAATCGAGATAGATTATCATGGGCATTGGATTCGTTTCATTCGGAACTCTAAATCAAAGGTTACACACGATTTAGTGCGGACATGCCAAGCTGATCGGCCAATTAAAATGATCAGCATAAACTGATCATTGGTTCTCCACGAGTAAAGGCTTATAAATGAAGCACAATCCATGGCTTCACACACTTTGGGATACATTGGATTACTTGGAGGGTTTGTCGTAGCTCTTTCAGGCTCAATTGTTGTCATAATATAGAAAATTGAGCTAGCTTAACGTGGGCATTGAATTCGTGTAATTCTGAAGTCTAAATCAAAAGGTACATATGATTTAGTGCTGCCATGTCAAGTTGATCGGCCTGTTAAAATTATCATTCTAAATTTATCATTGGTGCTCCTTGAGTAAAGGCTTATAAAACAAGCATAATGCATCATATCACGCAGTTTATGATATATTGGATTACTTGGAGGCTTTGTCGTAGATCTTTCAGTCTCAAATGTTGTCACAATATGGAAAATTGAGATAGCTTAACATAGGCAAACGATTCGTGTCATTCAGAACTATACATCAAAAGTTACGGACGATTTAGTGCGAACATGTAAAGTTGACCAGCCACTTAAAATGATCATTCTAAATTAATCATTTTTGCTCCTTAAGTAAAGGCTTATAAATGAAGCATAATGCATGCAATCTGGGATAGATTGCATTACGTCAAGGCTTTTTGAAACGTATTTTGGAATTAAATTTTGTCACAATATTAAAAATTGAACTAACATAGCAAAGGCAATTGATTTGTGCCATTTTGTACTCTAGATCAAAAATTATAGACGATTTAGTGCGGACATGTCAAGTTGATCGGCCAATTAAAATTATCATTCTAAACAGATTATTGGTGCTCCTTGATTAAGGACTTATAAATGAAGCATAATGCATTGCATCATGCAGTTTGAGATACATTAGATTACTTGGAGGCTTTGTCCTAGCTATTTCAGTAGCAAATGTTGTCACAATATGAAAAATTGAGCTAGCTTAACGTGGCCGTTGGATTCGTGTCATTCATAACTCTAAATCAAGAGTTACCGACAATTTAGTGCGGACATGTCAATTTGATCGACCAGTTAAAATGATCGTTCTAAACTGATCATTGGTGCTACTTCAGTAAAGGGTTCTAAATGAAGCATAATGGATGGCATCACGCAGTTTAAGATGCATTGGATTACTTGACGGTTTTGTCGTAACTCTTTCAGTATCAAATGTTGTCACAATATGGAAAATTAAGCTAGATTAATGTGGACGTTGGACTGATGTCATTTTGAGCACTAAATTAAAATATAATTTAATGAATACATGTCAAGTAAATCTGCTAATTAAAATGATCATTCTAAAGCTATCACTGGTTCCCTGAGTAAAGGCTTATAAATGAAGCATAATGCATGGCATCCCATAGTTTGGGGTACAATGGATTACTTGGAGGATTTTTTTTGTAGCTCTTTCAGGCTCAAATGTTATCAAAATATGGAATTCTTAGCTAGCTTAACATGGGCGTTGGATTTATGTAATTCTGAAGACGAAATAAAAAGTTACAAACGATTTTGTGCGAACGTGTAAAGTTGATCGGCCTGTTAAAATGATCAATCTAAACTGATCATTGGTGCTCCTTAAGTAAAGGCTCATAAATAAAGCATAATGCATGGCATCACTCAGTTTGGGATAGATTGGATTTCATGGAGGCTTTGTCGTAGCAATATTAGACTTAAAACTTGTCACAATATTAAATTTTAAGCTAGCTTAACGTGGCCGTTGGATTTATGTCATTTTGAACTCTAACTAAAAAATTACGGACGATTTAGTGCGGAAATGTCAAGTTGATCGGCCAGTTAAAATGATCATTCCAAACTGATCATTGGTGCTCCTTGAGTAAAGGCATATAAATGAAGGATAATGGATGGCATCATGCAGTTTGGGATACATTGGATTACTTGAAGGCTTTTTCGTAGCTTTTTCTATGTCAATTGCATTCCCAATATGGAAAATCGAGATAGCTTAACATGGACATTTGATTCGTGTCATTCGGAACTCTAAATCAAAGGTTACACATGATTTAGTGCGGATATGCCAAGTTGATCGGCCAATTAAAATGATCAGTATAAACTGATCATTGGTTCTCCGTGAGTAAAGGCTTATAAATGAAGCACAATCCATGGCCTCACACAGTTTGGGATACATTGGATTACTTGGACGCTTTGTCGTAGCTCTTTCAGGCTCAATTGTTGTCATGATATAGAAAATTGAGCTAGCTTAACATGGGCGTTGAATTCTTGTCATTTTGAACTCTAAATCAAAAGGTACATACGATTTAGTGCTGCCATGTCAAGTTGATCGGCGTGTTAAAATTATCATTCTAAACTGATCATTGGTGCTCCTTGAGTAAGGGCCTATAAAAGAAGCATAATGCATGACATCACGCAGTTTATGATACATTGGATTACTTGGAGGCTTTGTCGTGGGTCTTTCAGTCTCAAATGTTGTCACGGTATGGAAAATTGAGATAGCTTAACATGGGCGATCGATTCGTGTCATTCAGAACTCTATATCAAAAGTTATGGATGATTTAGTGCGTAAATGTCAAGTTGATCGGCCAGTTAAAATGATCATTTTAAACTGATCAATTGTTCTCCTTGAGTAAAGGCTTATAAATGAAGCATAATGCATGGCTTTACACAGTTTGGGATACCCTGGATTACTTGGAGGCTTTGGCTTAGATCTTTCAGTCTCAAATGTTGTCAAATTATAGAAAATTGAGCTAGCTTAACGTCGGCGTTGAATTAGGGTCATTCTGGACTCCAAACCAAACCATACGAACGATTTAGTGCGAACATGTAAAGTTGATGAATTTGTTCAAATGATCATTCTAAACTGATCATTGGTGCTCCTATAGTAAAATTTTATGAATGAAGCATAATGCATGGCATCACACAGTTTTGGGATACATTGGATTACTTGGAGGCTTTGTTGTAGCTCTTTCAGTTGCAACTGTTCTCACAATATGGAAAATTGAGCTAGCTTCAAGTGGCATTTGATTCGTGTCATTCAGAAAAATAAATCAAAAGTTATGGACAATTGAGTGCGGACATGTCATGTTTATCGGCCAGTTAAATTGATCATTCTAAACTAATCATTGGTGCTCCTTGAGTAAAGGGTTATAAATGAAGCATAATGGATGGCATCACGTAGTTTGGGATACATTGGATTACTTGGAGGATTTGTCGTAGCTCTTTTAGTGAAAAATGTTGTCACTATATAGAAAATTGAGCTAGCTTACGTGGGCGTTGGGTTTGTGTCATATTAAACTCTAAATTAAATTTTACAAACAATTAGTGTGGACATGTCAAGATGATCGGGCAGTTAAAATGATCATTCTAAACAGATCATTGGTTCTGTTTGAGTAAAGGCTTATAAATGAAGCATAATGCATGGCTTGACATAGTTTGGGATAAATTGGATTACTTGGAGGCTTTGTCTTAGCGTTTTCAGTTTCAAATGTTGTCACAATATGGAAAATTTAGCTAGCTTAACGTTGGCGTTGGATTCGTTTCATTCCGTACACTAAATCAAAATTTACAGACGATTTAGTGCGTACATGTAACGTTGATCGGCCAGTTAAAATGATTATTCTAAACTGATCATTGGTGCTCCTTAAGTAAAGGCTTATAAATGAAGCATAATGCATGGCCTCAAGATTGGATTATTTGGAGGCTCTTTCGTAACTATTTCGGACTAAAAATTTGTCACAATATTAAAATTAAGCTAGCTTAACATGGCCGTTAGATTTGTGTCATTTTGAACTCTAAATCAAAAATGACAGACGATTTAGTGCAGATATGTCAAGTTGATCGGCCAGTTAAAATAATCATTCTAAACTGATCATTGGTGCTCCTTGAGTAAAGGGTTATAAATGAAAGCATATTGGATGGCATTATGCAGTTTAGGATACATTGGATTATTTGGAGTCTTTGTCATAGATCTTTTAGTCTAAAATATTTTTACAATATAGAAATTGAGCTATCTTAACATGGGCATTGGATTCGTGTCATTCGGAACTCAAAATCAAAATTTACAGACGATTTAGTGTGTTCATGTCAAGTTGATCGGCCAATTAAAATTATAACTCAAAACTTATTATTTGTGCTCCTTGAGTATAGGCTTATAAATGAAGCATAATGCATGGCATCATACAGTTTTGGATACATTGGATTACTTGGAGGCTTTGTCCTAGCTGTTTCACACAACAGAAAATTGAGCTTGCTTAATATGGGCGGTTGATACGTTTCTTCTCAACTTTAAATCAAAAATTACAGAAGATTTAGTGCAGACATGTCAAGTTGATCAACCAGTTCAAATGATCATTCTAAACTGATCATTGGTGCTCCTTGAGCAAAGGTTTACAAATGAAGCATAATGCATGGCATCACGAAGTTTGGGATACTTTCGATTACTTGGAGGCTTTGTCGTAGCTATTTCATTCTTAAATTTTGTCACAACATAGAAAATTGATCTAGCTTAACGTGGGCAATGGATTCGTGTCATTATAAACTCCAAATCAAAAGTTACGGACGTTTTAATGCGGACATGTCAAGTTGATCGTCCAGTTAAAATGATCATTCTAAACTGATCATTGGTGCTCTTTGAGAAAATACATACAAATGAAGCATAATGCATGGTCTCATGTAGTTTGGAATAGATTGGATTTTTAGAGACTTTGTCATAGCTCTTTCAGTCTCAAATGTTGTCACAATATAAAAAATTGAGCTAGCTTAACGTGGTCACTTGATTCGTGTCACTCTGAACTCTAAATCAATGTTATAGAAGATTTAGTGCGACATGTCAAGTTGATCGGCCAGTTAAAATGATCATTCGAAACTAATCATTGGTGTTCCTTGAGTAAAGGCTTAAAAATGAAGCATAATCTATGGCATCACACAGTTTAGGATAGATTGGATTACTTTGAGGGTTTGTCTAAGTCTTTCAGTCGCAAATGTTGTCACACTAGGTGTTGGATTCGTGTCACTCTTAACTCTGAATCAAAAGTTAAAGACGATTTAGTGTGGGCATATCAAGTTGATAGGCCAGTTAAATTGATCATTCTAAATTGATCATTGCTGCTCACTGAACAAAGGTTTACAAATGATTCATCATGCGTGGCATCACACAGTTTCAGATAGATAGGCTTACGTGGAGACTTTGTCATAGCTATTTTGGTCCTAAATTTTGTCACAATATAGAAACTTGAGCAAGCTTAACGTGGGTTTCGGATTTGTGTCATTTGGAACTCTAAATCAAAAGTTACGAACGATTTAGTGCGACATATCAAGTTCATCGGCGAGTTAAAATGATTATTCTAAACTGATCAATGGTGTTCCTTAAGTAAAAGCTTATAAATGAAGAATAATGCATGGTATCACGCACTTTAGGATATATTGGATTACATTGAGCCATTGCCTAGCTCTTTTAGTCTCAAATCTTCTTAGAATATGGAAAACTGAGCTAGGTTAACGTGGATGTTAGATTCATGTCATTTTGAGTTCTAAATCAAAAGTTCAAGACGATTTAATGCAGACATATCAAGTTGATCGACCAGTTAAATTGATTATTCTAATTGATCATTGGTGCTCACTGAGCAAGTGTTTACAAATGAAACATAATGCATGGCATCATAAATTTTGAGATAGATTGGGTTACTTGGAGACTTTTTTGAAGCTATTTCGGTTCTAAATTTTGTCACAATATAGAAAATTTATCTAGCTTAACGTAGATGTTGGATTACTGTAATTCTGAACTCTAAATCCAAAATTACGAACGATTCAATGCAAAATTTCAAGTTCATCGGCCAGTTAAAATGATTACTCTAAACTGATCATTGGTGCTCTTGAGTAAAAGCTTATAAATGAATCATAATGAATGGCATCACGCTGTTTAGGATATATTGGATTACATTGAGGCTTTGCTTAGCTCTTTCCGTGTCAAATGTTGTTACAATATGGAAAATTGAGCTATCTTAATGGGGGCGTTGGATTCATGTCATTTTGAGCTCTAAGTCAAAAGTTAAAGACGATTTTGTACAAACATGTCAAGTTGATCCGCTAGTTAAAGTGATCATTCTAAACATGGATAAGTTGGGTTACTTGGAGACTTTGTCATAGCTATTTTGTTCTTAAATTTCGTCACAATGTAGAAAATTGAGCTAGCTTAACGTGGGCGTTGGATTTGTGCCATTCTGAACTCTAAATCACAAGTTTAAGATGATTTAGTGCGGACAAGTCAGGTTGATCAGCTAGTTAAAGTGATCATTCTAAACTGATAATTGGTGCTCATTGAGCAATGGTATACAAATGAAGCATAATGTATGGATCACATTAAGCATAATCTATGGCATCACATGGATAATTTGATTACTTGGAGACTTTGTCGTAGCTTTGTCAGTCAAAAAGTTTACGACAGTATAGAAAATTGAACTAGCTTAACATAGACGTTGAATTCATGTCATTCTTAACTCTGAGTGAAAAGTTAAAGACGATTTAGTGTGGACATGTAAATTTGATCGGCCAGTTAAAATGATTATTCTAAACTAATTATTGGTGCTCCTTGAATAAAGGCTTCTAAATGAAGCATAATGCATGGCATCACGGGGTCAAGGATAGATTCCATTACTTGGAGGCTTTGTCATTGCTTTTCGGTCTTAAATTTTGTCACAATATAGAAAATTGAGCTAGCTTAATGTTGGCGTTGAATTCGTGTCATTCTGAACTCTAAATCAAAAGTTTCGAACGATTTAGTGCGGACATGTCATGTTGATTGGCCAGTTAAAATGATCATTCTAAACTGATCATTGGTGGTCATAGAGCAAAGGTTTACAAATGAAGCATAATGCATGGCATCACGCAGTTGGGGATAGAGTAGATTACTTGGAGGCTTTGTTGTAGCTATTTTGGTCCTAACGTTTTGTCATAATGTAGAAAATTGAGCTAGTTTAATGTGGGCGTTGAACTCGTGTCATTCGGAACTCTGAATCAAAAGTTATGTACGATTTAGTGTGGACATGTTAAGTTGATTGGCCAGTTAAAATGAAAATTCTAAACTGATCATTGGTGCTCATTGAGCAAAGGTTTACAAATGAAGCACAATGCATGGCATCACGCAGTTGGAGATAGATTGGAATATTCCAAGTCATTGTTGTAGCTATTTGGTCCTAAATTTTATCACAATATATAAAAATTATCTAGTTAACGTCGGCGTTGGATTCGTGTCATTCTAAACTTCGAATCAAAACTTAAAGACGATTTAGTACGGACATGTCAAGTTGATCGGATAGTTAAAACGATCATTAGTGCTTTTTGATTAAATGCATATAAATGAAGCATAATGCTTGGCATCACGCAGTTTGGGATAGATATGATTATTTGAAGGCCTTGTCGTAGCTCTTTTAGATTCGAACGTTGTCACAATAGAAAATTGAGCCAGCTTACCGTGGGCGTAGGATTGTTGTCATTCTGAACTCTAAATCAAAAGTTACAAACGATTTAGTGCATGCATGTCAAGTTGATCGGCCAGTTAAAATGATCATTCTAAACTGATCATTGGTGCTCCTTAAGTAAATGCTTATAAATGAAGCGTAATGCATGGCATAACGCAATTTAGGATACATTGGATTACTTGAAAGCTTTGTCGTTGCTATTTCAGTCCTAAATTTTGTCACACTATAGAAAACTGAGCTAGCTTAAGGTGGGCATTTGATTTGTGTCATTCTAAGCTCGGAATTAAAAGTTACAGACTATTTTGTGCGGAAATGTCAAGTTGACCAGCTTGTTGGAATGATCATTCTAAACTCATCATTGGTGCTCATTGAGTAAAGGCTTATTAATAAAGCATAATGCATGGCATCAAGGAGATTGTGATAGATTGGATTACTTGAAGTTTTTGTGATAGCTATTTCAGTCTTAATTTTTTTTCACAATATAGGAAATGTAGTTCGCTTAACGTGAGCGTTGGATTCATGTCATTCTGAACTCTAAATCAAAAGTCGATCTGCCAATTAAAATTATCATTCTAAACTGATCATTGGTGCTCATTGAGCAAAGGTTTACAAATGAAGCACAATGCATGTCATCACGCAGTTGGAGATAGATTCAAGTACTTGGAGGCTTTGTTGTACCTATTTCAGTATTAAATTTTCACATAATAGAGAAAATTGAGATAGTTAAACGTGGGCATTGGATTCACGTCGTTCTTAGCTCTGAATCAAAAGTTATAGATGATTTAGTGTGGACGTGTCAAGTTGATCTGCGAATTAAAATGATCATTCCAAACTGAGCGTTGGTGCTCATTGAGTAAAGGCTTATTAATGAAATATAATGCATGACATCACACAGTTAGCAATAGATTGAAGTACTTGAAGGCTTTGTTATAGTTTTTTCAGTCTTAAATTTTCACACAATATAGAAAATTGAGGTAGTTTAACGTGGGCGTTGGATTCGTGTCATTTTTAGTTCTGAATCAAAAGTTATAGACGATTTAGTGCAGACATGTCAAGCTGATCACCCAGTTAAAATGATCATTATAAACTGTTGATTGGTGCTTATTTAGTAAAGGCTTACTAATCAAACATAATGCATGGCATCACGCTGTTTGCGATAGATTCGATTACTTGGAAGTTTTTTCGTAGCTATTTTAGTCTTTAATTTTTTCACACTATAGAAAAATGAGGTAGCTTAACGTGGGCATTCGATTCGTGTCATTCTGAGCTCTTAATTACAAGTTCAAATGATTTGGTGCTGACAGCTAGTTGAAATTATCATTATGAACTGATCATTGGTGCTCATTGAGTAAAGGCTTATTAATGTAGCATAATGCATGGCATCTAGCAAATTGTGATAGATTGGATTACTTGGAGGCTTTGTAATAGCTATTTCAGTCTTAAATTTTTTCACAATATAGGATATTGAGTTAGCTTAACGTGAGCGCTGGATTCGTGTCATTCTAAGCTCTGAATCAAAAGATATAGATGAATTAGTGCAGAAATGTCAAGTTGATTTGCCAATTAAAATGATCATTCTAAACCGATCATTGGTGCTCATTGATTAAAGGCTTATTAATGAAGCATAATGCGTGACATCACACTGTTTGCAATAGATTCAAGTACTTGGAGGCTTTGTTGTAGCTATTTCAGTCTTACATTTTCACACAATATAGAAAATTGAGGCAGTTTAACGTGGGCGTTGGATTCCTGTCATTCTTTGCTCTGAATAAAAATATATAGTTGATTTCGTGTGGACATGTCAAGCTGATCGGCCAGTTAAAATGATCATTCTAAACCGATCATTGGTGCTCATTGAGTAAAAGCTTATTAATGAAGCATAATGCATGGCATAAAGCATTTCGCGATAAATTGGATTACTCGGAGGCTTTGTTGTAACTATTTCGATTTTAAATTTTTTCACAATATATAAAATTGAGGTACCTTAATGTTGGAGTTGGATTCCTGTCATTCTAAACTTTGAATCAATAATTACGGGCAATTTCGTGCGGGCATGTGAAGTTGACCGACTAGTTAAAATGATCATTCTAAACTGATAATTGGTGCTCATTTAGTAAAGGCTTATTAATCAAGCATAATGCATGGCATCAAGAAGTTTGCGATAGATTGGATTACTTGGAGGCTTTGTCATAGCTACCTAATTGTGGGCGTTGGATTCGTGTCATTATGAACTCTGAATCGAAAGTTATAGATGATTTAGTAGGGACATGTCAAGCTGATCGGACGGTTAAAATGATCATTCTAAACCGATCATTGGTGCTCATTGAGTAAAGGCTTATTAATCGAGCATAATGCATGGCATCACCCTGTTTGCGATAGATTCGATTAATTGGAAGCTTTGTCATAGATATTTCAGTCTTAAATTTTGTCACACTATAGAAAATTGAGCGAGCTTAACGTTGGCATTGGATTCGTGTCATTCTGAGCTCTGAATCAATAGTTATTGGTGATTTCGTGAGAACATGTCAAGTTGTCCGACTAGTTAAAATGATATCTCTAAACTAATCAATGGTGCTCATTGAATAAAGCATTATTAATGAAGAATAACGCATGGCAGCAATCAGTTTGCGACAGATTCGATTACTTGGAGGCTTTAATGTAGCTATTTCAGTCTTAAATTTATTCACAATATAGGAAATTGATTTAGCTTAATGTGAGCGTTGGCTTCGTGTCATTCTGAACTGTGAACAAAAGTTATAGACGATTTAGTGCGGACATGTCAAGTTGATCGGCCAATTAAAATGATCATTTTACACAGATCATTGGTGCTGATTGAGTAAAGGCTTATTAAGAAGCATAATGCATGGCATCAAACAGTTTCCGATAGATTCGATTACTTGGAGGCATTGTCATAGCTATTTCAGTCTTAAATTTTGTCACAAGATAGAAAATTGAGCTAGCTTAATGTGGGCGTTGGATTCGTGTCATTCTGAGCTATGAATTAAAAATTACAGACAATTTCGTGCAGACATGTCAATTTTACCGGCAAATTGAAATGATCATTCTAAACTGATCATTGGTGCTCGTTGAGTAAAGGCTTATTAACAAAGCATAATGCATGGCATCAAGCAGTTTGCGATATATTCGATGACTTGGAGACGTTGTTGTAGCTATTTCAGTTTTAAAGTTTTTCACAATATAGAAAATTGGGCTAGCTTAATGTGGGTGTTGGATTAGTGTCCTTCTGAGTGCTGAATCAGAAGTTATGGACGATTTTGTGCGGACATGTAAGTTTATCTACCAATTAAAATGATCATTCTAAACTGATCATTGGTGCTCATAAGTAAAGGTTTATTAATGAAGCATAATGTGTGACATCACAGAGTTTGCGATAGATTCAAGTACTTGGAGACCTTGTTGTAGATATTTCAGTTTTATATTTTCACACAATATAGAAAATTGAGGTAGTTTAACGTGGTCGTGTGATTCGTGTCATTCTGAGCTCTAAATCAAAATTTAAGGATGATTTCTTGCCGACATGTCAAGTTGATCCGCAGTTAAAAAGATCATTCTAAACTGATACTTGGTGCTCATTGAGTAAAGGCTTATTAATCAAGCATAATGCATGGCATCACCCTGTTTGCGATAGATTCGATTACTTGGAAGCTTTGTCATAGCTATGTCAGTCTTAAATTTTTTCACATTATAGAAAATTTGGCCAGCTTAACGTGGACATTGGATTCATTTCATTCTGGGCTCTAAATCAGTAATTACGGGTGATTTTGTGCGGACAGGTCAAGTTGACCAACTAGATAAGATTATCATTAAAAACTAATCATTGGTGCTCATTGAGTAAAGGTTTATTAATGAAGCGTAATGCATGGCACCAAGCAGTTTGCGATAGATTCGATTACTTGGAGGCGTTGTCGTAGCTACTTCAGTCTTAAATTTTATCACAAGATAGAAAATTGAGCTAGCTTAATGTGGTCATTGAATCCGTGTTATTCCGAGCTATAAATTAAAAATTACATACGATTTCGTGCAAACATGTCAATTTTACCGGCTAATTGATATGATCCTTCTAAACTGATCATTGGTGCTCATTGAGTAAAGGCTTATTAACAAAGCATAATGTATGTCATCAAGCAATTTGCGATATATTTAATTACTTGGAGGCATTGTTCTAGCTATTTCTGTTTTAAAGTTTTTCACAATATAGAAAATTGAGTTAGCTTAATGTCGATCTTGGATTCGTGTCATTCTGAGCGCTGAATCAGAAGTTACAGACGATTTTGTGGGAACATGTAAGGTAATTGGCGAGTTAAAATGGTCATTCTCAACTGATCATTTGTGCTCATTGAGTAAAGGCTTATTCATCCACTATAATGCATCACTTCACGTTGTTTGCAACAGATTTGACTACTTGGAAGCTTTGTAGTAGCTATTTATGTCTTTAATTTTGTCAGTGTATAGAAACATGATAGAGCTTAACATGGGCATTTGATTCTTGGATTTGACTTCTTGTGATTCTGAGCAGATGAATTTCGTCCAGACAGACGATTTCGTCCAGACATGTCAATTTGACCGGCCAGTTGAAATGATCATTCTAAACTGATCATTGGTGCTCATTGAGTAAAGGTTTAATAATGAAGCATAATGCATGACATCAAGCAAATTGTGATAGATTGGATTACTTGGAGGCTTTGTAATAGCTATTTCAATCTTAAATTTTTTCGCAATATAGGAAATTGAGTTAGCTTAACGTAAGCGTTGGATTCGTGTCACTCAGAGCTCCGAATCAGAAGTTATAGACAATTTAGTGCGGACATTTCAAGTTTAACTACCAATTAAAATGATCATTCTAAACTAATCATTGAGTAAAGGCTTATTAATGAAGCATAATGCGTGACATCACAAAGTTTGCAATAGATTCAAGTACTTGGAGGCCTTGTTGTAGCTATTTCAGTTTTATATTTTCACACAATATAGAAAATTGAGGTAGTTTAACGTGGTCGTGGGATTCGTGCCATTCTGACCTCTGAATCAGAAGTTAAGGACGATTTCTTGCTGACATGTCAAGTTGATCGGCCAGTTAAAAAGATCATTCTAAACTGATACTTGGTGGTCATTGAGTAAAGGCTTATTAATCAAGCATAATGCATGACATCACCCTGTTTGTAAAAGATTCGATTACTTGGAAGCTTTGTCATAGCTATGTTAGTCTTAAATTTTATCACATTATAGAAAATTGGGCGAGCTTAATATGGACACTGGATTCACATTGAGTAAAGGCTTATTAATGAAGAATAATGCATGGCATCAAGGTGATTGTGATAGATTGGATTACTTGGGGGCTTTTTAATAGCTATTTTTGTCTTAAGTTTTTTCACAATATAGAAAATTTAGCTGGTATAACGTGAGTGTTGGATTCGTGTCTTTCTGAGCTCTAAATCAAAATTTGTAAACGAATCTGTGCGGACATGTCAAGTTGATCTGCCAATTAAAATGATCATTCTAAACTGATCATTAGTGCTCATTGAGTATAGGCTTATTATTGTAGCATAATGTATGGCATCACATAATTTGCGATAGATTCAACTACTTGGAGGATTTGGTGTGGACATGTCAAGCTGATCGGCTAGTTATAATCATCATTATAAACTGAACATTGGTGCCCACTGAGTAAAGGCTTATTAACAAAGCATAATGCATGGCATTAAAGATTTTGCAATAGATTCGAGTAATTGGAGGCGTTGTCGTAGCTATTTTAGTCTTAAATTTTTATCCCAATATAGAAAATTGAGCTAGCTTAATGTGGGCATTGGATTCGTGTCATTCATAGCACTGAATCAGAAGTTACGGACAATTTTGTGCGGACATGTCAAGTTATTCGACGAGTTAAAATGATCATTCTCAACAGATCATTTGTGCTCATTGAGTAAAGCTTATTAATCCAGCATAATGCATTGCACCACGCTGTTTGTGATAGATTCGATTACTTTGAAGCTTTGTCGTAGCTATTTCAGTATTGAATTTTGTCACACTATAGAAAAATGAGTTAGTTTAACGTGTGCATTTGATTCGTGTCATTCTAAGCTGTATATTAAAAGTTAATGACCATTTCGTGCAGAAATGTCAAGTGACCGGCTAGTTGAAATGATCATTCTAAACTGAACATCGGTGCTCATTGAGAAAACGCTTATTAATGAAGCATAATGCATGGCATCAGTTAATGACGATTTCGTGCAGAAATGTCAAGTGACCGGCTAGTTGAAATGATCATTCTAAACTGAACATCGGTGCTCATTGAGAAAACGCTTATTAATGAAGCATAATGCATGGCATCAAGCAGATTGTGACAGATTGGATTACTTCGAAGCTTTGTAATCAAGCTATTTCACTCTTAAATGTTTTCACAATATAGGAAATTGAGTTTGCTTAACATGAGTGTTGGATTCGTGTCATTATGAGCTCTGAATCAAAAGATATAAACGATTTAGTGCCGACATGTCAAGTTGATCTAGCAATTAAAATGATCATTCTAAGCTGATCATTGGTGCTCATTGAGTAAAGGCTTATTAGTGAAGCATAATGCGTGACATCACACTGTTTGCGACAGATTCAAGTACTTGTACGCTTTGTTGTAGCTATTTCAGTCTTAAATTTTCACACAATATAGAAAATTGCGGTAGTTTAACGTGGGCATTTGATTCGTGTCATTCTGAGCTCTGAATCAAAAGTTACGGACGATTTCTTGCCGACATGTCAAGTTGATCGGTCAGTTAAAATGATCATTCTAAACTGATCATTGATGCTCATTGAGTAAAGGCTTATTATTCAAGAATAATGCATGGAATCATGCTGTTTGCGATAGATTCGTTTCTTGGAAGCCTTGTTTTAGCTATTTCAGTATTAAATTTTGTTACGCTATAGAAAATTGAGCTAGCATAACGTGGGCGTTGGATTTGTTTCATTTTGAGCTATGAATCAAAAGTTACAGACGATTTGGTGCGGACATGTCAAGTTGATCAGCTAGTTACAATGATCATTATGAACTGATCGTTGGTGCCCACTGAGTAAAGGCTTATTAACAAAGCATAACGCATGGCATTAAGCAGTTTGCGATAGATTCGAGTAATTGGAGGCGTTGTCGTAGCTATTTTAGTCTTAAAATTTTTTCCCAATATAGAAAATTGAGCTACCTTAATGTGGGCGTTGGATTCGTGTCATTCTGAGCATTGAATTAGAAGTTACGGACGATTTTTTGCGGACATGTCAAGCTAATCGGCGAGTTAAAATGATCATTCTCAACTGATCATTTGTGCTCATTGAGTAAACGCTTATTAATCCAGCATAATGCATGGCACCACGCTGTTTGCGATAGATTCGATTAATTGGATTTTTTGTTTTAGTTATTTTAGTCTTAAATTTAGTCACACTATAGAAAAATGAGCTAGCTTAACGTGGGCATTCGATTCTTGTCATTCGGAGCTCTGAAATAAAAGTTACGGACGATTTCATGCGGACATGTCAAGTTGACTGGCTAGTTGAAATGATCATTCTAAATTGATCATTCGTGGTCATTGAGTAAAGGCTTATTAATGAAGCATAATTTATGGCATCACGCTGTTTGCGATAGATTCGATTACTTGGAGGCTTTGTCATAGCTATTTCAGTCTTAAATTTTGTCACACTATAGAAAATTGAGCTACCTTAATGGGGGCGTTGGATTCTTGCCATTCTGAACTGTGAACAAAAGTTATAGACGATTTAATGCAGAAATGTCAAGTTGATCAGCCAGTTAAAATGATCAATCTAAACTGATCGTTAGTGCTCATTGAGTAAAGGCTTATTAATCAAGCATAATTCATGACATCACGCTGTTTGTGATAATTCAATTACTTGGAAGCTTTGTTCTAGCTATTTCTGTCTTAAATTTTGTGACACCATAGAAAAATGAGCTAGCTTAATGTGGGCATTCGATTCGTGTCATTCGGAGCTCAAAAATAAAAGTTACGGACAATTTCATGCGGACATGTAAAGTTGACCGACTAGTTGAAATGATGATTCGAAACTAATCATTAGTGCTTGTTGAGTAAAGGCTTATAAATGAAGCATAATGCATGGCATCAAGTAGATTATGATAGATTTGATTACTTGGGGTCTTTGTAATAGCTTTACGTGAAGGTTGGATTAGTGTCACTCTGAGCTCTGAATCAAAACTTATAGACGATTTAGCGCGAACATGTCAAGTTGATCGGTCAATTAAAATGGTCATTCTAAACTGATCATTGGTGCTCATTGAGTAAAGGCTTATTAATTAAGTATAATGCATGGCACCACGCAGTTTTCGATAGATTCGATTACTTAGAGGATTTATCATAGCTATTTCAGTCTTAAAATTTTTCACAATACAGAAAATTGAGCCAGCTTAGCGTGGTCATTGGATTCATGTCAATCTAAGCTCTGAATCAAAAGTAAGGACGATTTCTTGCCGACATGTCAAGTTGACCGGCTAGTTAAAATGAAAATTATAAACTGATCATTGCTGCTCATTGAGTAAAGGCTTGGAGGCTTTTTCGTAACTATTTCAATCTTAAATTTTTGCACAATATAAAAAATTGATCTAGCTTAACGTGAGCGTTGGATTCATTTCATTATGAGCTCTGAATCAAAAGTTACAAACGATTTAGTGCGGACATGTCAAGCTGATCGTTCAGTTAAAATGGTCATTCTAAACTGATCAATGCTGCTCATTGAGTAAAGGCTTGTTAATGAAGCATAATGCATGGCATCACACAGTTTGCGATATACTTGACTACTTGGAGGCTTTGTCTTAACTATTTCAAACTTCAATGTTGTCATAACATAGAAAATTGAGCTAGCTTAACGCTGGCATTGGATTCGTGTCATTCTTAAGCTCTAAATCAAAAGTTACAAAAGATTTTGTGTGGACATGTCAAGTTTACCCATAGTTTAAATGATCATGCTGTAATTAGGGCTCCTTGGGTATAGGCTTATAAATGAAGCATAATGAATGGCATCAAGCAGTTTGGGATAGATTGGTTTACTTAGAGGCTTTGTCTTAGCTATTTCGGTCTTAAATTTTGCACAATATAGAAAATTGAACTAGTTTAATGTGGGCATTGGATTCATGTTATTTGAACTCTAAATCAAAAGTAACGGACGATTTAGTGTGGACATGTCAAGCTGATCCGCTAGTTAAAATGTTCACTCTAAGCTGATCATTAGTGCTCATTAAGTAAAGGCTTATTAGTTAAATATAATGCATGGCATCACACAGTTTACGATAGATTCGATTACATCGACGCTTTGTTGTAGCTGTTTAAGTCTTAAATTTTGTCACAATATAGAACATTTAGCTAGCTTAACGTGGGTGTTGGATTACTGTTTTTCTGAGCACTTAATCAAAAATTACGGATGATTTTGTGCGAACATGTCAAGTTGATTGACGAGTTGAAATGATCATTCAAAACTGATCATTGGTGATTATTAAGTTAAGGCTTATTAATGAAGCATAGTGCATGCCATCAAATAGTTTATGATAGATTTGATTACTTGGATGATTTATTGTAGCTATTTCAGTCTTAAATTTTGTCACAATATAGAAAATTTGGCTAGCATAATGTCCGCGTTTGATTTGTGGCATTCTAAGCTCTAAATCAAAAGTTACTCCCGATTTAGTGTGGACATGTCAAGTTGACCCGCAAATAAAAATGATCATTCTAAACTGATCATTTGTGCTCACTAAATAAAAGATTATTAATTAAGCATAATACATGGCATCAAGCAGTTTGTGATAGATTGTATTAATCAGAGGCCTTTTCGTAGCTTTCAGTCCTAAATTTTGTCACACTATATAAAATGGATCTAGTTTAACATGGGTATTGGATTCGTCTCATTTGAGTTCTGAATCAAAAGTTATGGACGATTTTTGTGCAGACATGTCAAGTTGATCGACGTGTTAAAATGATCATTCTAAACTAACCATTGGTGCTCATTGAGTAAAGGCTTATCAATGAAGCATAATGCATGGCATCACGCTGTTTATGATAGATTCAATTACATGGAGGCATTGTAGTATCTATTTAAGTCTTAAATTTTTTCACAATATTGAACATTTAGCTAACTTAACGTGGGAATTTGATTCGTGTGATTCGGAGCTCTGAATCAAAAGTTACAAACAAATTTTTGCGGATATGTCAAGTTGATCGGTGAGTTAAAATGATAATTCTAAACTGATCATTGGTGCTCTCTGAGTAAAAGCTTATAGATGAAAAATAATGCATGTCATCAAGCATTTTGCGATAGATTGTATTACTTGGAGGCTTTATTGTAGCTATTTCAGTATTAAATTTTTTCACAATATCGAAAATTGAGCTAAGTTAAAGTGGGCATTGGATTTGTCAATCGTAGCTATGCATCAAAATTTAAAAACAATTTAGTGCAGAGATGTTAAGCTGATCGCCCTGTTAAAATGATCATTGTAAACTGATCATTGGTGCTCGTTGAGTAAAGGCTTATCAGTGAAGCAAAATGCATGGCACCATGCTGTTTACGATAGATTCAACATGGAGGCATTGTCGTAGCTATTTAAGTCTTAAATTTTGTCACAATATATAACATTTACCTACCTTAACGTGGGCGTTGGATTCGTGTCATTCTGAGCTCGTCATAAAAAATTAAGGATGAGTTTGTGCGGAGAAGTCAAGTTGATCGGCGAGTTAAAATGATCATTCTAAACTGATCATTGGTGCTCATTGAGTAAGGATTATCAATGAAGCATAATGCATGACATCACACTGTTTATGATAGATGTGATTACATGGAGGCATTTTCGTAGCTATTTAAGTATTAAATTTTGTCACAATATATAACATGTAGCTAGCTTAACGTGGGAATTCGATTTGTGTCATTTTGAGCTCTAAATCAAAAGTTACAGACGAATTTTTGCGGATATGTCAGGTTGATCGGTGATTTAAAATGATCATTCTAAACTGATCATTGGTGCTCATTCAGTAAAAACTAATAAATGAAGAATAATGCATATATGGCATCAAGCATTTTATGATAGATTGGATTACTTGGAGGCCTTATTGTAGCTATTTCAATCTGAAATCATGTCACAATATAGAATATTTAGCTAGATTAATGTCGGCATAGCACTCGTGGTATTCTGAGCTCTGAATCAAAAGTTACAGATGATTTAGGGCGGACATGTCAAGTTGAGCGGCGAATTAAAATGATAATTTTAAAATGATCATTGGTGCTCATTGGATAAAACCTCATTAATGAAGCATAATGCATGACATCAAGGAGTTTACGATAGATTGGATTACTTGGAGGCTTTGTCGTACCTATTTTAGTCTTGAATTTTGTCACCCGATAGAACATTTAGCTAGCTTAGCATGGGCATTCGATTCGTATCATTCTGAGCTCTAAATCGAAAGTTACAGATGAATTTTTGCGGATCTGTCAAGTTGATCGGTGAGTTAAAATGATCACTCTAAACTGACCATTGGTGTTCATTGATTAAAAGCTAATAAATGAAGAATAATGTATGGCACCAAGCATTTTGTGATAGATTGTATTACTTGGAGTATTTATTGTAGCTATTTCAATCTTAAAATTTTTCACAATATAAAAAATTCAGCTAGCTTAACGTGGGCGTTGGATTCGTGTCATTCATAGCTCTGACTCAAAAGTTACAAACGATTAAGTGCGGAGATGTTAAGCGGATCGGCCAGTTTAAATGATCATTCTAAACTCATCATTGGTGCTCATTGAGTAAAGGCTTATTAGTGAAGCATAATGCATGACATCACACTCTTTACGATAGATTGGATTACATAGAGGCATTCTCATAGCTATTTAGTTTTAAATTTTGTCACAATATAGAACATTTTGCGAGCTTAACGTGGGCATTGGATTCCTTTCATTCTGAGCTCTTAATAAAAAATTAACGATGATTTTGTGCGGACATGTCAAGTTGATTGGCAAGTCAAAATGATCATTCTAAACTGATCATTGGTGCTCATTGAGTGAAGGCTTAGTAATGAAGCACAGTGTGACATCAAGCAGTTTGCGATATATTCGATTATTTGGAGGATTTGTCGTACCTATTTCAGTCTTTAATTCTGTCACAATATAGAAAATTTAGCTACCTTAACGTCGGCATTGGATGGTGGCATTATTAGCTCTGAATCCAAAGTTACAGACGATTTAGTTCGGACATGTAAAGTTGATCGGCGAATTAAAATAATCACTCTAAACTGATCATTGGATCTCATTGAATAAAAGGTTATTAATGAAGCATAATGCATGGCATCAGGCAGTTTGCGATAGATTCGTTTACTCGAAGGCTTTGTCGTAGCTATTTCAGTCCTAAAATTTGCTACATTATATAAAATGAAGCATAATGTGGGAGTTGGATTCGTCTCAATCAGAGATCTGAATCAAAATTTACGAACAATTTTGTGCGGATTTGTCATGTTGATTGGCGAGTTAAAATGATCATTCTAAACTGATCATTGGTGCTCATTGAGTAAAGGCTTATCAATAAAGCAGAATGCATGGCATCACACTACTTACGATAGATTCAATTACGTGGAGGAATTGTCGTAGCTATTTAACTATTAAATTTTGTCACAATATATAAAATTTAGCTAGCTTAACGAGGGCATTTGATTCGTGTCATTCTGAGCTCTAAATCAAAAGGTACAGACAAATTTTTGCAAATATGTCAAGTTGATCGGTGAGTTAAAATGATCATTCTAAACTGAACATTGGTGCTCATTCAGTAAAAGCTTATAAATGAAGAATAATGGATGGCATCAAGAATTTTAGGATTGGTTGGATTACTTGGAGGCTTTATTGTAGCTATTTCAATCTTAATCTTGTCACAACATAGAATATTTAGCTAGATTAACGACGGCCTGGCACTCGTGGTATTCTGAACTCTGAATCAAAAGTTACAGATGATTTAGGTCGGACATGTCAAGTTGAGCGGCAAATTAAAATGATCATTCTAAAATGATCATTGGTGCTCATTGGATAAAACCTTATTAATGAAGCACAATGCATGGCATCAAGGAGTTTGCGATAGATTGGATTACTTGGAGGCTTTTTCGTACCTATTTTAGTCTTAAATTTTGTCAAAGTATAGAACATTTACCTAGCTTAACATGGGAATTCGATTCGTATCATTTTGAGCTCTGAATCAAAAGTTATAGACGAAATTTTGTGGATACGTCAAGTTGATTGGTGGGTTAAAATGATCACTCTAAACTAATCATTGGTGCTCATTGAGTAAAAGCTTATAAATGAAGAATAATGCATGACATCAACCATTTTGCGATAGATTGTATTACTTTGCGGCTTTATTGTAGGTATTTAAGTCTTAAATATTTTCGCAATATAGAAAATTTAGCTTGCTTAACGTGAGCGTTGGATTTATGTCATTCGTAGTTCTAAATCAAAAGTTACAAACGATTTAGTGCGGAGATGTTAAGCTGATCGGCAAGTTAAAATGATCATTCTAAACTCATCATTGGTGCTCATTGAGTAAATACTTATTAACGAAGCATAATGCATGGCACCACGCTGTTTACGATAGATTCAATTACATAAAGGCATTCTCGTGCCTATTTAAGTCATAAATTTTGTCACAATATAGAAAATTTAGCTAGCATAATGTGGGCGTTGGATTCGTGTCATTCTGAGCTCTTAATAAAAAACTAAGGATGATTTTGTGCGGACATGTCAAGTTGATTGGCGAGTTAAAATTATCATTCTAAACTGGTCATGGGTGCTCATTGAGTAAAGGCTTATTAATGAAGCATACTGCATGACATCAAGCAGTATGCGATATATTCGATTACTTGGAGGATTTGTCTTAGCTATTTCAGTCTTTAATTTTATCACAATATAGAAAACTTAGCTAGCTTAACATCGGCGTTGGATTCATGGCATTATGAGCTCTGAATCAAAAATTACTGATGATTCATTGCGGACATGTCAAGTTGACCCGCGAATTAAAATGATCATTCTAAACTGATCATTGGTGTTTATTGAGTAAAAGCTTATAAATGAAAACTAATGCATGGCATCAAGCATTTGGCAATAGGTATTATTTCTTGGAGGCTTTATTGTAGCTATTTCAGTCTTAAAATTTTTCACAATATAGAAAATTTAGCTAGCTTAACGTTGGCGTTGTATTCGTGTCATTCGTAGCTCTGAATAAAAAGTTACAAACGATTTAGTGCTGAGATGTTAAGCTTATCGGCCAGTTAAAATTATCATTCTTAACTCATCAGTGGTGCTCATTGAGTAAAGGCTTATCAATGAAGCATAATGCATGACATCACGTTGTTTATGATAGATTCGATTACATTGAGACATTCTCGTAGCTATTTAAGTATTAAATTTTGTCACAATATTGAACATTTAGCTAGCTTAACGTGGGCAATTAATTCGTGTCATTCTGATCTCTGAATCAAAAGTTACAGACAAATTTTTGCGGATATGTCAACTTGATCGGTGAGTTAAAATGATCATTCTAAACTCATCATTTGTGATCATTCAGTAAAATCTTATAAATGAAGAATAATGCTTGGCATCAAGCATTTTGTGATAGATTGGATTACTTGGAGGCTTTATTGTAGCTATTTGAGTTTTAAATCTTGACATAATATAGAATATATTTAGCTAGTTTAACATCGGCATAGCACTCGTGGTATTCTGAGCTCTGAATTTTGTAACCATATAGACAATTGAGCTAGCTTAACTTGGATGTAGGATTTGTGTCATTCTGAACTTTGAGTCAAAAGGTAAAGACAATTTAGTGCGTACATGTCAAGTTAATCGGCCAGTTAAATTGATCATTTTAAACTGATCATTGGTTTGCCTTGACTAACAGCATATAAATCAAGCATAATCCATGGCATCAGGCAGTTTTGGGATAGATTGGATTACTTGGAGGCTTTGTCGTCGCTATTTCAGTCTAAAATTTATCACAATATAGAAAATTTAGCTGGCCTTACTTGGTCGTTGTATTCGTGTCATTCTGAACTTTGAATGAATTTAATAACACTTTTTTGCTCTTCTGATCTGTACTACTTTGTTTTCAGTATCGACGAAAAAAGGTATTCCGATTTGGATCGAGTGAATTCATAAAAATTGATGGATAAAAAAGTTTTAATTATTTCATGAAAAAAAGTTATAGTCAATTTAGTGCATACATGTCATGGTGATCGGCCAGTTAAATTGATAATTCAAAGCTATTCACTTGAGCTCATTAAGCAAAGGGTTTACAAATGAAGCATAATGCTTGCCACCGTGCAATTCGGGATATATTGGATTATTTGGAGGCTTTGTCGTAGCTATTTCTGTATTTAGTTTTGTCACAATATAAAAAATTGAGCTAGCTTAACGTGGGCATTGTATTCGTGTCATTCTAAACTCTAAATCAAAAGTTATAGACGATTTAGTACGGACATATAAATTTTATTGGCCAGTTAAAATGATCATTCTAAACGGATCATTGGTGCTCCTTGAGAAAAGGCTTATAAATGAAACATAATGCCTGGCATCACACAATTTGGGATACATTGGATTACTTTGATGCTTTGTCGTAGCTCTTTTAGTCTCAAATGTTGTCATGACAATGGAATTTGAGTTAGCTTAACGTGGGTGTTGGATTCATGTCAGTTTGCGCTCTAAATCAAAAGGTAAAGACGATTTAGTGCGAACATGTCAAGTTGATCAGCTAGTTAAAATGATCATTCTAAACTGATCAATCTAAACTGATCAGTGGTGCTCGTTGAGAAAGGCTTATAAATGAAGCATAATGCATGGCATCACGTAATTTGGGATACATTGGATTACTTGGAGGATTTGCCATAGCTATTTTGGTCTTAAATTTTGTCACAATGTAGAGAATTGAGCTAGCTTAATTTGGGCGTTGGATTCGTGTCATTCTGAACTCTTAGTCAAAAGTTACAGACGATTTAGTGTGTACATGTCAAGTTGATCGGCCAGTTAAATTGATCATTCTAAACTGATCATTGGTGCTCATTCAGCAAAGGTTTAGAAATGAAGTATAATGCATGGCATCACGCAGTTTTGGATAGATTGGACTATTTGGAGGCTTTGTCAAAGCTATTTTGGTCTTAAATTATGTCACAATATAGAATCTTCAGCTAGCTTAACATGGGTGTTGTATTCGTGACATTCTGAACTCTAAATAAAAAGTTATGGACGATTATATGAGGACATGTTAAGTTGATCGGCAAGTTAAAATGATCATTCTAAAGTGATCATTCCTTCTCCTTGATTAAAGGATTATAAATGAAGCACAACACATGCCATAATGTAGTTTAGGATAGATTAGATTACTTTGAGGCTATGTCTAGCTCTTTCAGTCTCAAATGTTGTCACAATATAGAAAATTGTGCTAGCTTTCCGTGGGCGTTGGATTCATGTCGATTTGAGCTCTAAATCAAAAGTTAAAAACAAATTTAGTGCGCACATGTCAAGTTGATCAACTAGTTAAAATGATCATTCTAAACCTATCATTGGTGCTCATTGAGCAAAGGTTTACAAGTGAAGCATATTGCACGACATCATGCAATTTTGGATAGATTGGATTACCAGGAGGGTTTGCTATAGCTATTTTGGTCTTAAATTTTGTCAAAGCATAGAAAATTGAGCTGCCTTAACATGGGCGTTGGATTCGAAACTCTAAATAAAAAGTTACAGACAATTTAGTGCAGACATGTCAAGTTGATCGGCCAGTTAAAATGATCATTGTAAATTGATCATTGGTGCTCCTTGAGTAAAGGCTTATAAATGAAGCATTATGTGTGGCATCACGCTGATAAAAAGGATTACTTTAAGGTTTTTTCTAGCTATTTTTGTCTCAAATATTGTCACAATATGGAGAATTGAGCTAGGTTAATGTGGGCGTTCGATTTCTGTCATTCTGAACTCTAAATCAAAAGTTACAGACGATTTAGTGGGGACATGTGGAGTTGATCGGCTAGTTAAAATGTTCATTCTAAACTGATCATTGGTTCTCCTTGAGCTTATTAATGCATTATAATGCATGGCATCACGCAGTTAGGATAGATTGGATTACTTTCAGGCTTTGCCTAGCTCTTTCTTTCTCAAATGTTGTCACCATATATGAAATGAAGCCAGCTTAGCGTGGGAGTGGGATTCATGTCATATTGAGCTGTAAATCAAAAGTTAAAGATGATTTAATGCGGACATGTCAAGTTGATAAGCTAGTTAAAATGATCATTTTGAAGTGATCATTGGTGCTCACTAGGCAAAGGTTAAAATATGAAGTATAATACATGGCATCACGCAGTTTGGGATAGATTGGATTCCTTAGAGGCTTTCTCATAGGAATTTTGGTCTTAAATTTTGTCACCATATAGAAAATTGAGGTAGCTTTATTTGGGCGTTGGATTCAGCGATCTAAACTCTGAATCAAAAGTTAAAGACGATTTAGTGCGGACAAGTCAAGTTGATGGGCCAGTTAAATTGATCATTCTCAACTGATCATTGTTGCTTATTGAGCAAAGGTTTACAAATGAAGCATAATGCATATCATCACGCAGTTTGGGATAGATTGAATTACTTTAAGGCTTTGTTGTAGCTATTTTGGTTTTAAATTTGGTCACTATTCAGAAAATTGAGCTATCTTAACGTGGGCGTTGGATTTGTGTCATTCGGAACTCTAAATCAAAAGTTACAGAAAATTTAGTGCGGATATGTCAAGTTGATTGGCTAGTTAAAATGATTATTCTAAACTAATCATTGGTGTTCTTTGAGTAAAGAGTTTAAGATAGATAGGTTGACTTCGAGGATTTGTCTAGCTGTTTCTGTCTCAAATGTTGTCACAATATGGAAAATTGAGCTACCTTAACATGGGCATTGGATTTGTGTCATTCTGAACTCTAAATAAAAAGTTGCGGACGATTTAGTGCGAACATAGCAAGTTGATCGACAAGTTAAAATGATCATTCGAAGCAAATCATTGGTGCTCCTTGAGTAAATGCTTATAATTGCAGCATAATGCATGGCATCACGCAGTTAAGGATAGATTGGATTACTTTGAGACTTTGTGTAACTCTTTCTATCTCAAATGTTGTCACAATATGGAATATTTATCTAGCTTAACGGGTGCTTTGGATTCGTGTCATTCTGAACTGTAAATCAAAAGATAAGGACGATTTAGTGCGGACATATCAAGTTGATCAAAAAGTTAAAATGATCATTCGAAACTAATCATGGGTGATCTTTGAGTAAATGTTTATAAATGTAGCATAATGTATGGCATCACGCAGTTTAGGATAGATTGGATTACTTTGAGGCTTTGTCTAGCTCTTTCTGTCTCAAATGTTGTCACAATATGAAAACTTGAGCTCGCTTAACGGGGGAATTGGATTCGTGTCATTCTGAACTCTAAATCAAAACTATCAGACGATATAGTGCGGATATGTCAAGTTGATCGGCCACTTAAGTTGAGCATTCTAAACTAATCATTGGTGCTCACTGCGCAAAGGTTTAAAAATGAAGCATAATTCATGGCATCACGTTCTTTAGGATAGATTGGATTACTTTGAGGCTTTGTCGTAGCTATTTTGTTAATAAATTTATTCACAATATAGAAAATTGAGCTAGCTTAACGTGGGCGTTGGATTTGTGTCATTCTGAACTCTAAATCAAAAGTTAAAAACGATTTAGTGCGGACATGTCAAATTGATCGACCAGTTAAAATGATCATTCCAAACAGATCAGTGGTGCTCCTTAAGTAAAGGCTTATAAATGAAGCGCAATGCATGACATCACGTAGTTTAGGATAAATTGGATTACTTTGAGACTATGTCTAGTTCTTTCTATCTAAAATGTTGTCACAATATAGAAAATTTAGCTAGATTAACGTGGGCGTTGGATTTCAGTCATTCTGACCTCTCAATTAAAAATTATGGACAATTTAGTGTTGACATGTCAAGTTGATTGGCCATTTAAAATGATCATTTTAAACTGATCATTGGTGCTACTTAAATGCTTATTAATGCAACATAATGCATGGCATCAGGCAGTTTAAGATAGATTGGACTACTTTGAGGATTTGTCCAGCTCTTTATGCCTCAAATGTTGCAACAATATCGAAAATTGAGCTAGATTAACGGGGGCATTGGATTCATGTTATTCTGAACTCTAAATCAAAAGTAACGGACGATTTAGTGCGGACATGTCAAGTTGATTTGCCAGTTAAGTTGATAATTCTAAACTAATCATTGTTGCTCACTAAGGAAAGGTTTAAAAATGAAGCATAATTCATGGCATCACGTTGTTTTGCATAGATTAGATTACTTGGAGGCTTTGTCATACCTATTTCGCTATTAAATTTAATCACAATATAGAAAATTGAGCTAGCTTTACTTGGGCGTTGGATTCGTGTCGTTCAGTGAGACATGTCAAAGTTATCGGCCAGTTAAAGCGATCATTCTAATATGATCATTGGTGCTCCTTGAGTAAAGGCTTATAAATGAAGCATAATGCATGGCATCACACAGTTTAGGATAGATTCGATTACTTTGAGGCTTTGTCTAGCTCTTTCTGTCTCAAATGTTGTCAAAATATGGAAAATTTAGCTAGTTTAACATGGGGGTTGGATTCATATAGTTTTGAGCTCTAAATTAAAAGTTAAAACCATTTGGTGTGGACATATAACGTTGATCAGCTAGTTAAAATGATCATTCTAAACTTATCATTGGTGCTTCTTGAGTAAAAGTTTACAAATGAATCATAATGCATGGCATCACGTAGTTTGGGATAGATTGGATTACTTGGAAGCTTTATCATAACTCTTTCAGTCCTAAATTTTATCACAATATAGAAATTTGATCTAGCTTTACTTGGGTGTTGGGTTCATGTCATTCTGAACTCTAAATCAAAAGGTACAAACGATTTAGTGCGGACATGTCAAGTGGATCGGCCTGTTACGTTGATCATTATAAACTGATCATTGGTGCTCATTGAACAAAGGTTTACAAATGAACCAAAATGCATGACATCACGTAGTTGAGGATACATTTGATTACTTGGAGGTTTTGTAGTAGCTTTATCAGTCTCAATTGTTGTCACAATATGAAAAATGTAGCTAGCTTAATGTAGGCGTTGGATTCATGTCATTTTGAGCTTCAAATCAAAATTAAAAGACAATTTAGTGCGTATATGACAAGTTGATTTATTAGTTAAAATGGTTATTCTAAACTGATCATTGGTGCTCATTGAGCAACAGTTTACAAATGAAGCATAATGCATTGCATCACGCAGTTTGGGATAGATTAGATTACTTGGAGGCTTTGTCATAGCTATTTTGGTCTTAAATTTTGTCACAATATAGAACATTCAGTTAGCTTCAAGTTGGCGTTGGAGTCGTGTCATTCTGAACTTTGAATCAAAAATTAAAGACGATTTAGTGCGGATATGTCAAGTTGATCGGCTAGTTAAATTGAACCTTATAAATTGATCACTGGTGCTCATTCAGCAAATGTTTACAAATGAGACATAATGCATTGCATCACATTTTTTGGGATAGATTGGATTAGTTTTAGGTCTTGTCGTAGCTATTTCAGTCTTAATTTTTACCACAATATAGAAACTTGAGCTACCTTAACGTCGGCGTTGGATTCATGTTATTCTGAAATATAAATCAAAAGTTACGGACAATTTAGTGCAGACATGTCAAGTTTATGCGGCTCGTTAAAATAATCATTCTAAAAAAATCAGTGATTCTCCTTGTGTAAAGGCTTATAAATAAAGCGTAATGCATCACATCATGCAGTTTAGGATAGATTGGATTACTTTGAGGCTTGGTCTAGTTCTTTCAGTCTCAAATGTTGTAACAATATGGAAAATAGAGCTAGCGTAACGTGGGTGTTGGATTCATGTCATTTTGAGCTCTAAATCAAAAGTTAAAGACGATTTAGTGTGGACATGACAAGTTGATCAGCTAGTTAAAATGATCATTCTAAACAGATCATTTTTGCTCATTGAGCAAAGGTTTACAAATGAAGCAAAATGCATGGTAACACGCAGTTTGGGATAGATTGGTTACTTGGAGGCTTTGTCATAGCTATTTCGATCTTAAATTTTGTGACAGTATAAAATTATGCTACCTTAATGTGGGTGTTGGATTCGTGTCATTATGAACTCTGAATCAAAAGTGAAAGACAATTTAGTCTGGATATTTCAAGTTGATCGGCCAGCTAAATTGATCATTTAAACTAATCACTGGTGCTCATTCAACAAAGGTTTACAAATGAAGAATAATGCATGTCATCACGCAGTTTGGGATATATTAGATTACTTGGAGGCTTTTTTGTTGCTATTTCGGTCTTAAATTTTGTGACAATATAGAAAATTGAGCTACCTTAACGTGGGTGTTGGATTCGTGTTATTCCGAACTATAAATCAAAAGTTACGGATGATTTAGTGCGGACATGTCAAGTTTATTGGCTAGTTACAATGATCATTCTGAACTGATCATTGGTGCTCCTTGAGAAAAGGCTTATAAATGAAGCATAATGCATGGCATCACACAATTTAGGATAGATTGCATTCCTTTGAGGCTTTGTCTAGCTCTTTTAGTCTCAAGATTTGCCACAATATGGAATGGAAAATTTAGCTAGTTTAACATTGGCGTTGGATTCATGCCATTTTGAACTTTAAATCAAAAGTTAAACACGATTTAGTGCGGCCATATCAAGTTGATCGGCTAGTTAAATTGATCATTTAAACTGATCATTGGTGCTCATTCAGCAAGGGTTTACAAATGAAGAATAATGCATGGCATCATGTAGTTAAGGATATATTGGATTACTTGGAGGCTTTTTCGTAGATACTTTGGTCTTAAATTTTGTCACAATACAGAAAATAGGGCTAGCTTAACATGGGCGTTGGATTCGTGTTATTCTTAACTATAAATCAAAGTTACAGATGATTTAGTGCGGACATGTCAAGTTTATTGGCTAGTTACAATGATCATTCTGAACTGATCATTGGTGCTCCTTGAGAAAAGGCTTTTAAATGAAGCATAATGCATGGCATCACACAATTTAGGATAGATTGCATTCCTTTGAGGCTTTGTCTAGCTCTTTTAGTCTCAAATTTTGTCACAATATGGAATGGAAATATAGCTAGTTTAACTTGGGCGTTGGATATGATTCATGTCATTTTGAGCTCGAAATCAAAAGTTAAAGAATATTTAATGCGTACATGTCAAGTTGATCAGCTAGTTAAAATGATAATTATAAACTGATTATTGGTGCTGATATAGCGAATGTTTACAAATGACGTATAATGCATGACCTCATGCAGTTCGGGAAAGATTGGATTACTTTGAGGCTTTGTCGTAGCTATTTCGGTCTGAATTTTGTCTCAATATAGAAATTTGAGCTAGCTTAACAAGGGCATTGTATTCATGTCATTTTAAACTTTGAATCAAAAGTTAAAGACGATTTATTGCATACATGTCAAGTTGATCGGCAAGTTAAATTTATCATTCTAAACTGATCATTGGTGTTTATTGAGCAAATGTTTAAAAATGAAGCATAATGCATGGCATCACGTAGTTTGTGATAGAGTGGATTACTTGGAGGCTTTGTCGTAGCTATTTTGGTCTTAAATTTTGTTACAATACAAAAATTGAACTAGCTTAAAGCGGGCATTGGATTCATGTCATTCCGAACTGTAAATCAAAAGTTACGGATGATTTAGTGCGGACATGTCAAGTTGATCGCCAGTTAAAATGATCATTCTAAACTTATCATTGGTTCTCCTTGAGTAAAGGATGATAAATGAAGAAAAATGAATGGTATCACGGAGTTTAGGATAGATTGGATTATTTTGAGCCTTTGTTTGGCTTTTCCGTGTGAACTGTTGTCACAATATGGAAAATTGAGCTAGATTAACGTGGGCGTTGGATTCATGTTATTTTGAGCCCTAAATCAAAAGTTAAAGACAATTTAGTGTGGACATGTCAAGTTGATCGCCAATTAAAACGACATTCTTGACTGATCATTAGTGCTCCTTGAGTAAAGGCTTATAAATGAAGCATAATACATAGCATCACAAAGTTTTGGATACATTGGATTATTCAAAGGCTTTGTAGCTATTTTGGCTTTAAATTTTGTCACAATATAGAAAAGTGAGCTATCTTAACATGGGTGAGGGATTCGTGTAATTCTGAAATCTGAATCAAAAGTTACGGACGATTTAGTGCGGACATGTCAAATTCATCGGCAGTTAAAATGGTCATTCTAATCTGATCATTGCTGCTCCTTGAGTAAAAGCTAATAAATGAAGCATAATGCATGGTATCACACAGTTTGGGATACATTGGATTCCTTGGAGGCTTTGTTCGTAGCCCTTTCGATCTCAAATGTTGTCACAATATTGAAAATCGAGCTAGATTAACGTGGACGTTGGATTCATGTCATTTTGAGTTTTAAATTAAATGTTTAAGACGATTTAGTCCGGAAACGTCAAGTTGATCAGCTAGTTCAAATGAACATTCTAAACTAGTCATTGGTGCTCATTGAGCAAAGGTTTACAAATGAAACATAAATTATGGCATCACGCAGTCTGGGATAGATTGGATTACTTGTACGCTTTGTCGTAACTGTTTTGGTATTAAATTGTGTCACAATATAAAGTATTGAGCTAGCTTAAGGTGGGTATTTGAGTCGTGTCATTCTGATCTTTATATCAAAAGTTACGGAAGACTTAGTGCGGACATGTCATGTTGATCGGGAAATTAAAATGATCATTCTAAACTAATATGTGGTGCTCATTAAGGAAAGGTTTACAAATGGAGCATAATGCATGGCATCAAGCAGTTTGGGATACGTTAGGTTACTTGGAGGCTTTGTCATACTATTTCAGTCCTAAATTTGTTCAGAATATATGAAAACTGAGCTACCTTAACGTTGGTGTCGGATTCGTGTCATTCTGAACTCTAAATCAAAAGTTGCGTACATGTCAAGTTGATTGGGCAGTTAAAATGATCATTCTAAACTAATCATTGGCGCTCCTTGAGTAAAGACATATAAATGAAACATAATGCATGCCATCATGCAGTTTGGGATACGTTGGATTATTTGGAGCTTTTGTTGTAGGTCTTGCAGTATTAAAGGTTTTCACAATATTGAAAATTGAGCTATATTAACGTGGGCATTGGATTCATCTCATTCTGACCTCTAAAGCAAAGGAAAGATTTAATGCATACATATCAAGTTGATCGGCCAATTAAAATGATCATTCTTAACTGACCATTGGTCCTCCTTGAGTAAAGGCTTATAAATGAAGCATAATGCATGGAATCACGCATTTTGAGAAACATTGTATTACTTGGAGGCTCTGTCAGCTCTTTTCATCTCAAATGTTTTCACAATATTGAAAGTTGAGCTAGATTAACGTGGGTGTTGGATTCTTGTCCTTTTGAACTCTAAATCAAAAGTTACAGCAGATTGAGTGCGGATGATCGGCCAGTGAAAATGATTATTCTTATCTGATCATTGGTGCTCTTTGAGTAAAGGCTTATAAATGAAGCCTAATCCATCGCAACAGGCAATTTGGGATACATTGGATTACATGAAGGCTTTGTAGTAGGTCTTTTAGTCTAAAATGTTGTCACAATATTAAAAATTGAGCTAGAATAATGTGGGCGTTGAGTTCATGTCATTTTGAGCTCTAAATAAAAATTGAAAGACGATTTAGTGCGGACATGTCAAGTTGATCAGCTAGTTAAAATGGTCATTCTAAACTAGTATATGGTGCTCATTAAGCAAATGTTTACAAATGAAGCATAATACATGTCATCAAAAGCAGTTTGGGATACATTGGATTACGTGGACGCTTTATCTAATTATTTCCGTTAAATTTGTTCAAAATATAGAAAATTGAGCTAGCTTAACGTTGATGTTGGATTTGAATTATTCCGAACTCTAAATCAAAAGTTACAAACAATTAAGTGCGGACATGTCAATCTAAACTGATCATTGGTGCTCCTTGATTAAAGGCCTATAAACGAAGCATAATACATGGCATCACGCAGTTTGGATACATTAGATTATATGGAGCACTTCTGTAGGTCTCTCAGTATCAAATGTTTTCACAATATTGAAAATTGAGCTAGATTAACGTGTGCGTTGGATTCATGTCATTCTGAACTCTAAATCTAAACTTACGAAAGGCTTAGTGCGTACATGTCAAGTTGATCGGCAAATTAAAATGATCATGCTTAAGTGATCATTGGTGCTTCTTGAGTAAAGGCTTATAAATGAAGCATAACGCATGGGATCACGCAGTTTGGGATACTTTGGAATACTTGGATGCTTTGTCATCACTCTTTCAGTCGCAAATATTGTCACGATACTGAAAATTGAGCTAGATTAACATGGGCGATGGATTCATGTCATTTTGAGCTCTAAATCAAATGTTAAAGATTATTTAGTGCAGACATGTCATGGTTATCAGCTAGTTAAAGTCATCATTCTAAACTGATCATTCGTGCTCATTGAGCAAAGGTTTACGAATGAAGCATAATGCATGGCATCACGCAGTTTGGGATAGATCAGATTACTTGGAGGCTTTGTTGTAACTATCTCGGTCTCAAATTTTTTCACAATATTGAATATTGAGCTAGCTTAACATGGGCGTTTGATTCGTGTCATTTTGAACTCTAAATCAAAAGTTATGGATGATTTAATGCGGACATTTCAAATTGATCAGTTGGTTAAAATGATCATTTAAAACGGATCATTGGTACTCATTGAGCAATGGTTTATAAATGAAGCATAATGCATGTCATCACGAAATTGTGGATAGATTGGATCACTTGGAGTCTTTGTTGTAGCGATTTTGGTATTAAATTTTGTCATAATATAGAAAACTGAGCTAGCTTCACGTGGGTCGTTGGATTTGTGTCATTCGGAACGCTAAATCAAAAGTTACGGACGATTTAGTGTGGACATGTCAAATGGATTGGCCAGTTAAAATGGACATTCCAAACTAATCATTGGTTCTCCTTGAGCAAAGGCTTCTAAATGAAGCATAATGCATGGCATCACATAGTTTGGGATACATTGGATTACATGGATGTTTTGTCGTATCTCTTTCAGTCGCAAATGTTGTCACAATATTGAAAATTGAGCTAGATTAACATGGACGTTGGTTTCATGTCATTTTGAGCTCCAAAATGAATTATCAAAGATGCTTTAGTGCGGACATGTCAAGACATTATCATAGCTATTTCGGTCTTAAATTTTGCCACAATATAAAAAATTGAGCTAGCTTCACGTGGACGTTGGATTTTTTCATTCTGAACTCTGAATCAAAAGTGACAAACAATTTAGTACGGACATGTCAAGTTAATCGGCCAGTTAAATGATCATTCTAAACTGATCATTGGTGCTCTTTGAGTAAAGGCTTATAAATGAAGCAATCACGTAGTTTGGGATAGATTAGATTACTTGGAGGCTTTGTCGTAGCTATTTGGATCTTAAATTTTATCACAATATATAACATTGTGCTACCTTAACATAGGTGTTGGATTCATATCATTCTGAATTCTTAATCAAATTTAAATATGATTTAGTGCGGACATGTCAAGTTGACCGCCCAGTTAAATTGATCATTTAAACTAATCAGTGGTGCCCATTCAGCAAAGGTTTACAAATGAAGAATAATGCATGGCATCACGCTGTTTATGATAGATTGGATTACTTGGAGGCTTTTTCATTGCTATTTCGGTCTCAAATTGTGTCACAGTACGGAAAATTGAGCAAACTTAACATGGGCGTTGGATTCGTGTCATTCTGAACTTTAAATCAAAAGTTACGGATGATTTAGTATGGAGACTTCAAGTTGATTGGCCACTTAAAATGATCATTCTGAACTGATCATTGGTGCTCTTTGAGTAAAGGCTTATAAATGAAACATAATGCATGGCATCACTCAGTTTATGATAGATTAGATTACTTTGACGCTTTGTCTAACTCATTAAGTCTCAAATGTTGTCACAATATGGAATGGAAATTTTAGCTAGTTTAACGTGGGTGTTGGATTCATGTCATTTTGAGCACTAAATCAAAAGTTAAATATGATTTAGTGTGGCCATGTCAAGTTGATCGGCCAGTTAAATTGATTATTTAAACTCATCTCTGGTGCTTATTCAGCAAAGGTTTACAAATGAAGAATAATGCATAGCATCACGTAGCTTGGGATATATTGGATTACTTGGAAGCTTTTTCGTAGCTATTTTGGTCTTAAAATTTTTCACAATATAGAAAATAGAGCTAGCTTAACGTGGACGTTGGATTCGTATCATTCTTAATTATAAATCAAAAGTTACATATGATTTAATGCAGACATGTCAAGTTGATTGGCCAGTTAAAATGATCATTCTGAACTGATTATCGGTGCTCCTTGAGAAAAGGCTTATACATGAAGCATAATGCATGGCTTCACGCAGTTTAGGATATATTGGATTACTTTGAGGCTTTTATCTAGCTCTTTTAGTCTCAAATGTTGTCACAATATGGAAAGGAAAATTTAGCTGGTTTAACTTGGGCGTTGGATTCATGTCATTTTTACCTCTAAATCAAAAGGTAAAGACAATTTAGTGCGGACATATCAAGTTGATTAGCTAGTTAAAATTATCATTCTTAACTGATCATTGGTGATTCTTGAGAAAAGGCTATTTCGGTCTTAAATTTTTTCATAATATGGAAATTTGAGCTAGCTTAACGTGGGTGTTGGATTTGTGTCATTCTGAACTCTAAATCAAACGTTTTAGACGATTAAGTGTGGACATGTCAAGTTGATCGGCCAGTTAAAGTGACCATTCTAAACTTATCATAAGTGCTCCTTCTGTAAAAGCTTATAAATGAAGCATAATTCATGGCATCACACAGTTTAGGATTGATTGGATTACTTGAAGGTTTGTTATAGTTGTTTCAGTCTCAAATGATGTAACAATATAGAAAATTGAGCTAGCTTAAAGTGGGCATTGGATTCATGTCATTCTGAAATCTTAATCAAAAGTTACAGTTAATTTAGTGCGGACATGTCAAGTTTGTCGGCTAGTTTAATTAATCATTTTAAACTTATCAGTGGTGGTCATTGAGCAAAGGTTTACAAATGAAGCATAATGCATGACATCACGCAGTTTGTGATGGATTGTATTACTTAGGCTTTGGCGTAGCTATTTTGGTCTCAAATGTTGTCACAATATGGAAAATTGAGCTACCTGAACGTAGGTGGTTGATTCATGTCATTTTGAGCTCTAAATCAAAAGGTAAAGACAATTTAGTGCAGACATATCAAGTTGATTAGCTAGTTAAAATTATCATTCTTAACTGATCATTGGTGATTCTTGAGAAAAGGCTATTTCGGTCTTAAATTTTTTCATAATATGGAAAATTGAGCTAGCTTAACGTGGGTGTTGGATTTGTGTCATTCTGAACTCTAAATCAAACGTTTTAGACGACTAAGTGCGGACATGTCAAGTTGATCGACCAGTTAAAGTGACCATTCTAAACTTATCATAAGTCATCCTTCTGTAAAAGCTTATAAATGAAGCATAATTCATGGCATCACACAGTTTAGGATAGATTGGATTACTTGAAGGTTTGTTATAGTTGTTTCAGTCTCAAATGATGTAACAATATAGAAAATTGAGCTAGCTTCAAGTGGGCATTGGATTCATGTCATTCTGAAATCTTAATCAAAAATTACAGTTAATTTAGTGCGGACATGTCAAGTTTGTCGGCTAGTTTAATTGATCATTTTAAACTTATCAGTGGTGGTCATTGAGCAAAGGTTTACAAATGAAGCATAATACATGACATCACGCAGTTTGTGATGGATTGTATTACTTGGAGGCTTTGGCATAGCTATTTCGGTCTCAAATGTTGTCACAATATGGAAAATTGAGCTACCTGAACGTAGGTGGTTGATTCATGTCATTTTGAGCTCTAAATCAAAAGTTAAAGACAATTTAGTACGGACATGTCAAGTTGATCAGCTAGTTAAAATGATCATTCTAAACTGATCATTTAAGCTCATTGAGCAATGGTTTGCAAATGAAGCATAATGCATGACATCACACAGTTCGGGATAGATTTGATTACTTCAAGGCTTCATCGTAGCTATTTCAGTCTTAACTTGTGTCACAACATAGAAAATTGAGCTAGCTTAAAGTGGGCGTTGGATTCGTGCCATTCTTAACTTTAAATCAAACATGTCGGACGATTAAGTATGGACATGTCACGTTGATCAGCTAGTTAAAATGATCATTTTAAAATGATTATTAGTGCTCCTTCAGTAAAGGCTTATAAATGAAGCATAATACATGGCATCACACAGTTCAGTATAGATGGGATTACTTAAAGGCATTGTGGTAGTTCTTTCAGTGTCAAATGTTCTCACAATATAGAAAATTGAGATAGCTTAATGTGGGCGTTGGATTCGTGTCATTCTGAACTCTTAATTAAAAGTTATGGATGATTTAGTGCGTAGATGTCAAATTGATCAGCCAGTTAAAATGATCATTCTAAACTGATCATTGTTGCTCCTTGAGAAAAGGCTTATAAATGAAGCATAATGCATGGCATCAAGCAGTTTGGTATACATTGGATTGTTTGGAGGTTTTTCCGTAGCTATTTTGTTCTTAAAACTTTTCACAATAGAGAAAATTCAGCTAGCTTAACGTGGGCAATAGATTCATGTCATTCTTAACTCTAAATCAAAAGTTACGGACGATTTAGTGCAAACATGTCAAGTTCATCGGCCATTTAAAGTTATCATTCTAAACTGATCATTGTAAGCTGATCATTAGTGTTTATTGAGTAAAGTCTTATAAATGAAGCATAATGCATGGCATCACGCAGTTTGGAATAGATTGGATTACTTGAAAGCCTTGTCGTAGCTATTTTGGTCTAATCTTTTGTTACAATATAGAGCATTGAGCTTTCTTAACATGGGCATTGCATATGTGTCATTCCGAATTCTAAATCAAAAGTTAAAATAGATTTAGTACATACATGTCAAGTTGATCGGCTGGTTAAAGTGATCATTTTAAACTTATCATTCTAAACTGATCATTTATGCTCCTTGAGTAAAGGCTTATAAATGAAGCATAATTCATGGCATCGCGTAGTTTAGGATGATTGGATTACTTGAACGCTTTGTGGTAGATTATTCAGTCTCAAATGTTGTCACAATATAAAAAATTGAGTTTGCCTAACGTGGGTGTTGGATTCGTGTCTTTCTGAAATTTAAGTCAAGTCACGGATGACTTATTGCGTATATGTCAAGTTGATTGTCTAGGTAAAATGATCATTCTAAACTGATCATTGGTGCACCTTTAGTAACGACTTATAAATGAAGCATAATGCATGGCATCAGGCAGTTTGGGATTTATTGGATTACTAAGGTCTTAAATTTTGTCACAATATAGAAATTTGAGCTAGTCTAACGTGGGCGTTGGATTCATGTCATTCTGAACTCTAAATAAAAAGTTACGAAAAATTTAGTACGGATATGTCAAGTTTATCGGCTAGTTAAATGAATCATTCTAAACTGATCATTGGTGCTCATTAAGCAAAGGTTTACAAATGAAGCATTATTCATGGCATAACAGAATCTGGGATAGATTAGATTACTTGGTGTCTTTATCGTAGTTATTTCGGTCTTAAATTTTATCACAATATAGAATATTGAGCTAGCTTAACTTGGGCGTTGGATACGTGTCATTCTGAACTCTATATCAAAGTTACGAACGATTTACTGTGGACATTTCAAGTTGATCAGCTAGCTAAACTGATCATCCTAAAATGATCATTCTAAAATGATCATTAGTCCTACTTGAGTAAAGGCTTATAAATGAAGGATAATGCATGACATCACACACTTTAGGATAGAATGGATTACCTGAAGGCTTTTTGGTTCCTCTTTCAGTTTAAAATATTGTCTAAGTATAGAAAATTGAGTTAGCTTAACGTTGGTGTTGGATTCGTGTCATTCTAAACGTTAAAACAAAAGTTAAAGACGATTTAGTGCGTACATGTCTAATTGATCGGACAGTTAAAATGATAATTCTAAACTGATCATTGGAGCACCTCTAGTAAAACCTTATAAATGAAGCATAATACATGGCATCATGCAGTTTGGGATATATTGGACCACTTTGAGGCTTTGTCGTAGCTATTAAGGTCTTAAATTTTGTCAAAATATAGAAAATTGAGCTTGATTAACCTGGGTGTTGGATTCACGTCATTCTGAACTTCAAATCAAATTTATCGGCTAGTTAAATTGATCATTCTAAACTGATCATTGGTGCTCATTATGCAAAGGTTTACAAATAAAGCATAATGCATGGTATCACGCAGTTTGGGATATATTGGATTACTTGGAGGCTTTCTCGTAGCTATATGGGTCTTAAAATTTTTGCAATATAGAATATTGAGCTAGCTTAACATGGGCGTTGGATTCGTGTTATTTTGAACTTTCTAAACTGATTAAAGCCTTAGAAATGAAGCATAATGCATGGAATCACGCAGTTTGGGATACATTGGATTACTTGGACACTTTGTCATTTCTATTTGGGTCTTAAATTTTGTGACAATATAGAAAATTGAGCTACCTTAAAGTGGGCGTTGGATTAATGTAATTCTGAACTCTAAATCAAAAGTTATGGACGATTAACTCTGGATATGTCAAGTTTATCGGCTAGTTAAATTGATCATTCTAAACTAATCATTGGTGCTCATTGAGCAAATGTTTACCATGCAAGCATAATACATGGTATTACGCAGTTTTGGATAGATTGGATAACTTGGAGGCTTTGTCGTAGGTATTTCGGTCTTAACTTTTGTCACAATATAGAATATTCAGCTAGCTTAACGTGGACGTTGGATTCGTGTCATTCTGAACTCTAAATCAAAAGTTTCGGATGATTTAGTGCGTACATGTCAATTTGATCGGCCAGTTAAACTGATCATTGGTGCTCCTTGATTAAAGGCTTATAAATGAAGTTACGGATGATTTAGTGCGTACATGTGTGGCATCACAAAGATTGGGATCAATTGGATTACTTGGACACTTTGTCGTATCTATTTAGGTCTTAAATTTTGTCACAATATAGAAAATTGAACTACCTTAAAGTCGGTGTTTGATTAATGTAATTATGAACTCTAAATCAAAAGTTACGGAAGATTTAGAGCAGACATGTCAAGTTTATCGGCTTAGTGCTCATTATGGAAAGGTTTACAAATGAAGCATAATGCATGGCATTACACATTTTGGGATAGATTGGATTACGTGGAGGCTTTGTCATAGCTATTTGGGTCTTAAATTTTATCACAATATAGAATATTGAGCTATCTTAAAGTGGGCGTTGGATTTGGGTTACTCTGAACTCTGAATTAAAAGTTACGGACGATTTAGTGCAAACATGTCAACTTGATCGGCCAGTTAAAGATATCATCCTAGACTGATCATTCTTAACTGATCATTAATGCTCCTCGAGTAAACGCTTATAAATGAAAGATACTGCATGACATCATGCAGTATAGGATACTTGAAGGCTTTGTGGTAGATCTTTCAGTATAAAATGTTGTCACAGTATAGAAAATTGAGCTGGCTTAACTTTGACATTGGATTCGTGTCATTTTGAACTCTAAATCAAAAGTTACAGAGGATTTAGCGCATCCATGTCTAGTTCATCGGCCAGTTACACTAATCATTCTAAACTTATCATTGTTTCTCCTTGATTAAAGGCTTATAAATGAAGCATAATGCATGGCATCACACAGTTTGGGATACATTGGAGTACTTGGATGTTTTATCATATCTATTTTGGTCTTAAATTTTGTCACAATATAGAAAATTGAGTTACCTTCACATGGACGTTGGATTCATGTAATTCTTAACTCTAAATCAAAAGTTACAGACGATTTACTGTGGACATGTCAAGTTTATCGGCTATTTAAACTGATCATCCTAAACTGATCATTGGTGCTCATTGAGCAAAGGTTTACCAATGAAGCATAATACATGGCATCACACAGTTTGGGATAGATTGGATAACTTGGAGTCGTTGTCGTACCTATTTCGGTCTTATATTTCGTCACAATATAGAATATTGAGATAGTTTAACGTGGACGTTGGATTTAAGTCATTATTAACTCTAAATCACAAGTTATATAATGATTTAGTGCGACTTGTCAAGTTGATCGGGCAATTAAAATGATCATTCTAAACTAATCATTGGTGCTCCTTGAGTAAAGGCTTATAAATGAAGCATAAAGCATGGCATCACATAGTTTGGGATACATTGGATTACTTGGAGGCTTTGTCATAGCTATTTCGTTTTTAAATTTTTTCACAATATAGAAAATTGAGCTAGGTTAATGTGGGCGTTGGATTCATGTCATTCTGAACCTTAATCAAAAGTTACGCACGATTTAGTGAGGACAAGTCAAGTTTATCGGCTAGATAATTGATCATTCTAAACTGATCATTGGTGCTCATTGAGAAAATGTGTACAAATGAAGCATAATACATGGCATCACGCAGTTTGGAAAAGATTCGATTACTTGGATGCTTTGTTTAGCTATTTTGGTCTTAAATTTTTTCAATATAAAATATTGAGCTAGCTTAACGTGGGCATTGGATATGTGTCATTCTAAACTCTAAATAAAAAATTACCGACGATTCAATACAAATATGTCAAGTTGATCAGCCAATTAAATTGAGCATTTTATGCTGATCATTCTAAACTGATCATTAGTTCTCCTTGAGTAAAGTATAATGTGTGGCATCACCTAGTTTAGGATAGATTAGATTACTTGAAGGCTTTGTGGTAGCTCTTTCAATCTCGAATGTTGTCACAGCATTGAAAACTGAGCTAGTTTAACGTGGGCTTTGGATTCGTGTCATTATGAACTCTAAATCAAAATTTACGGACGATTTAATGCATACATGTCAAGTTTATTGGGTAGTTAAAATGATTATTCTAAACAGATCATTGGTGCCCCTTTAGTTAAGGCTTCTAACTTAAGCACAATGGCCGGCATCACGCAGTTTGGGATATATTGATCTACTTGGAGGCTTTGTTGTAGCTATTAAGGCCTTAAATTTTGTCACAATATTGAAAATTTAGCTAGCCTAAGGTGGGCGTTGGATTCATGTCACTCTAACTCTAAATCAAAAGATACATACAATTTAGTGTGGACATGTCCATTTTATCGGCTAATTAAATTTATCATTCTAAACTGATCATTCTAAAATGATCATTACTTCTCTTTGAGTAAAGGCTTATAAAGGAAGCATAATGCATGACATCGCGTAGTTTAGGATACATTGGATTACTTGAAGGTGTTGTGATAGCTCTTTTAGCCTAAAATAATGTCATAATATAGCAAACTGAGCTAGATTAACTTTGGCGTTGGATTCGTGTCATTTTGAACTCTAAATCAAAAGTTACGAACAATTTAATGCGTACATGTCAAGTTGATCAGCCAGTTAATCTGATCATTCTAAACTGATAATTGGTGCTTCTTGATTAAAGGCTTATAAATGAAGCTTAAAGCATGGAATCACGCAGTTTGGGATACATTGGATTACTTGGAAACTTTGTCGTATCTATTTCGGTCTTAAATTTTTTCACAATATAAAAACCTGAGCTACCTTAAGGTCGGCGTTGGATTAATGTAATTCTGAACTCTAAATCAAAAGTAATGGACGATTAACTGCGGACATGTCAAGTTTATCGGCTAGTTAAATTGATCATTCTAAACTAATCATTTGTGCTCATTGAGCAAATGTTTACCATGGAAGCATAATACATGGCATTATACAGTTTTGGATAGATTGGATAACTTGGAGGCTTTGTCGTAGGTATTTCGGTCTTAACTTTTGTCACAATATAGAATATTTAGCTAGCTTAACGTGGATGTTGTATTCGTGTCATTCTGAACTCTAAATAAAAGTTACGGATGATTTAGTGCGTATATGTCAAGTTGATCGGCCAATTAAACTGATCATTCTAAACTGATCATTGGTGCTCCTTGATTAATGGCTAATAAATGAAGCATAATGCATGACATCACGCAGGTTGGGATACATTGGATTACTTGGAAGCTTTGTAGTAGCGATTTCAGTCTCAAATGTTGTCAAAATATGGGAAATTGAGCTAGCTTAATGTGGGCGTTGGACTAATGTCATTTTGAGCTCTAAATCAAATTTCAAAGATGATTGCGTACGGACATGTCCGGTTGATCAGCTAGTTAAAATGATCATTTTAAACTTATTATTGTTGCATGTTGAGTAAAGGCTTATAAGAAGCATAATGCATGGCATCATGAAGTTCGGGATAGATTGGATTACTTGGAGGATTTGCCGTAGCGATTGCGGTGTTACGTTTTATCACAATATAGAAAATTGAGCTGTCTTAGTGTGGATGGTGGGTTCGTGTCATTCTGAACTATAAATCAAAAGTTACTGACGATTTAGTGCGGACATGTCTACTTGATCGGCCAGTTAAAATGATCATTTTAAACTGATCATTGGTGCTCCTTGAATAAAGGCTAATAAATGAAGCATAATGCATGACATCATGTAGATTGGGATAAATTAGATTACTTGGAGGCTTTTTCATAGCTCATTCACTCTGAAATGTTGTCAAAATATGGAAAATTGATCTAGCTTAATCTGGGCATTGTACTCATGTCATTTTGAGCTCTACATCAAAAGTTAAAAAAGATTGAATGCGGACGTGTCAATTTGATCAGCTAGTTAAAATGATCATTCTAAACTGTTCAATGGTGCTCATTGGGTAAAGGCGTATAAATGAAGCACATAATGCATAGGATCACACAGTTTGGGATAGATTGGATTACTTGGAGGCTTTGTCGTAGCTATTTCGATCTTAAATTTTGTCACAAGAAAATTAAGTGTGGTTAACGTGGGTGTAAGATTCATGTCATTTTGAACTCGAAATCAAAAGTTACAGACGATTTAGTGCGGACATGTCATGTTGATCGGCTAGTTAAAATTATCATTCTAAACTGATCATTGGTGCTACTTGAACAAAAGCTTATAAATGAAGTATAATGCATGTCATCACCTAGTTTGGTATACATTGGATTACTTGGAGGCTTTGTCGTAGCTCTTTCAGTCTCAATTATTGTCACAATATTAAAAATTGAGCTAGATTAATGTGGGTGTTGGACTCATGTCATTTGAGCTCTAAATCAAAAGATAAAGACGATTTAGTGCGTACATATCAAGTTGATCATCTAGTAAAAATGACCATTCAAACATATCATTGGTGGTTCTTGAGTAAAGGCTTATAAATGAATCGTCATGCATGGCATCGAGCAGGCTGGGATACATTGGATTACTTGGAAGCTTTGTAGTAGCGATTTTAGTCTCAAATGTTGTCACAATATAGGAAATTGGGATAGCTTATTGTGGGCGCTAAATTCGTGTCATTTTGAACTCTAAATCAAAAGTTACTGACGATTTAGTGCGGACTTGTCAAGTTGATCGTACAGTTAAAATGATCATTCTTAAGTGATCATTGGTGCTCCTTGAGTAATGGCTTATAAATGAAGCATAATGCATGGCATCATAGAGTTTGGGATCCATTGGATTACTTGGAGGCTTTGTCGTAACTCTTTCAGTCTCAAATGTTGTCAGAATATCGAAAATTGAGCTACCTTAATGTGGGCATTGGGTTCATGTCATATTGAGCTAGAAATCAAAAGTTACAGACATATCAAGTTGATCAGCTAGTTAAAATGATCATTCTAAACTAATCATTGGTGTTCCTAGAGTAAAGTCTTATAAATGAAGATAATGCATAACATCACGCAGTTTGGTATAGATTAGATTATTTTGAGGCTTTATCATAGCTATTTGGTCTTAAATTTGTCACAAAAAGGAAAATTGAGCTAGCTTAACCTGGGCGATAGATTAGTTCATTTTGAATTCTAAATCAAAAGTTACGTACGAGTTAATGCAAACATGTCAAGTTGATCGTTCAGTTAAATTGATTATTCCAAACTGATTATTGGTGCCCCTTTAGTAAAGGTTAATTAATGAAGCATAATGCATCGCATCACATAGTTTGTGATACATTTGATTACTTGGACGCTTTTTCGTAGCTCTTTTAGTGTCAAATGTTGTCACAATATGGAAAATTGAACTAGCTTAGAGTGGGCGTCGGAATCAAGTCCTTTTGAGCTCTAAATCAAAAGTTAAAGACGATTTAATTCTGACATGTCAAGTTGATCAGTTAGTTAATATGATCATTCTAAACTATTCATTGGTGATCATTTTGTAAAGGCGTATAAATGAACCACATAATGCATCACGCAGTTTGGGATAGATTGGATTACTTGGAGGCTTTGTCATAACTATTTCGATCTTAAATTTTTTCATAAGAAAATTGACCGAGCTTAAAGTAGGCATTGGATTCGTATCATTTTGAACTCTAAATCAAAAGCTACAGACGATTTAGTGCCGACAGGTCAAGTTGATTGGGCAGTTAAAATGGTCATTCTAAATTGATAATTGGTGCTCCTTGATTAAAGGATGAATGAAGCATAATGCATGTCATCACGTAGTTTGGTATATATTGGATTACTTAGAGGACTTGTCGTAGCTCTTTCAGTCTCAAATATTGTCACAATATGGAAAATTGAGCTAGGTTAACGTGGACGTTGGATTCATGTCATTTTGAGCTCTAAATCAAAAGTTAAAGACGATTTAGTGCGCACATGTCAAGGTTATCAGCATGTTAAAATGATCGTTCTAAACTAATCATTGGTGCTACTTGAGTAAAGGCTTATAAATGAGCATAATGCATGACATCATGAAGTTTAAGATAGATTGGATTACTTGGACGATTTGTCCTTGCTATTTCAGTTTTAAATTTTATCACAATATAGAAAATGAGCTAGCTTAACGTGGGTGTTGGATTCGTGTTATTTTGAACTCTAAATCAAAAGTTACGGATGATTTAGGGCGGATATGACAAGTTGATCGTACAATTAAAATGATCATTCTAAAGTGAACATTTCTACTCCTTGAGTAAATGTTTATAAATGAAGCATAATGCATGGCATCATGTAGTTTGGATACATTGGATTACTTAGAGGTTTTGTCGTAACTCTATTAGTCTCAAATGTTTTCAGAATATCAAAATGAGCTAGCTTAACATGGGCGTTGGGTTCATGTGATTTTGATCTTGAAATCAAAAGTTAAAGAGGATTTAGTGCGGGCATGTTGATCACTTAGTTAAAATGATAATTCTAACCTGATCATTGGTGCTCCTTGAGTAAAAGCTTATAAATAAAGCATAATGCATGACATCACGGAGTTTGGGATAAATTGGATCACTTTGAGGCTTTATCGTAGTTATTTTGGTCTCAAAAATGTTATCACAATATGGAAAATTAACTAGCTTAACGTGGGCATTGGAATCATGTCCTTTTGAGCTGTAAATCAAAAGTTGAAGATGATTTAATGCATACAGATCAAGTTGATCAGTTAGTTAATATAATCATTCTAAACTGTTCATTGATGCTCGTTGTGTAAAGGCATATAAATGAACCACATACAACATAGCATCACACAGTTTTGGATAGATTGGATTATTTAGAGGCTTTGTTGTAACTATTTTGATCTTAAATTTTGTCATAAGAAAATTGAGTGAGCTTAAAGTAGGCGTTCATCTCATATCATTTTGAACTCTAAATCAAAAGCTACAAATGATTTAGTGCCGATAGGTCAAGTTGATTGGCCAGTTAAAATGATCATTCTAAACTGATCATTGGTGCTACTTGATTAAAGGCTTATAAATGAAGCATAATGCATGTCATCACGTAGTTTTGTATACATTGGATTTCTTAGAGGCTTTGTCGTAGCTCTTTCAGTCTCAAATGTTGTCACAATATTGAAAATTGAGCTACATTAATGTGGGCATTAGATTCATGTCATTTGTGCTCTAAATCAAAAGATAAAAGTTGATTTAGTGCGGACATGTCAAGTTGATCAGCTAGTAAAAATGACCATTCTAAACTTATCATTGGTGGTTATTGATCAAAGGCTTATAAAAAAGCATAATGCATGGTGTTGGTGTTGGTTTAATCTTGGTTCATGTTGGTTCACAATTGTACCCGGTTTATTGACTCAAAGGAATGCAGTCGTTTTCATAAAGGAGGAAGGCAGTATAAAAGGGAAGCGCATCACTAGGGTTTTCGCAGAGAGAAAAAATTCGAGAGTGTTCAGCTGGAACACGCAGCTGGTTCTACGGGTAGTTAGGGGCGATTTTCTCTTGGGGATTCTTCCTGGGACTGTTCGAATAAGTTTCACAGATTTCTTTCTTGTATAGCTTTCTCGGGTGTATCTTTCATTTTCGAGTTCTCTGTTTTGTATCTTTACGGTGTTTGTAAAGAAAGAGAGAGGAGAGAAAAGGGAGTGTGAGAGAGAGGGAAGAAAGAGGGGAAGAAGAGAGATCTGGATCTGTTAGATCGTCTCTTCGGTGTTGTAAAACAAACGATTGTGTTCATAGTGGATTCCGAGGATGAACCTCGGCCAGATGTAGGATTGCATGTTGAAATCTGAACTGGATAAAGATCGTGTGCATATTTTCTTTACTGTTCTTGTCATGCGATTTAGTTTTGCTCAGTAATATTGAATATATTGTGATAAGATCTGTGTATAGTTAGAGATTTCGTGTGTTGTTAGAGTAATATTCACAACAAATGGTATCAGAGCCTAGGTCGGTAAGATTAGGCTAAACGAAATCTGATCTTTCACATTCTGGTTGATTAGTCTCTGTTGTTTGTTTTTCTTGAAAATTACTAGGAGGATAGATATCACGTTACGATGTCATCAGCTAGAATTGAAATGGAGAAATTCAATGGATTAATAGACTATAATCTGTGGAAAGAAAAATTACTTGCACATTTAGAAATTCTTGGTTTAATGGAGGCTTTAAGACTCCAAGAACAAGAACTGAGTTCAATAAAGACTGATGTTAAAATTGAAGAAATTGCAGGTGAAATAGGAGATCAAGAACAACCGGAGTCTGCATCAGAGAAGGATCCAGAGTTAGCCGAGAAACAACGGAAGGTCAGAAGTACCATCATTTTGAGCGTAAGTGACCAGGTACTCAGAAAAATTATTAAAGAAAACACGGCTGCAGGTATGTTCAAAGTATTAGATTCATTATACATGTCTAAGTCTCTCCCAAATAGAATATACCTGAAACAAAAATTATACGGTTTCAAAATGAGTGAATCTATATCTGTAGAAAACAATATAGATGAATTCTTGAGAATAATTACAGATCTAGGGAATGTTAGAGTTAATATATCTGATGAGGACCAGGCCATCCTCCTTCTAATATCTCTTCCTAAGCAGTTTGATCAACTGCGAGATACGTTGAGATATGGTAAAACTACTCTAACCTTAGAAGAAGTAATTAGTGCAATTTACTCCAAGCAGTTGGAATTTGGGGTAAATGGGAAACCAATTAAGACAAAGGGAGATGTGTTGTTTACTGGATCAAATTCTCGGGGGAGAACGACTTGGAAGGATACAAAATCCAATAAGTCTAAGGGAAGATCCAGGTCTAAGTCTAGGGAGAGGAAAGGGACATGTTGGATATGCGGTGTAGAAGGGCATTTCAAAAGAAATTGCGCAAAGAGAGGTCAGCAAAAGCCTAAAGACTCCTCTAGTGAACCTGCTGAATCAGCAGCTGTAGCTGGGGTCGAGTATATAGAGTCTCTAACTCTGTCAGAATCTAACATAGCCGAGTCATTAGACTTTAACAAGCTATGGATTCTTGACACAGGCTGTACCTTCCACATGACTCCTACAAAGGAGTGGTTTATTGATCTACGTGAGTTTAATGCGGGGTCAGTAAGAATGGCAAACGAGAGTCAATCTGAGGTAAAAGGAATTGGGACAGTTAGGATTAGAACCTCAGAGGGAGCATATGTACAAATCTCCAACGTAAGATACATTCCCCAATTTACTTGGAACCTTTTGTCTTTAGGAACATTTGAGAGTCAAGGGTGTAGCTTTTCATCTGAGGAAGGGAACCTCAAGGTGAAAAAGGGATGCAGGACCATCCTAAAAGCGAAAAGACATGGTAACTTGTATCTACTTCACGGAAACAGTTACACTGGTGAAGTAAATGCAATTGCAAGTAAGGATGAGACAAAGTTATGGCACAATAGACTAGGACACCCAGGACAGAAAAGCCTTCTAAGTCTAGCTAAAAGGGGATATATAGATGAGTCAAAAATATCAAATTTTGAGTTCTGTGAAAATTGTGTGTATGGTAAAACACACAAAGTGTCATTCACATCCGGGAAACACACGAGTGAACAAAGTCTGGAATATATACACGCAGATCTTTGGGGAGCCCCTACTGTCCCATCATCTTTAGGAAATTGCCATTATTTCCTAAGTATCATAGATGATTACTCTCGAAAAATCTGGGTGTATTTTTTAAGGACTAAGGATCAGACTCTGTCCAAGTTTAAGGAATGGAAAATTCTAGTAGAGAATCAGTCAAATCAAAAGGTAAAGACACTTAGGACTGACAATGGACTAGAATTCTGCAGTAAGGAATTTGATGCATATTGTGCAGAAAATGGAATTAAAAGACATAGGACTATTCCCCACACCCCTCAACAAAATGGGGTTGTGGAAAGGATGAATAGAACTATTCTTGAAAGGGTAAGGAGCATGCTAAGTGATTCTGGATTACCCAGAGTGTTTTGGGCAGAAGTTGTGAATACAGCAGTTCATCTAATAAACCTAACTCCTTCCTCAGCAATAAATGGAGACATTCCTGAGGAGAGGTGGACTAAGAAAATCCCATCATACAGCCATTTAAGGAGATTCGGATGCATCTGTTACTACCACAGTGATGAGGGAAAGCTTCTTCCTAGAGCGAAAAAGGGAATTCTAATGGGATATCCAACAGGGATCAAAGGATACAAAATATGGAGTTTGGAGGAAAATACAAGTATTGTAAGCAGGAATGTGACATTCAAAGAAGATGAGTGTTACAAGGATCTTCAAGACAGCAAGAGTGACTCTAAGGAAAAGGATACAGAATTCCTTCAAATAGCAGTGGAGATCAGTGGAAATGATATTAGTTCAGGTGGAGAGTACTCAGGACCAACTGAGGAAATCGATGTTAATGAAGAATCAGAAGAGGAACAACAACCCGAATCTAACAGACATGTGTCACGGTCTGAATGGGATAACTATCAGCTAGCTAGGGATAGACGGAGAAGGCAAATCAGACCTCCTGCAAGGTTTGATGAAGAAGATTTTGAAAATCTGTCAATGATGGTGTCTGAGAACATTGATAATCTTGAACCAAGAAATTTCCAGGAAGCTACTCAGTCAGTTTATCAAAAAGAATGGGTAGAGGCAGCAATGGAAGAAATGCAGTCTCTTAAGAAAAATGATACTTGGGTTCTAGTAAGGAAACCTTCTAATAGAAAAGTTATAGGGTGTAAGTGGATCTTCAAACAGAAAGAAGGAATCCCAGGGGTTGAAAAAGCAAAGTTTAAGGCTCGGTTAGTAGCAAAAGGGTATGCACAAAAGGAGGGAATAGATTACAACGAGATCTTTTCTCCTGTAGTGAAACACGTATCAATCAGATTCCTAATGTCTATAGTTGTAAATGAAGACCTTGAGTTAGAACAACTAGACGTTAAGACAGCCTTCCTACATGGAGATCTCGAGGAAGAGATCTTCATGTCTCAGCCAGAAGGATTTGTAGAAAAAGGAAAAGAGGATTGGGTGTGCTCCCTGAAAAAATCTTTATATGGACTTAAACAAAGTCCTAGACAATGGAATCATAAGTTCAATGCTTTCATGTTGGAGTCAGGTTTTATCAGGAGTAAACATGATCATTGTGTATACATAAAGAAAGAGTCGAAGATCTACATATATCTATTACTGTATGTAGATGATATAATGGTGGCAAGTAAAGATTTAAGTATGATTCAAAATCTGAAACAGCAACTGAGTACAAGGTTTGAAATGAAAGATTTAGGTGCAGCAAGGAGAATTCTTGGTATAGACATAATACGGGACAGGAGCAAGAACATCTTGAGGTTGTCTCAAGAAAACTATCTGAGAAAGGTATTAAAAACCTTCATGATGGAGAATTCAAAGGCTGTCAACACACCTTTGGGCGCTCATTTCAAACTTGCTATGGCTGATAGCAAACAAACCGAGCAGGATGAAGATTACATGAAGACAGTTCCATACTGTAATGCAGTAGGAAGTCGAATGTATGGAATGATAGGCACAAGACCTGATCTAGCGTACCCAGTCGGTATTGTGAGCAGATTTATGAGTAATCCAGTCAAGAATCATTGGAGTGCAGTGAAATGGGTTTTAAGATATGTTAGAGGATCACTTGGAGTGAAATTAACATTTAGGAGAAACCCAGATTTCAGAATTCTGGGATATTGTGATTCTGATTTCGCAGCAGATCCGGATAAAAGGAGGTCTTTAACCGGGTTTGTGTTTGTAGCAGGTGGTGGAGCTATAAGTTGGAAATCAAATCTGCAGAAAATAGTGGCTCTTTCAACCACTGAGGCAGAATATGTTGCACTAACAGAAGCAGTAAAAGAAGCTTTGTGGCTTAAAGGGTTAAGCAGTGAGTTTGGACTATACCAAGAGTCTGTCGAGATATTCTGTGACTCGCAAAGTGCTCTGGCACTAGCTAAAAACAGTGTTTTTCATGAGAGGACAAAACACATATCAGTCAAGTTTCACTTTATTAGAGAAGTAATATCAGAAGGGTCAGTGGTGGTATACAAAATTCACACAAGTGAAAATCCCGCAGACGTGTTTACAAAGGTATTACCTGTAAACAGAAGTAAGCAGTTGTTGAGACTGCTAAATGTCTCAGAAACGTAGATAAGAGACATTACCAGGGGAATCCACTGGAATGTGTCAATAAGAAGATCAAACCAAGGTGGAGTTTGTTGGTGTTGGTTTAATCTTGGTTCAAGTTGGTTCACAATTGTACCCGGTTTATTGACTTAAAAGGAACGCAGTCGTTTTCATAAAGGAGGAAGGCAATATAAAAGGGAAGCGCATCACTAGGGTTTTCGCAGAGAGAAAAAATTCGAGAGTGTTCAGCTGGAAAACGCAGCTGGTTCTACGGGTAGTTAGGGGCGATTTTCTCTTGGGGATTCTTCCTGGGACTGTTCGAATAAGTTTCACAGATTTCTTTCTTGTATAGCTTTCTTGGGTGTATCTTTCATTTTCGAGTTCTCTGTTTTGTATCTTTACGGTGTTTGTAAAGAAAGAGAGAGGAGAAAAAAGGGAGTGTGAGAGAGAGGGAAGAAAGAGGGGAAGAAGAGAGATCTGGATCTGTTAGATCGTCTCTTCGGTGTTGTAAAACAAACGATTGTGTTCATAGTGGATTCCGAGGATGAACCTCGGCCAGATGTAGGATTGCATGTTGAAATCTGAACTGGATAAAGATTGTGTGCATATTTTCTTTACTGTTCTTGTCATGCGATTTAGTTTTGCTCAGTAATATTGAATATATTGTGATAAGATCTGTGTATAGTTAGAGATTTCGTGTGTTGTTAGAGTAATATTCACAACACATGGCATCCCGCAGGTTGAGATACATTGGAGTACTTGGAAGCTTTGTAGTAACGATTTCAGTCTCAAATGTTGTCACAATATTGGAAATTAGGATAGCTTAATGTGGGCGTTATATTCGTGTCATTTTGAACTCTAAATCAAAAGTTACGGACAATTTGGAGTGGACATGTCCAGTTGATCGTACAGTTAAAATGATCATTGTTAAGTGATCATTGGTGCTCCTTGAGTAATGGCTTATAAATGAAGCATAATGCATGGCATCACGTAGTTTGGGATCCATTAGATTACTTGGAGGCTGTCTCATAACTCTTTCAGTCTCAAATGTTGTCAGAATATCGAAAATTGAGCTACCTTAATGCGGACATATCAAGTTGATCAACTAGTTAAAATGATCATTCTAAATTGATCACTGGTGCTCCTTGAATAAACGCTTATAAATGAAGCATAATGCATGTCATAGCGCAGTTTTGGATACATTGGATAACTTGAAGGCTTTTTCCTTGCTCTTTCACTCCCAAATGTTGTCACAATATGGAAAATTGAGCTAGATTAACGTGGGCGTTGGAATCATGTCATTTTTGCTCTAAATCTAAAGTTAAAGACGATTATTTTGGACATCTCAAATCGATCAACTAGTAAAAATGATCATTGTAAACTGTTCATTGGTGCTCATTAGTAAAGGCGTATAAATGAAGCACATACTACATAGCATCACGTAGTTTGGGATAAATTCGATTACTTGGAGGCTTTGTCGTAACTATTTCGATATTAAATTTTGTCATAAGAAAATTGAGCGAGCTTAAAGTGGGTGTTGGATTTGTATCATTTTGAACTATAAATCAAAAGCTATGTACGATTTAGTGCCGACAGGTTAAGTTGATCAGCCATTTCAAATGATCATTCTAAACTGATCATTGGTGCATTTGGATTAAAGGCTTATAAAAGAAACATAATGCATGGCATCATGTAGTTTTTGATACATTGGATTACTAGGAGGCTTTGTCGTAGCTCTTTTGGTCTCAAATGTTGTCGCACTATGGAAAATTGAGCTAGCTTAACGTGGGCGTTGGATTCACGTCATTTTGAGCTCTAAATCAAAAGTTAAAAACGATTTATTGTGGGCATGTCAAGTTTATCAGGTAGTTGAATGATCTTTCTGAACTGATAATTGGAGCTCCTTGAGTAAAGGCTTATTAATGAAGTATAATGCATGGCATCACGCAGTTTTGGGATAAATTGGATTACTTGGCAGCTTTGTCGTAGCTATTTTGGTCTTATATTTTTTCACAATATAGAAAATTTAGGTAGCAAAACGTGGGTGTTGGATTCGTGTCATTCTGAACTCTAAATCAAAAGTAATGGACGATTTAGTGCGGATGTGTCAAGTTGATCGGCAAGTTCAAATGATCATTCTAAATAGATCATTGGTGCTCCTTTAGTATTGGCTTATAAATGAAACATGCTGTATGGAATTACACTGTTTGGGATAGAATGGATTACTTGTAGGCCTTGTCGTAACTATTTCGATGTTGAATTATGTCATAATATAGAAAATTGAGATAGATTAACGTGGGTGTTGGATTCGTGTCATTCAGAACTCTAAATCAAAAGTTACGGACGATTTAATATGGTCATGTCAAGGTTATCGTAATTTAAAATGATTATTCTAAACTGATCGTTGGTGCTGCTTGAGTAAAGGCTTATAAATGAAACATAATGCATGGCATAACGTAGTTTGGGATACATTGGATTACTTGGAGGCTTTTTCGTAGCTCTTTCAGTCTCAAATGTTGTCACAATATGAAAAATTTAGGTAGATTAACGTGGTGTTGGAATCATGTCATTTTGAGCTCTAAATCAAGAGTTAAAGACAATTATTTCGGACAAGTCAAGCTGTTCCGGTAGTTAAAATGATCATTCTAAACTGTTTAATGGTGCTCATTTAGTAAAGGCGTATAAATGAAGCAAATAATGCATAGCATCACGTAGTTTGGGATAGTTTGGATTAATTGGAGGCTTTGTCATATCTATTTCGATTATAAGTTTTGTCACACGACAATTGAGCGACCTCATAGTGGGCGTGTGATCCGTATTATTTTGAACTCGAAATCAAAGTTACGAACGATTTAGTACAGACATGTCAAATTGATCGGCCAGTTAAAATGATCATTCTAAACTAATCATTGGTGGTCCATGATTAACGGCTTCTAAATGAAGAATAATGCATGGCATCACGTATTTTGGGATACATTTGATTATTTGGAGGCTTTGTCGGAGCTCTTTCGGTCTCAAATGTTATGACAATATGGAAAATTGAGCTAGGTAAATGTGAGCGTTGGATTCATGTCATTTTGAGCTCTAAATCTAAAGTTAAAGACGATTTATTGTGGACATGTCAAGTTGATCAGGTAGTCAAAATGAACTTTATGAACTGAGCATTGGTGCTCTTTAAGTAAAAGTTTATAAATGAAGAGTAATGCATGGCATCACGCAGTTTTGGATAGATAGGATTACTTGGAGGCTTTTTCGTAGTTGTTTTGGTTTTAAATTTTGTCACAATATAGAAAATTGAGATAGCATACCGTGGGTGTTGGATTCGTGTTATTCTGAAATCTAAATCAAAAGTTACGAACAATTTAGTGCGAACATGTCAAGTTGATCGGTTAGTTAACATGATCATTATAAACTAATTATTGTTGTTTTTTTGAGTAAAGGCTTATAAATGAAACATACACTACAAGAAAACATCAAATTCCCGACAGACAATTTCGTCTGCAATCGGTTGGGAAGAGCAATTCCCATCTACTTTCTGACAACAATTGTCGATCGGTATTATTTCGTCGGAAATTAATTTCTGTTGGGAACAGATCGGGAATTACCAACGATTTGTCGATAAATGCTACCATCGGAAACTTCTGATGGATAGACGATGGGTTTATGCCATTGGCAAATACCGACGGATATGCGACTGATTAGTTCCATCGGAAATTTCCGACATATTTGCGATGGATTTAGTCGGTCGGGCCGTCGACGATGATCGTTACCGTCGAGAATATGAACCGATGGTGTATTCCGACGGTTTTCATCCGTCGGGAGTTAACCGACATATATCCGAAACGTCCGTCTGTAATTTCCAACGACGGCATCCGTCGGAAATAAACAAATAATTGAAAAAATTAGAATATTTATTTTTTAAAAATTATTCATTAAATAGTTTTAAAATATATTTATTAAAAATATTAAAACATCTAATATTTATATTAAATTTAGTTAATAGTTTTAAATATTTTAGGAAATTATTAATACAATTAATAAAAATAATATTCTAATTATAATTATAATAATTTTTTAATTTTTTTAAATCTACAAATTACATCGGAGGAGCAGGAGGAGAAGGAGGAGAAAAAAAGTCATCGGTAAACTTGTTTCTCAACATTTGTACAATATTTTGAAGATTTTTCATCTCTATCGTCATCGGAAAACTTGTTTCTCATCATTTGTACAATATTTTTAAGATTCTTAATCTCTATCGCCATAGCCATCATTTGTTCTTTTAACTGCTCATTCTCCTCGTTTCTAGCCGCAAATGTTGTACCACCGGTATCTCCAACTCTCCCGAGTCCTGGATGACGACAATTAAAATATGGTAATAACTGTAAAAACAAAAAAAATATTATTAAAAAAGTATTATAATATTAAATATACAAATAAATAAAAACGAAAATTGAAACTTACATCAAGAACGAGACGGTTAATCTCAGAACGAGGCAATTCGGTGACCGAAGATATATGAAGAACCAACTTGAAACTGCTGAGCTAAAATATTCCTTTTTTTCTTTTTCACATTTTTGATGATCTCACTAACGAGACCATCTTGTATGCGACCAGTAGTTTTGTTCGTGTGCACAACCTCTAGAAGTTGCAAGTGACCTGGATGCGCTCCAAATTCTTGTGCATAAAAGTAAAAAAAAAATTCTAAATTAATAATTTAAAATTTAAATAATATTAAATAAAATTAATATAATAATTAATTTACCAATTGATCGGCTCGTCTCAGAAAACTAGCCGATCCGACATTGTGAATGTAAATGCCTTTGCCTCCTCGGTCGCTCTTCCGATTTTCCGGATTATTCCTTGAGATGACTTCAACGCTGTAAGATTCCCAATAACGAATAAAATCGTTCAAAACCAACTCATTCAACCCTTTTGTTTTATCTTTTTCCTTTTTGCATTTATGTTTCCACTCGTTCATGTGGAGAGAAAATTGTACTGCACCCTCATTTTAAAAAACTTCTTCCACCAACTTTGTGTTCATGGGATCCCATGTAAATTTTTACTGCAAAATTTACTTATATATTACTAAAAATGTTTTTAAAAACTATTTAAAACAATTATATATTTAAAAATAAATTAATGTACCGCAAACGTCCTAAACCAAATCTAGCGTTATTGGTACGAAATATCTCTAAATTTGGTATATGGTTTGTTCAAAAGAGAATGAAGCATATATAGATTTGTTTATTATGTTGTTTGAAATACCAAACCTACGAATTTTTATTCGAATAGCGTTAAAATAATTATTTTAAATATAATTATAAAAAATAATTTACCATGTCAAATTTCCTTGACGCCTCGGATTGAGAAAAACAAGAAGTTTAGGACCAGATTGCTGAACCAATTTTTCAATTGTCATTGGTCGGAAAGAATCATTTGCAAATTCTCGAACATGACTTGGTATTCAACTCGGAGTAGGCGACTCACCACATTTTTGGTACTCTTGATACGAATTTAAAACATTATAATTGTGATATTTTATTAATATATCTATATTTACTATTTGGCATTTTCTTTTTGAAACATTAAATTATTTAATAATCAATTATTTTTATTTTAATAAAAATTGATTATAATCATTAAATCGAGTATAAAATAATTGAGATTATGAAATCACGAAAATTTAAAAAAAACTAAAAAATTGATATTTTAAAATTATTATTATTATTTTAAAATTATTAATTTTTCAAACAATTTCAGGATTAATTAGACGTTCTTGTTTTTACAAAAATAATGTATAAATCAATAATAATACTTGAAATATTACTCTTATATTACATCGGATTAAATTTAAAAATTCCATCTAAATGGTTTATAAACCTGTGATTTGCTGCATTAGTTATTTCGTAATCATTTACCCTACCAAAACTTAATAAATCCGTAGCAACAAAAATAGATTTGCTACAAACATTTCAATTGCACATAATCAACTTTGTTCCAACAGTTTCTCCTTCAAGACATTGATCTATTAGAAGCTAAGCTCGTTCGACACAACAACGAACAAAATAACTTTAACATAGTTTAACATAGTTATTTTTTAAATTCTATACATCATCATTACAAATGATTGCTCTAATTTATAGTTCAAATCAATATATTTTTTATTGTAGAAGATATTTCTAAAACTAAAAAAAATTTTAATTTTACAAGATATATTTAATTTTGAAACGGATTTGAGTGTAAAAAGCAAAAACCACAAACCCTATTCCAATTAATTTGCTGTTTAAGACTACATCTAGAAACGTAAGCAATATTGAAGCAATAAGTTGCCGAAACTGACCATCTAGAACTATCAAAATACGTTCATGTTCATGCAGATAAATAAAGCAAATATGTTCATGTTCATGTTCATGTTCATGTAGCATTTATAAATTTACATATTAACGAAGAATGCGCCAACGATTCTCCCAATAAGTTTAATTGACTATTGCATCGATTTTTTATAGATTATATTAATAAATAAGCAAAAAAATTAAAAATTGCCAAAGTTTTAAATTTAAATGGGAATCATTTAGTTAGCAAGTTTCTTATCTATGATGAAATATGATACAGTAAACTGTAAACTCGTGATATTTCAGTACCTTTCATTGGATTATACAGATTGTAGTCGAAAATGAGACTACAGATTGGTTACTTAGTGATTTTACATAGAGAAGCAAAAATATAAACAAAAACATGATTTGCGACGACAGCAAGACAGGTGAAGAGGAAAGGGATTTCCGGCGACGACAGCGGCGGGGAGGCAAAGAGGCAGAGAAGGAGAAAAATGCGAGAGAGACATCAGAGAAGAAACGGTCATAGGTTATATTACATATTTCCAACGGTAATATCTGTCGGGAATCCATCGGGAATTTAATAAATATTTTTGCGAAAGTCCACGTTAGGAATTACGTTTCCCGCATATAATTTTAAGCCGTCGGAAAACCATTGGAAATCCATCGGATTATTTAAAACCTGTGCATGTTCGACAAATAGTTTGCCCATGTTGCAATTGACGGCTGGCCGACGGTTTTTCGATGGCTTTCCGACGGAGTTACCAAAGCCGTTGGAAATCCGTCGGGTGAGGAAATCAATATTTCAAAAAATGTATATTTTTGCAGATAAATTTAAAAATAAATTCATAAATTAGATGATTGTCGATATTAATGATTTAAAATTCTAGAGTAAAAAGTATATGATATGTTACCATTATTCTCTAGAATTTAAAAAGAAAAAACAATTGTCTTAATTGTCTATAATTAATTTAAAATTTATATCTCTTTAATAGCTTCAAAGTTATAGAAATGTCACGTTACCAATTTAGAAAGGTGTAGCAAAGAAAAAGTTCTGCGTTTATTTCCAATATTTTTGGTTTAGTATAATTTATTGTAATTATAATAATCTGAAATGAAGTATTATTAAAAAAAGATAATTTATATATAATTAAAATATGGAAAAAATATAACATTATTATCACAAATTTAATTTGAATCTGATGAACATTCCAAATTAGCTGAATTTTGGTCGTCAAACTCGCCAATCTCTTCTTCTAAATCTTGAAACACGTTGTAATTTCTGTTCGTGGTGTCATCAACAACAAGGTTAACTTCAAGAGAAGTGTGTATGGAACCTAAGTTACCAATTTGTTGCATAGGGTCTTGTTCGGTAATACCACATACCATTCCTCTAGGATATATTGAGGTCACTGTAATCTAAGGATCTTGCTTGTTTCTCACACGAGGATATCGAATGTAACAAACCTGGTCCGCTTGTGATGCAAGTATAAAAGGATCATATTTTCGAAATCGCTTACGAGAGTGGACAGATGTAACATTGAATTCGTCTTCACGTTGACCCATGACATGGTCATACCAGTTACAATAGAACACAATACACCTTAAATCAATCATTCCTGGATAGTGAACTTCTAATATTTCACGAATAACGCCGTTGTATACAATTTCTGCTGATTGAGATGATACACCATAATTACAAGTTGTTTATGAGTTTCCTTCATGATGACTCTTAAAATCATATCCACGAGTGCAATACATTGGATAAGACTTTGCAGTAAATGTAGGACCACTCACCAACTCAACTAACCACGTGGGTAACATTATCCCACTAGAAGGACCTCTAGTAACCTACAAAATAACTGAATGTAGTCAATTATATATATATAAATAGGAAACTATTATTGAAAATTATATAATTGTGGTAACACTAACATAAAAATGCAACCATCTTGCAAATTTGATTTTTTTAAATTCGACTAACTGATTCTCTGTGTAATCTAATAATGAACACGTATTTGTTCCATGTATATCTTGTTAATTATGAACAAAATAATTAACAATAAAATTATAATAACAATTGAAAACAAAATTTAGTTGAATGTACCTTCCATATTCCAAAATGTCATCGCAATTTTTCAAAATATACAAATGCAAGTGATTGTTTTCCTCCTCTCATAGGCATCGCGTCTTCCCATTTCCACTTAAACGTCCAATTTGTGCAAATATTTCTGCAATATCCACTGGATAGCTTTGTTTTTCTCCTCCATCATCATGTCGTGTAGGTCGTCTATTTTTTGTTTGGACTTGCGATGGAAAATAGTAGCTGGCGAAGTTAGATGTTTCTTCATTAATACTTTGTGGCGACGATAGAACCTTCAACCTTGGCAATATTTTTAAATTTTTTCTTTAGGTGGAACATATATCTCTCAAAAAGATACATCCATCTGTACTAAACAGGTCCTCCGGGCGCTGCTTCTCCGGGGAGGTGAATAGAAAGATGGTGCATAACATCAAAAAACGCTGGTGGAAATATTTTTTCTAGATTACAAATGAGAACCGGTATTGTTTCCTCCAAATTTCGGATATCATCTGTACTAAGTGATCTTGTACATAAATCTCAAAAAAACACCAATCCCTACATAAAAAGGTTAATATCATATAATATATGAAATTATGATTATTTATATATAAAATAATGTAAACGTACCTGAAATTACTCTGTGGATGTTTTTAGGAAGAAGATCGCTAAAGGCAAATGGGAATAGTCTTTGCATGACAACATGACAATTATGACTTTTCATCCTTGAAAATTTACCTTCAATAGTATCGACACAATTACGAAGATTAGATGCGTATCCATCTAGAAATTTGATACTATGCTTAATCCAGTAAAAAAAATTTGTCTTTTGCATGCGAATCCATTCGGAATGCGGGAGACAATGATTTTCCATTTGACATTACATGTAGTTCCTTCTTGGAACAAATATCCGGCAAATCCAATCTACCTTTCAAATTATCTTTTGTTTTTCCTTGGACATTTAGAATGGTATTCATTATGTTGTCGAAAATATTCTTCTCAAAGTGCATAACATCTAGATTATGGCGCAATAAATTGTCCTTCCAATATGGTAAATCCCAAAAAATGCTCTTCTTCTACCAATTATGGTATTCGCCACAACCATCAACAGGGTAATGTCCGTTACCTCCACATGAAGCCGTTCTCTCAGCACCAAAACCTCTAAGTTGAGTCATCATATAATACCCATCCAGAATAGGAGGTGAACCATCAAAAATTTTTTTGTTCTTCCTAAACAATGTCGTGCTCTGGCGATATGGATGATCTTGTGGTATAAATCGGCGATGACAATCGAACCAACTAGTCTTTCATCCATGTTTCAGTTGGAACGCATCAGTATTATCTTGACAATATGACATGCTAATCTTCCATTCGTCGACCATCCTGATAACATACCACATGCTGGAAAATCACTTATAGTCCACATAAGTACTGCTCGCATCAAAAAGTTATGTTGGTTGGAAACATTGAATGCTTCGACACCATTTTCCCACAATATTTTTAATTCATGAATTAATGGCTGCAAGAAAATATCAAGCGATCGCTTAGGATGCTCTAGACCGGGGACGAGAATTGTTAGAAAGAAAAACTTTCGTTTCATGCACAACGAAGGAGGCAAATTATAAGGTGTCACGATAGCTAGCCACAACGAGTATTGCCTCCCATGCTTCCCAAAATGGTTGAATCCATCTGTAGATAACCCGAGTTATACGTTCCTAGGCTCATATGCAAAACTAGGATAAACCTTCTGAAAATGTTTCCATGCTTCTGCATCCAAGGGATGCACAATTTCTCCATTCGAATTATGTTCTGCATGCCGTCTCATAGGTTTTGCCGTGTGTTCAGATTGATATAACCACTTTAACCTCTCTGTTAATGGCAAATACCACATCCGTTTATGCGGAATAGGTACTCTGTCGCTTGTCTATTGAAATGGAGGTTTGTGACAAAATCGACACTTCATTTGGTTTTCATCATTTCTCCAATAGATCATGCATTTGTCAATACATACATCGATCATCTGATATGGCAATCCAAAACAAACTACAAGTTTTTGAACCTTGTAATATGAAGCAGATGCAATATTATCTTCAGGTATTATATCTCTAACAAAATCAGCTATCGCATTCACACAATCTTCAGCCAAGTTGAAATCCGTGTTTATCGTCATCAACCTGCTTGTAGCAGATAAAGGTGATAATCCATCTCTACATCCTTTATAAAAAGGCTGCTTGGATGCATCTAACATATCAAAAAAATTTTGGGCTTCCAAATTAGGTTCCTTTATTCTGATACTATCTTCAATGTACGATGCTCGTTGTGCACGAAATGCATCATTCACCATCTGAGCAGTACCTCTGTTTATATCAACTTGTGATACCGGTTCCTCTACCCTAACATTAGTACTATCTAACCTTTTTGAAGTACTACCATAATATTGCAACGTTGTATCAGTTTCTCCATGTGAATACCAAATTTCGAAATACGGCATAAATCTAGTTCTGTACAAATGATTACATACTTCTCTAACAGAGATTAATCTATGATTTCGATATTTAATACACGAAAAATACATTTTACTATATTCCAATGTTATGCTATTGTTTGATGCAAATGTCAAGAACTCTTCAACACCTTGTGCAAATTCATCAGTCAATTCCCCCGTTGTTGAATCATACCGAGGTTTATCCATTCACGATCAAAAATAGTCATAAAAACCCGAAGAAGACATTTTCTTAAGATTTTTTGATCTGCTGAAATTGTGAAGGAGCATAACGTATTTAGATTGAAAATTAGAAGATTATCACAAATTTTTAACAGATTATGATGAATTTTTAACAGATTATTACAAATTTTTAACAAATTATTACAAATTTTTAACAGATTATTATGAATTTTTAAAAGATTATTACGAATTTTTAATAGATAATAACAAATTTTTAATAGATAATAACAAATTTTTAATAGATTATTCTTAAGAATATTCCCGTTTCTGACGGATTTCCGATGGTTTCTGACCACTGCCGGATAATCACAAATTTTTAATAGATTATTCTTAAGAATATTCCCTTTTCTGATGGATTTTTGATGGTTTCCAACCATGGTCGGATATTTGCGATGACGAACCGACGATACTCGACGTTAGCCCATCAATATGTTCCCGACATATTCCATACTGATAGTAAAAACAACATTTCATCGGGAAATCACCGGAAAAACACCCGATAATTTATATTTCTTCGGTAATATGCGACGATTTTAAGAGGATATCCCGACGGCAACGATTTCATCGGAAAACAGACGGAAAGCCATCAGGTTTTACCATCGATTTCTCGATGGTAGTGCATGCATCAGGAATTACCGACGGAGCATTGATGAAATAAGTTCCCTCTGTAGTCCGTCGGAAAACCGTCGCATAGGTGTTGGAAAATTCTGACGGTTTTATTTCCGTCGGAAATACCGTCAGAAATATTAATATTTTCTTGTAGTGATAATGCATGGCATCACACAGTTTGGAATAGATTGGATTAGTAGTAGGCCTTTTCATAGCTACTTCGAAGTTAAATTCTGTCATAATATAGGAAATTGAGCTAGCTTATTGTGGGCGTTAGATCGTGTCATCCTAAACTCTAAATCAAAAGTTACAGATGATTTAGTGCAGATATGTCAAGTTGGTTGCCAAGTTAAAATGATCATTCTAAACTGATCATTGGTGCTCCTTGAGTAAAGGCTTATAAATGAAACATAATGCATGGCATAACGCAGTTTGGGATACATTGGATTACTTGGAGACTTTTTCGTAGCTCTTAATATATCAAATGTTGTCACAATATGGAAAATTGAGCTAACTTAACGTTGGCGTTGGAATCACGTCATTTTGAGCTCTAAATCAAAAGTTAAAAACGATTATTTCAAACAAGTCAAGTTGCTTAGCTAGTTAAAATGATCATTCTAAACTGTTCATTGGTGCTCATTGAGTAAAGACATATAAATGAAGCACATAATGCATAGCATAACGCAGTTTGGGAAAGATTGGATTACTTGGAGGCTTTGTGGTAGCTATTTCGATCATAAATTTTGTCACCAGAAAATTGAGTGAGTTTAAAGTGGGCGTTGGATTCATATCATTTTGAACTCTAAATCAAAAGTTATGGATGATTTAGCGCCGACATGTCAAGTTGATTGCCAAGTTAAAATGATCATTCTAAACTGATCATTGGTGCTCCTTGATTAAAGTCTTATAAATGAAGCATACTGCATGGCATCACGCAGTTTGGGATACACTGGATTACTTGGAAGCTTTGTCATAGCTCTTTCGGTCACAAATGATGTCACAATATGGAAAATGGAGCTAGCTTAACGTGGGCGTTGGATTCATGTCATTTTGAGATCTAAATCGAAAGTTAAAGACGATTTATTGTGGACATGTCAAGTTGATCATCTAGATAAGATGATCTTTCTGAACTTATCATTGGTGCTCCTTGAGTAGAGGCTTATAAATGACGCATAATGCATGGCATCACGCATTTTGGGATAGATTGGATTACTTGGAGGTTTTCTCGTAGCTATTTCGGTTTTAAATTTTGTCACAATATAGAAAATTGAGGTAGCATAACGTGGGTGTTGGATTGTGTCATTTGGAACTCTAAATCAAAAGTCACAGAAAATTTAGTGCGGACATGTCGAGTTGATTGGTTAGTTAACATGATCATTTTAAACTAATCATTGGTGTTTCTTGAGTAAAGGCTAATAAATGAAGAATAATGCATGGCATCACGCAGTTTTGAATAGATTGGATTACTTTTAGGCCTTGTCCTAGCTATTTTGATGTTAAATTATATCATAATACAGAAAATTGATCTAGCTTAACAAGGGCGTTTGATTCGTGTCATTTTGAACTCTAAATCAAAAGTTAAAGACGATTTAGTGTGTACATGTCAAGTTGATCGGACAGTTCAAATGAACATTCTAAATTGATCATTGGTGCTCCTTTAGTAAAGGCTTATAAATAAAGCATAATGCATGGCATAACGCAGTTTGGGATACATTGGATTATTTGGAGGTTTTTTCGTAGCTCTTTCACTCTCAAATTTTTTCACAATATAGGAAATTGAGCTAGGTTAAGGTGGACGCTGGAATCATGTCATTTTGCGCTCTAAATCAAAAGTTAAGGACAATTTCGTGGGGACATTCAAGTTCTTCAGCTTGTTAAAATGATCATTCTAAATTGATCATTAGTGGTTCTTGAGTAAAGGCTTATAAATGAAGCATAATGCATGACATCACATAGTTTGGGATAGATTGGATTACTTGGAGGCTTTGTCGTAGGTATTTCTGTCTTAAATTTTGCCACAATATAGAAAATTGAGCTCTTTTAAAGTGGGCGTTCGATTTGTATCATTTTGAACTGTAAATCAAAAGTTACTAACGATTTAGTACCGACATGTCAAGTTGATCGGCCAATTAAAATGATCATTTTAAACTGATCATTGGTTGAGTAAAGGCTTATAAATGAAGCATAACGCAAGCTAGGTATCACACTGTTTTGGATTCATTGGATTACTTTAAGGCTTTACTATAGCTCTTTAGTCTTAAATATTGTCAAAATATAGAAAATTGAGCTAGCGTAACGTGGGCATTGGATTCATGTCATTCTGATCTCTAAAAAAACGTTACACACGATTTAGTTCGTACATGTCAAGTTCAGCGGCCAGTTAAAATCATTATACTAAACTGATTATTGGTGTTATTTGAGTAAAGGCTAATAAATGAATCATGATGCATGGCATAACACAGTTTGTGATACATTGGATTACTTAGAGGATTTTTCGTAGCTCTTTCGGTCTCAAAAGTTATCACAATATGGCAAATTGAGTTAGATTAACGTTAGCATTGAACTCATGTAATTTTGAGCTCTAAATCAAAAGGTAAAAACGAATTATTGTGGAAATGTCAAGGTTAACCGCTAGTTAAAATGATAATTCTAAACTAATCATTGGTGTCGATTGATTAAAGATTTATAAATCAAGCATAATGCATGGCATCACACAGCTTGTTATATATCGGATTACTTGTAGGTCTTGTCGTAGTTATTTGGATGTTAAATTCTGTCATAATATTGAAAATTTAGGTAGTTAAAGATGTGCATTGGATTTGTGTAATTCTGAACTATTAATCAAAAGTTATAGAAGATTTAGTGTGGCATTGGATTTGTGTAATTATCAAATCTAAATCAAAAGTTACAGAAGATTTAGTGCGGACATGTCAAGTTGATCGGCAAGTTAAAATGATCATTCTAAACTGATAATTGGTGCTCCTTGAGTAGTGGCTTATAAATGAAGAATAATGCATGGCATAACATAGTTTGGGATACATTGGATTACTTGGAGGTATTTTTGTAGCTTTTTCAGTCTCAAATTGTTGCGCACTATAGAAAATTAAGCTAGATTAAAGTGGACGTTGGAATCATGTCATTTTGCGCTCTAAATCAAAAGTTAAAGACGATTTAGTGTGGACATGTCAAGTCCATCAACTAGTTAAAATGATCATTCTAAAATTATCATTGGTGTTTCTTGAGTGAAGCCATATAAATGAAATATAATGCAGAGTATCACAAAGTTTGGGATAGAATGGATTAATTGGAGGGTTTGTCGTAGGTATTTTGGTATTAAATTTTATCACAAAATAGAAAATTGAGCTCTCTTAAAGTAGGCGTTGGATTAGTATCATTTTGAACTCTAAATCAAAAGTTACAAACGATTTATTGCCGACATGTCAAATTGATTGGTCAATTAAAGTGATCATTTTAAACTGATCATTGATACTCCTTAAGTAAAGGCTTATAAATGAAGCATAATGCAAGCTATCACGGTGTTTTGGATACATTGGATTACTTTAAGGCTTTATTGTAACTCTTTAGTCTTAAATGTTGTCACAATATAGAAAATTGAGCTAGCGTAATGTGGGCGTTGGGTTCGTGTCATTCTAACTTACGGACGATTTAGTTCGTGCATGTCAAGTTGAGCGGCCGGTTAGAATGATTATTCTAAACTGATCATTGGTGCTCCTTGAGTAAAGGCTAATAAATGAAACATGATGCATGGCATAACACAGTTTGTGATATATTGGATTACTTGGAGGATTTTTCGTAGCTATTTCTGTCTCAAAAGTTATCACAATATGGAAATTTGAGCAAGTTTAACGTGAGCATTGCACTCATGTCATTTTGATGTTTAAATCAAGAGTTAAATACGATTTATTGTGGGCATGTCAAGATTAACAGCTAGTTAAAATGATCTTTTTAAACTGATCCTTGGTGATCATTGACTAAAGGTTTATAAATCAAGCATAATGCATGGAATCTTGCAGTTTGAGATAGATTGGACTACTTGTTGGTCTTGTCGTAGCCATTTTGATGATAACTTCTGTCATAATATAGAGAATTGAGCTAGCTTAACATGGACATTGGATTCGTGTAATTCAAAACTCTAAATCAAAAGTTACAGAAGATTTAGTGTGAGCATTGGATTCGTGCAATTCTGAACTCTAAATTAAAAGTTACAGAAGATTTAGTGCGGACATATGAAGTTGATCGGTAAGTTAAAATGATCATTCTAAACTGATCATTTTTGCTCTTTGAGTAATGGCTTATAAATGAAGCATAATGCATGGCATAGCGCATTTTGGGATACATTGGATTACTTGGACGCTTTTTCGTAGCTCTCTCAGTCTCAAATGTTGTCACAATAGGGAAAACTCAGCTAGCTTACCGTGTGCGTTAGAAACTTGAGCTAACTTAACGTGGATGTGTGACTCATGTCATTTTGCGCTTTAATAAAAAGTTAAAGACGATTTAGTGCGGACATGTCAAGTTGATCAGCTAGTTAAAATGATCATTCTAAATTGATCATTGGTGCTCATTGAGTGAAGACTTATAAATGAAAAATAATGCATGGCATCATGTAGTTTGGGATACATTGGATTACTTGGAGGCTTTATCATAGGTATTTCGGACTTCAATTTTGTCACAATATAAAAAATTGAGCTCTCTTAAAGTGAGCGTTGGATTTGTATCATTTTAAACTCTAAATCAAAAATTACGGACAATTTAGTGCCGATATGTCAAGTTGATCGGCCAGTTAAAATGATCATTCTAAACTGATCATTGGTGATCCTTGAGTAAAGGTTTATAAATGAAGCATAATGTAAGGTATCACGCCTTTTTGGATACATTGGATTATTTTAAGGCTTTGCTGTAGCTCCGTAGTCTTGAATGTTGTCATAGTGTAGAAAATTGAGCTGGCATAACATGGGCGTTGGATTCGTGTCAATCTGAACTATAAAAAATGGTTACAGACGATTTAGTTCGTACATGTCAAGTTGAGCGGCCAATTAAAATGATCATTCTAAACTAATCATTGGTGCTCCTTGAGTAAAGGGTTATAAATGAAGCATAATGCATGGCATAACACAGTTTTTGATACATTGGATTACTTGGAATCTTTTTCGTAACTCTTTCAATAGCAAAAGTTATCACAATATGGAAAATTGAGCTAGTTTATAGTGATCATTTAACTCATGTCATTTTGAGCTCTAAATCAAAAGTTAAAGACGATTTATTGTGGACATGTCAAGCTTAACAGCTAGTTAAAATGATCTTTTAAAACTGTTCATTGATGCTCCATGAGTAAAGGCTTATAAATGAAGCATAATTCATGGCATCACGCAGTTCGGGATAGATTGGATTACGTGTAGGCTTTGTCGTAGCTATTTCGATGTTAAATTCTTTCACAATATAGAAAATTGAGCTAGTTTAATGTGGGTATTGGATTCGTGTCATTCTGATTCTAAATCAAAAGTTACCGACGATTTAGTGCGGACATGTCAAGTTGATCGGCAAGTTAAAGTGATCATTATAAACTGATCATTGGTGCTCCCTGGGTAAAGGCTTTTAAATGAAGCATAATGCATGGCATCAGGTTGTTTGGGATACGTTGGATTACTTGGAGTCTTTGTCACAACTCTTTCGGTCTCAAATGTTGTCACAATATGGAAAATTGGGTTAGCTTAACGTGGGCGTTGTATTCATGTCATTTTGAGCTCTAAATCAATAGTTAAAGACGATTTATTGTGGACATGTCTAGTTGATCAGGTAGTTAAAATGATCTTTCTGAACTGATCATTGGTGCTCCTTGAGTAAAGGCTCATAAATGATGCTTAATGCATGGCATCACAGAGTTTGGGATAGACTCAATTACTTGGAGGCTTTGTCTTTGCTATTTCAGTCTTTAATTTGGTCACAATATAGAAAGTTGATGTCGCATAACATGGGTGTTGGACTCGTGTCATTCTGAAGTCTAATTAAAAAATTACAGACAATTTAGTGCGGACATGTCAAGTTGATCAGATGATCATTCTAAACTAATCATTAGTGCTTCTTGAGTAAAGACATATAAAGGAAGCATAATGCAAGGCATAACGCAGTTTGGGATAGATTGAATTACTTGTAGGCCTTGTTGTAGCTATTTCAATGTTAAATTCTGTTATAATATAGAAAATTGAGCTACCTTAACATGGGCATTGGATTCGTGTCATTCTGAACTCTAAATCAAAAGTTAATAACAATTTAGTGCGGACATGTCAAGTTGATCGGCAAGTTAAAATGATCATTCTAAACTGATCATTGGTGATCCTTGAGTAAAGGATTATAAATGAAGCATAATGCATGACATTGCGCAGTTTAAGATACATTGGATTACTTTGAGGCGTTTTCGTAGCTCTTTCATTCTCAAATATTGTCACAATATGGAAAATTGAGTCAGGTTAATGTGGGCGTTGAATAATGTCATCGTGAGCTCTATATCAAAAGTTAAAGACAATTATTTGGGACAAGTCAAGTTGATCAGCTAGTTAAAATAATCATTCTAAACTATTTGTTGGTGGTCATTGAGTAAAGGCGTATAAATGAAGCACATAATGCATAGCATAACGCTGTTTGGGATAGATTGGAATACTTGGAGGCTTTGTCGTAGCTATTTCGATCTTAAATTTTGTCACAAGAAAATTGAGCGAGCTTAAAGTGGGTGTTGGATGCATATCATTTTGAACTCTAAATAAAAAATTACGGACGATTTACTACCGACATGTAGAGTTGATCAGCCAGTTAAAATGATCATTCTAAACTGATCATTGGTTCTCCTTGATTAAAGGCTTATAAATGAAGCATAATGCATGTCATCATGTAGTTTGGGATACATTGGATTACTTGGAGGCTTTATCGTAGCTCTTCCTGTCTCAAATGTTGTCACAATATGGAAAATTGAGCTAGCTTAACGTTGGCGTTTGATTCACGTCATTTTGTGCTCTAAATCAAAAGTTAAAAGCGACATATTGTGGACACGTCATGTTGATCAGGTAGTAAAAATGATCTTTTTGAACTGATCATTGGTGCTCCTTGAGTAAAGGCTTATAAATGAAGCTTAATGCATGGAACCATGGAGATTGGGATAGAATGGATTACTTGGAGGCTTTATTGTTGCCATTTTAGTCTTTAATTTAGTCACAATATAGAAAATTGAGGTTTCATAACGTGGGTGTTGGATTCGTGTCATTCTGAATTATAAATCAAAAGTTATGGACAATTTAGTGTGGACATATCAAGTTGATCGGATGATAATTCTAAGCTAAACATTAGTGCTTTTTGAGTAAAGACTTATAAATGAAGCATAATGAATGGCATCACGCAGTTTAGGATAGATTGGATTACTTGTAGGCCTTGTCGTAGCTATTTCGATGTTAAATTCTGTTATAATATAGAAAATTGAAATACCTTAACGTGAGCGTTGGATTCGTGTTATTCTGAACTCTAAATCAAAAGTTACTGATGATTTATCGCGGACCTTTCAAGTTGATCGGCAAGTTAAAATGATCATTCTAAACTGACCATTGGTGCTCGTTGAGTAAATGATTATAAATGAAGCATAATACATGGCATAACGCAGTTTGGGATACATTGGACTACTTGGAGGCTTTTTCCTAGCTCTTTCAGTCTCAAATATTGTCACAATATGGAAAATTGAACCAGTTTAATGTGGGCATTGGAATCATGTCATCTTGATCTCTAAATCAAAAGTTAAAGACGATTATTTCGGACAAGTCAAGTTAAGCAGCAAGTTAAAATGATCATTCTAAACTATTCATTGGTGCTCATTGAGTAAAGGGGTATAAATGAAGAACATAATGCATAGCATCACACAGTTTGTGATATATTGGATAACTTGCAGGCTTTGTCGTAGCTATTTAGATCTTAAATTTTTCACAAGAAAATTGAGCGAGCTTAAAGTTGGTGTTGGATACGTACCATTTTGAACTCTAAATCAAAAGTTACGGACGATTTACTGCCGACATGTCAAGTTGATCGACCAGTTAAAACGATCATTCTAAACTGATTGTTGGTGCTCCATGATTAAAGGCTTATAAATGAATCATAATGCATGCCATCATGTTGTTTGGGTTACATTGAATTACTTGGAGGCTTTATCGTAGCTCTTTCTATCTCAAATGTTGTCACAATATGGAAAATTGTGCTTGATTAAGGTGGGCATTGGATTCACGTCATTTTTAGCTCTAATTCAAAATTTATTGTGGACACGTCAAATTGATCCCGTAGTTAAAATGATCTTTCTGAACTGATCATTGGTGCTCCTTGAGTAAAGGCTTATAAATGAATCTTAATGCATGGCATCACGGAGTTTGGGATAGACTGGATTACTTAAAGCTTTGTCGTATCTCTTTCGGTCTTTAATTTGGTCACAATATAGAAAATTGAGGTAACATAACATGGGTATTGGATTCGTGTCATTCTGAACTCAAAATGAAAAGTTACGGACAATTTAATGCGGACATGTCAAGCTGATCGGATGATCATTCTAAACTAATCATTAGTGTTTCTTGAGTAAAGGCTTATAAATGAAACATAATGCTAGGCATCACGCAGTTTGGGATAGATTGGATTAGTTGTAGGCCTTGTCGTAGCTATTTTGATGTTAAATTCTGACATAATATAGAAAATTGATCTAGCTTAACATGAGCGTTCGATTCGTGTCATTCTGAACTCCAAATCAAAAGTGACTAACGACTTATTGTGGACATGTCAAGTTGATCAGCGAGTTAAAATGATCATTCAAAACTGATCATTGGTGCTCCTTGAGTAAAGGCTTATAAATGAAGCATAATGCATGGCATAGCGATGTTTGGGATATGGTGGATTACTTGGAGGCTTTTTCGTGGCTCTTTCAGTCTCAAATGTTGTCACAATAAGGAAAATTGAACCAGCTTAACGTGGGCGTTGGAATCATGTCATCTTGGCTCTAAAACAAAAGTTAAAGATGATTGTTTCGGACAAGTCAAGTTGATCATCTAGCTAAAATGATCATTCTAAACTATTCATTGGTGCTCATTGAGCAAAGGCGTGTAAATGAAGTACATAATGCATAGGATCACACAGTTTTGGATAGATTAGATTACTTGGAGGCTTTCTCGTAGCTTTTTTTTATATTAAATTTTGTCACAAGAAAATTGAGCGAGCTTAAAGTGGGTGTTGGATGCGTATCATTTTGAACTCTAAATCAAAAGTTACGGATGATTTAGTGCCGACATGTCAAGTTGATCAGCCATTTCAAATGATCATTCTAAACTGATCATAGGTGCTCCTTGATTAAAGGCTTATAAATGAAGCATAATGCATGGCATCACGTATTGTGGGATACATTGGATTACTTGGAGGCTTTATCGTAGCTCTTTTCGTCTCAAATGTTGTCACAATATGGAAAATTGAGCTAGCTTAACGTGGGTGTTGGATTCATGTCATTTTGAGCTCTAATTCAAAACTTAAAGACGATTTATTATGGACATGTCAAGTGGATGAGCTAGTTAAGATGAACTTTCTGAACTGATCATTGGTGCTACTTGAGTAAATGCTTATAAATGAAGCATAATGCCTGGTATCACGCAGTTTGGGATAGATTGGATTACTTGGAGGCTTTGTCATACCTATTTCGGTTTTAAATTTTGTAACAATATTGAAAATTGAGTTAGCATAACGTGGGTGTTGGATTCATGTCATTCTGAACTCTAAAACAAAGGTTACGCACGATTTAGTGTGGACATGTCATGTTGATCGGTTAGTTAACATGATCATTCTAAACTAATCATTGGTGCATCTTGAGTAAAGGCTTATAAATGATGCATAATGCATGGCATTATGCAGTTTGGGATATATTGGATTAGTTGGAGGCCGTCTCGTTGCTATTTCGATCTTAAATTCTATCATAATATAGATAACTGAGCTAGCTTAACATGGGTGTTGGATTCGTGTCATTCCGAACTCTGAATAAAAAATTACAGAGGATTTAGTGTGGACATGTCAGGTTGATCGGCAAGTTAAGATGAAATTCTAAACAGATCATTTGTGCTCCCTGAGTAAAGTCTTATAAATAAAACATAGTGCATGGCATAACGCAGTTTGGGAAAAATTAGATTAGTTGGAGGCTTTTTCGTAACTCTTTCAGTCTCAAATATTTTCACAATATAGAAAATTGAGATAGCATAACGTGGATGTTGGATTCGTGTCACTCAGAACTTTAAATCAAAAGTCATGGACGATTTAGTACGGACATGTCAAGTTGACCGGTTAGTTAACATGATCATTTTAAACTAATCATTGGTGCTTCTTGAGTAAATGCTTATAAATGAAGCATAATGCATGACATCACACAGTATAGGATAGATTGGATTACTTGTAGGCCTTGTCGTAGCTATTTCGATGTTAAATTATGTCATAATATAAAAAATTGAGCAAGCTTTATGTATGTGTTGGATTCGTGTCATTCTGAGCCTTTAATCAAAAGTTACCGACGATTTTGCGCACATGTCAAGTTGATCGGTAAGTTAAAATGATCGTTCTAAGTTGATCATTGGTGCTCCTTGAGTAAAGGCTTATAAATAGAGCATAATGCATGAGATAACGAAGTTTGGGATACATTGGATTACTTGGAGGTTTTTCGTAGCTCTTTCAGTCTCAAATTTTTTCACAATATACAAAATTGAGCTAGCTTAACGTGGACGTTGAAATCATGTCATTTTGCACTCTAAATCAAATGTTAAAGATGATTTAGTGGGGACATGTCAAGCTCATCACCTAGTTAAAATGATCATTCTACATTGATCATTGGTGCTTCTTGAGTAAAGGCTTAAAAATTAAGCATAATGCATGCCATCACGTAGTTTGGCATAGATTGGATTACTTGTAGGCTTTGTCGTAGGTATTTCGGTCTTAAATTTTATCACAATATTCAAAATTGGGCTCTCTTAAAGTTGACATTGGATTCATATCATTTTGAATTCTAAATCAAAAGTTACGCACGATTTAGTGCCGACATGTCAAGTTGATCAGCTACATAAAATGATCATTCTAAAATTATCATAGGTGCTCCTTGATTAAAGTCTTATAAATGAAGCATAATGCATGGAATCACGTAGTTTGGGATACATTGGATTACTTGTAGGCTTTATCGTAGCTCTTTTGGTCTCAAATGTAGTCACAATATGGAAAATTGAGTTAGCTTAACGCGAGCATTGGATTCATATCACTTTGAGCTCTAATTCCAATCTTAAAGACGATTTATTGTGGACATGTCAACTTGATGAGCTAGTCAAGTTGGTGAGCTAGTTAAGATGATCTTTCTGAACAGATCATTGGTGCTACTTGAGTAAAGGCTTATAAATGAAGAATAATGCATGGCATCACGTGGGTGTTGGTTTCTTGTCATTCTGAATTCTAAATCAAAAGTTACGAACGATTTAGTGCGGACATGTCAAGTTGATCTGTTAGTTAACATGATCATTCTAAACTAATCATTGGTGCTTCTTGAGTAAAGGCTTATAAATGATGTATAATGCATGGCATCATGCAGTTAAGGATATATTGGATTACTTGGAGGCCTTGTCGTAGCTATTTTGTTGATCAATTCTGTCATAATATAGAAAATTGAGGTAGCTTAACATGAGAGTTGGATTCGTGTCATTCTGAACTCTAAATCAAAAGTTACTAACGATTTAGTGCGGTCATGTCAAGTTGATCGGCCTGTTAAAATGATCATTATAAACTGATCATTGGTGCTCCTTGAGTAAAGTGTTATAAATAAAGAATAATGCATGGCATAACGCAGTTTGGGATACATTGGATTAGTTGGAGGCTTTTTCGTAACTCTTTCAGTCTTAAATTTTTCACAATATAGAAAATTGAGGTAGCATAACGTGGATATTGGATTCGTGTCATTCGAAACTCTAAATCAAAATTCAAGGACGATTTAGTACGGAAATGTCAAGTTGACCCGTTAGTTAACATGATCATTTTAAACTAATCATTGGTGCTTCTTGAGTAAAGGCTTATAAATGAAGCATATTGCATGACATCACGCAGTTTAGGATAGATTGGATTAGGCCTTGTCGTAGCTATTTCGATGTTGAATTCTATCATAATATAGAAAATTTAGCAAGCATAACGTGGGCATTGGATTCGTGTCATTCTGAACTCTAAATCAAAAGTTACGGACGATTTTGTGCGGACATGTCAAGTTGATCGGCAAGTTAAAATAATCATTCTAAATTGATCATTGGTGCTCCTTGAGTAAAGCCTTATAAATAAAGCATAATGGATGGCATAACAAAGTATGGGATACATTGGATTACTTAGAGGTTTTTTGTAACTCTTTCAGTCTCAATTTTTTCACAATATAGAAAATTAAGCTAGCTTAACGTGTACATTAGCTTCAAGTCATTTTGCACTCTAAATCAAAAGTTAAAGACGATTTAGTGGGGATATGTCAAGTTCATCAGCGAGTTAAAATGATCATTCTAAATTGATCATTGGTGATTCTTGAGTAAAGGCTAATAAATTAAGCATAATGCATGGCATCACACAATTTGGGATAGATTGGATTACTTGTAGGCTTTGTCATAGGTATTTCGGTCATAAATTTTGTCACAATATAGAAAATTGAGCTCCCTTAAAGTGGACATTGGATTGGTATCATTTTAAACTCTAAATCAAAAGTTACGGACGATTTAGTTCCAACATGTCAAGTTGATCGGCCACTTAAAATGATCATTGTAAACTGATCATAGGTGCTCCTTGATTAAAGGCTTATAAATGAAGCATAATGCATGTCATCACGTAGTTTGGGATACATTGGATTACTTGTAGGCTTTATCATAGCTCTTTTGGTCTCAAATGTTGTCACAATATGAAAAATTGAGCTAGCTTAACGTCGGCGTTGGATTCATGTCACTTTGAGCTCTAATTCAAAACTTAAAGACGATTTATTGTGGACATATCAAGTTGATGAGCTAGTTAAGATGATCTTTCTGAACTTATCATTGGTGCTACTTGAGTAAACGCTAATAAATGAAGCATAATGCATGGCATCACGTTGTTTGGGATAGATTGGATTATTTGGAGGATTTGTCGTAGCTATTTTGGTTTTAAATTTTTGTCACAATATAGAAAATTGAGGTAGCATAACGTGGGTGTTGGTTTCATGTCATTCTGAACTCTAAATCAAAAGTTACATAGGATTTAATGCGGACATGTCATGTTGATCGGTTAGTTAACATGATCATTCTAAACTAATCATTAGCGCTTCTTGATTAAAAGCTTATAAATGATGTATAATGCATGGCATCACGCTGTTTCGGATATATTGGATTACTTGGTGGCCTTTTGTAGCTATTTCGATGTTAAATTTTGTCATAATATAGAAAATTGAGCTACCTTAACGTGGGAGTTGGATTCGTGTCATTCCGAACTCTAAATCAAAAGTTACAGAAGATTTAGTGCGGACATTTCAAGCTGATCGGCCAGATAAAATGATCATTCTAAACTGATCATTGGTGCTGCTTGAGTAATTTCTTATAAATAAAGCATAATGCATAGCATAACGCAGTTCGAGATACATTGGATTAGTTGGAGGCTTTTTTGTAACTCTTTCAGTCTCAATTTTTTTCACAATATAGAATATTGAGCTAGCTTAACGTGTACGTTGGACTCATGTCATTTTGCACTCTAAATCAAAAGTTAATGAAGATTTAGTGCCGACATGTCAAGTTGATCAGCTAGTTAAAATGATCATTCTAAATTGATCATTGGTGCTCATTAAGTAAATGCTTATAAATGAAACATAATGCATGATATCACGCAGTTTGGGATAGATTGGATTACTTGAAGGTTTTATCGTAGGTATTTCAGACATAAATTTTATCACAATATAGAAAACTGAACTCTCATAAGATGGGCATTGGATTCATATCATTTTGAATTCTAAATCAAAAGTTAGGAACGATTTATTGCCGACATGTCAAGTTGATCGGTCTGTTAAAATGATCATTCTAAACTGATCATTGGTACTCCTTGAGTAAAAGCTTATAAATGAAGCATAATGCATGGCACCACACAGTTTGGGATAAATTAGATTACTTGGAAGCTTTGTCGCAGGTCTTTTGGTCTTTAATTTTGTTACAACATAGAAAATTGAGATCTTTTAAAGTGGACGTTGGATTCGTATCATTTTAAACTCTAAATCAAAAGTTACGGACGATTTACTGCCGACATGTCAAGTTGATCAGTCAGTTAAAATGATCATTCTAAACTGATCATTGGTGCTCCTCGAGTAAAGACTTATAAATGAAGCATAATGCAAGGTATCACGCTGTTTTGGATACATTGGATTACTTGAAGGCTTTTCTCTAGCTCTTTAGTTTTAAATATTGTCACAAAGTAGAAAATTGAGCTAGCGTAACGTGGGTGTTTGATTCATGTCATTCTGAACTTAAAAAAAAAATTACGGACAATTTAGTTCGTACATGTCAAGTTGAGCGGCCAGTTAAAATGATCATTTTAAACTGATCTTGTGGTAGAAATCGACGATGATAATCGAACCAACTAGTCTTTTGTCCGTGTTTCAGTTGGAACGCATCAATATTATCTTGAAAATATGGGCATGCTAATCTTCTATGCGTTGACCATCCTGATAAAATACCATATGTTGGAAAATCACTTATGGTCCCGATAAGTACTGCTCGCATCAAGAAGTTTTGTTGGTTGGAAACATCAAATGCTTCGACACCATTTTCCCATAATATTTTTAACTCATGAATTAGTGGCTGCAAGAAAAAATCAAGTGATCGCTTAGGATGCTCTGGACCGGGGACGAGAATTGTTAGAAACAAAAACTCTCGTTTCATTCACAATGAAGGAGGCCAATTATAAGGTGTCACGATAACTGGACACAATGATTATTTCCTAACATGCTTCCCAAAAGGGTTGAATCATCTGTAGATAACCAAAGGTATACGTTCCTAGGCTCATATGCAAAACTAGAATAAACCTGTTTAAAATGTTTCCATGCTTTTGCATCCGAGGGATGCACAATTTCTCCATTCCAATTATGTTTTGCATGCCATCTCATAGGTTTTTCCGTATGTTCAGATTGATATAACCTCTTTAACCTCTCTGTTAATGGCAAATACCACAACCGTTTATGCGGAATAGGTACTCTACCGCTTGACTTTTGAAATCGAGGTGTGTGACAAAATCAGCACTTCATGTAGTTTTTATCATTTCTCCAATAGATCATGCAGTTGTCAATAAATATATCGATCATCTGATACGGCAATCCAAGACCCGCTACAAGTTTTTGAACCTCGTAATATGAAGCAGGTGCAATATTATCTTCAGGTAATATATCTCTAACAAAATCAGCTATCGCATTCACGCAATCTTTAGCCAAGTTGAAATCCGTATTTATCGTCATCAACCTGCTTGCAGCAAATAAAGGCGATAATCCATCTCTACATCTTTTATACAAAGGCTGCTTGGATGAATATAACATATCCAAAAATTTCCGGGCTTCCAAATTAGGTTCCTCTATTCTACTCCTATCTTCAATTAACAATGCTCTTTGTTCACGAAATGCAGCATTCACCATTTGAACAGTATCTCCGTTTATATCAACTCGTGATGCCGGTTCCTCTATCATAACATTAGTTCTATCTAACCGTTTTGAAGTACTACCATAATATTGCATCGTTGAATCAATTTCTCCATGTGAATACCAAATTTTGTAACAACGGCATAAATCCAGTCCTATACAAATGATTACGTACTTCTCTAACAGAGATTAATATATGATTTTGACATTTAATACACGGCCAATACATTTTACTATATTTTGATGTCATGCTATTGTTTGATGCAAATGTCATGAACTCTTCAACACCTTGCGTAAATTCATCCGTCATTTCCCCCGTTGTTGAATCATACCGAGGTTTATCCATCCAAGATAAAAAATAATCATAAGAACCTGAAGAAGACATTTTCTTAAGATTTTTTGTTCTGGTGAAATTGTGAAGGAGCAGAGCGTATATATATTGAAAATTAGAAGATTATTACGAATTTTTAACAAATTATTACGAATTTTTAAGTGATAATCACAAATTTTTAATAGATTATTCTTAAGAATATTCCTTTTTCCGATGGATTTCCGACGGTTGCCGACCACTGCTGGATATTTCAGATGACCAACCGATGATACTCGACGTCAGTCAACCGATATATCCCCGACGGATTCCAGATGGATAGTAAAAACCACATTCCATCGGGAAATAGTCGGGAAAAAACCGATGGTTTATCTTTTTTTGGTAATGTCCGACGGTTTTGAGAGGATATCCCGACGCCTATATTTTCGTCGGAAACCGGACAGAAAGCTGTTAGGTTTTACCATCGATTTCCCGCCGGTAGTGCAAACGTCAGTATTTACCAAGGGAACAGCGTTGAAATAACTTTCCTTGGTAGTCCATCGGAAAACCATTGCATAGGCGTCTGAAAATTCTGATAGTTTTATTTCGGAAATATTAATGTTTTCTAGTAGTGAAGGTATCACATTGTTCTGGATACATTGGATTACTTGAAGGCTTTGTTGTATCTTTTTCAGTCTAAAATGTTGTCACAATATAAAAAATTGAGCTAGCATAATGTGGGCATTGGATTGATGTCATTCTGAACTTTAAAGAAAAAGTTACAAATGATTTAATGCGTACACGTCAAGTTGATCGGCCAATTAAAATGATCATTCTAAATTGATCATTGGTGCTCCTTGAGTAAAGGCTATAAATAAAGCATAATGAATGGCATCCCGAGTTTGTCATAGATTGGATTACTCGGAGGCTTTGTCATAGCTATTTTGGTATTAAAGTTTATCACAATAGATAAAATTAAGGTAGCTTAACGTGGGCATTGGATTCGTGTCATTTAGAACTCTAACTCAAAACTTACGGACGGTTTAGTGCGGACAAGTTGATCGGCCAGTAAAAATGATCATTCTAATCTGATCTCTGGTGCTCCTTGAATAAAGCTATATAAATGACACATAATGCAAGGCATCACATAGTTTGGGACACATTGGATTACTTGGAGGCTTTGTCGCAGTTCTTTCGGTCTCAAATGTTGTCACAATATGGAAAATTGAGCTAGCTTAACGTGGGCATTGGATTCATGTCATTTTGAGCTCTAAATAAAAAGTTAAAAACGATTTCGTTTGGACATGTCAAGTTGATAAGCTAGTTAAATGGTCATTCTAAAAAATAATTGGTGCTACTTGAGTAAAGTCTTATAAAAGAAACATAATGCATAGCATCACGTAGTTATGGATAGATTGGATTTCTTGGAGGCTATGTCATAGCTATTTTGGTCTTAAATTTTGTCACAATAGAGAAAATTGAGCTAGCTTAACGTGGGTATTGGATTCATGTCATTTTGAACTCTAAATCAAAAGTTACGGACGATTTAGTGCGGACATTTCAAGTTGATTGGACTGTTAAAATGATCATTCTAAACCGATCACTGGTGCTCCTTGAGTAAAGGCTTATAAATGAAGCATAATGCATGGCATCCCGCAGTTTGGGATATATTTCATTATTTGGAGGCTTTTTCGTAGCTTTATCAGTATCAAATGTTGTCACAACATGACAAATTGAGCTAGCTTAACGTGGGCGTTGGACTTATGTCCTTTTGAGGTATAAATCAAAAGTTAAAGACGATTTTGTGCGGACATGTCAATATGATCAGCTAGTTAAAATGATCATTCTTAACTGATCATTGGTGCTCCTTGAGTAAAGACTTATAAATGAAACAAAATGCATGGCATCACATATTTTAGGATAGATTGGATTACTTGGAGACTTTGTCGTAACTATTTTGATCTTAAATTCTATCACAATGGAGAAAATTTAGCTAGCTTAACGTGGGCATTGTTTTCGTGTCATTTTGAACTATAAATCTAACGTTACAGATGATTTAGTGCATAAATGTCAAGTTGATCGGACTATTAAAATGATAATTCTAAAATGATAATTGATTCTCCTTGAGTGAAGGCTTATAAATGAAGAAAATGCATGGCATCATGTAGTTTGGATACATTAGATTACTTGGAGGCTTTGTCATAACTCTTTCAGTCTCAAAGTTGTGAGAATATGAAATATTGGGCTATCTTAACGTGGGTGTTGAGTTGATGTCATTTTAAGCACTAAACAAAAGGTAAAGATGATTTACTACGGATATGTCAAGATGATCACGTAGTTAAAATGATCATTCTAAACTGATCATTGGTGCTCATTCAGTAAAGGTGTATAAAATGAAGTATAATGCATAGCATCATGCAGTTTGGGATAGATAAGATTACTTGGATGCTTTGTCATAGCTATTTCGTTCTTTAATTTTGTCACAAGAGAATTGAGCTAGCTTAACGTGGGTATTGGATTCGTGTCATTCTGTACATTAAATCGAAAGTTACGGACGATTTAATGCGAACATATGAAGTTGATCCACCAGATAAAATGATCATTCTAAACTGATCATTGGTGCTTCTTGAGTAAAGGCGTATAAATAAACTATAATGCATGGCATCACGCAGTTTAGGATACATTGGACTACTTGGAGGCTTTTTCACTGCTCTTTCAGTCTCAAATATTGTCACAATATGAAAAATTGAGCTAGCTGAACTTAGGCAGTTGTTTCATGTCATTTGAGCTCTAAATCAAAAGTTAAAGATGATTTAGTGCAGATATGTCAAATTAATCAGCACGTTAAAATGATCATTCTAAACTGATCATTGGTGCTCGTTAAGTAATGGCTTATAAATGAATCATAATGCATGACATCACGTATTTTGCATAGAATGGATTACTTGAAGGCTTTGTTGTATCTTTTTCAGTCTCAAATGTTGTCACAATTTAGAAAATTGAGCTAGCGTAATGTGGGCATTGGATTGATGTCATTCTGAACTCTAAAGAAAAAGTTACAGACGATTTAGTGCGTACATGTCAAGTTGATCGGCCAATTAAAATGATCATTCTGAATTGATCATTGGTGCTCCTTGAGTAAACGCTATAAATAAAGCATAATGCATGGTATCACGAGTTTGTGATAGATTGGATTACTCAGAGGCTTTGTCGTAGCTATTTCGGTATTAAAGTTTATCACAATAGAGAAAATTAAGCTAGCTTAACCCGTTGGATTCGTGTCATTTAGAACTCAAACTCAAAACTTACGGACGATTTACTGCAGACAAGTTGATCAGCCAGTTAAAATGATCATTTTAATATGATCTCTGGTGCTCCTTGAATAAAGGTATATAAATGACCCATAATGCAAGACATCACGTAGTTTGGGATACATTGAATTACTTGGAGGCTTTGTCGTACCTCTTTTGGTCTTAAATGTTGTCACAATATGGAAAATGGAGCTAGCTTAACGTGGGCATTGGATTCATGTCATTTTGTGCTCTAAATAAAAAGTTAAAAACGATTTAGTGTGGACATGTTAAGTTAATCAGCTAGTTAAAATGATCATTCTAAACAGATAAGTGGTGCTCCTTGAGTAAAGTCTTATAAAAGAAACATAATGCATGGCATCACGGAGTTAGGGATAGATTGGATTTTTTGGACCCGTAGCTAGTTTGGTCTTAAATTTTATCACAATATAGAAACTTGAGGTAGATTAACGTGGGCATGGCTTCGTGTCATTCATGTCATTTACTCCGAACATGTAAAGTTGATCAGCTAGCTAAAATTATCATTTTAAACTGATCATTGGTGCTCCTTGAGAAAAGGCTTATTAATGAAGAATAATTCCTGTCATCATGTAGTTTGGGATAGACTGGATTACTTGGAGGCTTTGTCATAGCTATTTTGGTCTTTAATTTGGTCACAATATAAAAAATTGAGCTAGCTTAACGTGGGTGTTGCTTTAGCGTCATTTTGAACTCCAAATCAAAAGTTACAGACGATTTAGTGCGGACATGTCAAGTTGATCGGCCAGTTAAGATTATCATTCTAAACTGGTCATTGGTGCTACTTGAGTAAAGGCTTATAAATAAAGAATAATCCATAGCATCACAAAGTTTGGGATAGATTGCATTATTTTGATGCTTTGTCGTAGCCATTTCAATCTCAAATATTGTCACAATATGGAAAATTGAGCTAGCTTAATGTCGGTGTTAGATTCGTTTCATTATGAACTCTAAATCAAAAGGTACGGAGGATTTAGTACGGACATGCCAAGTTTATCAGCCAGTTAAAATGATCATTCTAATCCGATCATTTGTGCTCCTTGATTAAAATCTTATAAATGATTCATCACGTAGTTTGGGATACATTGTATTACTTGAAAGCTTTGTTGTAGCTCTTTCAGTCTTTAATGTTGTCACAATATGGAAAATTGAGCTAGCATAATGTCGGTGTTGGATTCGTGTCATTATGAACTCTAAATCAAAAGGTACGGATGATTTTGTGCGGGCATGTCAAGTTGATGGGCAAGTTAAAATGATCATTCTAAATTGATCATTGGTGCTCCTTGAGTAAAGGGTTATAAATAAAGAATAATCCATGGCATCATGCAGTTTGGGATAAATCGCATTACTTTGAGGCTTTACCGTAGCCATTTTAGTCTAAATGTTATCAAAATATGGAAAATTGACATGGCTTAATGTCGGCGTTGGATTCGTGTCATTATGAACTATAAATCAAAAGGTACGGACGATTTAGTCGGACATGTGAAGTTTATCGCCCAGTTAAAATTATCATTTTAATCTGATCATTGATTAAAATCTTATGAATGATTCATCATGTAGTTTGGGATACATTGTATTACTTGGAGGGTTTGTTGTAGATCTTTCAGTCTATAATGTTGTCACAATATGGAAAATTGAGCTAGTTTAACTTGGGCGTTGGACTCATGTCATTTTGAGCTCTAAATCAAAAGTTAAAAAACGATTTAGTGCGGACATGTCAAGTTTATTAGCTAGTTAAAATGATCATTCTAAACTGATCATTGGTGCTCATTATGAAATGCGTATAAATGAATCATAATGCATAACATCATGCAGTTTATGATAGATTGGATTACTTGGAGGCTTTATCATAGCAATATGGTCTTAAATTTTGTCACAATCTAAAAAATTGAGTTAGGTTAACATGGGTGTTGGATTTGTCTTATTTTGTACATTAAATCAAAAGTTATGAACGATTTAGTGCGAACATATCAAGTTGATCGACCAGTTAAAATGATCACTCTAAATTGCTCATTGGTGTTCCTTGAGTAAAGCCTTATAAATAAATCATAATGCATGGTATCACGTATTTTGGGATACATTGGACTACTTGGAGGCTTTTTCGTAGCTGTTTCAATCTCAAATGTTGTCACAATATGGAAAATTTAGCTAGCTAAATGTAGGCGGTTGATTCATGTCATTTTGAGCTCTAAATCAAAAGTTAAAGATGATTTAGTGCGGACATGTCAATTTGAACAGCAAGTTAAAATTATCACTCTAAACTGATCACTTGTGCTCGTTAAGTAATGGCTTATAAATGAATCATAATGCATGGTATCACGTATTTTGGATAGAATGGATTGCTTGTAGGCTTTGTCGTACCTATTTTGGTCTTAAATTTTGACACAATATAGAAAATTAAGCTAGCTTAACGTGGGCATGGCTTTGTGTAATTCTCAACTCTAAATCAAAGTTGCGGACGATTTAGTTTGGACATGTCAAATTGATCGGCCAGTTAAAATGATCATTCTAAACTGATCATTGGTTCTACTTGAACAAAAGCTTATAAATGAAGAATAATGCATGGCACCATGCTGTTTGGATACATTGGAATACTTGGAGGCTTTGTCGTAGCTCTTTTACTCTCAAATGTTGTCACAATATGGAAAATTGAGCTAGATTAATGTGGGCGCCGAAGTCATGACATATTGATCTCTAAATCAAAAGTTAAAGCCGATTTAGTTTGAACATGTAAAGTTGATCAGCTATTTAAAATGATAATTCTAAACCGATCATTGGTGCTCCTTGAGTAAATGCTTATAAATGAAGCATAATACATGGCATCACCCATTATGGGATAGATTGGATTACTTGAAGGCTTTGTCATAGCAATTTGGGTTTTAAATTTTGTCACAATATAGAACATTGAGCTAGCTTAACGTGGGCGTTGGATTTGGGTCATTCTGAACTTTAAATCAAAAGTTACAGACGATTTAGTGCATAAATGTCAAGTTCATCGACAGTTAAAATGATCATTCAAAAACTGATCAATGGTGCTCCTTGAGTAAAATTTTATAAATGAAGAATAATGCATGGCATCACGCAGTTTGGGATACATTGGATTACTTGGATACTTTGTCGTAGCTCTTTCAGTCTCACATTTTGTCACAATATGGAAAATTGAGCTACCTTAACGTGTGCAATGGATTCATATTATTTTGAGCTCTAAATAAAAAGTTAAAGATGATTTAGCATGGACATGTCAAGTTAATCAGATAGTTAAAATGATCATTCTAAACTGATCATTGGTGCTCATTGAGTAAATGCGTATAAATGAATCATAATACATAGCGTCACGCAGTGTGGGGTATATTGGAATACATGGAGGCTTTGTCATAGCTATTTTGATCTTAAACTTTGGCACAATATAGAAACGTGAGCTAGCTTTACGTGGGCGTTGGATTCGTGTCACACTTTAAAATCAAAAGTTACAGACAATTTAGTGCGGATATGTCAAGTTGATCGACCAGTAAAAATGATCATTCTAAACTTATCATTGGTGCTCCTTGAGTAAAATGTTATAAATGAAGCATGATGCACATCATCACACAGTTTGGGATAGATTGGATTACTTTGAGGCTTTTCCGTAACTCTTTGAGTCTCAAATGTTGTCACAATATGGAAAGTTGAGCTAGCTTAACGTGGGCGTTGAACTCATGTCATTTTAATCTCTAAATCAAAAGTTAAAGACGAGTTAGTATAGACATGTCAAGTTAATCAGCTAGTTAAAATGATCATTCTAAACTGATCATTGGTGCTCATTGAGTAAATGCGTACAAATGAATCATAATGCATGGCATCACACACGTTGGGGTAGATTGGATTACATGGAGGCTTTGTCATAGCTATTTTGATCTTAAACTTTGGCATAATATAGAAACATGAACTAGCTTAACGTGACTTTTGGATTCGTGTCATTCTAAACTTTAAATCAAAAGATACGGACGATTTAGTGCGGATATGTCAAGTTGATAGACCAGTTAAAATGACCATTCTAAAGTAATCATTGGTGCTCCTTGAGTAAATAGTTATAAAGGAAGCATAATGCATATCATAACGCAGGTTGGGATGGATTGCGTTACTTTGAGGTTTTGCCATAGCTCTTTTAGTCTCAAATGTTGTCACAATATGGAAAATGGAGCTAACTTAATGTGGGCGTTGAACTCATGTCATTTTGTGCTCTAAATCAAAAGTTAAAGACGATTTAGTGCAGACATGTCAACTTGATCAGCAAATTAAAATGATGATTCTAAACTGATCATTGGTTCTTATTGAGTAAATTTGTAAAAATGATTCATAATGCATTCCATTACGTAGTTTGGGGTACATTGGATTACATAGAGGCTTTGTCATAGCTATTTCGATCTTAAATTTTGGAACAATATAGAATATATAGCTAGCTTAACGTTGGATTTGGATTCGTGTCATTTTGAACTCTAAATCAAAAGTTACAGACAATTTAGTCGGACATTTTAAGATGATTGGCCAGTTAAAATGATTATTCTAAACTGATCATTGGTCCTCCTTGAGTAAAGGCTTATAAATGAAGCAAAATGCATGACATCACGCAGTTTGGGATACATTGGATTACTTGGAGGCTTTGTATTAGCTATTTCGGTCTTAAATTTTTTCACAATATTCAAAATTGAGCTAGCTTTACGTGGGCTTTGGATTCGTGTAATTCTAAACTCTAAATCAAAAGTTATAGAAGATTCAACTAGCTTAATGTGGGCGTTGGATTTGTGTCATTTTGAACTGTAAAAAAAAAGTTAAGACGATTTAGTCCACACGTGTCAAGTTGATCGGCCAGTTACAATGATTATTATAAACTGATCATTGATGCTCTTTGAGCAAAGGTTTTCAAATGAAGCATAATGCATGGCATAACGCTGTTTGGGATAGATTGGATTAGTTGGAGACTTTTGTCTTAGCTATTTCCACCTTAAATTTTCTCATAATATAAATAATTGAGCTAGCTTGATGTGGGCGTTGGATTCGTGTCATTTTGAACTCTGAATCAAAAGTTAAAGACGACTTAGTGTGCACATATCATTTTGATTGGCCGGTTAAATTGATAATTATAAATTGATCACTCGTGCTCATTGAGCAAAGGTTTACAAATGAAGCATAATGCATGGCATCACGCAGTTTGGGATAGATTGGATTACTTGGAGTCTTTTTCGTAGCTATTTTTATCTAAATTTTTTTCGTAATATACAATATTGAGGTAGCTTAACGTGGGCGTTTAATTCGTGTCATTCTGAACCCTAAATCAAAAGTTACAAATAAATTTAGTGTGGACATGTCAAGTTGATCTTCCAGTTAAAATGATCATATCATTGGTGCTCCTTGAATAAAAGCTTATAAATGAAGCATAATGCACGACATCACACAGTTTAGGATAGATTGGTTTACTTTGAGGCTTTGCCCAGCTCTTTCAGTCTCCAATATTTTCACAATATGGAACTATGAACTAGATTAACGTGGGTGTTGGATTCATGTCATTTTGAGCTCTAAATCAAAAGTTAAAAACGATTTAATGTAGAAATGTCAAGTTGATCAGCTAGTTAAAATGATCATTCTAAACTTATCATTGGTGCTCCTTGAGTAAAGGCGTATAAATGAAGAATAATGCATGGCATCACGCAGTTCGGATAGTTTGGGTTCCTTGGAGGCTTTGTCATATCTATTGTGGTCGTAATTTATGTCACCATATAGAAAATTGAGCAAGCTTTAATTGGACGTTCGATTCGTGTCATTCTAAACTCTTAATCAAAAGTTAAAGACGATTTAGTGCAGACGTATCAAGTTGATCGGCCAGTTAAATTATTCATTCTAAACTGATAATTGGTGCTCATTGAGCAAAGGTTAACAAAAGAAGCATAATGCATGGCATCACGCAGTTTAAGTTAGATAGGATTACTTTGATGCTTTGCCTAGCCCATTCAGTCTGAAATTTTGTCACAATATACAAAATTGAGCTAGCTTTTAATGTAGGCATTGGTTTCGTGTAATTGTGAACTCTAAATATAAAATTACAAACGATTTAGTGCGGACATGTCGAGTTGATCGCCCAGTAAAAATGATCATTCTAAACTGATCATTGGTGTTCCTTAAGTAAAGGCTTATAAATGAAGCATAATTTAAGATTGATTGGATTACTTTGAGGCTTTGCCTAGATATTCAGTCTCAAATGTTATCACAATATGGAAATTTGAGCTAGCTTAACGTGGGTGTTGATTCATGTCATTATTGAGCTCTAAATCAAAAGTTAAAGATGATTTAGTGCGGACATGTCAAGTTGATCAGCTAGTTAAAATGATCATTCTAAACTTATCATTGGTGATCCTTAAGTAAAGGCGTATAAATGAAGCACAATGCATGGCATCACAAATTTCAGGATATATTGGATTACTTGGAGGCTTTGTCGTAGCTATTTTGGTCTTAAATTTTGTCACAATATAGAAAATTGAGCTAGGTTTACTTGGTCTTTGATTCATGTCATTCTGAACTCTAAATCAAAAGTTAGAAACGATTTTGTGCGGACATGTCAAGTTGATCGGCCAGTTAAAATGATCATTATAAACTGATCATTGCTGCTCCTTGAGTAAAAGCTTAGGATATATTGGATTAGTTTGAGGCTTTGCCTAGCTATTTCAGTCTCAAATATTTTCACAATATGAAAAATTAAGCTAGCTTAACGTGGGCATTGGATTCATGCCATTTTGAGCTATAACTCAAAAGTTAAAGACGATTTGGTGTTGACATGTCAAGTTGATCAGCTAGTTAAAATGGTCACTCTAAACTGATCATTGGTGCTCCTTGAGTAAAGTCGTATAAATGAAGTATAATGCATGCATCACACAGTTTGGGATAGATTGGATTCTTTGGAGGCTTTGTCGTATCTATTTTGGCTTTAAATTATGTCACAATATAGAAAATTGACCTAGCTTTACTTGGGCGTTAGATTCGTGTTATTCTAAACCCTTAATCAAAAGTTAAACATGATTTAGTGCAGACATGTCAAGTTGATCGGCAAGTTAAATTATTCATTCTAAACTGATAATTGGTGCTCATTGGGCAAAGGTTTACAAAAAAGCATAATGAATGGCATCACGTAGTTTAGGATAGATTGTATTATTTTGAGGCTTTTCCTAGTGATGTGAGCATGGCCTGCAAGGAACCACAACCTAAGGAGCAGCTTGAACCAGAGGAGGAATAAGTCACTAAAGATGCTAACGAGCAGCTAGAACCCGCGGATATTGGAGATGAAAGCATACAAATCTTCAATGGCCCCGTTACCCGATCCAAGCAAGCCAAACTTAAGACAACACTATAGCACCTTATCACCACCATTCAGGCCAGCTTAGTGTGTGCTAATCCAACCACATTGGTTGTGATTCAAGCCACCTAAACCTCACCAAGAGAGGTGCCTTGGATTGTACCCTTTTTGCCTATTCTTAGTTCTGTCCCAATCGGTTTACTAAGATAGGTTTTTAATGAGGCAAGCCATAGGTACTTTACCACAGCCTCTTGGTTAATCAAGGCCCTTCTATCTCATCATCCACGAAATAAGAGTGGAAGAATCAAGTCAAAACATTATTTACTTCTTAGTCTTTGTCTTAGTTGTCTTTGTAATTCCCTAAGTATTTCCTTTAATGTTTTGGTATAATTTTAGGAGTAATTTCCAATGTCCTAGACTACTATAAGGACTCTCTTCTATCCTTCTTTCTGAATCATCAAACATTTTAATAGCAAATCTCCTTCTTAAACTCGTTTGATGATCCTCTTGAATAAGGAATTTTAGAATATTTTCTCATTCCTCTCAAGAGCCGAAAGTCTAATGGATCTTCATCACCCTTGGAAGTGTCAAGTCGATTCACCCCTTGCCCAATGTGCCTGTCATATTTCATTCACACAGAGCAAGAAGATATTCCAAGGATTTTCCACCATCCTTGAAAAGTATAATACATTTCCCCTTGTTCTCGGATCCATCCACTTAAGAGCTCACACATCCGCAAGTTACACCATCGTTTCACCCATTCCGCAACTTCAATCCCTTCATCCACTCTTCCACAACCATTGGCACTTTATCAGGGGCTTGATCCTAATCAGGATCACATCAAATGGTATCAGATCCCACTCCAAACCAGGTTGTATCTCTACAAACCTGTTTGCACCCTTTTGTATTCTTGCAAAAACGTTTTGTAAGCTTTCGTCTTCTTTTTGTGATTCGTTTTAAAATGTTTCTGGGTTTGTTTCTTGTTTAAAATTTATCTTAGATCTTTGAAGAACTTTTAAATTAACTTAAAAAGAGTTTAGAACCGATTTCTAAAGGACAAAACTTGCGAAACACCCAATCGGCACCGTTGAGGTTCTAAGAAAGTGTTTTTGTTAATCCGAGTTTATCACCTTTTGTTTGAATATTTTAGAGATTAAAACCTGAATGAAACTTGTTATTAAGACTTAATAGAACCAGGAATACCAATTAAAAATGTTTCAAAACGAATATAAAGTTGTTAGACTCACCCATTTCAAAACCGGAGTTAAAATGGTCTAGAACATGCTTTGCTAGGATTTGTCTTTGTTCTTGTGTCTTTGTTTCAGCGAATTGTTGTGTCAGTTTCTGTGTTTTAATTTGAACCTTTTACTTGTTTAGTTGTCTGAATTTTTGAGGTACCATGGTAGGAACCAGCAATAATGGAGAAGAATCCTCAAACTCCAACGAACAACTACTTTATTCCTTTAAAGCCATGAGAGCTGAAACAGAAAGATCCATCAATTACTGACTTAGGATAAAGCAGCCACATTCTGATCTGAGCAATAATACACTCACTCATCTAGGTCACAAAACCCTAGGAGAAGGCGGCCAAGAGACGACCAACTGCATAGGAATAACCAACAGAATCCTCGCGACCTTTTGGCTGGCCTTAAAATCAACCTCTTTCCATGGAACCAATGACCCTGAGGAGTATCTATAGAGGTAAAAGAAGATATAAATAGTCTTTGATTGTAGGGAATACACATAGGATAGTAAGGTTAGAGTAGCACCAACCGCTTTGAAAGATTATTCCTTAAGTTGGTGGGATCAATTAGTTACTTCTAGGAGAATGGCTGGGGATTTTCCTATAGATTCATGGAACCAGATGAAAGTAATCATGAGGAAAAGGTTTATACCTAGCCACTAGCATAGGGAACTTCACTTTAAGCTCAGAAACCTATCTTAAAAATCTAGAACCGTAGAGGAGTACTTTAAGGAGATCGAAACCTTATTTCTTAGGGCTGATGTTCAAGAGGATAATGAAGCCACTATGGCTAGGTTTGTGGGTGGCCTTAATAGGGAAATCATAGATAGGCTACAGGTTCACCATTATGTCGAAATAGAAGAACTTCTCCATAATGCTATCATGTTCGAAAAAAAACTTAAGATGAAAAACCCTAAACCCGGATTTAGTTCTACTAGGTTTAGCCAATCTAAGGAGGATAAGTCTAGCAAAGTTTACAAGCCTTTCACTAAACCTAAGGTAGAAGATTCGAAACTTAAGGGAATGGATATGGGTTCTAGCACCAAAACTAGGGAAATTCAGTGTTTTAAGTGTAAGGGATTTGGTCACTACTCTAGGGAATGTACCAATAAGAGAACCATAGTTATTAGGGCTAATGGTCAGCTAGAATCAGAGGATGACCATTCGGATGCTGAGTCCTTGGAAGAAAATGTAGAGATGCCCTATGCTGGACAACTCTTAGTCACTAGGAGAACTCTAAACTTACAAACTATGACAGAAAAGAATGAGCAAAGAGAGAACCTATTCCATACTCACTGTCTAGTTAAGAGTAAGGTATGTAGCTTAATGATAGATGGATGTAGCTGTACCAATGTAGCTAGTGAGATTATGGTACAGAAGTTAGGACTTGAGATTATTAAGAGGTCTAAACCCTATAAGTTGCAATGGCTTAATGATGAGGGTGAGCTAGAAGTAGAGAACCAGGTCCTAGTTCCTTTTTCCATAGGAAAATATGCAGATGAGGTTTTGTGTGATGTTTTACCCAAGGATGCTGGTCACATCTTGTTACGTAGACCTTGGCAATCGGATAAAGGGTTATTCATGATAGGTTTACTAATAGGTACTCATTTGAGTTTAAGGGAAATAAACATATTTTAGTATCTTTATCCCCACAAGAGGTTCATTTAGATCAGATAGCTTTACAGAAAAACAAAACCCAATCCGAACCCAAAAGCAAACCCCATGGCGACGGCACCGCCAAACCGCAAACCAAGCCACCAGCCAAACAACCAACTAATCTCATGATTAATTCCAACCCAGTGAGTAACTTACCACACCTACTCTTTGTGCTTAAAGAATTATTTAATAGTAATCAATCTATGCAGGACATTCCTAGAAAAATTCAACTTCTTTTGCAGGAATTTAAAGAAGTGTTTCCGGAGGAGCAACCGCAAGGCTTACCACCAATACGAGGAATTGAGCACCAAATTTACTTTCTACCAGGAGCGTCTCTTCCCAACACTCCAGCCTACAGAACAAACCCCTGGAGACCAAGGAAATTCAACAGCAAGTCACTGAACTCATGAAGAAAAGACATATCCGTGAAAGTATGAGCCCGTGTGTTGTACCTGTTTTGCTTGTCCCAAAAAAGGATGGAAGCTGGAGAATGTGTGTTGATTGCAGATCCATCAACAATATCACTGTAAAGTATCGCCATCCTATACCTAGATTAGATGATATATTAGATGAATTGCAGGGTTCTAGCATCTTCTCTAAGGAAGATCTTAAAAGTGGTTATCACCAAATTAGGATGGAAGAAGGTGATGAGTGGAAAACTGCATTTAAAACTAAACATGGTTTATATGATTGGTTAGTAATGCCTTTTGGCTTGAAAAATGCACCTACTACCTTCATAAGATTGATGAACTATGTCCTTAGAGAATTCATAGGTCATTTTGTGGTAGTATAATTTGATGACATTCTAGTTTTTAGCCAAACCTTAGATGATCATGTAGAACACCTCAGAAAAGTTTTTGAAGTGCTTAGAAAGGAAACCTTGTGTGCCAATCTTAAGAAATGTACTTATGGAACAGATAACCTTGTCTTCATAGGTTTTGTTGTGAGTACAGATGGTATAAAGGTTGACGAGGAAGAGATAACAGCAATAAGGACTGGCCGAGTCCAAAGAATGTTGGGGAAGTAAGGAGCTTCCATCGCCTAGCCGGGTTTTTCCAGAGATTTGTCATGGACTTTAGCACTATAACAGCTCCATTCACTTAGGTTATCAAAAATAATGAGGGATTTAAGTGGGAGCAGGCGCAAGAGGAAGCATTCCAAACCTTGAAAGACAAGCTCACACAATCACCGCTGCTATCTCTTCCTCACTTTGATAAAACTTTTGAAATTGAATGTGATGCCTCAGAAGTTGGTATTGGTACTGTTCTTATGCAGGAAAGGAATCTCATAGCCTAATTTAGTGAGAAACTTGGATGGGCCACACTCAATTATCCAACTGATGACAAAGAACTATATGTGCTTGTGAGGGCCTTGCAAACATGGCACTATTATCTTTGGCCCAAGGAGTTTGTCATCCATACCAACCATGAGTCACTCAAACATCTAAAAGGGCAACAAAATCTGAAAAAAGACTTGCTAGGTGGGTCGAATGCATGGAGACCTTCCCTTATGTGATCAAATACAAGAAAGGTAAAGAGAATGTAGTAGCCGATGCTCTTTCTCAGACGTATCTGCTCCTGAAATCTTTAGATGTTAAACTGCTAGGGTTTGAGCAAATCAAAGAGTTATATGCTACTGATGCTGATTTTAAGGATATTTATGATTCTTGTGAGAAGTTTGGTACTGGAAAATACCAAAGTTCTTGTTCTTTGACAATACCAAACTTCTTATTCTATGATTTTAAGGATATAAGAGTGAAGGATTCTTGTTCTATGATAATCGGTTATGTGTACCTAACTACTCTTTGCGAGACATGTTTGTTAAGGAAGCAAATTCAGGTGGTCTTATGGGTCACTTTGGCGTGCAAAGGCATTAAATGTATTGCAGGAACACTTCTTTTGGCCACACATGAGGAGTGATGTTAAAAAAGCTTGCCAAAGATGTGTAGCTTACAAGCAAGTCTAATCCACAATCAAAAAGCACGGTTTGTATACCCCTCTTCCTATACCTTTTCACCCTTGGCATGATATTTTTATGGATTTTGTTGTTGGATTGCTTGGAACTAGAACTGTAAAGGATTCTGTGTTTGTTGTAGTTGATAGGTTTTCCAAAATGGCTCATTTTAATCCTTTTCATAAGACAGTTGATGCCGTTAACAATTCCGGATTATTCTTTAAGGAGATAGTTAGACTTCATGGCATGCCTAGGACCATAGTATCAGATAGAGACATTAAGTTCCTTAGTTACTTTTAGAAAACACTTTGGTCTAAGGTAGGAACTAAGCTTTTTTTCTCCACAACTTGTCACCCACAATCGGATGGTCAAACTGAAGTAGTTAATAGAACCTTGTTTACTTTGTTAAGAGCTTTGATTAAAAAGAATCTTAGAACTTGGGAAGAATGCTTGCCTCATGTTGAATTCGCATATAATCATGCTAGGTATACTGCTTCTAAGTACTCACCTTTCGAAATTGTTTATGGGTTCAATCCCATCTCACCTTTGGATCTAATGCCTTTACCTTTGAGTGAAAGGGCAAGCCTTGATGGAAAGAAAAAGGCTGAGTTGGTTAAAACAATTCATGAGAAGGCTCGGCTCAATATTGAAAATAAGACTACGATGTATGCTCAATAAGCCAATAAAGACCGAATGGAGTTAGCATTTGAGGAAGGAGACGTGGTGTGGATCCATTTCCGCAAAGATAGATTTCCGAATGAAAGGAAATTGAAGCTAATTCATAGGATTGATGGCCCATTCAAAGTCATCAAGAAGATCAATGAAAATGCCTACCAACTGGATCTTCAAGGTAAGTACCAAGTGAGTTCAAGATTCAATATTACTGATTTGGTTCCATATTGTGCAGATGAAACAGATTTGAGGTCAAATCCATCTCAACTGGGGGAGGATGATGTGAGCATGGCCAGCAAGGAACCCCAACCTAAGGAGCAGCTTGAACCAGAGGAGGAAGAAGCCACTAAACATGCTAAGGAGCAGCTAGAACCCGCGGATATTAGAGATGAAAGCCTACAATCTTCAATGGCCCCCATTACCCGATCCAAGCAAGCAAAACATAAGACAAGACTACAACACCTTATAAACACCATTCTGGCCAGTTTAGTGTGTGCTAATCCAACCATATTGGTTGTGATTCAAGCCACCTAAACCTCACCAAGAGAGGTGCGTTGGATTGTACTCTTTTTCCCTATTCTTAATTTTGTCCCAATGGGTTTTCTAAGATAGGTTTTTAATGAGGCAAGCCCAAGGTACTTTACCACAACCTCTTGGTGAATTGAGGCCCATTCCATCTCATCATCCACGAAATAAGATAGGAAGAAGTCAAAACATTATTTACTTCTTAGTCTTTGTCTTAGTTGTCTTTGTAATTCCCTAAGTATTTCCTTTAATGTTTTGGTAAAATTTTAGGAGTCATTTTAAATGTCCTAGACTACTATAAATACTCTCTTCTATCCTTCTTTCTGAATCATCAAATATTTTAATAGCAAATCTCTTTCTTAAACTCGTTTGATCATCCTCTTGAATAAGGAATTTTAAAACACTTTCTCATTCCTCTCGAGAGCTGAAAGTCTAAGGGATCTTCATCACCCTTGGAAGTTTCAAGTCGATTCACCCTTTGCCCAACGTGCATGGCCTTTGTCATTCACACAGAGCAAGCAGATAGTCCAAGGAGTTTCCACCATCCTTGAGAAGTATCATCTATTTCCCCTTGTTCTCGGATCCATCCACTTACGAGCTCCCCCATCCACAAGTTACACCATCGTCTCTATCATTCCACAGCTTCAATTCATCCATCCACTCTTCCACAACCATTTGGAGTTGATTAGGGACTTGATCCTCATCAGGATCACATCACCTAGCCCTTTCAGTCTATCATTTTTTTCACAATACAGAAAGTTGAGCTAGCTTAACGTGGGCGTTGGATTCATGTCATTTTGAGCTCTAAATCAAAAGTTAAAGAGGATTTAGTGCGGAAATTTCAAGTTGATCAGCTAGTTAAAATGATGACTCTAAACTGATCATTGGTGCTCCTTGAGAAAAGGAGCATAAATGAAGCATAATGCATGGCATCACACAGTTTGCAATAGATTGTATTCCTTGGAGGCTTTGTCGTAGATATTTTGCTTTTAAATTATGTCAAAATATTGAAAATTGAGCTAGCTGTACTTGGGCATTGGATTCATGTCATTCTAAACGCTAAATCAAAAGTTAAAGATGATTTAGTGTGGACATGTCAAGTTGATCGGCCAGTTAATTCATTCTTAACTTATATTGTTGCTTATTGAGCAAAGTTTTACAATAGAAGCAAAATGTATGGCATCACACAGTTTAAGATAGATTGGATTACTTAGAGATCTTTTCATATCTATTTTGGGTTTTAAATTTTGTCACAATATCAAAAATTGAGATAGCTCAAAGTGAGCGTTGGATTTTTGTAATTCTGAACACTGAACCAATAGTTAAAGACGATTTAGTGCGGATATGTCAAGTTGATCGGCTAGTTAAATTGATCGTTCTAAACTCATCATTGGTTCTCATTGAGAAAAGATTTACAAATGAAGCATAATGCATGGCTTCAAGAAGTTTTGGATAGATTGGATTTAGTGCAGACATGTCATATTGATCGGCCAGTTAAATTGATCATTCTAAATTGATCATTGCTAATCTTTGAGCAAAGATTTTCAAATGAAGCATAATGCATGGTTTCACGTAGTTTGGGATAGATTGGATTACTTGGAGGCTTTGTCATTGCTGTTTCGGTCTTAAATTTTTTCACAATAAGGAAAATTGAGCTAGCTTAATTGGCATTGGATTCATGTCATTCTAAACTCTAAAATAAAAACTTACGGATGATTTAGTGTGGACATGTCAAGGTTATCAGCTAGTTAAAATGATCATTCTAAATTGATCATTGGTGCTCATTGAGCAAAGGTTTACAAATGAAGCATAATACATGGCATCATGTTGTTTGTGATAGATTGGATTAGTTGGAGACTTTGTCTTAGGTATTTAGGCCTTAATTTTTTTTTTAAATTTTAGAAAATTGAGCAAGCTTAACGTTGGCGTTGGATTCGTGTCATTCTGAAATCTGAATCAATAGTTAAAGAGGATTTAGTGCACATATGTCATGTTGATCGGCCAGTTAAATTGGTCATTTTAAACTAATCACTAGTGCTCATTGAGCAAAGGTTTACAAATGAAGTATAATGCATGGCATCATGCAGTTTGAGATAGATTTTGGATTACTTGGGGGCTTTGTCGTAGCTATTTCAATCTAAAATTTTGTCACAATATAGAATATATAGCTAGATTAACGTGGGCGTTGGGTTTGTGTCTTTCTGAACTCTAAATTAAAAGGTACAGACGATTTAGTGCAGACATGTCAAGTTGATCGGTCAGTTAAAATGATCATTCTAAACTGATCATTGGTGCTCCTTGAGTAAAAGCTTATAAATGAAGCATAATGAATGTCATCACGCAATTTAGGATTGATTGGATTACTTTGAGGCTTTGCCTAGCTCTTCAGTCTCAAATGTTGTCACAATATGGAAATTGAGGTAGCTTAACGTGGGCATGGATTCATGCCATTTTGAGCTATAAATCAAAAGTAAAAGAGGATTTAGTGCGGACATGTCAAGTTGATCAGCTAGTTTAAATGATCATTCTAAACTAATCATTGGTGATCGTTGAGTAAAGGTATATAAATGAAGCACAATTCGTGGCATCATGCAGTTTGGGATAGATTTGGATAGTTGGAGGATTTGTCGTAGCTATTTTGATCTTAAATTTTCTCACAATATAGAAAATTAAGCTAGCTTTATATGAGCGTTGGATTCGTGTCATTCTGAACACTGAATCAAAAGTTACAGATGATTTATTGAAGATATGTAAAGTTGATCATCTAGTTAAAGTGATCACTCTAAACTTATCAATGGTGCTCCTTGAGTAAAGGCGTATAAATGATGCATAATGCATGGCATCACACAAGTTGTGACATACCTATTTCAGTTTTAAATTATGTCAAAATATAGAAAATTGATCTAGATTTACTTGGGCGTTGGATTCGTGTCATTCTAAACATCTAATCAAAAGTTAAATACGATTTAGTGCGGACATGTCAAGTTGATCGGCCAATTAAATTATTTATACAAAACTAATAATTGGTGCTTATTGAGCAAAGTTTTACAAAAGAAGCCAAATGTGTGGCATCACGCAGTTTAAGATAGATTATATTACTTAGAGTCTTTGTCATAGCTATTTCGGTCTTACATTTTGTCTCAATATTGAAAATTGAGCTAGCTTAACGTAGGTATTGGGTTCATGTCATTCTGAACACCCAATGTTAAAGACGATTTAATGCGGACATGTCAAGTTGATCGGCCAGTTAAATTGATCATTGTAAACTCATCATTAGTGCTCATTGGGCAAATATTTACAAAGGAAGCATAATGCATGGCATCAAGCACTTTGGATTATTTGGAGGCTTTGTAATAGCTATTTCGGTTTTAATTTTGTCACAATATAGAAAATTGATCTTGCTTAATCAGTGTTGGATCCGTGTCTGATGAGGACATCAGATCGTCTGGCCGGCCATAAGACCAAAATGGCAGACCAGAAGGCTTGCACGAGACAGCCGGGCCATATGGCGCGTCTGCTGGGCCAAGCGGTACCGCTGGCCCTACGATCAGCCAGGCCAGGGCGACCAACTTCTCCAGCGGAGAGGCCCAAACCTCCAGCCCAACTGGCGGTGACATGAATAACACCACTGGCCCAACTGGTGACGCCGCCAGCTCACAAATTAATCTGGCCGGCTCTGATCTCAACTCGGCCAGCTCTACGCACAATCCAGCTGGCTCACGCGATTGCACCACCATTACCACCTCTACACAAGGAGACTCGGATCAACTCAGCTACCAGATTCAAGGCATGAACCTAGATGAAGCCTCTACACCAGTGGTGCCACCAGGAGCCATGACAAGGAGCAGAACAAGGGCACTCTTCCACAAGTTTAGCTTGTGGGTAGACAAGCTCCTAGAAGACCAACGACAAGGAGCATTGGGCCAAGAGTAAAAGGAAGAATCCAAGGGCTTCTCAACATTTCAAAGGACTCCAGAGGCTTGGGCTCTCTTGGAAAAAGAGGTCAAGGCCCAACATTTCGTAACCCTACTCCAAGTTGAACACTAAGGCACGTGTGAGAAAATGTCGGACACCTTCCATTTCTTGGCCGAAAGGTAAAAAGGTAAGTTTTCAATTATACACTTGCCTTTTCTGTTATGCAGGGTAGGAATTAGTAGTTTTCCATTTATTGAGTCAAGAACAATATAGGTAGTTGTCCTTTTTGGGTTATTTCCTTTTTGTAATTTTTCTTATCCACTTTTGTATCTTTTCCATTTTATTTTGGGTCGACCATATAAGGTCAAAGCTGCCGAGCATATTAATAAGGCTCCTTCAGCATTGTATTTTGACAACTTTTCATTATTAATAAATAGAGCACTTTTTCCTACGAGTTTTTCTCCTAAAACTCTATCGCTTAGAACCCTAGTTGAGTCCAGCCCTCCTTGCTTCTAAGTTGTGATTTATCACAAGTTTCATCACCCCTCATGTGGTTCACTTCACCCCACCACCAAATAACTCCTAGAAAGCCCCTATCCAGAAGCGTAAGGCCGATTTTCTCGCCTAATCTTCTCCAACCAGCCGCAAGTGTTACGACCTTGATTCGAGGCTAGTATCAGTGTCATTCTGAATTCTAAATAAAAAATTACGGACGATTTAGGGCAGACATGTCAAGGTTATCAGACAGTTAAAATGATCATTCTAAACTGTTCATTGATGCTCATTGAGCAAATGTTAACAAATGAAGCATAATGCACGGTATCACACTGTTTGTGATAGATTGGATTAGTTGGAGACTTCATCTTAGCTATTTCAGCCTTAAATTTTGTCACAATATAGAAAATTGAGCTAGCTTAACCACTACAAGAAAACATTAACATTTCCGACGGAAATAAACCGTCAAAATATTCCGACGCATTTGCGATGGATTCGCGACGGACTACCAAGGGAGCAAAACCGTCTCGTATTCGTCGGGTATCCGTTGGTAATATCCGACGCCAGCACAGCCGTTGGGAAATAGATGGTAAAACCCGACAGTGTATCGACGACTTTCCAACGAAAGCGTAGTCGTCGAGATATCCTCTTGAAACCGTCGTAAATTACCGACCTATTTCCTCTCGTCAGTAATTTTCCGACGAATTTCCGATGGTAGGTGTGTTTTCGCTATCCGTCGGGAATCCGTTGGAAACCCTCGTCGTAAAGCCGTCGGAAATATCCGACCATTGTCGGAGTCTGTCGGCAATCCGTCAGAATCATCAGAATAATCTATTAAAATTTTGTGTTTATCCGTCGGTGGTCGGAAACCGTTGGAAATCCATTGGGAGGTGAAGAAAAAATCTCTTCTAAATATGTGATTATTCGGTTGTTGTCGGAAACCGTCCGAAATCCGTCGGAAATGAGAATATTCTTAAGAATAATTTGTTTAAAATTCGTAATTATCTGTTAAAAATTCATAATTATCTGTTAAAAATTCATAATAATATGTAAAAAATTCGTGATAATATCTAATTTTCACTATAAATAAGCTATGATCTTTCACAATTTCAATTGAACACAAAATTTTAAGAAAATGTGTTCTTCGGGTTCTTATGAGTATTTTCGATCGTGGATGGATAAACCTCGATATGATTCAATAACGGGGGAATTGACTGATGAATTTGCGCAAGGTGTTGAAGAGTTCATGGCATTTGCATCAAAGAATAGTATGACATCAGAATACGGTAAAATGTATTGTCTGTGTATTAAATGTCGAAATCATAGATTAATATCTGTTAGAGAAGCCCGTAATCATTTGTATAGGAATGGATTTAAGATGGGTTACAAAATTTGGTATTCACATGGAGAAACTGATGCAACGATGCAATATTATGGTAGTACTTCAAAAAGGATAGATAGTACTAATGTTAGGGTAGAGGAACCGACATCAGAAGTTGATATAAACGGAGGTACTGTTCAGATGGTGAATGATGCATTTCATAAACAAAGAGCATCCTACATTGAAGATATTAGTAGAATAGAGGAACCTAATTTGGAAGCCCGGAAATTTTTTGATATGTTAGATGCATCCAAGCAGCCTTTGTATAAAGGATGTAGAGATGAATTATCGCTTTTATCTGCTGCAAGCAGGTTGATGATGATAAAGACGGATTTCAACTTGGCTGAAGATTGTGTGAATGCGATAGCTGATTTTGTTACAGATATATTACCTAAAAATAATATTGCACCTGCTCCATATTACGAGGTTCAAAAACTTGTATCTAGTCTTGGATTGCCATATTAGATGATCGATGTATGTATTGACAACTGCATGATCTAGTTGGTTCGATTGTCATCGTCGATTTGTATCACAGGATCATCCATATCGCCGGAGCACGACATTGTTTAGGAAAAACAAAAAAAAATTTGATGCTCCACCTCCTATTCTTGACAGCAATTATATGATGACTCAACTTAGAGATTTTGGTGCTGAGAGAACGGCTTCATGTGGAGGTAACGGACATTACCCTGTTGATGGTTGTGGCGAATACCATAATTGGCACAAGAAGAGCATTTTTTGGGATTTACCATATTGGAAGGACCATTTGTTGCGCCATAATCTAGATGTTATGCACATTGAGAAGAATTTTTTTGACAACATAATGAATACCATTCTTTTGAGAGATACCTAAAACGGCTTGGAGGACCTATTCAGTACCGATGGATGTATCCTTTTGAGAGATATATGTTCCACCTAAAGAAAAAAGTTAAAAATCTTGCCAGGGTTGAAGGTTCAATCATCGCACAAAGTATTAATGAAGAAACATCTAACTTTGCCAGCTACTATTTTCCATCGCAAGTGCAAACAAAAAATAGACGACCTGCACGACATGATGATGGAGGAGAAAACCAAGATATCCAGTGTATGTGCCAGAAATATTTGCACAAATTGGACGTTTAAGTGGAAAAGGGAAGATGCGACGCCTATAAGAGGAGGAACACAATCACTTGCATTTGTATATTTTAACAAATTGTGATAACATTTTGGAATATGAAAGGTACATTCAATTTAATTTTGTTTTTAGTTATTATTATAATTTATTGTTAATCTTATTTTTTCATAATTAACAGGATATACATGGAACAAATAAGTGTTCATTATTCAGATTACAGCGAGAATGAGTTGGTCAAACTTAAAAAAAGCGAATTTGCAAAATGGTTGCATTTTTATCTTAGTGTTACCACAGTTATGTAATTTTCAATAATATTTTACTATAATTTTCAATATGTATATTTATACTTTACTACATTTTATTATTTTGTAGGTTACTACAGGTCCTTCTAGGGGGATAACGTTTCCCGCATGGTTAGTTGAGTTGGTGAGTGGTCCTACATTTACTACAAAATCTTATCCAATGTACTGCACTCGTGGATATGCTTTTAAGAGTCATCGCGAAGGAAACTCACAAACAACTTGTAATTACGGTGTATCATCTCAATCGGGAGAAATTGTATACAATGGTATTCTTCGTGAAATATTAGAAGTTCACTATCCATGAATGATTGATTTGAGGTGTATTGTGTTCTATTATGACTGGTATGACCCTGTCATGGGTCAACGTGAAGACGAATTCGGTGTTACATCTGTCCACTCTTGTAAGCGACATCGAAAATATGATCCTTTTATACTTGCATCACAAGTGGACCAGGTTTGTTACATTCGATATCCACGTGTGAGAAACAAGCAAGATCCATGGATTACAGTGACCTCAATACATCCTAGAGGAATGGTATGTGGTATTACCGAACAAGAGCCTATGCAACAAAGCAGAATTGGTAACTTAGGTTCAATAGACACTTCTCTTGAAGATAACCTTGTTGTTGATGACATCACGAACGAAGATTACAACGTGTTTCAAGATTCAGAAGAAGAGATTGGGGAGATTGACGACCAAAATTCAGCTAATTCGGAATATTCATCAGATTCAGATTAAATTTGTGATAATAAGATTTTTTTCCATACTTTAATTATATATAAATTATCTTTTCTAAATTCAGATTCAAATTCAGATTTAATATTTTTCTTTCCATATTTCATTTCCATATGTTCATAAATGCTTACACGGAATATTGAAAAAAGTCATGTTATTTTTAATGCATTTTGTTATATACAAAATAAACTAAAACTTTTTTTAATAATATATAAATATTGTTTTCGAAATATTGATATATGTAGCCGTCGGAATGAACAAAAACTTTTTAATAATATATAAATATTTTTGAAATATTGATAAAAATAGCGATGGCTTTCCGACGGTTTTTGTAATTCCGTCGGAAATCTGTCGGAATGAACAAATTTTTTTTAATAATATATAAATATTTTCGAAATATTGATATACTCAACCGACGGCTTTCCGACGGCTTTTGTAATTCCATCGGAAATCTGTCGGAACAAAAAAAAATTTTCAATAATATATAAATATTTTCAAAATATTGATATACATAACCGATGGATTTTCGATGGCTTTTGTAACTCCATCGGAAATCCATCGGAACACCGTCAATTGCAACGTGTGCAAACTATTTGTCGAGCATGCACAAGTTTTATGTTTATCGACGGAAAACCGACGGATTTCTGATGGCTTAAAATTTTACGAGGGAAACATAATTCCCAACGTGGGATTTTGCGAAAATATTTATTAGGTTTCCGACGTATTCCCGACAGAAATTACCGTCGGAAATTTCTAATATAACCTACGGCCGTTTCTTCTTCTTCCTCTCTCGCGTTTATCTCCTTCTCTTCTCATCCTCTTCGCCTCCCGCTCTACGTCGCCGCAAATAGCTGCAAATCGCCGCAAATCGCCGCAAATCATGTAAGTTTTTAATTTTTATAACATGAATAAGTTGATAATATGAATAAGTTTTGATATATGAATAATTTCCACTGTTTTTAGTATTTAGAAGAATGAAAAGGTGTTAAGAGAGTGTTCGGTTATTAGGAGAGACGAATCTTGGTAACTCATAGCTGCAAATCCAGTAATTTTGTGTGGGAAACGTTGTAGGGTTTGATACAAAACAATTTAATTCAGTCGTGAAAAGTTTTCTTTAACAAAGCCATGAAAGCCGCTCTTTGTTAGATTCTTTAAAATGGTATAAGTGATATGATGACTTTGATTAATTGATTCGATGTTGCATCTTTGAATGATAATAAATTTTGGAAATTTTATTGATTATCGTATTTGGTAATGTGAATATTTTTCAAAAAATATATTAACTATAACTAGGTTTATATCCTTGCCATATGCGAAGTAAAACATGAATATAATATAGATTTAATTATAAAATACTAATTTGTTTAATTGATTCTATCTGTTCAATTTTTAGAAATACATGAAAAAATTATAGAGGTTATGTTTTTAGTGATTTTATGAAACAAGAGAGCTTTTTCAACAATGATTTTCAAAACTTTTTCATATTTAAAAATCAAAATATTCATTATTCTAAAAACTATAAATACCATTTATTTAAATATTATTAAAATTACTTTTTTATAAAAATATCATAAACATTAAAAAATTATAGGTCGTATCAAGGTTACCAAAGACGTGGTGAGTCATCGACTCCGAGTTTTATACCAACTCAAATTCCAAAATCTGTAAATGATTCTTTCCGACCAATGACAATTGAAGAGTTGGTTCAGGAGCCTGGTCGTGAACTTCTTACATTTCTCGATCCGAGACGTCAAGGAAACTCGACATGGTAAATTAAATTTTCTATAATTATATTTAAAATAATTATTTCAATGTTATTCTATAATTATATTTAAAATAAGTACTTAAACGCTATTGTAATAAAAATTCGTAGGTTTGGTATTTCAAACAATGGAATAAGCAAATCTATATTAAAGATGCTTCATTCTCTTTTGAACAAACCATATATCAAATTTCGAGATATTCCGTACGAAGAACGTCAGATTTGGTTCAGGACGTTTGCGGTACGTTATTTAAATTTTAAATATATAATTATTTTAAATAGTTTTTAATAATATTTTTTAGTAATATATACTAAAATTTTGCAGCAAGAATTTACATGGGATCCAATGAACACAAAATTGGTGGAAGAAGCTTTCGAAAAAGAGGCTGTAGTACAATTTTCCCACCACATGAACGAGTGGAAACAAAAATAGAAAAAGGAAAAAGATAAACCAAGAGGGTTGAATGAGTCGGTTTGGAACGACTTTATTTGTTATTGGGAATCTTCCAGCGCTGAGGTCATCTCGAAAACTAATTTGGGAAACCGGAAGAGCGACCGAGGAGGCAAAGGCATTTATATTCACAATACCGGATCGACTAGTTTTCTGAGACGAGCCGATCAATTGGTAAATTAATTATTATATTAATTATTATATTAATTATTTATTATTATTTAAAAATTTAAAAATTATTAATTTAGAATTTTTTTATTTTTTAGGCACAAGAAATTGGAGCGCCTCCAGATCACTTGCAACTTCTCGAGGCCGTCCACACGAACAAAAAGACTTGTCGTATCCAAGATGGTCTCGTTAGCGAGATCATCGAAAAAGTAAAAAAGAAAAATGTGATATTCTAACCCAGCAGTCTCAAGTTGGTTTTTCATCTTCGGTCGCCGAATTGCCTCGTTCTGAGATTAACCATCTCGTTCTTCTTAGTTTTTTTTAAATATATAATTAATATTATAATAATTTTCTTTAAATTTTCTAATAATATTTTTTTATTTTTACAGGAAGTACCATTTTCAAAGGGTCGTCATCCAAGACTCGGGAGAGTTGCAGATACTGGTGGCCCAACATCTGCAGGTAGAAACGAGGAAAATGAGCAGCTAAAAGAAGAAATGGCGGCTATGAAAATAGAGATGAATAATCTCAAAAGCTTTGTAGAAATGATAAAAAAATAAATTGTCTGATGACTTGTTTTCTCCTCCTTCTCCTCCTGCCCCTCCTTTTTAATTTGTATTTCAAAACAATTGAATTAATTATAATATTATTTTATTAATTGTATGATTATTTTTAAAAATATTTACAATTATTAATTTAATTCAATAAAATAAAATATTTATTAATTTATTTTAAAATAAAATATTTATTAACTTGTGAATCCATCGACGGATTCCATACGGATAGTAAAAACAAGAATCCATCGGAAAGTCACCGGTAGAAAACCAACGGTTTCGATTTCATCGGCACTTTCCGATGGTTTCTAGAGGATATCCTGACGTCGATGTTGTCGTCGGTAACCGAATGGAAGTCCGTTGGGTTTTACCATTGATTTCCCGACGGTGGTGCAAACATGAGGATTTACCGACGGAATACAGATGATATATTTTCCATCGGTAATCTGTCGAAAAACCATCGATAACCCATCGGAAAACTATCTATTAACCATTGGAATATTCCGTCGGAAATGCAGTCGGAAATATTAATATTTTCTTGTAGTGCTATCCCAAATTGCGTGACGTCATTCATTACACTTTCTTTATGGGCCTTTACTCAAGGAGCACCAATGATCAGTTTAGGATGATCATTTGAACGGGCCGATCAACTTGACATATCCGCACTAAATCGTCCATAACTTTTGATTTAGAGTTCAAAATGACACGAATCCAATGCCCACATTAAGCTAGCTCAATATTCCATATTGTGACAATCTTTGAGACTGAAAGAGCTACGAAAAAGCCTTCAAATAATCCAATCTATCACAAACTGCGTGATGTCATGCATTATGCTTCATTTATAAGCCTTTACTCAAGGAGAACCAATGATCAGTGTAAAATGATCATTTTAACTGACCGATCACCTTGAACTGTCCGCACTAAATCATCCGTAACTTTTGATTTAGAGTTCAGAATGACACGAATCCAACGTCAACCTTCAGCTACTTCGATTTTCAATATTGTGACAAAATTGAAGGCCAAAATAGCTATAACAAAGCCTCGTGGTAATCCAATCTATCAAAAACTACATGATGTCATGCATTATGCTTCATTTATACGCCTTTACTCAATGAGCACCAATGATCAATTTAGAGTGATCATTTTAACGAGCTGATCAACTTGACATATCCGCACTAAACCATCTTTCATTTTTTAATTTAGAGCTCACAATGAGATGAATCCAACACCCACATTAAACTAGCTCAATTTTCCATATTGTGGCAACATTTGAGACTTAAAGAGCAAAGAAAAAGCCTCAAAGTAATCCAATATATCCCAAATTGCGTGATTCCGTGCATTGTGCTCCATTTATAAACCTTTGCTCAATGAACACCAATGATCAGTTTCGAAAGTTCATTTTAACTACCGAATCAAGTTGACATGCCAAACTAAATCATCCGAAACTTTTGATTTACATTTCAGAATGACACGAATTCAACGCCCAAGTAAACCTAGCTCAATTTTGCATATTGTGACAAAATTTAAGACCAAAATAGCCACGAAGAAATCTCCAAGTAATCTAATCTTTCCCAAACTGCGTGATACCATGCATTATGCTTCATTTACACGCCTTTTGTCAATCAGGACCAATGATCAGTTTAGAATGATCATTTTAACTAGCATACCAAATTGACATGTCTGCGTTAAATCATCATTAACTTTTAATTTAGAGCTTGAAATGAGATAAATCCCAACTCCCACATTAAGTTAGCTCAATATTCCATAGTGTGACAATATTTGAGAATGAAAGATATACGACAAAGACTCCAATTAATCCAATCTATGCCAAACTGCGTGATGCCATGCATTACGCTTCATTTATACGCCTTTACGCAATGAGCAGCAATGATTAGTTCAGAATGATCGTTTTAATTAGCTGATCAAATTGACATGTCGGCACTCAATCGTCTTTAACTTTTAATATAGAGCTCAAAATAAGATGAGGCCAACACCCTCGTTAAGCTAGTTCAGTTTTCAATACTGTGACATTTGAGACTGAAAGAGCTACGGCGACGTTTCAAAGTAATCCAATATATCCCAAACTGCATGATTCCCTACATTATGCTTCATTTGTAAACCTTTTCTCAATGAGTACAAATCGTCAGTTTAGAATGTTCATTTTAACTAGCTGATCAACTTGACTTTTCCGCACTAAATCGTCTTTAACTTTTAATTTTGAGTTAAAAATGAAATTAATCCAACGCCCACGTTAAGTTAGCTCAATATTCAATATTTGTGACAATATTTGTGACTGAAAGAGCTTTGACTAAGCCTCCAAGTTAGCCAATATATCCAAAACTGCATGATGCCATACATTGCGATTTCTTTATAAGCCTTTAATCAAAGATCGCCAATGATCAGTTTAGAATGACCATTTTTACTGGCCAATCAACTTGACATATCCTCACTAAATCGTTGGTATCTTTTGATTTAGAGTTCACAATGACACGAATTGAACGTCCACGTTAAGCTTGTTTAGTTTTCTATATTATGATTTAATTTAAGACCAAAATAGCTACGACAAAGCTTCCAAGTAATCCAATCTATCCCAAGCACTATGATGTCATGTATTATGCTTCATTTATACGCCTTTCTCAGTGAGCACAAATGATCAGTTTAGAATGATCATTATAACTAGCAGATCAAGTTGATAAGTCTGCACTAAATCTTCTTTAGCTTTTAATTTCGAATTCAAAACGAGATGAATTCAAAGCCCATGTTAAGTTAGCAAAATATTCCATATTGTGACAATATGTGAGACTGAAAGACCTACGACAAAGACTTCAAGTAATCCAATATATCCCAAACTGCGTGATGTCATGCATATGCTTTTTTATAAACCTTTACTCAAGGAGCACCAATGATCATTTTAACTGGCCGATCAATTTGATATATCCACACTAAATCGTCCGTAACTTTGGATTTAGAGCTACGAAAAAGCGTCCATGTAATCCAATGTATCCCAAACTGCATGATACCATGCATTGTGCTTCATTTATAAGCCTTTAGTCAAGCAGCACCAATGATAAGTTTAGAATGATCATTTTAATTTACGATCAATTGTTCATGTCCGCACTAAATCGTCTGAAACTTTTGATTTAGAGTTCGAAATGACATGAATCTAATGCCCACATTAAACTAGCTCAATTTTCTATGTTGTGACATAGCTACGACAAAGCCTCCAAGTAATCCAAACTATTCCAAACTTTGTGATGCCATGCATTATGCTTCTTTTTATAAACCTTTACTCAAGGAGCACCAATGATAATTTTAGAATGATCATTTTAAGTAGCTGATCAACTTGACATGCCCGCACTAAATTTTCTTTAACTTTTTATTTAGAACTCAAGATCACTGGAGTTCAACGCCCACGTTAAACTAGCTCAATTTTCTATATTGTGACAACATTTGAGACTAAATGAGCTACGAAAAAGCTTCAAATAATCCAATGTATCCCAAACTGTGTGATGACATGCATTATGTTTCATTTATGAACCTTTATTCAAGGATCACCAATGATTACTTTAGAATGATCATTTTAACTACCTGATCAACTTGACATGGCCGCACTAAATCACCTTTAACTTTTGATTTAGAGCTCAAAATGACATGAGTCCAACGCCCACGTTAAGTCAGATAAATTTTCCATATAGTGACAGCATTTGAGACTGAAAGAGCTACGACAAAGCTTTCATGTAATCCAAGGTATCCCAAACTGCATGATGTCATTCATTATGATTCATTTGTAAGCATTTACTCAAGGAGTACCAATCATCAGTTTAGAATGTTCATTTTAACTGGCCAATCAACTTGAAATGTCAGCAGTAAATCATCTCTAACTTTTGATTTAGAGCTCAAAATGACATGAGTCAAACGCCCATGTTAAGCTAGCTTAAGTTTCCATATTGTGACAACATTTTAGACTGAAAGAGCTACAGCAAATCCTCCAAATAATGTAATCAAGCCCAAACTGTGTGCTGCCATGCATAATGATTTATTTATAAGCCTTTACCCAAGCAGCACCAATGATCAGTTTACAATGATCATTTTTTCTGGTCGATCAACTTGAAATGTACGCACTAAAACGTCTGTAACTTTTGATTTAGAGTTCAGAATGACACGAATCCAACGCCCACGTTAAGTTAGCTCAATTTTTCATATTGTGACAACATTTGAGACTGAAAGAGCTATGAAAAAACCTCCAAATAATCAAATATATCCTAAACTGTGTGATGCCATGCAGTATGCGTCATTTATAAGCCTTTACTCAAGGATCACCAATGATCAGTTTAGAATGACCACTTTAATTGGCCGATCAATTGAACATGTCCGCACTAAATCGTATGTAACTTTTGATTTAGAGTTCAGAATGACATGACTCCAATGTCTACGTTACGCTAGAGCAATTTTCTATATTGTAAAAACATTTGAGACTAAAAGAGCTACGACAAAGCCTCCAAGTAATCCAATGTATCCCAAACTGTGTAATACCATCCATTATGCTTCATTTATAACCATGTACTCATTGAGCACCAATGATAAGTTTAGAATGATCGTTTTAACTAGCTGATCAACTTGACATTTTTGAACTAAATAATCTTTTAACTTTTGATTTAGAGCTCAAAATGACATGAGTCCAACGCCCACGTTAAGCTAGCTCAATTTTCCATGTTGTGACAATATTTTCGACTCATAGAGCTATGACAAAGCCTCCAAATAATCCAATCCAGCCCAAACTGCATGGTGTCATGCATTATGATTTATTGATAAGCATTTACTGAAGGAGAATCAATGTTCATTTTAGAATAATCATTTTAACCGGCCGATCAACTTGATATCTTCGCTATAAATCGTCCGTAACTTATGATTTAAAGTTCAGAATGACACGAATCCAACGCCCACATTGAGGTAGCTCAGATTTCCATATTTTTACAGCATTTGAGACTGAAAGAACTACGAAGAAGCCTCTAACAAATCCAATGTATCCCAAACTGCGTGATGCCATTCATTTATAAGCCCTTACTCAAGGATCACCAGTGATCAGTTTAGAATGATCATTTTAACTGGGCAATCAACTTGACATGTCCGCACTTAATCGTCTGTAACTTTTGATTTGGAGTTCCGAATGACACGAATACAACATCCACGTTAAGCTAGATCAATTTTGTATATTATGATAACATTTAAGACTGAAAGAGCTACGAAAAAGCATTCATGTAATTCAATGTATCCCAAACTGCATGATGCCGTTCATTATGCTTCATTTATAAGCCTTTACTCAAGGAGCACCAATGATCAGTTCAGAATGATCATTTTAACTGGCCGATCAACTTGACATGTCCGCACTAAATCTTTGTAACTTTTGATTTAGAGTTTTGAATGACACGAATCCAAAACCCACGTTAAGCTAGCTCAATTTTTTATATTCTGACAATATTTGAGACTGAAAGGGTTGCAACAAAGCCTTCAAGTGGTACCATGTATCCCAAACTACATGATCCTATACATTATGATTCATTTGTAGGCCTTTACTCAAGGAGTACCAATGATCAGTTTAGAATGATCATATTAACTGGCCAATCAACTTGAAATGTCTGCAGTAAATCATTTTTAACTATTGATTTAGAGCTCAAAATGATATGAGTCTAACGCCCATGTTAAGCTAGCTTAATTTTCCATATTGTGACAACATTTTAGACTAAAAGAGCTACGACAAAGCCTCCAAGTAATCTAATCAAACCCAAAATGCTAGCTGCCATGCATTATGATTTATTTATAAGCCTTTACTCAAGGAGCAAAAGTTTAAGACCACGTTAAACAAGCACAAGTGATGAAATTCATTTTGTTTCATCTGTAAACCTTTCCTAAATGATCATCAATGATCAATTTAGAATAATTAATTAAACTGGCCGATCAACTTGAGATGTCTACACTAAATCGTCTTTAACTTTTTATTTCGTGTTTAGAATGACACAAATCTACCACCCACGTTAAGCTTGCTCAATTTTTCTAACTGTGACAAAATTTAAGACCGAAATAGCTACGACAAAACCTCCAAGTAATCCAATATATCTCATACTGTGTGATGCCATGTATTATGCTTCATTTGTAAACCTATTCTCAATGAGCACCAGTGATTAGTTTAGAATGTTCAATTTAACTTTCCGATCAACACTACATATCCATACTAAATCGTCTTTAACTTTTGATTCGGAGTTGAGAATGACACAAATCAAATGCTCACGTTAAGCTAGCTTAATTTTCTATATTGTTACAAAACTCAAGACCAAAATAGTTATGAAAAAGCCTGCAAGTAATCTATCTATCCCAAACTATGTGATAAAATTCATTTTGTTTCATTTGTAAACCTTTCCTAGATGTTCACCAGTGATCAGTTTAGAATAATCAATTTAACTGATCAATCAACTTGAGATGTCTGCACTAAATTGTCTTTACCATTTTATTTAGTGTTAAGAATGACACAAATCTACCACCCACGTTAAGCTAGCTCAATTCTTCTAACTGTGACAAAATTTAAGACCGAATTAGCTACGACAAAGCCTCGAAGTAATCCAATCTATCCCAAACTGGGTGATGCCATGCATTATGCTTCATTTGTAAACATTTTCTCAATGAGCACCAATGATCAATTTGGAATGGTCAATTGAACTGGTCGATCAACATGATATGTCCGCATTAGTTTAGAATGATCAATTTAACAAGCCAATCAACTTCAGATATCTGCCCTAAATCGTCTTTAACTTTTGATTTAGTGTTCCAAATGACACAAATCTAGTGCCCACATTGAGCTAGCTCAATATTATATATTGTGACAAAATTTAGCACTGAAATAGCTACGACAAAGCCTCCAAATAATCCAATCTACCCCAAACTGCGTGATGCCATGTATTATACTTAATTTGTAAACCTTTGCTTAATGATCATTAATGATCAGTTTACAATGACCAATTTAACTGGCCGATCAACACTACATGTCCACTCTAAATTGTCTTTAGCTTTTGATTCAGAGTTCAGAACGACACGAATCAGATGCCCATGTTAATCAAGCTCAATTTTGTATATTGTGACGAAAGATAAGACCGAAATAGATATGACAAACTAATCCAATCAATCCCGAACTGTGTCATGCCCGACATTATGCTTATTTTGTAAACCATTCCTCAATGAGCACCAATGATCAATATAGAAACATCAATTTAACTCGCCGATCAACTTGAGATGTCTGCACTAAATTATCTTTAAGTTTTGATTCAGAGTTCCGAATGACACGAATCCAACACGCTCGTTAATCTAGCTCAATTTTCTGTACTATGACAAAATTTAAGATCAAAATAGCTATGACAATACCACCATGTAGTCCAATCTATCCCAAAATATGTGATGAAATACATTATATTTCATTTCTAAACCTTTCCTCAATGACCATCAATGATCAGTTTTGAATGATGCATTTAACTCGTCGATCAACTTGAGATGTTCGCACTAAATCGTCTTTAATTTTTGATTTAGTGTTCAGAATGACACAAATCCAGTGCCCACATTAAGCTAGATGAAGTTTATTTAGTGTTACAAAATTTAAGAGTGAAATATCTACGACAAAGCCTACAAGTAATCCAATATACCCCAAACTGCGTGATGCCATATATTATACTTCATTTGTTTACCTTTGCTCAATGAGCATCAATGATAAGTTAAGAATGATCAATTTAACTGGCCGATCAACTTAACATGTCCGAACTAAATCGTATTTAACTTTTTCTTCAGAGTTCAAAATGACACGAATCCAACGCCCACGTTTACCGAACTCAGTTTTCTATATTGTGACAAAATTTAAGACTGAACTAGCAAAACAAAGCCTCCAGGTAATCCATTATATCTCAAACTATGCGATTCCATGCATTATCCTTATTTTGTAAACCTTTTCTCAATGAGCACCAAAGATCAGTTTAGAATGGTCAATTTAACTGGTCGATCAACTTGAGATGTCTTCACTAAATCATTTTTAACTTTTGATTCAGAGTTTAGAATGACACGAATCCAACGCCCACTTTAATCTAGCTCAATTTTCTATTATGTGACAAAATTTAAGAGCAAAATAGCTACGGAAAAGCCTCCAAGTAATCCAATCTATCCCAAGCTGTGTGATGCCATGCATTATGATTCATTTGAAAACCATTGCTCAATGAGCACTAGTGATCATTTGAGAATAATAAATTGAACAGGCTGATCAACACTACATGTCCACAATAAATCGTCTTTAACTTTCGATTCAGAGTTCAGAACGACACGAATCAAACGCCCACGTTAATCTAGCTCAATTTTCTGTATTGTGAAAAACGTTAAGACCTAAATAGGTATGACAGAGCCTTTAACTAATCCAACCTATCCCAAACTGTGTGATGCCATGTTATGCTTATTTTGTAAACCATGGCTCAATGAGCACCAATGATCAGTTTAGAAAGATCCATTTAACTTGCCGATCAACTTGAGATGTTTGCACTAAATCGCCTTTAACTTTTGATTCAGAGTTGTGAATGACACGAAAAAATGCCCACGTTAAGCTATCTCAATTTTCTATATTATGACAAAATTTAAGATCAAAATAGCTATGACAACACCACCATGTAATATAATCTATCTCAAACTATGTGATGAAATACATTATATTTCATTTCTAAACCTTTGCTCAATGAGCACCAATGATCAGTTTCGAATGAGCAATTTAACTGGTCGATCAACTTGAGATGTCCTCACTAAATCGTCTTTAACTTTTGATTTTGTGTTCAGAATGACACAAATCCAGTGCCTACATTAAGCTAGATCAATTTTATTTATTGTTACAAAATTTAATACGGAAATAGCTACGAATAAGCCTCCAAGTAATCCAATCTACCCCAAACAGCATGATGCCATATATTATACTTCATTTGTAAACCTTTGCTCAATGAGCATCAATGATCAGTTTAGAATGATCAATTTAATTGGCCGATCAACTTGACATGTCCGCATTAAATCGTATTTAACGTTTGCTTCAGAGTTCAGAATGACACGAATCCAACACCCACGTTAAGCGAACTCAATTTTCTATAATGTGACAAAAATTTAAGACCGAAATAGCTACAACAAAGCCTCCAGGTAATCCAATCTATCCCAAACTTTGTGATGCCATGCATTATCCTTATATTGTAAACCTTCTCTCAATGAGCACCAAAGATCAGTTTAGATTGATCAATTTATTTGGCCGATCAACTTGAGATGTCTGCAGTAAATCGTTTTTAACTTTTGATTCAGAATCAGAATGACACGAATCCAACGCCGACGTTAATCTTGCTCAATTTTTTGTATTGCGACAAAATTTAAGAGCGAAATAGCTATGACAAAGCCTCCAAGTAATCCAATCTATCCCAAGCCGCTTGATGCCATGCATATGCTTCATTTAAAAACCTTTACTCAATAAGCTCCAATGATCAGTGGAGAATAATCAATTTTACTAGCCGATCATCTTGAGATGTCCGCACTAAATCATCTTTAAAATTTATTTCGTGTTCAGAATGACACAAAACTAGTGCCCACGTTAAGCTAGTTCAAATTTATTTATTGTGACAAAATTTAAGACTGAAATAGATACGACAAAGCCTCCAAGTTATCCAACCTACCCCAAACTTCGTGATGCCATGTATTATACTTTATTTGTAAACCTTTGCTCAATGAGTATCAATGATCAATTTAGAATAATCAATTTAACTAGCCGATCAACTTGACATCTCCGCACTAAATCATCTTTAATATTTGATTCAGAGTTCAGAACGACCCGAATCAAACGCCCACGTTAAACTACCTTAATTTTCTATATTGTGCCAAAATTTAAAACCAAACTGTGTGATGCCATGCATTATGCTGGCCGATCAACTTGAGATGTCTGCACTAAATCGTCTTTAACTTTTTATTTAGTGTTTAGAATGACACAAATCTACCACCCACGTTAAGCTAACTGTGACAAAATTTAAGACGGAAATAGATACGACAAAGCCTCCAAGTAATCCAATATATATCCCAAACTGTGTGATGCCATGCATTATGCTTCATTTGTAAACCTTTGATCAATGAGCACCAGTGATTAGTTTAGAATGATCAATTTAACTGGCCGATCAACACTACATGTTCATACTAAATCATCTTTAACTTTTGATTCGGAGTTCAGAAAGACACAAATCAAATGCTCACGTTAAGCTAGATTAATTTTCTATATTGTTATAAAACTCAAGACCAAAATAGTTATGACAAAGTATACAAGTAATATATCTATCCCAAACTATGTGATGAAATTCATTTTGTTTCATTTGTAAACCTTTCCTCGATGATCACCAATGATCAATTTCGAATAATCAATTTAACAGACCAATCAACTTGAGATGTCTGTACTAAATTGTCTTTAACTTTTTATTTAGTGTTAAAATTGACACAAATCTACCACCCACGTTAAGCTAGCTCAATTTTTCTAACTGTGACAAAATTTAAGACCGAATAAGCTACGACAAAACCTCGAAGTAATCCAATCTATACCAAACTAGGTGATGCCATGCATTATGCTTCATTTATAAACCTTTGCTCAATGAGCACCAATGATCAATTTGGAATGGTCAATTTAACTCGCCGATCAACATGACATGTCCGCATTAAATCGTCTTTAACTTTTGATCAGAGTTCAGAATGACACAAATCCACCGGCAATATTAAGCTAGGTCAATTTTCTGTATTATGACAAAATTTAAGACTGAAATAGCTACGACAGATCCTCCAAGTAATCCAATCTATCTCAAACTGCATGATACAATGTATTATGCTACATTTGTAAACCTTTGCCTAATGAACATCAATTATTAGTTTAGAATGATCAATTTAACTGGCAAATCAACTTGCCATGTCCGCACTAAATTATCTTTAACTTTTGATTAAGAGTTCAAAATGACACGAATCCAATGCCCAAGTTAAGAAAAATCAATATTTTATATTGTGACAAAATTTAAAACCGAAATAGATACAACAAAGCCTCCCAGAAATCCAATATTTCCCAAACTACGTGATGTCATGAACTATCCTTAGTTTGTAAACCTTTGCTCCATGAGCACAAAAGATCAGTTCAGAATGAACAATTTAACTGGCCGATCAACTAGAGATGTCTGCAGTAAATCGTATTTAACTTTTGATTTAGAGTTCATAATGACATGAATCCAACGCCCACATTAATCTAGCTCAATTTTTATGTTATGACAGAATTTAAGACCAAACTAGCTATGACAAAGCCTCTAGGTAATCCAGTCTATCCCAAACTCCGTGATGCAATGCATTATGCGTCATTTGTAAACCTTTGCTCAATGAGCACCAATGATCAGTTTAGAATGATAAATTTAACTAGCTGATCAACTTGAGCTGTCTGCACTAAATCGTCTTTAACTTTTGATTTAGAGTTTAGAATGAGACGATTCCAATGCCCACGTTAATCTAGCTCAATTTTATTAATTGTGAAAAACTTTCAGACTGAAATAGCTAAGAAAAAGCCTCCAAGTAATTCAATCTATCCCAACTTGCGTGATGCCATGCATTATGCTTCATTTGACACACTAAATCGTCCTTAACATTTGATTCAAAGTTCTGAATGACACGAATCATACGCCCATGTTAAGCTTGCCCAATTTTCTGTATTGTGACGAATGTTACGACCGAAATAGCTATGACAAAGCCTACAAGTAATCCAATCTACCCCAAACTGTGTGATGCCATGTATTATGCTTCATTTGTAAACCAATGCTCAATGAGCACCAATGATCAGTTCAGAATGACAAGACTCTAACGTCCACGTTAAGCGAATTCAATTTTCTATATTTTTACGAAATTTAAGATCGAAATAGCTACAACAAAACCTCCCGGTAATCCAATATATCCCAAACTATGTGATGCCATGCATTATCCTTATTTTGTAAACCTTTGCTAAATGAGCACCAAAGATCAGTTTACAATGACAAATTTAACTGGGCCATCAACTTGACATGTCCGCACTAAATCATTTTTAATTTGTGATTTAGTGTTCAGAATGATACAGTTCCAGTGCCCACGTTAAGCGAGCTCGATTTTATATATTGTGACAAAGTTTAAGACTGAAATAGCTACGATAAAGCCTCCAAGTAATCCAATCTACCCCAAACTGCGTGATGTCATACATTATGATTCATTAGTAAACATTTGCTAAATGATCACCAATAATCAGATTAGAATGATAAATTTAACTGGGCAATAAACTTCACATGTCTGCACTAAATCGTTTTTAACTTTTGATTCAGATTTCAGAATGACACAAATCCAACGCCCACGTTAAGCTATGTCAATTTTCTATATTGTGGCAAAATTTAAGACTGAAATAGCTATGACAAAACCTCCAAGTAATCCAATCTATCCCAAACTGAGTGATGCCATGTATTATGCTTCATTTGTAAACCTTTGCTCAATGAGCATCAATGATCAGTTTAGAATGATCAATTTAACTGGCCGATCAGCTTGCCATGTCCGCACTAAATCTTCTTCAACTTTTTATTCAGAGTTTAGAATGACACGAATCCAACGCCCACATTAAACAAATACGATTTTCTATATTGTGACAAAATTTAAAACCGAAATAGCTACAACAAAGCCTGCATTACGCTTTATTAATAAGCCTTTTCTCAAGGCGAACCAATGATCATTTTAGAATGATCATTTCAACTGGCCGATCAACCAGACATATATGCACTAAAAGCTCTGTAACTTTTGATTTGGAGTTCAAAATGACATGAATCCATTTCCCATGTTAAACTAGCTCGATTTTCTATATTGTGACAAAATTTAAGAATGAAATAGCTACCACAAAGTATCCAAGTTATCTATTCTATCCAAAATTACGTGATGCCATGCACTATGCTTCATTTGTAAACCTTTTCTCAATGAACACCATTGATCAGTTTAGAATGATCAATTTATCTAGCAGATAAACTTGAGATGTCCACACCCAATCCTTTGTAACTTTTGATTTAGAGTTCACAATGAAATGAATCAATTTCCAACGTTAGGCTAGCTCAATTTTCTCTACTGTGACAAAAATATAAGACGAAAATAGCTAGAACAAAGTCTCTAAGTATTCTATTGTATGCCAAACTGCGTGATGCCATGCGTTATGCTTTATTTATAAGCCTTTTCTCATGGAGCACCAATGATCAGTTTAGAATGATAATTTTAGTTGGCCAAGTAACTTGACATGTACGCACTAAATCGTCCGTAACTTGTGAGTTAGAGTTCAGAATGACATGAATTTAACGCCCATATTATGCTAGCTCAATTTTCTATATTGTGACATCGTTTGAAGCTGAAAAAACTACCATAATGCCTTCAAGTAATCCAATCTATCCCAAACTCTCTGATGCCATGCATTATGCTTCATTTATAAAGGTTTACTCAAGGAGCACTAATGATCAGCTTAGAATGATCAGTTTAGAATGATCATCTTAACTGACCGATCGACTTGACATGTATGCAATAAATCGTCCGTAGCTTTTGATGTAGTGTTCAGAATGACGTGAATCCATTGCCCACGTTAAGCTAGCTCAATTTTATATATTGTGGCAAAATTTAAGAATGAAATAGCTACGACAAAGCCTCCAAGTACTCCAATGTGTCCCAAACTTTGTGATGGCATGCATTATGCTTCGTTTATAAGCCTTTTCTCAAGGAGAACAAATGATCAGTTTAGAATGATCATTTTAACTGGCCGATCAACATGACATATACACACTGAATGGTTTGTAACTTTTTATTTAGAGTTCCGCATGAAACGAATCCAATGCCCACATTTAGCTTGCAAAATATCTATATTGTGATTAAACATAAGACCAAAATAGCTACAAAAAAGCATCCAAGTTATCCAATCTATCCAAAACTGCGTGATGCCATGCATTATGCTGCATTTGTAAACCTTTGCTCAATGAGCACCAATAATCAGTTTAGAATGATCAATTTAACTAGCTGATAAACTTGAGATGTCTGCACCAAATCATTTGTAAATTTTCATTTAGAGTTCAGAATGACATGAATCCATTACCCACGTTAGGCTAGCTCAATTTTCTCTATTCTGACCAAAATACAAGACCAAATAGTTACAACAATGCCTATAAGTAATCCAATGTATGCCAAACTGCGTGATGCCATGCATTATGCTTCATTTATAAGCCTTTTCTCAAGGAGCAACAATGATCAGTTTAGAATGATCATTTTAGCTGGACGACCAACTTGAAATGTACGCACTAAATCGTCCGTAACCTGTGAGTTAGAGTTTAGAATGACACGAATTGAACGCCCACGATAAGCTAGCAGATTAAATTGCTAGAACTAAATCATCCGTAAATCATCCATTAGACTAGCTCAATTTTCTCTATTGTGACAAAAAGATAAGACGAAAATTGCTAGAACAAAACCTCTAAGTAATGTAATGTATGCCAAACTACATGATGCCATGCATTATGCTTCATTTATAAGCCTTTTCTCATGGAGCACCAATGATCAGTTTAGAATGATCATTTTAGCTGGCCGACCAACTTGACATGTACGCACTAAATCATCCGTAACTTGTGATTTAGGTTCAGAATGACACGAATTTAACGCCCACATTAAGCTAGCTCAATTTTCTATATTGTGACATCATTTGAAGCTGAAAAAACTACCATAAAGCCTTCAAGTAATCCAATCTATCCCAAACTGTTTGATGCCATGCATTATGCTCCATTTATAAGCCTTTACTCAAGGAGCACTAATGATCAGCTTAAAATGATCAGTTTAGAATGATCATCTTAACTGGCCGATCAACTTTACATGTCCGCAATAAATCGTCCGTAGCTTTTGTTATAGTGTTCAGAATGACATGAATCCATTGCCCCCGTTAAGCTAGCTCATTCTTCAATATTGTTACAAAATTTAAGAATGAAATAGCTACGACAAAGCCTCCAAGTACTCCAATGTATCCCAAAGTTTGTGATGCCATGCATTATGCTTCATTTATAAGCCTTTTCTCAAGTAGAACCAATGATCAGTTTAGAATGATCATTTTAACTAGCCGATCAACATAACATATACGTACTAAATGGTTTGTAACTTTTGATTTAGAGTTCCAAAAGAAACGAATCCAATGCCCACATTTAGCTAGCGAAATATCTATATTGTGAGAAAACATAAGACCAAAATAGCTACAAAAAAGCATCCATGTTATCCACTCTATCCCAAAACTGTGTGATGCCATGCATTATGCTGCATTTGTAAACCTTTGATCAATGAGCACCACTGATCAGTTTAGAATGATCAATTTAACTAGCTGATAAACTTGAGATGTCCGCACCCAATCGTTTGTAAATTTTCATTTACAATTTAGAATGACATGAATCCTTTTACCACGTTAGGCTAGCTCAAGTTTCTCTGTTGTGACAAAAACATAAGACCAAATAGTTACAACAAAGCCTAAATGTAATCCAATGTATGCCAAACTGCATGATGCCATGCATTATGCTTCATTTATATGCCTTTTCTCAAGGAGCAACAATGATCAGTTTAGAATGATCATTTTAGCTAGCCGACCAACTTGTAATGTACGTACTATAAATCATCTGCAACTTGTGAGTTAGAGTTCAAAATGACACGAATTTTACGCCCACATTAAGCTGGCTAAATTTTCTATGTTGTGACAATATTTGAGGATGAAAGAACTAGTACAAAGCCTTCAAGTAATATCCTAAACTGTGTGATGCCATGCATTATGCTTCATTTATAAGCTTTTCCTCAAGGAGCACTAAAGATCAGTTTAGAATAATCAGTTTACAATGATCAGTTTAACTGGCCAATCAACTTGATATGTCCACACTAAATCATTCGTAGCTTTTGATTTAGTTTTCAGAATGACATGAATCCATTTCCCACGTTAAGCTAGCTTAATTTTCTTTATTGTGACAAAATTTAAGAATGAAATAGATACGAAAAAGCCTCTAAGTAATCCAATGTATCTCAAAAAGCGTGATGCCATGCATTGCGCTTCATTAATAAGACTTTTCTCAAGGAGAACCAATGATCAGTTTAGAATGATCATTTCAAATGGCCGATCAACCTGACATATAACTTTTGATTTAGAGTTCATAATGACATGAATCCATTTCCCACGTTAATCTAGCTCAATTTTGTATATTGTGACAAACATTTATGAATGAAATATCTACCACAAAGCATCCAAGTTATCCAATCTATCCCAAATTACGTGGTTCCATGCACTATGCTTCATTTGTAAACCTTTGCTCAATGAGCACCAATAATCAGTTTAGAATGATCAATTTAACAAGCCGATGAACTTGAGATGTCCACACCCAATCATTTGTAACTTTTGATTTAGAGTTCAGAGTGACATGAATCAATTTCCCACGTTACGCTAGCTATATTTTTCTCTATTGTGACAAAAAATATAAGACGAAAATAGCTACAACAAAACTTCTAAGTATTCTAATGTGTGCCAAACTGCATGATGCCATGCATTATGCTTCATTTATAAGCCTTTTCTCAAGTAGCACTAATGATCAGTTTAGAATGATCATTTTTTAGCTGGCCGACCAACTTGACATGTACGCACTAAATCATCCGTAACTTGTGATTTATGGTTCAAAATGACACGAATTTAACGCCCACATTAAGCTAGCTCAATTTTTTATATTAAGACATCATTTGAAGCTGAAAGAACTACCACAAAGCCTCCAAGTAATCCAATATATCCTAAACTCTGTGATGCCATGCATTATGCTTTATTTATAAACCTTTACTCAAGGAGCACTAAAGATCAGCTTAGAATGATCAGTTTAGAATGATCATTTTAACAGGCCGATCAACATGATATATCTGCACTAAATCGTTCGTAGCTTTTGATTTTGTGTTCAGAATGACATGAATCCATTTCCCACGTTAAGCTAGCTCAATTTTCTATATTGTGACAAAATTTAAGAATGAAATAGCTACGACAAAGCCTCCAAGTACTCCAATGTGTCCCAAACTTTGTGATGGCATGCATTATGCTTCGTTTATAAGCCTTTTCTCAAGGAGAACAAATGATTAGTTTAGAATGATCATTTTAACTGGCCGATCAACATGACATATACGCACTAAATGGTTTGTAACTTTTTATTTAGAGTTCCGGATGAAACGAATCCAATGCCCACATTTAGCTTGCTAAATATCTATATTGTGATAAAACATAAGACCAAAATAGCTACAAAAAAGCATCCAAGTTATCCAATCTATCCAAAACTGCGTGATGCCATGCATTATGCTGCATTTGTAAACCTTTGCTCAATGAGCACCAATGATCAGTTTAGAATGATCAATTTAACTAGCTGATAAACTTGAGATGTCTGCACCCAATCATTTGTAAATTTTCATTTAGAATTCAGAATGACATGAATCCATTTCCCACGTTAGGCTAGCTCAATTTTCTCTATTGTGACAAAAATATAAGACCAAATAGTTACAACAAAGCCTATAAGTAATCCAATGTATGCCAAAGTGCGTGATGCAATGCATTATGCTTCATTTATAAGCCTTTTCTCAAGGAGCAACAATGATCAGTTTAGAATGATCATTTTAGCTGGACGACCAACTTGAAATGTACACACTAAATCGTCCGTAACTTGTGAGTTAGAGTTCAGAATGACACGAATTTAACGCCCACATTAAGCTAGCTCAATTTTCTGTGTTGTGACAACATTTGAAGCTGAAAGAACTACCACAAAGCCTTCAAGTAATCCAATATATCCTAAACTGTGTGATGCCATGCATTATGCTTCAATTATAAGCTTTTACTCAAGGAGCACTAAAGATCAGCTTAGAATGATTAGTTTAGAATGATCATTTTAACTGGCCGATCAACTTGATATGTCCGCACTAAATCGTTCGTAGCTTTTGATTTAGTGTTCAGAATGACATGAATCCGTTTCCCATGTTAAGCGAGCGTAATTTTCTATATTGTGACAAAATTTAAGAATGAAATAGCTATGACACCAAGTAATCCAATGTATCCCAAACTGCGTGACGCCATGCATTACGATTTATTAATAAGCCTTTTCTCAAGGGGAACCAATGATCAGTTTAGAATGATCCTTTCAACTGGGCGATCAACCTGACATCTACGCACTAAATGGTCTGAAACTTTTGATTTAGAGTTCATAATGACATGAATACATTTCCAACGTTAAACTAGCTCGATTTTCGATATTGTGACAAATTTTAAGAATGAAATAGCTACCACAACGCATCCAAGTTATCTAATATATCCCAAATTACGAGATGCCATGCACAATCTCCATTTGTAAACCTTTGCTCAAGGAGCACCAATGATCAGTTTAGAATGATCAATTTATCTAGTAGATTAACTTGAGATTTCCACACCCAATCGTTTGTAACTTTTGATTTAGAGTTCAGAATGACATGAATCCATTTCCCACATTAGACTAGCTCAATTTTCTCTATTGTGACAAAAATATAAGACGAAAATAGCTAGAACAAAACCTCTAAGTAAGCTAATGTATGCCAAACTGCGTGATGCCATGCATTATGCTTCATTTATAAGCCTTTTCTCATGGAGCACCAATGATTAGTTTAGAATGATCATTTTAGCTGGCCGACCAACTTGACATGTACGCACTAAATCATCCGTAACTTGTGATTTAGGTTCAGAATGACACGAATTTAACGCCCACATTAAGCTAGCTCAATTTTCTATATTGTGACATCATTTGAAGCTAAAAAAACTACCATAAAGCCTTCAAGTAATCCAATCTATCCCAAACTGTTTGATGCCATGCATTATGCTTCATTTATAAGCCTTTACTCAAGGAGCACTAATGATCAGCTTAAAATGATCAGTTTAGAATGATCATCTTAACTGGCCGATCAACTTTACATGTCCGCAATAAATTGTCCGTATCTTTTGATATCGTGTTCAGAATGACATGAATCCATTGCCCCCGTTAAGCTAGCTCATTTTTAAATATTGTGGCAAAATTTAAGAATGAAATAGCTACGACAAAGCCTCCAAGTACTCCAATGTATCCCAAAGTTTGTGATGCCATGCATTATGCTTCATTTATAAGCCTTTTCTCAAGTAGAACCAATGATCAGTTTAGAATGATCATTTTAACTTGCCGATCAACATAACATATACGTACTAAATGGTTTGTAACTTTTGATTTAGAGTTCCAAAAGATACGAATCCAATGCCCACATTTAGCTAGCTAAATATCTATATTGTGATAAAACATAAGACCAAAATAGCTACAAAAAAGCATCCATGTTATCCACTCTATCCAAAACTTTGTGATGCCATGCATTATGCTGCATTTGTAAACCTTTGATCAATGAGCACCACTGATCAGTTTAGAATGATCAATTTAACTAGTTGATAAACTTGAGATTTCCGCACCCAATCGTTTGTAAATTTTCATTTACAATTTAGAATGACATGAATCCATTTACCACGTTAGGCTAGCTCAATTTTCTCTATTGTGACAAAAATATAAGACCAAATAGTTACAACAAAGCCTAGAAGTAATCCAATGTATGCCAAACTTCGTGATGCCATGCATTATGCTTCATTTATAAGCCTTTTCTCAAGGAGCAACAATGATCAGTTTAGAATGATCATTTTAGCTAGCCGACCAACTTGTAATGTACGCACTAAATCGTCTGCAACTTGTGAGTTAGAGTTCAGAATGACACGAATTTTGCGCCCACATTAAGGTAGCTAAATTTTATATGTTGTGACAATATTTGAGGATGAAAGAACTACTACAAAGCCTTCAAGTAATATCCTAAACTGTGTGATGCCATGCATTATGCTTCATTTATAAGCTTTTCCTCAAGGAGCACTAAAGATCAGTTTAGAATGATCAGTTTACAATGATCAGTTTAACTGGCCAATCAACTTGATATGTCCGCACTAAATCATTCGTAGCTTTTGATTTAGTTTTCAGAATGACATGAATCCATTTCCCACGTTAAGCTAGCTTAATTTTCTTTATTGTGACAAAATTTAAGAATGAAATAGATACGAAAAAGCCTCTAAGTAATCCAATGTATCCCAAAAAGCGTGATGCCATGCATTGCGCTTCATTATTAAGCCTTTTCTCAAGGAGAACCAATGATCAGTTTAGAATGATCATTTCAAATGGCCGATCAACCTGACATATACGCACTAAATGGTCTGTAACTTTTGATTTAGAGTCCATAATTACATGAATCCATTTCCCACGTTAATCTAGCTCAATTTTGTATATTGTGACAAACATTTATGAATGAAATACCTACCACAAAGCATCCAATTTATCCAATCTATCCCAAATTACGTGATTCCATGCACTATGCTTAATTTGTAAACCTTTGCTCAATGAGCACCAATAATCCGTTTAGAATAATCAATTTAACAAGCCGATAAACTTGAGATGTCGACACCCAATTGTTTGTAACTTTTGATTTAGAGTTCAGAGTGACATGAATCAATTTCCCACGTTACGCTAGCTATATTTTTCTCTATTGTGACAAAAAATATAAGACGAAAATAGCTACAACAAAGCTTCTAAGTAATCTAATGTGTGCCAAACTGCATGATGCCATGCATTATGCTTCATTTATAAGCCTTTTCTCAAGTAGCACTAATGATCAGTTTAGAATGATCATTTTTTAGCTGGCCGACCAACTTGACATGTACGCACTAAATCATCCGTAACTTGTGATTTATGGTTCAGAATGACACGAATTTAACGCCCACATTAAGCTAGCTCAATTTTCTATATTAAGACATCATTTGAAGCTGAAAGAACTACCACAAAGCCTCCACGTTAAGGTAGCTCAATTTTCTATATTTTGCCAAAAATTAAGACCAAAATAGCAATGACAAGACCTTAAAGTAATCCAATCTATCCCAAACAACGTGATGCCATGCATTATACCTCATTTGAATGAGCACCAGTGATCAATTTATAAGGTTCAATTTAACTGGTCGATCAACTTGACATATCCGCACTAAATCATTTTCAGAATGACACGGCTCCAACGCCAACTTGAAGCTAACTATATTTTCTATATTGTGACAAAATTTAAGACCAAAATAGCTATGATAAAGCCTCCATGTAACCTAATCTATCCCAAACTGCGTGATGCAGTGCATTATGATTCATTTGTAAACCTTTGTTGAATGAGCACCAATGGTAAGTTTAGAATGACCATTTTAACTAATTGATCAACTTGTCATATCCGCACTAAATCATCTTTAAATTTTGATTTAAAGGTCATAATGACATGAATCCAACGCCTACATTAAACTAGTTCAATTTTCCTTATTGTGACAACATTTGAGACTAATAAAGCTACTACAAAACCTCCAAGTAATCCAATGTATCCTAAACTACATGATGTCATGCATTATGCTTCATTTGTAAACCTTTGTTCAATGAGCACCAATGATCTGTTTAGAATGATGATTTTAACTGTCCGATCAATTTGACATGTCCGTAGTAAATTGTCCGTAACCTTTTATTTGGATTTCCGAATTACATGAATCCAGCACCCACGATGTGGTAGCTCATTTCTCTATATTGTAACAAAATTTAACACCAAAATAGCTACGAGAAAGCCTCCAAGTAATCCAATGTATCTTAAACTGCGTGATGCCATGTATTATGCTTCATTTATAAGCCTTTACTCAAGGGGCACTAATGATCAGTCAAGAATGATCGTTTTAATTGGCCGATCAACTTGACATGTCGCACTAAATTGTCTTAAACTTTTGATTTAGAGCTCAAAATGGCATGAATCCAACGCCCATGTTAATCTAGCTCAATTTTCCATATTGTGAGAACAGTTCAGACGGAAAAGCCAAACAAAGGCTCAAAGTAATCCAATCTATCCTAAACTGCGTGATACCATTCATTATGCTTCATTCATCATCCTTTACTGAAGGAGCACCAATGATAAGTTTAGAATGATCTTTTTAATTGGCGATAAACTTGACATGTCCACACTATATCATCCGTAACTTTTGATTTAGAGTTCGGAATGACATGAATCCAATGCCCACGTTAAGCTAGTTCAATTTTCCGTCATGTAAAAAAATTTAAAACCGAAATAGTAACGACAAAGCCTCCAAGTAATCAAATCTATAACAAACTTTGTGATGCCATGCATTATGCTTTATTTTTAAACCTTTGCTCAATAAGCACCAATTATCAGTTTAGAATGATAAATTTAACTGGCCGATCAGCTTGACATATATGCACTAAATCATCTTTAACTTTTGATTCAAAGTTTAGAATGACATGAATCAACGCCCTTGTTAAGCTAGCTCAAATTTCTCTATTGAGACCAAATTAAGATGAAAATAGCTACGACAAAGCCTTAAAGTAATCCAATCTATCCCGAATTGCATGATGTCATGCATTATGCGTCATTTGTAAACCTGCGCAATATGAGCACCAATTATCAGCTTAGAATGATCATCTTAAATAGCTGATTAACTTGACACATCCACACTAAATCTTCTTTAACTTTTGATTTAGAGCTCAAAAGGACATGAATCCAACGCCCAAGTTAAGCTAGCTCAATTTTCCATATTGTGAAAAGATTTGAGACAAAAAGAGCTAGAAAAGCCTCAAAGTAATCTAATATATCCTGAACTCCATGATGCCATGCATTATGCTTCATTTGTAAGCCTTTACTCAAGCAGCAACAATGATCAGTTCAGAATAATAATTTTAACTGGCCGATCAACTTGATATTTCCGCACTAAATCGTCCGTAACTTTTATTTAGAGTTCAGAATGACACGAATTCAACTCCTACGTTAAGATAGCACAATTTTCTATATTGTGTCAAAATTTAACACCAAAATAGCTACAACATAGCCTCCAATAATCCAATCTATCCCAAACTATGTGATGCCACACATTATGCTTCATTTGTAAACTTTTGCTTAATCAGCACCAACGATCAGTTTAGAATGATAATTTGAACTAGCTAATAACCTTAATATGTCCGCAATAAATGGTTTTTAACTTTTGTTTTAGAGCTCAAAATGACATGAATCCAACGCCCAAGTTAAACTAACTAAATTTTCCATTCCATATTGTGACAACATTTGAGACTAAAAGAGCTAGAAAAAGCCTCATAGTATTGCAATCTATCCTAAATTGTGTGATGCCATGCATTATGCTTCATATATAAGCCTTTTTTCTAGGAGCACCAATGATCATTTCAGAATAATCATTTTAACTAGCCAATAAACTTGACATGTACGCACTAAATCATCCGTAACTTTTGATTTATATTTAATGACACGAATCCAACACCCACGTTAAGCTAGCTCTATTTTCTGTATTGTGACAAAATTTAATACCGAAATATCTACGAAATGCCTCCAAGTAATCCAATCTATCCCAAACTACGTGATGTCATGCATTATTCTTCATTTGTAAACCTTTGCTGAATGAGCACCAGTGATCAGTTTAAATGATCAATTTAACTGTCCGATCAACTTGACATACCCGCACTAAATCGTCTTTAACTTTTGATTTAGAACTCAAAATGACATGAATCCAGCGCCCACGTTGAATAACTAAATTTTCCATTCCATATTGTGACAAAATTTGAGACTGAAAGAGCTAGAAAAAGACTCAAAGTAATCCAATTTTTCCTAAATTGTGTGATGCCATGCATTATGCTTTATTTATAAACCTTTACTCCAGGAGCACCAATGATCATTTCAGAATGATCATTTTAACTGGCCAATCAACTTTACATGTCCACACTAAATCATCTGTAACTTTTGGTTTATGGTTCGGAATGACACGAATCCAACGCCCATGGTAAGGTACCTCAATTTTCTGTATTGTGACAAAATTTAACACCGAGAGAGCAACGAAAAAGCATCCAAGTAATCTAATCTATCCAAAACTGTGTGATGCCATGCATTATTTTTCATTTGTAAACCTTTGTTGAATGAGCACCAGTGATTACTTTAAATGATCAATATAACTGGTCGATCAACTTGACATATCCGCACTAAATCTTCTTTAACTTTTGATTCAGAGTTCAGAATGACACGAATCCAACGCCCACATTAAGCTAGCACAATTTTATATATTGTGACAAAATTTAAGATCTAAATAGCTATGAAAAAACCTGCAAGTAATCCAATCTATCCCGAGCTGCATGTTACCATGCATTTTTCTTCATTTGTAAACATTTGATCAATGAGCAAAAATGATCAGTTTAGAATGATCATTTTAACAAGCTGATCAACTTGTCATGTCCACACTAATTCGTCTTTAACTTTTGATTTAGAGATCAAAATGACATGAATCCAACACCCACGTTATGGTAGCTCAATTTTGCATATTGTTACAACATTTGAGACTAAAAGAGCTAGAAAAAGCCTCAAAGCGATCTAATCTATCCTAAACTGCGTGATGATGCATTGCACTTTATTTATAAGACTTTACTAAAGGAGAATCACTGATTTGTTTGGAATGATTATTTTAACTAGCCGATAAACTTGACATGTCCGCACTAAATTGTCCGTAACTTTTGATTTAGAGTTCAGAATGACATGAATCCAACGCCCACGTTAAGGTTGCTCAATTTTCTATATTTTGGCAAAAATTAAGACCAAAATAGCTACGACAAGACGTTAAAGTAATCCAATATATCCCAAACAACGTGATGCCATGCATTATGCCTCATTTGTAAACCTTTGTTGAAAGAGCACCAGTGATCAATTTATAAGGTTCAATTTAACTGGCCGATCAACTTGACATATCCGCACTAAATCGTTTTCAGAATGACACGACTCCAACGCCAACTTGAAGCTAACTATATTTTCTATATTGTGACAAAATTTAAGACCAAAATAGCTATGATAAAGCCTCCATGTAACCTAATTTATCCCAAACTACGTGATGCAGTGCATTATGATTCATTTGTAAACCTTCGCTGAATGAGCACCAATGGTAAGTTTAGAATGACCATTTTAACTAATTGATCAACTTGTCATATCCGCACTAAATCATCTTTAACTTTTGATCTGAAGCTCATAATGACATGAATCCAACGCCTACATTAAGCTAGCTCATAATGACATGAATCCAACGCCTACATTAAGCTAGCTCAATTTTCCATATTGTGACAACAATTGAGACTAATAAAGCTACTACAAAACCTCCAAGTAATCCAATGTATCCTAAATTACGTGATGTCATGCACTATGCTTCATTTGTAAACTTTTGTTCAATGAGCACCAATGATCAGTTTATAATGATCAACTTAACTGGCCGATCAACTTGACATGTCCGCAAGAAATCGTCCGTAGCTTTTGATTTATTGTTCAGAAAGACACGAAACAAATGCCCAAGTAAAGCTAGCTCAATTTTCTATATTGTGACAAAATTTAATACTGACAGAGTTATGATAAAGCCTCCAAGTAATCCAATATATCCCAAACTACGTGATGCCAATCATTATGCTTCATTTGTAAAATTTTACTCCAGATGCACCAATGATCATTTTAAGTAGCTGATCAACTTGATATGTCTGCACTAAATCGCCTTTAACTTTTGATTTAGAGCTCAAAATAAACCCCCATGTTAAGCTAGATCAATTTTCCATATTGTGACAACATTTTAGACAGAAAGAGCTAGACAAAGCCTCATAGTAATCCAATCTATCCTAAATTGCGTTATGCCATGCATTATGTTTCATTTATAAGCCTTTACTCAAGGAGCACCAATGATCAGTTCAGAATGATACGAATCCAATGCCCTGGTTAAGCTTGCTCAATTTTCCATAATGTGACAACATTTGAAACAAAAAGAGCTAGACAAAGCCTCAAAGTAATCCAATTTATTCTAAATTGCATGATGCCATACATTATGCTGCATTTATAAGCCATTACTCAAGGAGCACCTATGATTATTTTGAATGATCATTTTAACTTGTCGATCAACTTGATATGTCCGCACTAAATCGTATGTAACTTTTGATTTAGAGTTCCGAATGACACGAATCCAATGCCCCCGTTAAACTAGCTCAGTTTTCCATATTGTGACAACATTTGAGACAGAAAAAGTTAGAAAAAGTCTGAGCGTAATCCAATCTATCCTAAACTACGTGATGCCATGCATTATGCTGCATTTATAAGCCATTACACAAGGAGCCCCGATGATTAGTTTCAAATGATCATTTTAACTTGTCGATCAACTTGACATTTCTGCACTAAATCATCCGTAACTTTTTTATTTAGAGTTCAGAATGACATTAATCCAATGCCCATGTTAAGGTAGCTCAATTTTCCATATTGTGACAATATTTAAGACAGGAAGAGCTAGACAAAGCCTCAAAGTCATCCTAACTATCTTAAACTGCATGATGCCATGCATTATGCTTCATTTATAAGCCTTTACTCAAGGAGCAACAAAGATTGTTTAGAATGATCATTTAAACTGGCCAATCAACTTGAAATGTCTACAATAAGTTGTCCATAACGTTTGATTTAGAGTTCCGAATGACACGAATCCAAGCCCATATTAAACTAGCTAAATTTTCTATATAGTTAAAAAATTTAAGACCGAAATAGCTACGACAAAGCCTCAAAGTAATTCAATCTATCCCAAACTGCGTTATGCCATGCATTATGCTTCATTTGTAAACATTTTCTCATGAAGCAACAATGATCAGTTCAGAATGATCAACTTCACTGGCCGATCAACTTGACATTTCCGCACTAAATCGTCTTTAAGTTTTGATTCAGAGTTCAAACTGACACGAATCCAATGCGCAAGCAAAGCTAGCTCAATTTTCTATAGTGTGTCAAAATTTAAGACCGAAACTGCTACGAGAAAGCCCATAAGTAATCCAATCTATCCAAAATTGCGTGAGGCCATGTATTATCCTTCATTTTTAAACCTTTTCTAAGTGAGCACCCATGATCAGTTTAAAATGATCATTTTAACTAGCTTATCAACTTCACATGTCCGCACTAAATTGTCTTTTAATTTTGATTTACAGCTCAAAATGACATGAATCCAACGCCCACATTATGCTAGCTCAATTTTCCATATTGTGACAATATTTGAGACAGAAAGGGCTTGACAAAGCATCAGTGTATCCAATCTATCCTAAACTGCATGATGCCATGCATTACACATCATTTATAAGCTATTACTCAAAAACCACCACTGATCTGTTTAGAATGATCATTTTAACTAGCCGATCAACTTAACATGTCCGCACTAAATCATCTTTAACTTTTGATTCACAGTTCAAAATGACACGAATCTAACGCGCAAGTAAAGCTAGCTCAATTTTCTATATTGTGATAAAATTTAAGACCAAAATAGCTACGACAAAGCCTCAAAGTAATCCACTCTAGCCCAAACTGTGTGATGCCATGCATTACGCTTGATTTATACGCCTTTACTCAAAGAGCACCAATGATCCGTTTAGTATGATCAATTTAACTGCCCGATGAACTTGACATGTCCGCACTAAATCATTTTTGACATTTGATTCAGAGTTCAGAATGACAGAAATTCAATGCCCACGTTATGCTAGCTCAATTTTCTACATTGTGACAAAATTGAAGACCAAAATAGCTACGACAAAGCCTCCTATTAATTCAGTCTATCCTAAACTACATAGTGCCATGCATTATGCTTCATTTATAAGCCTTTACTCAAGGAGCACCAATGATCACTTTAGAATGATTATTTTAACAGGCCGATCAACTTGACATGTCCGCACTAAATAGTCCATAACTTTTGATTTAGAGTTCAGAATGACACGAATCCAATGCCCATGTTAAGCTAGCTCAAGTTTCCATATTGTGACAATATTTGAGACAGAAAGAGCTAGACAAAGCCTCAAAATTATCCTATCTATCTTAAACTGCATGATGCCATGCATTATGTTTCAGTTATAAGCATTCACTCATGGAGCAACAATGATTGTTTAGAATAATCATTTAAACTGGCCAATCAACTTGAAATGTCTGCAATAATTTGTCCGTGACTTTTGATTTAGAGTTCCGAATGACACGAATCCAATGCCCACATTAAGCTAGCTAAATTTTCTATATAGTGAAAAAATTTAAGACCGAAATAGCTACGAAAAAGCCTCAAAGTAATTCAATCTATCACAAACTGCATTATGCATTATGCTTCATTTGTAAACCTTTTCTCATGAAGCAACAATGATCAGTTGAGAATGTTCAACTTCACTGGCCGATCAACTTGACATTTCCGCACTAAATCGTCTTTAACTTTTGATTCAGAGTTCAAAATGACACGAATCCAACGTGCAAGTAAAGCTAGCTCAATTTTCTTTAGTGTGTCAAAATTTAAGACCAAAACTGCTACGAGAATGCCTCTAAGTAATCAAATCTATCCCAAACTGCGTGAGGCCATGCATTATCCTTCATTTTTAAACCTTTTCTAAGTGAGCACCCATGATCAGTTTAAAATGATCATTTTAACTAGCTTATCAACTTGACATGTCCACACTAAATTGTCTTTAAATATTTATTTACAGCTCAAACTGACATGAATCCAACGCCCACATTATGCTAGCTCAATTTTCCATATGGTGACAACATTTGAGACAGAAAGGGCTAGACAAAGCATCAAAGTAATCCAATCTATCCTAAACTGCATGATGCCATGCATTATAATGCATTTATATTTTATGATAAACTTTTAGATCGATATTGTTATGACAAAGCCTCTAAGTAATCCAATCTAACTGAAACAGTGTGATGCCATGCATTATGCTTCTTTTTTAAACCTTTGCGCAATGAGAACCAATGATCAGTTTATAATGATCATTTTAAATAGCTGATCAAATTGTCATGTCTGCACTAAATTTTTGTTTAATTTTTGATTTTGAGCTCAAAATGACATGAATCCAATGCATACGTTAAGCTAACTCTATTTCTATGTTGTAACAAAGTTTTAGACCAAAATAGCTATGACAAAGCCACTAAGTAATCAAATCTATCCCAAACTGTGTGATGGCATGCATTATGCTTCGTTTGTAAACCTTTGCTCAATGAGAACCAATGACCAGTTTATAATTGTCATTTTAACGAGCTGATCAACTTGTCATGTCCACACAAAATCGTATTTAACTTTTGATTTAGTACTCAAAATGACATGAATCCAACACCCAGGTTAAGCTTGCTGAATTTTCCATATTGTGAAAACATTTGAGAATGAAATAGCTAAAGAAAGCCGCAAAGTAATCCAATCTATCCTAACGTGCATGATGCCATGCATTACGCATCATTTATAAGCTATTACTCAAGAACCACCACTGATCTGTTTAGAATGATCATTTTAACTAGCCGATCAACTTAACATGTCCGCACTAAATCATCTTTAACTTTTGATTCAAAATTCAAAATGACATGAATCCAACGCGGAAGTAAAGCTAGCTCAATTTTCTATATTGTGATAAAATTTAAGACCAAAATAGCTACGACAAAGCCTCAAAGTAATCCACTCTATCCCAAACTGCGTGATGCCATGCATTACACTTGATTTATACGCCTTTACTCAAGGAGCACCAATGATCAGTTTAGTATGAACAATTTAACTGGCCGATCAACTTGACATGTCCGCACTAAATCCTTTTTAACATTTGATTCAGAGTTCAGAATGACAGAAATTCAACGCCCACGTTAAGCTAGCTCAATTTTCTACATTGTGATAAAATTTAAGACCAAAATAGCTATGACAAAGCCTCCAAGTAATTCAATCTATCCTAAACAGCATTATGCCATGCATTATGCTTCTTTTATAAGCCTTTAAACAAGAACCACCAATGATCACTTTAAAATGATAATTTATCTCACCGATCAACTTGACATGTCCACACTAAATCGTACGTGACTATTGATTAAGAGTTCAGAATGTCACAAATACAACATCCACATTAAGCTAGCTCAATTTTCTATATAGTGACAAAATTTAAAACTGAAATAGCTATGACAAATCCTCCAAGTAGTCCAATCTATAGAAACTGCATTATGCCATGCATTATGTTTTATTTGTAAATGTTTGCTCAATGAGCACCAATGATCAGTTTATAATGATCATTTTAACTAGCTGATCAACTTGTCATGTACGCACTAACTCGTCTTTAAGTTTTAATTTAGTGCTCAAAATTACATGAATGCAACACCCAGGTAAAGCTAGCTCAATTTTCCATATTGTGAAAACATTTGAGATTGAAAAAACTAGAGAAAGCCCAAAAGTAATCCAATATATCCTAAACTGCTTGATGCCATGCATTACGCTTCATTTATAATCTTTTACTCAAGAAGCACCACTGATTTGTTTAGAATGATCATTTTAACTGGCCGATCAACTTGACATGTCCGCACTATATTGTCTTTACCTTTTGATTTATAGTTCAGAATGACACGAATTCAATGTCCAAGTAAAGCTAGTCCAATTTTCTATATTGTTACAAAATTTAAGATCGAAATAGCTATGACAAAGCATTCAGGTAATCCAATCTATCCGGAACTGGGTGATGCAATGCATTATGCTTCATTTGTAAAGATTAGCTCAATGAGCACCAATTATCAGTTTAGAATGATCATTTTCACTAGCTGATCAACTTGACATGTCCACACTAATTTTGTCTTTCACTTTTGATTTACAGCTCAAAATGACATAAATCAAACGCACACGTTAAGATAGCTCAATTGTCAATATAGTGACAACATTTAAGACTGAATGATTTAGGCAAAGCCTCAAAGTAATCAATATATCCTAAACTGCGTTATGTCATGCATTATGCTTCTTTTATAAGCCTTTACTCAAGGAGCACCAATGATCACTTTAGAATGATCGTTTTAACTGACCGATCAACTTGACATGTCCGCACTAAATCATCCGTAACTATTGATTAAGAGTTCAGAATGAAACGAATACAACGTCCACATTAAACTAGCTCAAATTTCTATATTGTGACAAAATTTAAAGCCAAAATAACTATGACAAAGCGTCTAAGTAATCCAATCTATCCCAAACTGCGCAATGCCATGCATTATGATTCATTTGTAAACCTTTGCTCAATGATCACCAATTTTCAGTTTAGAATGATCAATTTAACAGGTCAATCAACTTGAAATGTCTGTACTTAATCATCTTTAACTTTTTTATTCAGAGTTCAGAATGACACGAATCCAATGCCCATGTTAAGCTAGCTCAATGTCTATATTGTGACAAAATTTAAAACCAAAATAGGTATGTAAAAACCTCCAAGTAATCCAATCTATCTCAAACTGCATGATGCCATGCATTATGCTTCATTTGTAAACCTTTGCTCAATGAGCACCAATGATCAGTTTAGAATGATCATTGTAACTAGCTGATCAACTTGACATGTCCGCCCTAAACCGTCTTTAACTTTTGATTTAGAGCACAAAGTGACAAGAATCCAACGCCCACGATAAGCTAGCTCAATTTCCATATTGTGACTACATTTGAGATTGAAAGATCTCGACAAAGCCTCAAAGTACTCCAATCTATCCTAAACTGCGTGATGCCATGGATTATGTTTCATTTATAAGCCTATCCTGAAGAGGCACCAATGATCAGTTTAGAATGATTATTTTAAGTGACCCATCAACTTGACTTGACCGCACTAAATCGTCTACAACTTTTTTATTTAAAGTGTAGAATGAGAAGAATCCAACGCCCACGTTAAGGCAGCTCAATTTTCTATGTTGTGACAAAATTTAAGACCAAAATAGCTACAACAACGCCTCCAGGTCATCCAATCTATCCTAAATTGCATGATGTCGTGCATTATGCTGCACTTGTAAACCTTTCCTCAATGAGCAGCAATGATAAGTTTAGAAATGATCATTTTAACTAGCTGATCAACTTGACATGTCTGCACTAAATTTGTATTTAACTTTTGATTTCGAGCTCAAAATGACATGAATCCAACGCCCATGGAAAGCTAGCTCAATTTTCCATATTGTGACAACATTTGAGACTGAAATAGCTAGACATAGCTTCAAAGTAATCCAATCAATCCTAAACTGTGTTATGCCATGCATTATGGTTCTTTTATAAGCCTTTACTCAAGGAGCACCAATGATCACTTTAGAATGATCATTTTAACAAGCGGATCAACTTAATATGTCCGCACAAAATCGTCCTTAACTATTGATTAAGAGTTCAGAATATCACGAATACAACGTCCACGTTAAGCTACCTCAATTTTTTATATTGTGACAAAATGTAAGACCGAAATAGCTATGACAAAGCCTCCATGTAATCCAATCTATCCCAAACAGCGTGATGCCATGCATTATGTTTCATTTGTAATCCTTTGCTCAATGAGCACCAATTATTAATTTAGAATGATCAATTTAACGCGCTGATCATCTTGAAATGTCCGCACGAAATCATCTTTAACTTTTTATTCAGAGTTCAAAATAACACGAATCCAAAACGCATGTTAAGCTAGCTCAATTTTCTATATTGTGACAAAATTTAAAATCGAAATAGCTATGAAAAATCCTCCAAGTAATGCAATCTATCCCAAACTGCATGATGCCATGCATTATGATTCATTTGTATACCTTTGCTCAATGAGCACCAATGATCAGTTCATAATGATCATTGTAACTTGCTGATCAACTTGACATGTCCGCCCTAAATCGTCTTTAACTTTTGATTTAGAGCACAAAATTACATGAATCCAACGCCCACGTTAAGGTAGCTAAGTTTTCCATATCGTGACAACATTTTAGATTGAAAGATGTAGACAAAGCCTCAAAGTATTCCAATCTATCCTAAACTGATGGATGCCATGCATTATGTTTCATTTATAAGCCTATCCTGAAGGAACACCAATGATCAGTTTATAATGATTATTTTAAGTGGCCGATCAAATTGACATGACCACACTCAATCGTCCATAACTTTTTATTTAGAGTGTAGAATGAGACGAATACAATGCCCACGTTAAGGCAGCTCAATTTTCTATGTTGTGACAATATTTAAGACCACAAACCCTCCACGTAATCCAATTTATCTAAAAGTGTGTGATGCCATGCATTATGCTACACTTGTAAACCTTGTCTAAATGAGCACCAATGATAAGTTTAGAATGATCATTTTAACTAGCTGATCAACTTGAAACGTCCGCACTAAATTTTTCTTTAACTTTTGATTTAGAGCTAAAATCGATATGAATCCAACGCCCACAGAAAGCTAGCTCAATTTTCCATATTGTGACAACATTTGAGACTGAAAGAGCTAGACATAGCCTCAAAGTAATCCAATCTATCCTAAACTACGTTATGCCATGTGTTGTGCTTCATTTATAAGCCTTTAATCAAGGAGAAGCAATGATCACTTCAGAATGATCATTTTAACTTGCCAATCAACTTGACATGTCCGCATTAAATCGTCCATAACTTTTTATTTAGAGTTCAGAATGTCACGAATATAACACCCACGTTAGGCTAGCTCAGGATTCAATATTGTGACATAATTTAAGACCAAAATAGCTATGACAAAGCCTCCAAGTAGTCCAATCTATTCAAAACTGCGTGATGCCATGCATTATGCCTCATTTAAAAACCTTTGATGAATGAGCACCAATGATCAATTTAGAATGATCAATTAACTGGCCGATCAACTTGACATGTACACATTAAATCGTCTGTAACTTGGGACTCAGAGTTCAAAATGACATGAATCCAGCGCCCAAGTTAAGCTAGCTCAATTCTCTACACCGTGACAAAATTTAAGACCGAAATAGCTACGTAAAAGCCTCCAAGTAAGCCAATCTATCCCAAATTGTGTGATGCCATACATTATGCTGCATTTATAAGCCTTTACTCAACGAGCACCAATGATCAGTTTATAATGATCATTTTAACTAGCTGATCAACTTGACATGTCTGCACTAAATCGTCTTTAACTTTTGATTTAGAGCGCAAAATAACATGAATCCAGCAGGCACGTTAAGCTAGCTCACTTTTCAATGTCGTGATAACATTTGACACTGAAAAAGATACGACAAAGCAGCAAAGTAATCCAAAGTATCCCAAACTGCGTGATGTCATGCATTATGCTTCATTTATAAGCCTTTACTCAAGGTGCACCAATGATCTGTTTAGAATGATCATTTTAACTTGCCGATCAACTTGATATGTCTGTACTAAATCGTACATAACTTTTGATTTAGAGTTTAGAATGACACGAATCCAATGCCCAAGTTAAGCTAGCTCAATTTTCTATATTGTGTCAAACTTGAATACCAAAATAGATATGGCAAAGCCTTCAAGTAATCCAATGTATCCCAAATTGCTTGATGCCAAGCATTATGCTTCATTTGTAAACATTTTCTTAATGAGCACCAATGATCAGTTTAGAATGATTATTTTAACTAGCTGATCAACTTGACATGTCTACACTAAATCGTCTTTACCTATTTGATTTAGAGCGTAAAATGAGATGAATCAAACACCCACATTATGCTAGGTCAATTTTCCATATTGTGACAACATTTGAGATTGAATGATCTACGACAAAGCCTCAAAGTAATCCAATGTATCCCAAACTGCGTAATGCCATGCATTATGCTACATTTATTAGCCTTTACTCAAGGAGCACCAATGATCCATTTAGAATGATCATTTTAACTGGCCGAGCAACTTGATATATCCACACTAAATCGTCTGTAACTTTTGATTTAGAGTTTAGAATGACACGCCCACGTTAAGCTAGCTCAATGTTCTATATTGTGACAAAATTTAAGACCAAAATAGATACGAAAAAGCCTCCAAGTAATCCAATATATCACAAACTGCATGATGCCAAGCATTATGCTTCATTTGTAAAACTTTGCTTAATGAGCACCAGTGATCAGATTAGCATGTTCAATTTAACTGGCTGGTCAATTTGACATTTATGCACTAAATCGTCTTTAACTTTTTTTCCGGGAATAAAGAAAACATTTTTTATCTATCCATTTATATGTATTCACTCTATCAAATCGGAATACATTTTTTAGTCGATACTGAAAACAAGGTAGTACCAACCAGGGAAGCAACAAGTGTTATAATAATTCATTCAGAATTCAGAATGACACGAATCCAACGCCCAAGTAAGCTAGCTCAATTTTGTATATTGTGATAAAAGTTTACACTGAAATAGCAACGACAAAGCTTCCACGTAATCCAATCTATCCTGAACTGCCTGATGCCATTCATTATGCTTGATTTATACGGCGTTATTCAAGGATAACGAATGATCAGTTTAGAATAATCAATTTTACTGGTCATTTAACTTGACAAGTATGCACTAAATCGTCTTTAACTTTTGACTCATAGTTCACAATGACACGAATCCAACGTCAGAGTTAAGCTAGCTGAATTTTCTATATTGTGACAAAATTTAAGACCGAAATAGCTACGGCAAAGCCTCCAAGTCATCCAATGTATCCCAAATTGCGTGATGCCATGCATTATGCTTCATTTATAAGCCTTTACTCAAAGAGCACCAATGATCAGTTTAAAATGATCATTTTAACTAGCTGATCAACTTGACATGTCCGCACTAAATCATCTTTAGATTTTGATTTATAGAGCAAAATGACATGAATCCAACACCCACGTTAAGCTAGCTCAATTTTCCATATTGTGACAACATTTGAGACTTAAAGAGCTATGACAAAGCCTCAAATTAATCCAATGTATCCCGAACTGCGCGATGCAATGCATTATACTTCATTTATAAGCCTTTACTAAAGGAGCACCAATGATCCGTTTAGAATGATCATTTTAATTTGGCGATCAACTTGATATGTCCGCACTAAATCGTCCGTAACTTTTGATTTAGAGTTTAGAATGACATGAATACAACACCCACGTTAAGCTAGCTCAATTTTCTATATTGTGACAAAATTTAAGACCAAAATAGCTACGACAAAGCCTCCAAGTAATCCAATCTGTCCCAAACTACGTGATGCCAAACATTATGCTTCATTTGTAAACTTTTGCTTAATGAGCACCAGTGATCAGCTTAGAATGATCAATTTAACTGGCCGATCAACCTGACATGTATGCATTAAATCGTCTTTAACTTTTTTTCCTGGAATAAATAAAACTTTTTTTATCCATAAATTTATATGTATTCACTCTATCCAAATCGGAATACCTTTTTTGTCGATACTGAAAACAAAGTTGTACCGATCAGGAAAGCAAAAAAGTGTTATTTGATTTCATTCAGAGTTCAGAATGACACGAATCCAACACACAAGTAATGCTAGCTCAATTTTCTATATTGTGATAAAATTTTAGAACGAAATACTGATGACAAAGCCTCCAAGTAATCCAATCTATCCCAAACTGCCTGATACCATGCATTAGGCTTGATTTATACGCCGTTACTCAAGAAGCACCGATGATCAGTTTAGAATGATTAATTTAACTGGCCGATTAACTTGACCTGTATGCACTAAATCATCTTTAACTTTTGACTCAAAGTTCCGAATGACACGAATCTAACACCAAAGTTAAGCTAGCTCAATTTTCTATATTCTGACAAAATTTAGGACTGAAATAGCTACGGCAAAGCCTCCAAGTAATCCAATGTATCCTAAATTGCGTGATGCCATGCATTATGATTCATTTATATGCCTTTACTTAAGGAGCACCAATGATCAGTTTAGAATGATCATTTTAACTAGTTGATCAACTTGCCATGTCCGCACTAAATCGTCTTTAACTTTTAATTTAGAGCTCAAAATGACATGAATCCAACAACCACGTTAAGCTAGCTCAATTTTCCATATTGTGACAAAATTTGAGACAGAAAGAGCTACGAAAAAGCCTCAATGTAATCCAATGTATCCCAAACTGCTTGATGCCATGCATTATGCTTCATTTATAAGCCTTTACTCAAGGAGAAACGATGAACCGTTTAGAATGATCATTTTAACTAGCCAATCAACTTGATATGTTTGCACTAAATCATCCATAACTTTTGATTTAAAGTTTAAAATAACACGAATACAACGCCTACGTTAAGCTAGCTCAATTTTCTATATTGTGATAAAATGTAAGTCCGACATAGCTACAACAATGCCTCCAATTAATCAATTCTATCCCAAACTGCGTGATGCCAAGAATTATGCTTTATTTGTAAACCTTTTCCTAATAAGCACCAGTGATCAGCTTAGAATGATCAATTTAACTAGCCGATCAACATGACATGTATGCACTAAATCGTCTTTTACATTTTTTTCCTGGAATAAAGAAAACTTTTTTTATCTATCCATGTATATGTATTCACTCGATCCAAATCGGAATACGCATTTTTGTCGATACTGAAAACAAAAAGGTACCAATCAGGAAAGCAAAAAAGTATTATTTGAATTCATTTAGAGTTCAGAATGACATGAATCCAACGCCTAAGTAAAGCTAGCTTAATTTTCTATATTGTGATAAAATATTAGAGTGAAATAGCGACGACAAATCCTCCAAATAATCCAATCTATCCCAAACTGTCTGATGTCATGTATTATGCTTGATTTTTACGCCGTTACTCAAGGAACACCAATGATCAGTTTAGAATGATCAATTTAACTAGCCGATTAACTTGACATGTACGCACTAAATCGTCTTTAACATTTGACTCAGAGTTCAAGATGACACAAATCCAACGCCCATGTTAAGCTAGCTCAATTTTCTATATTGTGCAAAATTTAAGGCCGAAATAGCTACAGCTAAGACTCCAACTAATCCAATGTATCCTAAATTATGTGATGCGATGCATTATGCTTCATTTATAAGCCTTTACTCAAGGAGGACCTATGATCAGTTTAGAATGATCATTTCAACTAGCTGATCAACTTGACATGTCCGCACTAAATCGTTGTTACCTTTTGATTTAGAGCACAAAATGACATGAATCCAACAGCCACGTTATGGTAGCTCAATTTTCCATATTTTGACAACATTTAAGACTGAAAGAGCTATGACAAAGCCTCAAAGTAATCCAATGTATCCCAAACTGCATGATGACATGCATTATGCTTCATTTATAAGCCTCTACTCAAGGAGCACCAATGATTAGTTTAGAATGATCATTTTAATTGGCCGATCAATTTGATATGTCCGTATTAAATCGTCTGTAACTTTTGATTTAGAGTTTCGAATGACACGAATACAACGCCCACGTTAAGCTAACTCAATTTTTGATATTGTGACAAAACTTAAGACCAAAATAGCTATGACAAAGCCTCCAAGTAATGCAATCAATCACAAACTCCGTGATGCCAAGCATTATGCTTCATTTGTAAACCTTTGTTTATTAAAGCACCAGGGATCAGATTAGAATGATAAATTTAGCTGACCGATCTATTTGACATGTATGGACTAAATTATCTTTAACTTTTTTTTCCTGGAATAAAGAAAACTTTCTTTATCCATCCAGTTATATGTATTCACTTTATCCAAATCAGAATACCTTTTTTGTCGATACTGACAACAAAGTAGTACAGATCAGGAAAGCAAAAAAGTGTTATTTGAATTCATTCAGAGTTAAGACTGACACTAATCCAACGCCCAAGTAAAGCTAGCTCAATTTTCTATATTGTGATAAAAGTTTAGACTGAAATAGTGATGACAAAGCCTCCAAGTAATCCAATCTATCCCAAACTGTCTGATAGCATGCATTATGCTTGATTTATACGCCATTACACACGGGGCACCAATGATCAGTTTAGAATGATCAATTTGACTGGCAAATTAACTTGACATGTATGCACTAAATCTTCTTCAACTTTTGACTCAGAATTCACAATGACACGAATCCAACGCCCAAGTTAAGCTAGTCCAATTTTCTATATTGTGACAAAATTTAAGACTGAAATAGCTACGGCACAGCCTCCAAGTAATCCAATGTATCCCAAATTGCATGATGCCATGCATTATTCTTCATTTATAAGCCTTTACTCAAGGAGCACCAATGATCAGTTTAGAATGATCATTTTAACTATCTGATCAACTTGACATGTCCGCACTAAATCGTCTTTACCTTTTCATTTAGAGCACAAAATGACATGAATCCAAAAACCACGTTAAGCTAGCCAAATTTTCCATATTGTGACAACATTTGAGGCTGAAAGATCTACGACAAAGTCTCAAAATAATCCAATGCGTCCCAAATTGCGTGATGCCATTCATTATGCTTCATTTATAAGCCATTACTCAAGGAGCATGAATGATCTGTTTAAAATGATCATTTTAACTGGCCAATCAACTTGATATGTCCGCATTAAATTGTCCATAGCTTTTGATTTAGAGTTTAGAATGACACGAATACAACTCCCACGTTAAACTAGCTCAATTTTAAATATTGTGACAACATTTAACACCGAAATAGCTATGACAAAGCCTTCAAGTAATGCAATCTATCCCAAACTGCGTGATGCCAAGCATTATGCTTCATTTGTAAACCTTTGCTTAGTGAGCACCAGTAATCAGATTAGAATGAGCAGTTTAATTGGCCGATCAGTTTGACATGTATGGACTAAATCGTCTTTAACTTTTTTCCCTGGAATAAAGAAAACTTTTTTTATGCATCCAATTATATGTATTCAGTTGATCCAAATCGAAATACCTTTTTGTCGATACAGAAAACAAAGTAGTAACGATCAGGAAAGCAAAAAAGTTTTATTTGAATTCATTCAGAGTTAAGAATGACATGAATCCAACACCCAAGTAAAGCTAGCTCAATTTTCTATATTCTGATAAAACTTTAGACTGAAATAGTGACGACAAAGCCTCCAAGTAATCCAATCTATTCCAAACTGTCTGATGCCATGCATTATGTTTCATTAATAAGCCTATCCTGAAGGAACACCAATGATCAGTTTATAATGATTATTTTAAGTGGCCGATCAAATTGACATGACCGCACTCAATCGTCCATAACTTTTTATTTAGAGTGTAGAATGAGACGAATACAATGCCCACGTTAAGGCAGCTCAATTTTCTATGTTGTGACAATATTTAAGACCACAAACCCTCCACGTAATCCAATTTATCTAAAAGTGTGTGATGCCATGCATTATGCTACACTTGTAAACCTTGTCTAAATGAGCACCAATGATAAGTTTAGAATGATCATTTTAACTAGCTGATCAACTTGACACGTCCGCACTAAATTTGTCTTTAACTTTTGATTTAGAGCAAAAATCGATATGAATCCAACGCCCACTGAAATCTAGCTCAATTTTCCATATTGTGACAACAATTGAGACTGAAAGAGCTAGACATAGCCTCAAAGTAATCCAATCTATCCTAAACTACGTTATGCCATGTGTTGAGGTTCATTTATAAGCCTTTAATCAAGGAGAAGAAATGATCACTTCAGAATGATCATTTTAACTTGCCAATCAACTTGACATGTCCGCATTAAATCGTCCATAACTTTTTATTTAGAGTTCAGAATGTCACGAATATAACACCCACGTTAGGCTAGCTCAGGATTCAATATTGTGACATAATTTATGACATATTGTGACAACAATTGAGACTGAAAGAGCTAGACATAGCCTCAAAGTAATCCAATCTATCCTAAACTACGTTATGCCATGTGTTGAGCTTCATTTATAAGCCTTTAATCAAGGAGAAGCAATGATCACTTCAGAATAATCATTTTAACTTGCCAATCAACTTGACATGTCCGCATTAAATCGTCCATAACTTTTTATTTAGAGTTCAGAATGTCACGAATATAACACCCACGTTAGGCTAGCTCAGGATTCAATATTGTGACATAATTTAAGACCGAAATAGCTATGACAAAGCCTCCAAGTAGTCCAATCTATCCAAACCTGCGTGATGCCATGCATTATGCCTCATTTAAAAACCTTTGATGAATGAGCACCAATGATCAATTTAGAATGATCAATTAACTGGCCGATCAACTTGACATGTACACATTAAATCGTCTGTAACTTGGGACTCAGAGTTGAAAATGACATGAATCCAGCGCCCAAGTTAAGCTAGCTCATTTCTCTACACCGTGACAAAATTTAAGACCGAAATAGCTACGTAAAAGCCTCCAAGTAATCCAATGTATCCCAAATTGTGTGATGTCATACATTATGCTTCATTTATAAGCCTTTACTCAACGAGCACCAATGATCAGTTTAGAATGATCATTTTAACTAGCTGATCAACTTGACATGTCTGCACTAAATCGTTTTTAACTTTTGACTTAGAGCGCAAAATAACATGAATCCAACAGGCACGTTAAGCTAGCTCACTTTTCAATGTCGTGACAACATTTGACACTGAAAAAGATACGACAAAGCAGCAAAGTAATCCAATGTATCCCAAACTGCGTGATGTCATGCATTATGCTTCATTTATAAGCCTTTACTCAAGGTGCACCAATGATCTGTTTAGAATGATCATTTTAACTTGCCGATCAACTTGATATGTCTGTACTAAATCGTACATAACTTTTGATTTAGAGTTTAGAATGACACGAATCCAATGCCCAAGTTAAGCTAGCTCAATTTTCTATATTGTGTCAAACTTAAATACCAAAATAGATATGGCAAAGCCTTCAAGTAATCCAATGTATCCCAAATTTCTTGATTCCAAGCATTATGCTTCATTTGTAAACATTTCTAAATGAGCACCAATGATCAGTTTAGAATGATTATTTTAACTAGCTGATCAACTTCACATGTCTACACTAAATCGTCTTTACCTTTTTGATTTAGAGCGTAAAATGAGACGAATCAAACACCCACATTAAGCTAGCTCAATTTTCCATATTGTGACAACATTTGAGATTGAATGATCTACGACAAAGCCTCAAAGTAATCCAATGTATCCCAAACTGCGTAATGCCATGCATTATGCTACATTTATTAGCCTTTACTCAAGGAGCACCAATGATCCATTTAGAATGATCATTTTAACTGGCCGAGCAACTTGATATATCCACACTAAATCGTCTGTAACTTTTGATTTAGAGTTTAGAATGACACGCCCATGTTAAGCTAGCTCAATGTTCTATATTGTGACAAAATTTAAGACCGAAATAGATACGAAAAAGCCTCCAAGTAATCCAATATATCACAAACTGCATGATGCCAAGCATTATGCTTCATTTGTAAAACTTTGCTTAATGAGCACCAGTGATCAGATTAGCATGTTCAATTTAACTGGCTGGTCAATTTGACATTTATGCACTAAATCGTCTTTAACTTTTTTCCGGGAATAAAGAAAACATTTTTTATCTATCCATTTATATGTATTCACTCTATCAAATCGGAATACATTTTTTAGTCGATACTGAAAACAAGGTAGTACCAATCAGGGAAGCAAAAAGTGTTATAATAATTCATTTAGAATTCAGAATGACACGAATCCAACGCCCAAGTAAGCTAGCTCAATTTTGTATATTGTGATAAAAGTTTACACTGAAATAGCGACGACAAAGCTTCCACGTAATCCAATCTATCCCGAACTGCCTGATGCCATTCATTATGCTTGATTTATACGTCGTTATTCAAGGAGAACGAATGATCAGTTTAGAATAATCAATTTTACTGGTCGATTAACTTGACAAGTACGCACTAAATCGTCTTTAACTTTTGACTCAGAGTTCACAATGACACGAATCCAACGTCAGAGTTAAGCTAGCTGAATTTTCTATATTTTGACAAAATTTAAGACCGAAGTAGCTACGGCAAAGCCTCCAAGTCATCCAATGTATCCCAAATTGCATGATGCCATGCATTATGCTTCATTTATAAGCCTTTACTCAAAGAGCACCAATGATCAGTTTAAAATGATCATTTAAACTAGCTAATCAACTTGACATGTCCGCACTAAATCGTCTTTAGATTTTGATTTATAGAGTAAAATGACATGAATCCAACACCCACGTTAAGCTAGCTCAATTTTCCATATTGTGACAACATTTGAGACTTAAAGAGCTATGACAAAGCCTCAAAGTAATCCAATGTATCCCGAAATGCGTGCTGCAATGCATTATACTTCATTTATAAGCCTTTACTAAAGGAGCACCAATGATCCGTTTAGAATAATCATTTTAATTGGGCGATCAACTTGATATGTCCGCACTAAATCGTCCGTAACTTTTGATTTAGGGTTTAGAATGACATGAATACAACACCCACGTTAAGCTAGCTCAATTTTCTATATTGTGACAAAATTTAAGACCAAAATAGCTACGACAAAGCCTCCAAGTAATCCAATCTGTCCCAAACTATGTAATGCCAAACATTATGCTTCATTTGTAAACTTTTGCTTAATGAGCACTAGTGATCAGCTTAGAATGATCAATTTAACTGGCCGATCAACCTGACATGTATGCATTAAATCGTCTTTAACTTTTTTCCTGGAATAAATAATACTTTTTTTATCCATCAATTTATATGTATTCACTCTATCGAAATCAGAATACCTTTTTTGCCGATACTGAAAACAAAGTTGTACCGATCAGGAAAGCAAAAAAGTGTTATTTGATTTCATTCAGAGTTCAGAATGACACGAATCCAACACACAAGTAAAGCTAGCTCAATTTTCTATATTGTGAAAAAATTTTAGAATGAAATACTGATGACAAAGCCTCCAAGTAATCCAATCTATCCCAAACTGCCTGATACCATGCATTAGGCTTGATTTATACGCCGTTACTCAAGAAACACCAATGATCAGTTTAGAATGATTAATTTAACTGGCCGATTAACTTGACCTGTATGCACTAAATCGTCTTTAACTTTTGACTCAGAGTTCAGAATGACACGAATCTAACACCAAAGTTAAGCTAGCTCAATTTTCTATATTCTGACAAAATTTAGGACTAAAATAGCTACGGCAAAGCCTCCAAGTAATCCAATGTATCCCAAATTGTGTGATGTCATGCATTATGATTCATTTATATGCCTTTACTTAAGGAGCACCAATGATCAGTTTAGAATGATCATTTTAACTAGTTGATCAACTTGCCATGTCCGCACTAAATCATCTTTAACTTTTAATTTAGAGCTCAAAATGACATGAATCCAAAAACCACGTTAAGCTAGCTCAATTTTCCATATTGTGACAAAATTTGAGACAAAAAGAGCTACGAAAAAGTCTCAAAGTAATCCAATGTATCCCAAACTGCTTGATGCCATGCATTATGCTTCATTTATAAGCCTTTACTCAAGGAGCAACGATGATCTCTTTAGAATGATCATTTTAACTAGCCAATCAACTTGATATGTTTGCACTAAATCATCCATAACTTTTGATTTAAAGTTTAAAATAACACGAATACAACGCCTACGTTAAGCTAGCTCAATTTTCTATATTGTGATAAAATGTAAGTCCGAAATAGCTACAACAATGCCTCCAATTAATCAATTCTATCCCAAACTGCGTGATGCCAAGAATTATGCTTCATTTGTAAACCTTTTCCTAATAAGCACCAGTGATCAGCTTAGAATGATCAATTTAACTAGCCGATCAACATGACATGTATGCACTAAATCGTCTTTTACATTTTTTTCCTGGAATAAAGAAAACTTTTTTTATCTATCCATGTATATGTATTCACTCGATCCAAATCGGAATACGCATTTTTGTCGATACTGAAAACAAAAAGGTACCAATCAGGAAAGCAAAAAAGTATTATTTGAATTCATTTAGAGTTCAGAATGACATGAATCCAACGCCTAAGTAAAGCTAGCTTAATTTTCTATATTGTGATAAAATATTAGAGTGAAATAGCGACGACAAATCCTCCAAATAATCCAATCTATCCCAAACTGTCTGATGTCATGTATTATGCTTGATTTATACGCCGTTACTCAAGGAACACCAATGATTAGTTTAGAATGATCAATTTAACTAGCCGATTAACTTGACATGTACGCACTAAATCGTCTTTAACATTTGACTCAGAGTTCAAGATGACACAAATCCAACGCCCATGTTAAGCTAGCTCAATTTTCTATATTGTGCAAAATATAAGGCCGAAATAGCTACAGCAAAGACTCCAACTAATCCAATGTATCCCAAATTGTGTGATGCCATGCATTATACTTCATTTATAAGCCTTTACTCAAGGAGGACCAATGATCAGTTTAGAATGATCATTTAGACTAGCTGATCAACTTGACATGTCCACACTAAATCGTTGTTACCTTTTGATTTAGAGCACAAAATGACATGAATCCAATAGCCACGTTAAGCTAGCTCAATTTTCCATATTTTGACAACATTTAAGACTGAAAGAGCTATGACAAAGCCTCAAAGTAATCCAATGTATCCCAAACTGCATGATGACATGCATTATGCTTCATTTATAAGCCTCTACTCAAGGAGCACCAATGATCAGTTTAGAATGATCATTTAAACTGGCCGATCAATTTGATATGTCCGTATTAAATCGTCTGTAACTTTTGATTTAGAGTTTCGATTGACACGAATACAACGCCCACGTTAAGCTAACTCAATTTTAGATATTGTGACAAAACTTAAGACCAAAATAGCTATGACAAAGCCTCCAAGTAATGCAATCAATCACAAACTCCGTGATGCCAAGCATTATGCTTCATTTGTAAACCTTTGTTTATTAAGCACCAGTAATCAGATTAGACTGAGCAATTTAATTGGCCGATCAGTTTGACATGTATGGACTAAATCGTCTTTAACTTTTTTCCCTGGAATAAAGAAAACTTTTTTTATCCATCCAATTATATGTATTCACTTGATCCAAATCGAAATACTTTTTTTGTCGATACAGAAAACAAAGTAGTAACGATCAGGAAAGCAAAAAAGTGTTATTTGAATTCATTCAGAGTTAAGAATGACATGAATCCAACACCCAAGTAAAGCTAGCTCAATTTTCTATATTCTGATAAAACTTTAGACTGAAATAGTGACGACAAAGCCTCCAAGTAATCCAATCTATCCAAACTGTCTGATGCCATGCATTATGCTTGATTTATACATCATTACACAAGGAGCAGCAATGATCAGCTTAGAATGACCAATTTGACAGGCAGATTAACTTACCGTGTACACACTAAATAGTTTATTACATTTGACTAAGAGTTCAGAATGACACGAATCCAATGTCCAAGTTAAGCTAGCTCAATTTTCTATATTGTGACAAAATTTAAAACCAAAATATCTATGGCAAAGCCTCCAAGTAATCGAATCTATCGCAAACAGCTTGATGTCATGCACTATGATTCATTGTTAAGCCTTTTCTTCAATGAGCACGAATGATCAGTTTAGAATGATCATTTTAACTCACCGATTAACTTGACATGACCACACAAAATCGTCCGTAACTTTTTATCCACAGCTTAGAATGACACCAATCGAATGCCCACGTTAAGCTAGCTCAATTTTCTATATTGTGAAAAAATTTAAGACTTAAATAGCTACGACAAAGCCTCCATGTAAACGAATCTATCGCAACTGCGTGATGCCATGCATTATGCTTCATTAATAAGCCTTTACTTAATGAGCACCAATGATAAGTTTATAATGATTATTTTAACTGAACGATCAACTAGACATTTCCGCACTAAATCTTCTGTAACTTTTGATCCGGAGCTCAGAATGACACGAATCCAACACCCATGTTAAGCTAGCTCAGGTTTCCATATTGTGACAACATTTTAGGCTGAAAGAGCTACGACGAAGCCTCAAAGTAATCCAATATATCCCAAACTGTGTGATGCCATGAATTATGCTTCATTTTTAAACCTTTGCTCAATGAGCACCAATGATCAGTTTAGAATGATCATTTTAACTGGTCGATCAGCTGAACATGTTTGCACTAAATCGTCTATAACTTTTGATTTAGAGCTCTGAATGACACCAATCCGACGTCCATGTTTAGCTAGCTCAATTTTCTATATTGTGAAAAATTTGAACACTAAAATACCTACGATAAAGCTTCCAAGTAATCCAATCTATCGCAAAATTCTTGATGCCATGCCTTATTCTTCATTTATAAGCTCTTACTTAATGAGCACGAATGATCAGTTTAGAATAATCATTTTAACTCGCCAAACAAGTTGACATGTCTGCACTAAATTGTCCGTAACTTTTGATTCAGAGCTCAGAATGACACAAATCCAACGCCCACGTTAAGCTAGCTAAATTTTCAATATTGTGACAAAATTTAAGACTGAAATAGCTATGATAAAGCCTTCAAGTAGTCAAATCTATGCTTCAAATAGCGTGATGCAATGCATTATGCTTCATTGATAAGCTTTTACTCAATGAGCACCAATGATCAGTTTAGAATGATCATTTTAACTGGACGATGAGCTTAACATATCCGCACTAAATTTTCTGTAAATGGATTTCAATGAAATACTACATGGACATGAAAAAATTGGTGGCCTAGTAAGACAACCGTGGAGTCTAATTGATTTTCAACACATGGTGTTCACATTTATGATGTCGGATTTACAATTTGTATGGGAATAATATGACATCGGCGGGAACTAGTAATAATCATATAGTCCAATTTTGGCTCGATCGAGCTATGGTAAATGATGAATGGAAAGTCATTTACCCGGTTTCAATAGTCCATTATTTAGATATGATTGATTCCGATCATCGGCCAGGCATAATCAAAATACGTCGAGAGTCTGAATTTGGAAAAAGGATGTTGTGATATGTTTCACGTTGGAAAACTTCTGATGGCTTTAATAGTATTGTGAGTAATACTTGGAATTATTATGAACATATATCTACTTCATATTTATTATCTCGACTTACGACTTGTCGGAAAAGAATGTCCTATTGGAAGAGAAATTCTTATGTAAATGCTAACCTCAGAATTCAGCAACTTACCGCTGAAATTGACATTGCTAATACCAAGCATCATAGTGACCCAGCTACAATTTCGGCTCTGAAGAAGGATTTGATATTAGCTTATGAGGATGAGGAAATTTTTTGGAAATTAAAAAGTCGGAATCGATGGCTTAAGGAATGTGATTGAAATACGAGATACTTCCATGCAGTAACAAAAACAGGAGGGATCAAAATCATATTACTTCGATCAAGTCAGATAATGGTAAGGATGTGTTAGGAAATAAAGCTATTGCCCACAGTGCTCAGACTTATTTTTCAGCTTTATTCAAAGCATCACCATAGGAAAACATGGAACATATCCTCTCAAATCTGAAGAAAGTTGTCTCCAATGATATCAATGCCGAGCTGGTCAAAACAGTTACGAAAGATGAAGTATTCGAAGCCATCTCCTCAATTGGCGCTAATAAAGCCCCAGGCCCAAATGGATTTTCGTCAGCCTTTTTCCAACAACATTGGCAGACTGTTGGGGATACAATTTATGAGGAAGTAGTTTGATTTTTTAGTACAAGACAAATGATATCGGATTTCAACCATGCTAACATTTGTCTCATTCCAAAGATGAATTGTCCAAAATCTATAAAGATAGACAACCTATATCCCTTCGTAATATAATTTACAAAGTTATCTCTAAAATCCTCATCATTCGTTTAAAGCGATACCTTAATACATCTGTGTCAAAAATCAGGCAGATTTTATACCTAGGAGATTAATCACCGATAATGTGTTAATTGCTCATGAAGCATTACATTCCTTAAGGGTTCAGACATCCGCTGCTAAATCATTTATGGCTGTTAAAACAGACATAAATAAAGCTTATGACCGTATTTAATGGAGCTTCTTGGAAGCAGTTCTTCTGAAAAATGGGTTCTCATCTCAATGGATAAATTGGGTAATGCAGTGCATCACCACAGTATCTTTTTCAGTTCTCATTAATGGAAGCCCCTATGGTAACTTTCTTCCAGGACGTGGTTTACATCAAGGGCATCCATTATCTCCCTATTTGTTCATTATGTGTGCAGATGTTTTAAGCTCGATGATTCATAATGCTGAGTTGAATAATCAGTTTCCGGCTTTGCGAATTTCTTGGAATGGACCTACAATCTTTCATCTTTTATTTGCGGACGATTCACTGTTCTTTATCAGAGCTGATCGGAAAATGTTACCAGTCTCCAAAACATTTTCCAGGAATATGGTAGGGCTTCAGGAGAGATTATTAATATGGACAAATCATCAGTCATTTTTGGGAGTAAAGTTTTCGAACATACGAGAAGACATCTACAACAATCGTTACAGATATATAATATTGGTGGAGGAGGAATATATCTCGGGCTACTTGAACAGTTTAAATGTAACAAATGTCAGATGTTTAAGTACATTATCGAGAAACTTCATTCTCGTATTTCAGCATGGGAAACAAAATTTCTATCACCTGCTGGAAAAGAAATTTTAATAAAAGCTGTTGCTTTTGCTATGCCAGTTTATTCGATGAACGTGTTTAAGTTACCTAAAGAAATATGTAACCTGTTGGATGAAGCGTTAACTCAGTTCTGGTGGGGATTCTCAGACTACAAACGAAAAATTTCATGGGTTTCTTAGAAGAAAATGGCTACCCCAAAAATAATGGGAGGTTTAGGTTTTCGCGATATAAAGAATTTTAACCAGGCTCTACTAGCTAATCTTTGTTGGAAAATCCAAACGAGACCAGAATACCTTCTTTCGAGAATCTTAAAACATCAATACTTTCCAAAGATGGATTTGATGTCTGCTACTTTAAGTTGTCACCCCTCATTTGGTTGGCAATCACTTCTTCATGGTCGGGATCTTCTAAAATCAGGTTTACATCGGAATATTGGTGATGGAGTAAACACATGCATAGGAGATACAAATTGGCTTCCTATCTGTCCATCTCGTGCACCCAAACTGCTACCATATACCAACCCACTGTTAAAGATCGATTTACTCATTGATCGAACCACAGGACAATGGAATGCAGATATAATTAATGATTTAATTGAACAAGAAGATTGTGACCTTATCTATAAAATCTATCTTCCACCTGAATCAAGTTAAAGATGATTGTTATTGGAAATTATCTAACAATTGAGTATATTTTGTTAAGTCTGGCTACTATCATGCAATTAATGTAAATGACAACGGGTCTGCCGGTATTCAACCTCATATTGCAAATCATCAGGATCTCACTAAGTGTATTTGGGCTCTGAAGATTCCACCCAAGATACAACATTTTTCGTGGATGAGATAAAATGGGCCTTGATTCACCAAGAGACTGTGATAAAGTACCTTGGGCTTCCCTCATTAAAAACTTATCATAGAAAACCCATTGGGATTAAACTAAGAATAGGGAAAATGTGTACAATCCAAGTCACTTCTCTTGGTGACGTTTATGTTGCTTGAATCACAACAAATGTGATTGAATTACCACACACCAAACTGGCCTGAATGGTGTTGAGAAGGCGTTGGAGTGTTGTCTTAAGTTTGGCTTGCTTGGACTGGTTAATGGGCTTTCACCTCCAAGATCCGTGGGTTCTAGATGCTCCATAGCATCTTTAGTGGCTTCTTCCTCTTCTGGTTCAAGCTGCTCATTAGGTGGTGGTTCCTTGCTGGCCATGCTCACATCATCCTCCCTCAGTTGGGAAGGATTTGACCTCAAATCTGTTTCATCTGCAAAATATGGAACCAAATCAGTAATATTGAATCTTGAACTCACTTGGTACTTACCTTGAAGATCCAGCTGGTAGGCATTGTCATTGATCTTCTTGATGACTTTGAATGGGCCATCAATCGTAGGCATTAACTTATTTCCTTTCACATGGAAATCTATCTTTACGCAAATGGATCCACACCAAGTCTCCTTCCTCAAATGCTAACTTCTTTCGGCCTTTATTGGCTTGTTGAGCATACAACTTAGTTGTATTTTCAATATTGAGGGGAGCCTTCTCATGATTTTTTTAACCAACTCAGCCAATTCTTTCCATCCAGGCTTGTCCTTTCACTCAAAGGTAAAGGCATTGGATCCAAAGGTGAGATGGGATTGAACCCATAAACAATTTCAAATAGTGAGTACTCAGAAGTAGTATGCCTAGCACGATTATATGCGCATTCAACATAAGGCAACCATTCTTCCCAAGTCCTAAGATTCTTTTTAATCAAAGCTCTTAACAAGTAGACAAGATTCTATTAACTACATCAGTTTGACCATCCGATCGCGGGTTACAAGTTGTGGAAAAAAAATCATAGCTCCTAGCTTAGACCAAAGTGTTTTCGAAAAGTAACTAAGGAACTTAGTATCTCTATCTGATACTATGGTTCTAGGCATGCCATGAAGTCTAACTATCTCCTTAAAGAATAATCTGGCAATGATAATGGCATCATCCATCTTACGACAAGGAATAAATTTTTAAAAACCTATCAACTACAACAAACATAGAATCCTTTCCAGTCATAGTTCTAGGCAATCCAACAGCAAAATCCACAGATATATCATGCCAAGGGTGCAAAGGTATAGGAAGCGGGGTATAAAAACCATGCTTTTGGATTGTGTATTTGGCTTCCTTGCAAGTTACACATATTTGGCAAGTTTTCTCAACATCACTCCTCATGTGTGGCCAAAAGAAGTGTTCCTGCAATACATTTAATGTCTTTGCCACGCCAAAGTGACCCATAAGACAACCTGAATGTGCTTCCTTAGCAAACAAGTCTTGCAAAGAGGAGTTAGGTACACCTAACCGATTATCATAAAACAAGAAGCCTTTACTCTTAAAGTATTTTCCAGTACCAAACTTCTCACAATAAGCATAAATATCCTTAAAATCAGCATCAGTAGCATATAACTCTTTGATTTGTTCAAATCCTAGAAGTTTAACTTCTAATGAATTCAAGAGCACATACCTCCGAGAAAGAGCATCGGTTACTACACTCTCTTTACCTTTCTTGTATTTGATCAAATAAGGGAAGGTCTCAATGAATTTGTCTTTTTCAGCTTTTTTTGCCCATTGAGATGTTTCAGTGACTAATGGTCGGTATGGATGACAAACTCCTTGGGCCAAAGATAATGTTGCCATATTTGGAAGGCCCTCACAAGCGCATATAGTTCTTTGTCATAGGTTGGCTAATTGAGTGTGGCCCCTCCAAGTTTCTCACTAACTAGGCCATGGGCTTCCATTCCTACATAAGAACAGCACCAATACCAACTCTTGAGGCATCACATTCAATTTCAAATTTTTTATCAAAGTTAGGAAAAGATAGCACCGGGGAGTGTGTAAGCTTGTCTTTCAAGGTTTGGAATGCCTACTCTTGCGCCTGCTCCCACTTAAATCCCACATTCTTTTTGATAACCTCAGTGAGTGGAGCTGCTATAGTGCTAAAGTCCATGACAAATCTACAGTAAAACCCAGCTAGGCCATGAGAGCTCCTTACTTCCCCAACATTCTTGGGACTCGGCCACTCCTTAATCGCTTTTATCTTTTCCTCATCAACCTTAATACCATTTGTACTCACAACAAAACCGAAGAAGACAAGTTTATCTGTTCCAAAATTGCATATCTTAAGATTGGCATACAAGGTTTCCTTTCTAAGCACTTCAAAAACCTTTTTGAGGTGTTCTACATGATCATCTAATGTTCGGCTAAAAACTAGATTGTCATCAAAGTATACTACCAAAAAATGACCTATGAATTCCCTGAGGACATGTTTCATCAATGTCATGAAGGTACTAGGTGCATTTGTCAAGCCAAAAGGCATTACTAACAACTCATATAAACCTTGTTTAGTTTCAAATGTAGTTTTCCACTCATCACCTTCTTTCATCCTAATTTGGTGATAACCACTCTTAAGATCTACCTTGATTAATAAGCCTTTACTCAATGAGTACCAATGATTAGTTTAGAATGATCATCTTAACATGCCGATCAGCTTGACATGTCAGCAAGACATTGCCCGTAACTTTTGATTCAGAGCTCATAATGACACGAATCAAACACTCAAGTTAAACTACCTCAATTTTCTATATTGTAAAAATTTAAGACTAAAGTAGCTACAAAAAAGTCTCCATGTACCTGAATCTATCGCAAATTGTGTGATGTTACGCGCTATGATTCATTAATAAGCCTTTACTCAATGAGCACCAATGATCAGTTTAGAATGATCATTTTAATTAGCAGATCAACTTGACATGTCTTAACTAAATTGTCTATAACTTTTGATTCAGAGCTCACAATGACAGGAATCCAACGCTCAAGTTAAGCTAACTCAATTTCTTATATTGTGAAAAAATTTAAGACTGAAATACCTATTACGAAGCCTCCACGTAATGCATTATGCTTCATTAATAAGCCTTTACTCAGTGAGCACCAATGATGTTGGAGTCGAGCGTGACTCCTCGAGCTCGGCCCAAGGCACCTACATGTTCAACGAGGCTCTTCAGCCCATTTAGGTGAAGCATCCAGCCCAGCGACCCAAATCTATGAGGTCGCTGTTCGGTGAGATACATATGTCAGTTAAGAGATCAACGGAGAACGTGAAGAATACTGTTGCTAGAATCTCGGTGATTTGATTAGGGTTACTATAAGTACAAATTAATTGTAGCTGGTTCTTCGCCAGTTCTTTGCCAAAAAAGAAGCGGGTTATTGCCGGTTCTTTGCGGAAAATCTAAATGGTACCGCTTTGTAGTGGTTTGCAGTTTAGAAGAGGGTTCGATCGGTGATTTAACCCATTAGTATCCACTTTTAAAGCAGTATTCGATTTTCATCGAAGCCCAAGCATCAGAAGCAGATCCTTGGACCCTGTCCCAAAAACCTGACGAATCGCTCAGAGCTTACATCACGATTTAAGGATGTCAAAGCCAGGATATCAATCATAAGCTATGAGGTAGCACTGCAGCACTCAGGAACAGATTGTGGTATAATTCCATGTTCTGTCAAGAGCTAACAGTACATCAGCCCTCAACGCTCGGCGACGCTTTACATCACGCATCTCGGTGGATAGTCGCCGAAGAATTGCTCGAAGCATTGAGAAAGCTTCACGATGACGACAAAGGCTCTTCAAGCAAACACCAAGCTAAACCGTACAATGGGGATAAACCTTACAAAAAGAAGGTTTCAAAGTAGGCCATGGCCAGCACGCGTTCGCAGTAAGCAAGTTTGAATCGCCCAAAAATAGTGATTTTGACCCGGAAAAATACTGCGTACACCATAAACGACATGGTCATTCGACAGAAGAATGTCGTCGAGTCGGTCGATTGTTAGCATCAAAGCTACAAGCCGGTGAGCTCAAAAATATCGATCTGGACCACAAAGATGCGAAACCAAGAAATAATCCGAGACAGAATTAATACGTGAAAGAGAAGTCTTCCGGAAAATGGGAAAGATCACCTGATAAAAAACAGACTCTCCCCCTCCCGCTCAGAAAAAGAGAATATATTTAGTTTTCCCAAAACTAAGTATATGTGCAGGTTCCAGGGATAAAGTAGTGTGGCCACTTCCAATCCAAAATAAATCAAAATTTTCCAATTTCTGTAAAGAAACAGATCAAGCAGGAACGCCACAAGCTACAACTTGTGACATGATCATTAGGCGTTTAAAACAATGCAAAATTGCTTCATCCGCCAGCCATTATGCCAAAACCATCAGAATACCCGAATCTGCTGAATCAAGTCCTCAACCACTCTTGGAACAGCAGACATCATTCAAAAATATCGATTTAACCGACTCCATCGACTCCGAGGATAATTCTCCTTGGAGAAAAATAGATTTCATCCATGGAAGATCAAAATTTTGCTGAGATTCGATCAACTCGATTAAATCGTACCAGCGTTGAGCCAAAGATGACGTAGCAGAGAGCGCATTCCCCTCTGTACCTGAAGGAGTAGTTACGTTTTGGGAAAGCGAAACCCATTCTCTTGACATGCCTCATGACAACACGGTCGTCATTAGATTGGATGTAGGCAAATTCGAACTATCCATAGTCATGATTGACAGCGGTAGCTTAGTAGATCTTATTTTCTACAATGCCGTTAGAAGAATGGGCATCGGTGATGAGGATATCATCGGCGATAAGACCTCTCTGACTCGATTTTCCGGAGAAACAACGCTATCTCTCGAAACCATCAAACTCCCAGTAAATGCTTGCGGAGAAAGAATGATGGTTGAGTTCGTTGTCATAGATCGACCTGCTCCATTTAACGCAATCCTAGGGAGGCCATGGCTACATGCTATGAAAGCAGTACCCTCGACTAACCACCAATACCTAAAATTTATGATTAAAAACGGTATGAAAACCATTCGTGGAAGTCTGAGAACATCGCCTAAATTCTACCTAGGTGGTTACAAGCAATCCGTAATTACTCTTCAATAGCAATTATAGAAAAGCGATACACTAGCAATAAAAGATATGAGTCCCAAACCAGCACTCGTCTTCCAAGTGTGTATCAACGAGAATTACCGGGACCGTTGTGTAGGCATCGGAGCAAACCTGAAAAATGACATCAAGGAAGAGCTGGTCATCAGAAGATATGCAAGGAATAAGCATAGATGTCACCTCACATGAATTAAACGTAGATCCTACGTTTAGGCCCGTGTAGCAAAAACGCAGAAAGCTTGGACCCGAAAGGGCCAAAGCAGTAAACGACAAAGTCGATAGACTATTAAAAATTAAGTTAATCCGTGAAGCAAAGTACCCAGAATGGGTAGCCAATCCGGTCATCGTAAAGAAAAAGAACGGAAAATGGCGAGTCTGCATCGACTTCACCAACCTAAATAAAGCTTGTCCGAAAGACATCTTTCCCTTACCGCATATTGACCACCTTTTGGAAGCAACGGCAGGTCATCAGCTTTTATCCTTCATGTACGCTTTCTCCGGATATAATCAAATCCTGATGAATATGGAAGATCAGGAAAAAACTGCGTTCATTACCGATCGAGGGACTTATTGCTACAAAGTAATGCCTTTTGGTTTTAAGAATGCTGGAGCTACTTACCAACGTTTTGTAAAAAAAATGTTTGCCAGCCAATTAGGTAAAACTATGGAAGTTTACATTCATGACGTGTTGGTAAAGTCCGGAAGAGAATGCAACCATGTCTCGCAATTAAAAGAATGTTTCACCATTCTTACGAGTATGGGATGAAGTTAAATCCCACGAAATGCTCATTTGGCGTCCCATCCGGAGAATTCTTGGGTTATTTAGTAACCGAAAGAGGGATAGAGGTGAATCCTAAATTGATCACTGCATTCCTCGAAATGCCATCTCCTAAAAGTAAAAAAGAAGTCCAAAAATTGACCGGGAGAATCCCCGCTTTAAATAGATTCATATCCCGATCAACTGACAAATGCCTCTCTTTCAACAAGTTATTGAAAGGAAATAGGGAATTCTAACGGAACGAATCATGCGAAACTGCTTTCCAACAACTCAAAGCAAATTTAACTGAGCCATCCATACTCGCAAAACCAGTAGAAGGTGAACCCCTGTACCTGTACATCGCTGTGTCACAAGCTGCAGTGAGAGGGGTGTTGGTTAGAGAAGAGCAAAATATCCAAAAACCGATATACTACGTTACTAAATCGCTAGTGGATGCTGAAATTCGTTATCCTGCAATGGAAAAATTGGCCCTAGCAATCGTAACATATGCTAGAAAGCTAAGGCCATACATCCATTCTCATCCGATCGTAGTAATGTCGTCGCAACCTCTACGAACCATCCTTCATAGTCCCAGCCAATCCGGAAGTTTGGCTTAGTGGGCCATAGAGCTAAGTGAATACGACATAGAATTCCGATGCACGACATGTGCTAAAGCAGAAGTTTTAGCCCATTTCGTTATCGAAATAATCGCAGACCCGCAAGAAAAAAAACGAAAAAAAATTTGGCATTTGGACGCTCTATGTCGATGGAGCATCCTCGAAACAAGGTTCAGGAGTAGGGATCCAACTTACACCCCTACCAGCGAAACAATAGAACAATCGTTCAGACGCGGCTTCCCGTAATCTAATAATGAAGCCGAATACAAAGCCTTGATCGCTGGCCTAAGACTCGCATTAGGGATCAGAGTACGACGATTGATAGCATTCTGTGCTTCGCAATTGGTCACCACCCAATTCCAAGGTGAATACGAAACTAGAGACGAACGAATGGAATCATACCTCAAGGTTGTCTTCCAACTCTCTAGTTAGTTCGATAAATTCGAACTAACTAGAATTCCCAGAGGGGAGAATTCCTCAGCTGACGCATTAGCTGCGGTCGCTTCTACATCTGACCCGCTAGTCAAAAGAGTTATTCCTGTCGAAGGAATATAGAGGCCGAGCATAGAGCTCATGCTCAAAACGATAGATGTAGCCAAAATAAAAACAACTCCAGATATCGCTACTAACCCTCTTCCCACCACTGAAGAAGCCGCTAGTCAAGAAAATGACTGGAGAGTCCCAATAAAACGATACATAGAAAGGGGTAACTTACCACCCCACAAGTGGGATGCCCACAAGCTTAAAGCCCTTAGTGCTAAGTATTGTATTGTTAATGGCGAATTATATAAACGAAGTATTTCATGACCATATTTGTGGTATACGAAATCCACACCCAAATTGTGTTTCAACACTTTGGTCTTAAGGAACGAAATTATGGAACGAAAGGGATATAATTTCTTACTATCGAACAGAAAGTGAAGTTTATTATGTAAAATCGTCTCAGTACACTTTTTGAGATCAATCTTATGTATCACCTTTCGGCTACAATTAATTTGTACTTAAAGTAACCCTAATCGAATCTCCAAGATTCTGGCAGTAGTATTCTTCATGTTTTCCGTCGATCTCGCAACCGACTTCGGTATCTCACCAAACTGCGACCTCATAGATTTGGGTCGCTGGGATGGATGCTTCACGAAGGCTCCTGTGGAAGCCATTCGGTGGGGAAGGGCACTAGCCATTCGAATTAAAAGGCAAGGATATTTCTGGCCAACAATCGTCACCGACTTGATGACCTACTCAGCTAAATGTGACAAAGGCCAAACACATGCCCCCATAATTCATCAACCAACCAAAGAGTTGTCATCCGTCTCAGTTACGTACCCATTCATGAGATGGTCGATGGACATAGTCGGTCCACTCCACGAATCATGAGGACCAAAAAGGATAAAATTCCTACTACTTCTAACCGACTATTTCACCAAATGGATCGAAGCAGAAGGATATCAATAGATAACCCAAATGAAAGTCCAAAACATCGTATGGAAACATATATTATATCGCCACAGGTTACCGTATGAAATAGTCATAGATAACGGATCACAATTCATTTCAAAGGGCTTCAAAACGTTTTGCGAAACATGGAAAATCCGATTGACAACATCGACCCCTCGTTACCCTCAGGGGAATGGACAAGCCAAAACGGCAAATAAGTCCATCTTGACTAACCTTAAAAAGCGTCTAGATGCCAAAAAGGAAAATGGTACGACGAGCTCCATGGAGTACTCTGGGATTGCTGAACCACTCCTCGAAAAGCTACTGGTGAGACCCCGTTCTCATTAGCTTATGGAATTGAAGCAATGGTCCTTGCAGAATTATCAAATCAAAGCCTTTGGAGGACCCTGTCCAGCAAACGAAGAGCTGAATGATGAAATGCTTAAAGATCATCATGATAGGATCGATGAATGCAGAGATCAAGCGCTCATCAGAATCCAAAATTATCAGCAAGTCACAGCACGCTTCTATAATTCCAAAGTAAAACAACGCATATTTAACCAGGGCGATCTAGTATTCAGAAGAGTACAGGATAACACGAAAGATCTAAACGCCGGTAAAGTTGGAACCAACTAGGAAGGTCCTTATCGGGTAACCCAAATAATCGGACGTTTACAAGCTCGAAAAATTCAACGGAGTGCCAAAACTTCGATCATGGAACGCCAAAAATCTGAAAAAGTATTATCACTGAGCACTATCAACAATCAAACTATGTAAAGGCTTGATCCCCTGACAGGTTATGTAGGTAACTATACCCAAGAGTTTTCCTTTTTAACTATGTATCCATCGAAAATCTTCCAATGCAATATGACAAATCATTTTGATCCTAATTTCAATAGAAATTCAATTTCAAAGTCTGTTTATTCAGAAGTCGGTTGCGAGATCGATGGAGAACGTGAAGAATACTTTTTCCAGAATCTCGGAGATTAGATTAGGATTAAAATAAGTACAAATTAATTATAGCCGAGAGGCGATACATAAGATTGATCTCAAAAAGTGTACTGAGACGATTTTACATAATAAACTTCACTTTCAGTTCGATAGTATGAAATCATATCCCTTTCGATCCATAATTTCAGTCATTAAGACCAAAGTCTTGAAACACAATTTGGGTGTGGATTTCGTATTCCACAAATGATCAGTTTAGAATGATCATTTCGACTAGCTGGTCAACTTGATATGTTAGCACAAAATCGTCTATAACTTTTAATTCATAGCTCAGAATGACACGAATCAAATGCCCACGTTAAGCTAGCTCATTTTTCTATAGTGTGAAAAAATTTAAGACTAAAATATCTACGACAAAGCTTCCAAGTAATCCAATCTATCGCAAACAGCGTGATGCCATGCAATATGCTGGGTTAGTAACCCTTTACTCAATGATCATAAATGATCTATTGAGAATTATCATTTTAACTCGCCGATTAACTTGACATTTCCGTACAAAATCATCCGTAACTTCTGATTCAGAGCTCAGAATGATATGAATCTAACGCCCACATTAAGCTATCTAGCTCAATTTTCTATATTGTGAAAAACTTTAAGACTGAAATAGTTACGACAACGCCTCAAAGTAATCGAATCTATCGCAAACTGCTTGATGCCATGCATTTTGCTTCATTAATAAACCTATAATCAATGAGCAACAATGATTAGTTTTTAATGATCATTTTATCTAGTCGGTCAACTTGACATGTCCGCACGAAATAGCTCAGAATGACACGAATCAAAGGTCCACGTTAAGCTTGCCCAATTTTCAATAGTGTGACAAAATTTCAGACTAACAGAGCTATGACAAAGCTTCCAAGTAATAAACTTTATCGCAAACAGGGTGATGCCATGCATTATGCTTGATTAATAAGCCTTTACTCAATGAGAACTAAGTATCAGTTTAGAATGATCATTTTAACTGCCCGATCAACTTGACATGTCGGCAAGAAATCATCCGTAACTTTTGATTCAGAGCTCCGAATTACACGAATCACACACCCACGTTAAACTACCTCAATTTCTATATTGTGTGAAAATTTAGAAAAGAAATAACTACAACAAGGCCTCCAAGTACTTGAATCTATCGCAAACTGTGTGATGTCACGCATTATGTTTCATTAATAAGACTTTACTCAATGAGCACAAATGATCAGTTTAGAATGATCATTTTAATTGGTAGATCAACTTGACATGTCTGCAGTAAATCGTCTATAACTTTTGTTCACAGTTCCGAATGACCCGAATCCAACACTCACGTTAAGCTAACTCAATTTCCTATATTGTGAAAAAATTTAAAACTGAAATAGCTATTACAATCCTCCAAGTAATCCAATCTATCACAATCTGCTTGATGCCATGCACTATGCTTCATTAATAAGCCTTTACTCAATGAGCACCAATGATCAGTTTAGAATGATCATTTTAACTGGCCGATCAACTTGACATGTTGGCAAGAAATCGTTCGTAACTTCTGATACAGAGCTCAGGATGACACGAATCTCACGCGCACATTAAACTACCTCAATTTTCAATATTGTGTGAAAATTTAAAACTGAAAAGAGCTTCAACAAGGCCTCCAAGTACTTGAATCTATCGTAAATTGTGTGATGTCACACATTATGCTTCATTAATAAGCCTTTACTCAATGAGCACCAATTTTACAATGATCATTTTCATTTGCATATCAACTTGACATGTCCGCACTAAATCGTCTATAACTTTTGATTCAGAGCTCAGAGTGACACGAATCCAACGCTCATGTTAAGCAAACTGCTTGATGCCATGCATTATGCTGGATTTATAAGCCTTTACACAATCAGCACAAATAATTAGTTGAGAATGAACATTTTAACTCACTGATTAACTTGAAATGTCCGCAAAAAATTGTCATAACTTCTGATTCAGAGTTCAGAATCACACGAATCCAACGCCCACGTTAAGCTAGCTCAATTTTCTATATTGTGACCAAATTTAGACTGAATTCGCTATGACAAAGCTTCAAAATAATCAAATCTATCGCAAACTGCGTGATGCCATGCATGATGCTTCATTAACAAGCCTTTACTCAATGAGCACCAATGATTAGTTTAGAATGATCATTTTAACTAGTCAGTCAACTTGACATGTCCGCACAAAATCGCCCCCAATTATTGATTCAAACCTCATATTGACACGAATCTAATGCCCACATTAAGCTCGCTAAATTTTCTATACTATGAAAAAATTTAAGATTGAAATAGCCAAGACAAATCTTCCATGTAATCGAATATATCGCAAACAGGGTGATGCTGCATTTTCATTGATTAATAAGTCTTTACTCAATGGACACCAATGATCAGTTTAGAATGATCATTTTAACTGGCCGATCAGCTTGACATGTCCGCACTAAATCGTCTATAACTTTTGATTCCGAATTCAGAATGACACGAATCCAACGCCCAAATTAAGGCAGCTCAATTTTCTATATTGTGAAAAAAATTTAAAACTAAAATAGTTACGACAAATCCTCCAAGTAATCCAATCTATCCCAAAATGCTTGATGCCATGCATTATGCTTCATTAATAAGCTTTTACTCAATGAGCACCAATGATCAGTTTAGAATGATCATTTTAATTGGCAGAGCAACTTGACATTTCCACACTAAATCGTCTTTAACTTTTGAAACAGAGTTCAGAATGACACGAATCTAACGCTCACGTTAAGCTAACTCCATTTCCTATATTGTGAAAAACAAATGTAAGACTGAAATAGCCATTACAAAGCCTCCAAGTAATCCAATCTATCACAATTTGCTTGATGCCATGCCTTATGTTACATTAATAAGCCTTTACTCAATGAGCACCAATGATCAGTTTCTAATGATCATTTAAACTAGCTAGTCAATTTGACATGTGCATACAAAATCGTCTGTAACTTTTAATTCAGACCTTAGAATGACACGAATCAAATGCCCACATTAAGCCAGCTCATTTTTCTAGAGTGTGACAAAATTTTAGACTCAAATAACAACGACAAAGCTTCCAAGTAATCGAATATATCGCCAACAGCGTGATACCATGCATTATGCTTGATTAGTACACCTTTACTCAATGAGCACCAATGATAAGTTTAGAATTATCATTTTAACTGGCCGATCAGCTTGACATGTCCACACTATATTGTCAAAAACCTTCGATTCAGAGTTCAGAATGACATGAATCCAACACCCAGGTTAAGGTAGCTCAATTTTCTAGTTTGTTAAAAAATTCAAGGCTCAAATAGCTACGAGAAAGCCTTCAAGTAATCCAATCTATCAAAAACAGCTTGATGCCATGCATTATGCTTCATTAATAAGCCTTTACTCAATGAGCACCAATGATTAGTTTAGAATGAGCATTTTAACTAGTTGGTCAACTTGACATGTCCGCACGAAATCGCCTGTAACTATTGATTCAGAGCTCGGAATGACACGTGGAGGCCCACTTTAAAATCGCTCAATTTTCGGTAGTGTGACAAAATTTAAGCTTGAAATAGCCAAGACAAAGCTTTCAAATAATCGATTCTTTCGGAAACAGGGAGATGCCATGCATTATTAATAAGCGTTTACTGAATGAGGACAATTATCAGTTTAGAATGATCATTATAACTGGCCGATCAGCTTGAAATGTCCGTACTAAATCATCTATAACTTTTGATTCGGAATTCTGAATGCCATGAATCCAATGCCTATATTAAGGTAGCTCAACTTTCTATATTGTGAAAAACGTTTGAGACTGAAATAGCCACAACAAAGCCTTCAAGTTATCCAATCTATCGCAAACTGCTTGATGCCATACATTATGCTTCATTAATAAGCCTTTATTCAATGACCACCAATGATTAGTTTAGAATGATCATTTTAACTAGTCGGTCAACTTGACATGTACGCAAGAAATCGCCCGTAATTATTGATTCAGTGCTCAAAATGACACAAATCCAATGCTCACGTTAAGCTGGCTCATTTTTCTATAGTGTGACAAAATTTAATACTGAAATAGCCAAGACAATGCTTCCAAGTAATCGAATCTATCGCAAACAGGGTGATGCCATGCATTATGCTTGATTAATAAGCCTTTACTCAATGACGACCAATCATCAGTTTAGAATGATCATTTTAACTGGCAGATCCAACGCTCACATTAAGCTAGCTCATTTTTCTATATTCTGAAAAACTTTAAGACTGAAATAGCTATTAGAAAGCCCTTAAGTAATCCAATCTATCACAATCTGCTTGATGCCAAGCATTATGATTCGTTAATAAGCCTTTACTCAATGAGCACCAATGATCATTTGCCGATCAACTTAACATGTCCACAATAAATCATATATAACTTTTGATTATAAATTCAGAATGACATGAATCCCACACGCACATTAAGGTAGCTCAGTTTTCTATATTGTAAAAAAATTTAAGATTGAAATAGCTACGACAAAGCCTCCAAGTAATCCAATCTATCGCAAACGGTTTGATGCCATGCCTTATGCTTTATTAATAAGCCTTTACTCAATGAGCACCAATGTAAGTTTAGAATGATCATTTCAATTGGCAGATCAACTTGACATTTCCGCACTAAATCGTCTATAACTTTTGAGTCAGAGGTAAGAATGACACGAATCCAACGCCCACATTAAACTACCTCAATTTTCTATATTGTGTAAAAATTTAAGAATTACATAGCTTTAACAAAGCCTCCAAGTACGTGAATTTATCGCGAACTGTGTGATGTCACGCATTATGGTTCATTAATAACCCTTTACTAAATGAACACCAATGATCAGTTTAGAATGATCATTTTTATTTACAGATAAACTTGACATGTCCGCACTAAATCGTCTATAACTTTCAGTTAAAAGTTCAGAATGACAAGAATCCAACGGCCAGGTTAACGTAGCTCAATTTTCTAATTTATGAAAAGATTTAAGACTGAAATAGCTACGACAAAGACTCAAAGTAATCCAATCTATCACAAACTGCTTGATGTCATGCATTATGCTTCAGTAATAATCCTTTACTTGAGCACCAATGATTAGTTTAGAATGATCATTTTAACTAGTCGGTCAACTGGAAATGTCCGTACAAAATTGCACAGAAATATTGATTCAGATCTTGGAATGACATGCCCAGGCCCACATTAAACTTGCTAAATTTTCTATAGTGTGACAAAATTTTAAACTGAAATACCCAAGACAAAGCTTTCAAATAATCGAATCTATCGCAAACAGGGTGATGCCATGCATTATGATTGATTAATAAGCATTTACTCAATGCGCACCAATCATCAATTTAGAATGATCATTTTAACTGGCCGATCAGCTTGACATGTGCACACTAAATCGACTATAACTTTTGATTCAGAATTCAGAATGAAAAGAATCCAACACCCAAATTAAGGTAGTTCAATTTTCTATATTGTGAAAAAAATTAAAACTGAAATAGTTACGGCAAAGCCTCTAAGTAATCCAATTTATCGCAAAATGCTTGATGTCATGCATTATGCTTCATTAATAAGCTTTTACTCAATGAGCACCAATGATCAGTTTAGAATGATCATTTGAATTGGCAGATCAACTTGACATTTCCACACTAAATCATCTTTAACTTTTGATACAGAGTTCAGAATGACACGAATCCAACACTCACGTTAAGCTAACTCAATTTCCTATATTGTGAAAAAAATTTAAGACAGGAATAGCTTTTACAAAGCCTCCAAGTAATCCAATCTATCACAATTTTCTTGATGCCATGCATTATGTTACATTAATAAGCCTTTACTCAATGAGCACCAATGATCAGTTTATAATGATCATTTAAACTTGCCAGTCAATTTGACATGTACATACAAAATCGTCTGTAACTTTTAATTCAGATCTTAGAATGACACGAATCAATTTGACGTGAAGCTAGCTCATTTTTCTAGAGTGTGACAAATTTTAGACTGAAATAGCAACGACAAAGCTTCCAAGTAATCGAATCTATCGCAAACAGCGTGATACCATGCATTATGCTTGATTAGTACACCTTTACTCAATGAGCACCAATGATAAATTTAGAATTATCATTTTAACTGGCCGATCAGCTTGACATGTCCGCACTACATTGTGTAAAACTTTCGATTCAGAGTTCAGAATGACATGAATCCTACGCCAAGGTTAAGGTTGCTCAATTTTCTAGTTTGTGAAAAAATTTAAGACTGAAATAGCTACGAGAAAGCCTCCAAGTAATCCAATCTATCGGAAACTGCTTGATGCCATGCATTATGCTTCATTAATAAGCTTTACTCAATGAGCACCAATGATTAGTTTAGAATGATCATTTTAACTAGTTGGTCAACTTGACATGTCCGCACGAAATCGCCTGTAACTATTGATTCAGAGCTCGGAATGACACGCACATGCCCATTTTAAGATCGCTCAATTTTCGGTAGTGTGACAAAATTTAAGATTGAAATAGCCAAGACAAAGCTTTCAAATAATCGAATCTTTCGCAAACAGGGAGATGCCATGCATTATGCTTTATTAATAAGCCTTTACTCAATGAGGACCAATCAGCAGTTTAGAATTATCATTTTAACTGGCCGATCAGCTTGAAATGTCTGTACTAAATCGTCTATAACTTTTGATTCAGAATTCTGAATGCCACGAATCCAACGCCCACATTAAGGTAGCTAAATTTTCTATATTGTGAAAAAGTTTAAGACTGAAATAGCCACAAAAAAGCCTTCAAGTTATCCAATCTATCGCAAACTGCTTGATTCCATACATTAGCCTTCATTAATAAGCCTTTACTCAATGACCACCAATGATTAGTTTTGAATGATCATTTTAATTGGCTGATCAACTTGACATGTCCGCATTAAATCGTGTATAACTTTTGATTCAGAGGTAAGAATGACACGAATCCAACGCCCATGTTAAACTACCTCAATTTTCTATATTGTGTAAAAATTTAAGAATGACATAGCTTTAACAAAGCCTCCAAGTATGTGAATTTATCGCAAACTGTGTGATGTCACACATTATGCTTCATTAATAACCCTTTACTCAATGAACTCCAATGATCAGTTTAGAATGATCATTTTAATTTGCAGATCAACTTGACATGTCCGCACTAAATCGTCTATAACTTTCGATTAAGAGTTCAGAATAACGGCCAGGTTAACATAGCTCAATTTTCTAATTTATGAAAAAAATTAAGACTGAAATATCTATGACAAAGCCTCAAAGTAATCCAATCTATCACAAACTGCTTGATGTCATGCATTATGCTTCATTACTAAGCCTTTACTGAAGGAGCACCAATGATTAGTTTAGAATGATCATTTTAACTAGTCAGTCAATTTGACATGTCCGTACAAAATCGCACAGAATTAGTCATTCAGATCTTGGAATGGCACGCCCAGGCCCACGTTAAGCTCGCTAAATAGCTACGACAACGCTTCCAAGTAATCGAATATAACGCAAACAACATGATGCCATGCATTGTGCTGGATTAATAATCCTTTACTCAATGAGCACAAATGAGATCAGTTGAAAATGATCATTTTAACTTGTCGATTAACTTGATATGTCTGCACAAAATTGTCTGTAACTTCTAATTCAGAGCTCAAAATGACACAAATCCAACTCCCACGTTAAGCTAGCTCAATTTTTTATAATGCGAAAAAATTTAAGACTGAATTAGCTACGAGAAAACGTCCAAGTAATTGAATCTATCGCAAACAGCGTGATGCCATGCATTATGCTTGATTAGTAAGCCTTTACTCAATGAGCACCAATGATCAGTTTAGAATGATCATTATAACTTGCCGATCAGCTTGACATATCCCCACTAAATCGTCTATAACTTTTGATTCAGAGTTCAGAATGACATGAATCCAATGCGGAGGTAAGGTAGCTCAATTTTCTAGTTTGTGAAATAATTTAAGACTAAAATAGCTTCGACAAAGCATACAAGTAATCCAATTTATCGCTAACTGCTTGATGCCATTCATTATGCTTCATTAATAAACCTTTACTCAATGACCACCAATGATTAGTTTGGAATGATCATTTTTACTAGACAGTCAACTTCATATGTACGCACGAAATTGCCCGTAATTATTGATTCAGTGCTCAAAATGACACGAATCCAATGTTCACGTTAAGCTCGCTAATTTTTCTATAGTGTGACAAAATTTAAGACTGAAATAGCCAAAAAAAAGCTTCCGAGTAATTGAATCTATCGCAAATAGGGTGATGCAATGCATTATGCTTGATTAATAAGCCTTTACTCAATAAGCAATAATCATCAGTTTAGAATGATCATTTTAACTTGCTGATCAGCTTGACATGTCCGCTCTAAATCGTCTATAACTTTTAATTCAGAATTCAGAATGACACGAATTCAATGCCAACATTAAGGTTTCTAAATTTTCTATATTTTGAAAAATTTAAAGACTGAAATAGCTATGATAAAGCCTCCAAGTAATCCAATCTATCGCAAAATGATTGATGCCAAGCATTATGCTTCATTAATAAGCTTTTACTCAATGAGCACCAATGATTGGTTTATAATGATCATTTTAACTGGCCTGTCAGCTTGACATGTGTGCACAAAATCATCTATAACTTTTGATTCAGAGCTAATAATGACACGAATCCAACGCCCACGTTAAACTACCTCAATGTTCTATATTGTGTGAAATGTTAAGACTGATATAGCGACAACAAAGCTTCCAAGTACTTGAATCTATCGCAAACTATGTTATGTCATGCAATATGTGTCATTAATAAGCTATTACTCAATGAGCACCAATGATAAGTTTGGAATGATCATTTGAACTAGTCGGTAAGCTTGACATGTCTGCACGAAATCGTCAGTAACTATTGATTCAGAGCTCAGAATGACTCGAATCAAATGCACACGTTAATCTCGCTCAATTTTCTATAGTGTGAGAAAATTTAATACTGAAATAGCTCTGAATAAGCATCCAAGAAACTGAATCTATCGCAAACAGGGTGATGCCATGCATTACGCTTGATTAATAAGCCTTTACTCAATGAGCACCAATGATAAGTTTAGAATCATCATTTAACTAGCCGATCAGCTTGACATGTCCGCACTAAATTGTCTATAACTTTTGATTCAGAGTTCGGAATGAAACAAATCCAATGCCCACATTAAGTTAACTCAATTTTTTATATTGTGAAAAAATTTAAGACTGAAATAGCTACGACAGAGCCTCCAAGTAATCCAATATATCGCAAACGGCTTCATGCCATGCATTATGCTTCATTAATAAGCCTTTACTCAATGAGAACCATTGATTAGTTTAGAATGATCATTTTAACTAGTTGGTCAACTTAACAATTCTGCACACAATCGCCCGTAACTATTGATTAAGAGCTAAGAATGACACGAATCCAATGTCCACGTTAAACTCGCTAAATTTTCTATAATTTGAAAAAATTTAAGATTGAAACAGCTATAAAAAAAGCTTCCAAGTAATCAAATCTATCGCGAACAGAGATGTGACATCCATTATGCTTGATTAATAAGCCTTTACTCAATGAGCACTAATGATCAGTTTAGAATGATCATTTTTATTGGCACTAAATCATCTATAACTTTGATTCAGTGCTCAGAATGACACGAATCCAATGCTCACCTTAAGCTAGCTCAATTTTCTATATTGTGAAAAAATTTAAGACTAAAATAGTTATTACAAAGCCCCCAAGTAATCCAATCTATCCCAATCTGCTTGATGCCATACATTATGATTCATTGATAAGCCTTTACTCAATGAGCACCAAAGATTAGTTTAGAATGATCATTTTAACTAGTCGGTCAACTTGACATATCCGCCCAAAATTGCCCGTAACTATTGATTAAGAGCTCAGAATAACACGAATCGAATGCCCACGTTAAGCTAGCTCATGTTTCTGTAGTGTAACAAAATTTAAGACTGAAATAGCTATGACAAAGCTTCCAAGTAATCGAATCTATCGCAAACAGCATGATGCCATGCATTATGCTGGATTAATAAGCCTTTACTCAATGAGCACAAATGATCCGTTGAGAATGATCATTTTAACTCGTCGATTAACTTGACATATTCGCACAAAAATCATCCGTAACTTCTGATTCAGAGCTCTGAATGACATGAATCTAACGCCCACCTTAAGGTAGATGAAATTTCTATATTGTGACAAAATTTAAGATTGTATTTGCCACAACAAAGCTTTGAAGTAATCGAATCTATCGCAAACAGCGTGATGCCATGAATTATGCTTGATTAATAAGCCTTTGCTCAATGAGCACCTATGATCAGTTTAGAATAATCATTTTAACTGGTTCATTAGCTGGACATGTCCGCACTAAATAGTATATAACTTTTGATTCAGAGTTTAGAATGACACGAATCCAACACCCACATTAAGGAAGCTCAATTCTTTATATTGTGAGAAAATTAAAGACTGAAATACCTACGACAAAGCCTCCAATTAATCCAATCTATCGTAAACTGCTTGATGCCATGCATTATGCTTCACTAATAAACCTTTACTCATTGAGCACCAATGATTAGTTTGGAATGATCATTTTAAATAGTTGGTCAACTTAACATGTTCGCACGAAATCGCCCATAACTATTGATTCAGAGCTCATAATGACACGAATCGAATGCCCACGTTAAACTAGTTCATGTTTCCATAGAGTGACAAAATTTAATACTAAAATAGCTATGACAAAGCTTCCAAGTAATCGAATCTAGCCATGCATTATGCTGGATTAATAAGCCTTTACTCCATGAGCACAAATGATCAGTTAAGAATGATCAGTTAAGAATGATCATTTTAACTCGTCGATTAACTTGACATGTCCGCACAAAATCATCCTAAACTTCTGATTCAGAGCTCAGAATGACATGAATCCAACGCCCACCTTAATCTAGCTCAATTTTCTAAATTCTGAAAGAATTTAAGATTGTATTTGCTACGAAAAAGCTTCGAAGTAATCAAATCTACCGCAAACAGCGTGATGCCATGCATTGTGCTTGATTAATAAACCTTTACTCAATGAGCACCAATGATCAGTTTAGAATAATAATTTTAACTGGCCGATCAGCTTGACATGTCTGCAGTAAATCGTGTATAACTTTGGATTTAGACATCAGAGTGACACGAATCCAAAACCCACATTAAGGTAGCTCAATTTTCTATACTGTGAAAAAACTTAAGACTAAAATAGCTAGGACCAAGCTTCCAAGTAATGGAATCTATCGCAAACAGCGTGATACCATGCATTACGCTTGATTAATAAGCCTTTACTCAATGTGCACCAATGATCAGTTTAGAATGATCATATTAACTGGCTCATCAGCTTGACATGTCCACACTAAATAGTCTATACCTTTTGATTCAGAGTTCAGAAAGACACGAATCCAACGCCCACATTAAGGTAGCACAATGCTTTAAATTGTGAAAAAATTAAAGACTGAAATATCTACAAGAAAGCCTCCAAGTATTCCAATCTATCGCAAACTGCTTGATGTGATGCATTATGCTTCATTAATAAGCCTTTACTTAATGGGCACCAATGATTAGTTTAGAGTGATCATTTTAACTAGTCGGTCAACTTGACATGTCCGCAGGAAATCGCCCGTAACTATTGATTCAAAGCTTAGAATGACACGAATCCAATTGCCACTTTAAGCTCACTCAATTTTCAATAGTGTGATAAAATTTAAGACTGAAATAGCTATGAAAAAGCATCCAAGTAATCGAATCTATCGCAAACAGGGTGATGCCATGCATTATGCTTGATTAATAAGCCTTTAGACAATGAGCACCAATGATCAGTTTAGAATGATCATTCTAACTAGCCGATCATCTTGAAGTGTCCACACTAAATCGTCTATAACTTTTGATTCAAAGCACAGAATGACACGAATGCAACACCCACACTAAACTACCTCAGTTTTATATATTGTGTGAAAATTTAAGACTTAAATAGCCACACCAAAGCCTCCAAGTAGTTGAATCTATCGCAAACTGTGTGATGCGACGCGTTATGCTTCATTAATAAACCTTTACTCAATGAGCACCAATGATCAGTTTAGAATGATCATTTTAATTGGCAGATCAACTTGACATCTATGCAAAAAATATTCTATAACTTTTGATTCAGAGATCAGAATGACACGAATCCAATGCTCACGTTAATCTAGCACAATTTTCTTTGTTGTGAAAAAATTTAAGACTAAAATAGCTAATACAAAGTCCCCAAGTAATCCAATCTATCACAATCTGCTTGATGCCATGCATTATGATTCATTAATAAGCCTTTACTCAATGAGCACACATTAAGGTAGCTCAATTTTCTATATTGTGAAAAAATTTAAGACTGAAATAAATACGACAAATCTTCCAAGTAATCGAATATATCGCAAACAGCGTGATGCCATGCATTATGCTTGTCTAATAAGCATTTACTCAGTGAGCACCAATGATCAGTTTAGACTGATCATTTTAACTAACCGATCAGTTTGACATGTCTGCATTTAATCGTCTATAATTTTTGATTCAGAGTTCAGAATAACACAAATCAAACGTCCACATTAAGGTAGCTCATTTTTCTATATTTTGAAAAAAATTTAAAACTGAAATAGTTACGACAAAGCTTCCAAGTAATCCAATCTATAACAAATTGCATGATGCCATGGATTATGCTTCATTAATAAACCTTTACCCAATGAGCACGAATAATTAGTTTAGAATGATCATTTTAACAAGTCGGTCAACTTGACATGTCCGCACGAAATCACCAGTAAATATTGATTCAGAGCTCCGAATGATACGAATTCAAGCCCATGTTAAGCTCGCTCAGTTTTTTTATAATGTGACAAAATTTAAGACTGAAATAGCAAACAGTGTGATGTCATGCATTATGCTTAATTAATAAGCCTTTACTCAATGAGTTGCAATGATGAGTTTAGAATGATCATTTTAACTCTCTGATCAACTTGAAATTTCTGCACTAAATCGTTTTTAACTTTAGATTTAGAGCTCAAAATGAGATGAATCCAATGCCCGCGTTAAGTTAACTTAATTTTCCATATTGTGACAACATTTGACACTAAAAGAGATATGACAATGCCTCAAAGTAATCCAATATATCTCAAACTGCGTGATGCCATGCATTATCCTTCATATGTAAACCTTTGCTCAATGAGCACCAATGATCATTATAGAGTGTTCACTTTAACTGGCGATCAACTTGACATGTCCACACTAAATCTTATGTAACTTTTGATTTAGAGCTCTGAATGACACGAATCCAACCGCCACGTTAAGCTAGCTCAATTTTCTAATATTGTGACAAAAGTTAAGACTGAAATACCTACCACAAAGCCTCCAAGTGATCCAATATATCGAAAAATGCTTGGTTCAATGCATTATGCTTCATTTATAAGCTTTTACTCAGTGAGCACCAGGGATCAGTTTAAAATGATCATTTTAACTCCCTGTAAACTTGACATGTATGTAAAAAATCGTACGTAACTTTTTATTCAGAGCTTAGAATGACACGAATCCAACGCCCATTTTAAGCTAACTTAATTTTAAATATTGTCATAAAATTTAACATTGAAATAGCTATGAAAAAGCCTCCAAGTTCTCAATTCTATCGCTAATTGCATTATGCCACACATTATGTTTCGTTAATAAGCATTTACTCAATGAGCAGCAACGATCGGTTTCGAATGAACATTTTAATTGGTAGATCAACTTGACTTGTCCACACTAAATAGTCTGTAACTTTTGATTCAGAGCTCAGAATGCACGAATCTATTGCCCGTGTTAAGCTAGCTCACTTTTCTATATTGTGAAAAAATAAAGACTAAAATAGCTACAACAAATTCTCCAAGTAATCCAATATATTGCAAACTGCTTGATGCCATGCACAATGCTTCATTAATAAGCCTTTACTCAATGAGCACCAATCATCAGTTTTGAATGATGATTATAACTCGCCGCTCAACTTGACATGTCCTACAAAATCATCCGTAACTTCTGATTAAGAGCTTAGAATACCACAAATCCAACGCTCACGTTAAAATAGTTCAATTTTCTATGTTGTGCCAAAATTTAAGACTGAAATGGCTACAACAAAGTATCCAAGTAATTGAATCTATCGCAAACTGCATGATTCCACGCATTATGCTTCAATAATAAGCCTTTACTCAATGAGCACCAATGATCAGTTTAGAGTTATAATTTTAACTGGCCGATCAACATGACATGTCTACACTAAATCGTCTGTAACCTTTGACTCAGTTCTCAGAATGACATGGATCCAACGCTCACTTAAGCTAGCACAATTTTCTATAATAGGAAGAAATTTAAGACTAAAATGGCTACGATAAAGCCTCCAAGTAATCTAATCTATTTCAAAATGCTTGATGCCATACATCGTGCTTCATTTTTAAGCATTTACTCAATGAGCACCAATGATCAGTTTGGAATGATCATCTTAACTCGCCGATCAACTGGACATGTCCATACAATATCGTCTGTAACTTCTGATTTAGAGCTCAAAATGACACGAATCCTACGCCCATGTTAAGCTAGCTCAATTGTCAATATTCTGATAAAATTTAAAACTGAAATACCTAAGACAAAGCCTGCAAGACATCAAATCTATCGCAAACTACGGATGCCACACATTATCATTCATTAATAAGCTTTAAATCAATGAGCACCAATGATGAGTTTAGAATATTCATTTTAACTCGCCGGTCAACTTGACATGTCTGTACAAAATCGTCCGTAGCTTTTGATTTAGAGATTAGAATGATACGAACCCAGCGACCATGTTATGCTAACTCAATTTTCTATATTGTAACAAAATTTAAAACTGAAACGCTTTGACAAAGTTTCCAAATCATCGAATCTATTGTGAACTGCGTGATGCCATGCATTATGCATCATTAATAAACATTTACTCAATGACCACCAATGATTAGTTTAGAATGATCATTTTAACTAGACAGTCAACTTGACATGTACGCACGAAATTGCCCGTAATTATTGATTCAGTGCTCAAAATGACACGAATCCAATGTTCACGTTAAGCTCGCTAATTTTTCTATAGTGTGACAAAATTTAAGACTGAAATAGCCAAAACAAAGCTTCCGAGTAATTGAATCTATCGCAAATAGGGTGATGCAATGCATTATGCTTGATTAATAAGCCTTTACTCAATAAGCACCAATCATCAGTTTAGAATGATCATTTTAACTTGCTGATCAGCTTGACATGTCCGCTCTAAATCGTCTATAACTTTTAATTCAGAATTCAGAATGACACGAATCCAATGCCAACATTAAGGTTTCTCAATTTTCTATATTTTGAAAAATTTAAAGACTGAAATAGCTATGATAAAGCCTCCAAGTAATCCAATCTATCGCAAAATGCTTGATGCCAAGCATTATGCTTCATTAATAAGCTTTTACTCAATGAGCACCAATGATTGGTTTATAATGATCATTTTAACTGGCCTGTCAGCTTGACATGTGTGCACAAAATCATCTATAACTTTTGATTCAGAGCTAATAATGACACGAATCCAACGCCCACGTTAAACTACCTCAATGTTCTATATTGTGTGAAATGTTAAGACTGATATAGCGACAACAAAGCTTCCAAGTACTTGAATCTATCGCAAACTATGTTATGTCACGCAATATGCGTCATTAATAAGCTAATACTCAATGAGCACCAATGATAAGTTTGGAATGATCATTTGAACTAGTCGGTAAGCTTGACATGTCTGCACGAAATCGTCAGTAACTATTGATTCAGAGCTCAGAATGACTCGAATCAAATGCACACGTTAATCTCGCTCAATTTTCTATAGTGTGAGAAAATTTAATACTGAAATAGCTCTGAATAAGCATCCAAGAAACTGAATCTACCACAAACAGGGTGATGCCATGCATTACGCTTGATTAATAAGCCTTTACTCAATGAGCACCAATGACAAGTTTAGAATGATCATTTAACTAACCGATCAGCTTGACATGTCCGCACTAAATTGTCTATAACTTTTGATTCAGAGTTCGGAATGAAACAAATCCAATGCCCACATTAAGTTAACTCAATTTTTTATATTGTGAAAAAATTTAAGACTGAAATAGCTACGACAGAGCCTCCAAGTAATCCAATATATCGCAAACGGCTTCATGCCATGCATTATGCTTCATTAATAAGCCTTTACTCAATGAGAACCATTGATTAGTTTAGAATGATCATTTTAACTAGTCGGTCTACTTAACAATTCTGCACAAAATCGCCCGTAACTATTGATTAAGAGCTAAGAATGACACGAATCCAATGTCCACGTTAAACTCGCTAAATTTTCTATAATTTGAAAAAATTTAAGATTGAAACAGCTATAAAAAAAGCTTCCAAGTAATCAAATCTATCGCGAACAGAGATGTGACATACATTATGCTTGATTAATAAGCCTTTACTCAATGAGCACTAATGATCAGTTTAGAATGATCATTTTTATTGGCACTAAATCGTCTATAACTTTGATTCAGTGCTCAGAATGACACGAATCCAATGCTCACCTTAAGCTAGCTCAATTTTCTATATTGTGAAAAAATTTAAGACTAAAATAGTTATTACAAAGCCCCCAAGTAATCCAATCTATCCCAATCTGCTTGATGCCATACATTATGATTCATTGATAAGCCTTTACTCAATGAGCACCAATCGTACATAACTTTTGATTTAGAGTTCAGAATGACATCAATCCAACACTCCCGTTAAACTATCTAAATTTTCTATATCGTGAGAACATTTAAGATTGAAAGAACTACCACAAAGACTTCAAGTAATCTAATGTATCCCAAATTGCGTGATGCCATGCTTTATGCTTCATTTATACGCCTTTACTCAGTGAGCACCAATGATCAGTTTAGAATGATAATTTTAACTAATTGATCAATTTGACATACCTGCTCTAAATCTTCCTTAACTTTTGATTTAGAGCTCAAAATTACATGAATCCAAAGCCCACATTAAGCTAGGTCAATATTTTGTATTCTGACAACATTTTGAAAGAGCTACGAGGAAGCATCCAAGTAATCCAATGTATCCCAAACTGCGTGATGTCTTGCAATATGCTTCTTTTATAAGTCTTTAGAACACCAATGGTCAGTTTAGAATGACCGTTTCAATTGGCTGTTCAACTTGACATGTACACACTTAACCATCCGTAAATTTTGGTTTAGAGTTTCAGAATGACACGAGTCAAAACCCCATGTTAAGCTAGCTCAATTTCCTATATTGTGACAACATTTGAGATTGAAAGAGATACCCTAAAGCCTTCAAGTAATCCAATGTATCCCAAACTACGTGATGCCATGATTATGCATTATTTATAAGCCTTTAGTCAAGGAGCACCATGATCAGTTTAGAATGATCATTTTTACTGGCCAATCAACTTGACATGTCCGCACTAAATCGTACTTAGGTTTTGATTGATTAGTGGCATCAGGGGCACGATGACTTGACGTCATCTTCACTTTCCTCCGGCTTATCACCAGCAGTCTGTCAAAATGACACGAATGCAACGCCACGTTAAACTAGCTCAATTTTCTATATTGTGACAAAATTTAAGATTCAAATAGCTATGACAAAGTTTCCAAGTCCCAATCTATCCAAACTGCGTGATGCCATGCATTATGCTTCATTTATAAGCCTTTACTCAAGTAGCATCAATAATCAGTTTAGAATGATCATTTTAACACTCCGATCAACTTGACATATCCGCATTAAATCGATCGTAATTTTTGATTTAGAGTTCAGAATGACACTAATCCAACGCCCACATTAAACTAGCTCAATTTTCTATATTGTGACAAAATTTAAGATCGAAAAAGCTATGAAAAAGCTTTCAAGTAATCCAATCTATCCTAAACTTCGTGATGCCATGCATTACGCTTCATGTATATGCCTTTACTCAATGAACACCAATAATCAGTTTAGAATGATCATTTTAACTAACTGATCAATTTGACATATCCGCACTAAATCTTCTTTAACTTTTGATTTAGAGCTCAAAATGACATGAATCCAACACCCACATTAAGTTAGGTCAATTTTCCATATTCTGACAATAGTTCAGATTGAAAGAGCTACGAGAAAGCATCCAAGTAATCCAATGTATCCCAAACTGCGTGATGCCATGCAATATGCTTCTTTTGTAAGTATTTACTCAAGGAGCACCAATGATCAGTTTAGAATGATCGTTTCAACAAGCTGTTGAACTTTACATCTACGCACTTAATCATCCGTAACTTTTGGTTTATAGTTCAGAATGACACAAATAAAACCCCCCACGTTAAACTAGCTCAATTTTTTATACTGTGAAAATATTTGAGACTGAAAAAGTTATCACAAATCCTTCAAGTAATCCAATGTATCCCAAATTGTGTGATGCCATGATTATGCTTTATTTATAAGCCTTTACTCAAGGAGCACCATGATCTGTTTAGAATTATCATTTTAATTGGTCGATCAACTTGACATGTCTACATTAAGTCGTCCTTAAGTTTTGATTGATAGTGGCATAAGGGGCATGATGACTTGACGTCATCCTCACCTGCCTCCGGCTTACCACCAGTAGTCTGTCAAAATGACATGGATGCAACGCCACGTTAAACTAGCTCAGCTTTCTATATTGTGACAAAATTTAAGATTGAAATAGCTATGACAAAGCTTCCAAGTCCCAATCCATCCCAAAGTGTGATGCCATGCATTATGCTTCATTTATAAGCCTTTACTCAAGGAGCATCAATGATCAGTTTAGAATGATCATTTTAACTGGCGAATCAACTTGACATTTCCACACTAATCGTCAGTAATTTTTGATTTAGAGTTCAGAATGACAATAATCCAATGCCCATGTTAAGCTAATTTAATTTTCTATATTATTACAAAATTTAAGATAAAAAAGCTATGAAAAAGCTTCCAAGTAATCCAAAGTACGTGATCCAATGCATTATGCTTCATCTATACGCCTTAACTCAATGGGCACCAATCATCAGTTTAGAATGATCATTTTAACCAACTGATCAACTTGAGATGTCCACACGAAATATTCTTTTAAATTTTGATTTAGAGATCAAAATGACCTGAATCCAATGCCCACATTAAGGTAGCTCAATTTTCTATATTGTGACATTTAAGACTAAAAGAGCTACAACAAATCCTCCGAATCATCCAATGTATCCCAAACTGCGTGATGCCATGCAATATGCTTCTTTTATAAGTCTTTACTCAGGGAACACCAATGATCAGTTTAGAATGATCATTTCAATTGTCTGTTCAACTTGACACGTACATACTTAACCATCTGTAACTTTTGGTTTACAGTTCGGAATGACACGAGTAAAACCCCCCCGTTAAGCTAGCTAAATTTTCTATATTGTGACATTTAAGACTAATAGAGCTACAACAAATCTTAGAAATAATCCAATCTATCCCAAACTGTGTGATGCCATGCAATATGCTTCTTTTATAAGTCTTTACTCAAGGAACACCAATTATCAGTTTAGAATGATCGTTTCAATTGGCTGTTCAACTTCACATGTACACACTTAACCATCTGTAACTTTTGGTTTAGAGTTCAAAATGACACGAGTCAAACCCCCACGTTAAGCTTGCTCAATTTTCTATATTGTGACAACATTTGAGACTAAAAGAGCTACCCCAAAGCCTTCAAGTAATCCAATGTACCCCCAAATTGCATGATGCCATTATTATGCTTTATTTATAAGCCTTTACTCAATGATCACTATGATCAGTTTAGAATTATCATTTTAAGTGGCCGATCAACTTGACATGTCTACACTAAATCGTCCTTAAGTTTTGATGGATAGTGGCATAAGGGGCATGATGACTTGACATCAACCTCACCTTCCTCCGGCTTATCACCAGTACTCTATCAAAATGACATGGATGCAACGCCACATTAAACTAGCTCAATTTTCTATATTGTGACAAAATTTAAGACTGAAATAGCTATGACAAAGCCTCCGAGTCCCAATCTATCCCATACAACATGATGCCATGCATTATGTTTCATTTATAAGCATTTACTCAAGGAGCGTCAATGATCAGTTTAGAATGATCATTTTAACTTGCCAATCAACTTGACATGTCTACACTAAATCGTCCGTCACTTTTGATTTAGAGTACGGAATGACAATAATCCAATTCCCACGTTAACCTAGCTCAATTTTCTATATTATTACAAAATTTTAGATAAAAAAAGCTGTGAAAAAGCTTCCAAGTAATCCATATTGCGTGATCCAATGCATTATGCTTCATCTATACGCCTTTACTCAATGGGCACCAATGATCAGTTTAGAATGATCATTTTAACCAACTGATCAACTTGACATGTCCACACGAAATATTCTTTAACTTTTGATTTAGAGCTCAAAACGACCTGAATCCAATGCCCACGTTAAGCTAGCTCAATTTTCTATATTGTGACATTTAAGACTAAAAGAGCTACAACAAATCTTCCAAATATTCCAATGTATCCCAAACTGTGTGATGCGATGCATTATGCTTCATTTATAAGCCTTTACTCAAGGAGCACAAATGATCAGTTTAGAATGATCATTTTAATTGGTTGATCAACTTGACATGTGCACACTAAATCGTCCGTAACTTTTGGTTTAAAGTTCAGAATGATAAAAATCCAACGCCCACGTTAAGCTATCTCAATTTTTAGTATTGTGACAAAATTTAACAGCGATATAGCTATGACAAAGCCTCCTAGTAATCCAATCTATCGCGAACTCCATGATGCCATGCATTATACTTCATTTATACACCTTTACTCAATGAGCACCAATGATCAGTTTGGAATGATCATTTTAACTAGCAAATCAAGTTAACATGTCTGCACTAAATAGTCTTTAACTTTTAATTTTGAGCTCCAAAATACATGAATCCAATGCCCACGTTAAGCTAGCTCAATTTTCCATATTGTGACATTTGAGACTGAAATAGGTACGACAAAGCCTCCAAGTAATCCAATTTATTCAAAATTGTGTGATGCCATGTATTATGCTTCTTATATAAGTATTTACTTAAAGAGCACCAATGATCAGTTGAGAATTATCGTTTCAATTGGCTGTTCAACTGGACATGTACGCACTTAATCATCCGTAACTTTTGATTTTGAGTTTAGAATGACACGAATCCCACCCCCACGTTAAGCTATCTCAATTTGCTATATTGTGACAACATTTTAAACTGAAAGATCTACCACAAAGCCTTTAAGTAATCCAATTTATCCTGAACTGCGTGATGCCATGCATTATGCTTCGTTTATAAGCCGTTACTCAATGAGCACCAATGATCAGTTCAGATAGATTATTTTAACTAGCTGATCAACTTGACATGTCTGCACTAAATCATCTTTGACTATTGATTTAGAGCTCAAAAAGACATGAAACAGCCGTCCGCGTTAAGCTAGCACAATTCTTCATATTGTGAACAACATTTGAGACTGAGTAAGCTACGACAAAGCCTCCAAACCACGTATACCAATGTATACCAAACCACGTATACCAAAGACTGAGTAATCCAATGTATACCAAACCACGTGATGCAATGCATTGTGCTTCTTTTATAAGTCTTTACTCAAGGAGCACCAATGATCAGTTTATAATCATCATTTCAACAGGCTGTTAAACTTGACATGTACACACTTAATCATCCGTAACTTTTGATTTAGAGTTCAGAATGACACGAATCCAACGGCCACGTTAAGCAAGCTCAATTTTCTATATTGTGACATCATTTGATACTGAAAGAGCTACCAGAATGTCTTTAGGTAATCCAATGTATCCCAAACGGCGTGATGACATGCATTATGCTTCATTTATAAGCCTTTACTGAAGGAGCACCAATGATCAGTTTAGAATGATCAGTTTAACTAGCCGATCAACTTGACATGTTCGCACTAAATCGTTCGGAACTTTTGATTTACAGTTTATAATAACACTAATCCAATGGCCACATTAAACTAGATCAATTTTCTATATTGTCACAAAATTTAAGATAAAAAAGGTAAGAAAAAGCTTCCAAGTATTCCAAACTACGTGATGCAATGCATTATGTTTCATATATACGCCTTTACCCAATGGGCACCAATGATCACTTTAGAATGATCATTTTAACTAACTGATCAACTATACATGTCCACATTAAATATTCTTTAACTTTTGATTTAGAGCTAAAAATGATATGAATTCAATGCCCACGTTAACCTAGCTCAATTTTCTATGTTGTAACATTTGAGACTGAAAGAGCTGCAACAAAGCCTCCAAGTAATCCAATGTATCCCAAACTGCGTGATACCTTGCATAATGAATCATTTATAAGCGTTTACTCAAGTAGCACCAATGATCAGTTTAGAATGATCATTTTAACTGGCCGATCAACTTGACATATCTGCATTAAATCGTCTGTAACTTTTGATTTAGAGTTCAGAATGACGTGAGCCCAACACCCACATTAATATAGCTCATTTTTCTATATTGTGACAAAGTTCAAGACCAAAATAGCTACAACAAACCCTCCACATAATCCAATATATCCAAAAATGCGTGATGCCATGCATTATGCTCCATTTGTAAACATTTTCTCAATGATCACCACTGATCAGTTTAAAATGATCAATTTAACAAGCCAAAAAAATTTACATGTCCGTACTAAATCGTACGTAATTTTTGACTTGGAGTTCAGAATGACATTAATCCAACACTCCTGTTAAACTATCTCAATTTTCTATATCCTGAGAACATTTAAGACTTAAAGAACTACCACAACGTGATACCATGCATTATGCATCATTTATACGCCTTTACTCAATGAGCACCAATGATCAGTTTAGAATGATCGTTTTAACTAATTGATCAATTTTACATATACACACTAAATCTTCTTTAACTTTTGATTTAGAGGTCAAAATGACATGAGTCCAACGCCCACATTAAGCTAGCTCAATTTTCCATATTCTGACAAGATTTGAGATTGAATGACCTACGAGAAAGCATCGAACTAATCCAATGTATCCTAAACTGCGTGATGTCATGCAATATGCTTCTTTTATAAGTCTTTACTCAAGGAACACCAATTATCAGTTTAGAATGATCGTTTAAATTGTCTGTTCAACTTGACATGTACAAACTTAACCATCCGTATGTTTTGGTTAAGAGTTCAGAATGACACGAGTCAAACCCCCATGTTAAGCTAGCTCAATTTTCTATATTGTGACAACAGTTGAGACTAAAAGAGCTACCCCAAAGCCTTCAAGTAATCCAACGTATCCCAAACTGCGTGATGCCAAGATTATGCTTTATTTATAAGCCTTTACTTAAGGAACACCATGATCAGTCTAGAATTATCGTTTTTACTGGCCGATCAACTTGACATGTCTGCACTAAATCGTCCTTAAGTTTTGATTGATAGTGGCATAAGGGGCATGATGACTTAACGTCATCCTCACCTTCCTCCGGCTTATAACCAGCTGTCTATCAAAATGACACGGATGCAACACCACGTTAAACTATCTCAATTTTCTATATTCTGACAAAATTTAAAATTGAAATAGCTATGAAAAAAGCTTCCAATTCCCAATCTATCCCAAAACTATGTGATGCTGTGCATTATGCTTCATTTATAAGCCTTTACTCAAGGAGCATCAATGATCAATTTAGAATGATCATTTTAACAGGCCGATCAACTTGACATGTCCGCATTAAATCAACCCTAACTTTTCATTTAGAGTTCAAAATGACACTAATCCAACGACCACGTTAAGCTAGCTCAATTTTCTATATTGTGACAAAATTTAAGATCGAAAAAGCTATGAAAAAGCTTCCAAGTAATCCAATCTATCCTAAACTGCGTGATACCATGCATTATGCTTCATTTATACGCTTTTACTCAAAGAGCACCAATGATCATTTTAACTAACTGATCAATTTGACATATCCGCACTAAGTCTTCTTTAAATTTCGATTTAGAGCTCAAAATAACATGAATTCAACGCCCACATTAAGCTAGGTCAATTTTCCATATTCTGACAACAATTCAGATTGAAAAAGCTACGAGAAAGCATCCAAGTAATCCAATGTATCCCAAACAGCGTGATGCCATGCAATATGCTTCTTTTATAAGTATTTACTCAAGGAGCACCAATGATTAGTTTAGAATGATCGTTTCAACTGGCTGTTCAACTTTACATGTACACACTTAATCATTTGTAACTTTTGGTTTATAGTTCAAAACGACACAAATCCCACGTTAAACTAGCTCAATTTTATATATTGTGATAACATTTGAGACTGAAAGAGCTACCACAAAGGCTTCAACTAATTCAATGTATCCTAAACTCCATGATGCCATGATTATGCTTCATGTATAAGCCTTTACTCAAGGAGCACCATTATCAGTTTAGAATGATCGTTTTAACCGGACAATCAATTTGACATGCCCGCACTAAATCGTCCTTAACGTTTGATTTATGCTTCAAAATGACACAAATCAAATGCCAATGTTAAGTTAGCTCAAGTTTCTATATTGTGACAAAATTTATGATTGAATAGCTATGACAAAGCATCAAGGTATTCCAATCTATCCCAAACTGGGTGATGCCATGCATTATGCTTCATTTTAATATGATCATTTTAACCAGCTGATCAACTCGACATGTCCTCAATAAATAGTCTTTAACTTTTGATTTAGAGCTCAAAATGACATGAATCGATCGCCCACGTTAAGTTAGCTGAATTTTCCATATTCTGAGAACATTTGAGACTGAAAGAGCTACGAGAAAGCTTCCAAGTAATCCAATGTTTCCCAAACTGCGTGATCCAATGCATTATGCTTCTTTTATAAGTCTTTACTCAGGAGCACCAATGATCAGTTTAGAATGAACATTTCAACTGGTCGTTCAAGTTGACATGCACACACTTAATCATCCATGACCTTTTATTTAGAGTTCAAAATGACAAGAATCCAACGCCCATCTTAAGTTATCGCAATTTTCTATATTGCGACAACATTTAAGACTGAATGAGCTACGACAAAGCCTCCATGTAATCTAGTGTATACGAAACCACGTGATGCCATGCATTATACTTCTTTTATAAGTCTTTACTCAAGGAGCACTAATGATCAGTTTATAATGATCATTTAACCTGGCTGTTCAACCTGACATGTACACACTTAATCATACGTAACTTTTGATTTAGAATTCAGAATGACACGAATGTAAAGCCCACGTTAAGCAAGCTCAATATTCTATATTGTGACAACATTTGAGACTGAAAGAGCTACCCCAAAGCCTTCAGGTAATCCAATGTATCCCAAACTGCGTGATGCCATGCATTATGCTTCATTTATAAGTCTTTACTCAAGGAGCACCAATGATCATTTTAGAATGATCATTTTAACTGGCCAATCATATTGACATGTCCACACTAAATCGTCCGTAACTTTTGATTTACAGTTCAGAATGACAATAATCCGTTAAGCTAGCAATATTTTAAATATTGTGTCAAAACTTAAGATCGCAAAAGCTATGAAAAAGCTTTCACGTAACCCTAAGTGCGTGATCCAATGCATTATGCTTCATCTATACACCTTTACTCAATGGGCACCAATGATCAGTTTAGAATGATCATTCTAACTAACTGATCAACTTGACATGTCCACACTAAATCTTCTTTAACTCTTGATTTAGAGCTCAAAATGACCTGAATCCAACTCCCACGTTAAACTAGCTCAATATTACATATTGTGACATTTAAGACTCAAAGAGCTACAACAAATCCTCTATGTAATCCAATGTATCCCAAACTGCGTCATGCCATGCATTATGATTCATTTTTAAGCCTTTACTCAACGAGCACCAATGATCAGTTTAGAATCATCATTTGAACTGGCCGATCAACTTGACATATCCGCACTAAATCGTAAGTAACTTTTGATTAGGAGTTCAAAATTACAGTAATCCAACGCCCACGTTAAGCGAGCTTAATTTTCTATATTGTGACAAAATTTAAGATTGAAAAAGCTATGAAAAAACTTTCAAGTAATCCAATCTATCCTAAACTGCGTGATGCCATGCATTAAGCTTCATTTATTCACCTTTACTCAATGAGCACCAATGATCAGTTTAGAATGATCATTTTTACTAACTGATCAATTTGACATAGGCACACTATATCTTCTTTAACTTTTTATTTAGAGCTCAAAATTACATGAATCCAAGCCCACATTATGCTAGGTCAAGTTTCCATATTCTGACAACATTTGAGATTGAAAGAGCTATGAGAAAGCATCCAACTAATCCAATGTATCCCAAACTGCGTGATGCTATGCAATATGCTTCTTTTATAAATCTCTGCTCAAGGAGCACCAATGATCAGTTTAGAATGATCGTTTCAACTGGCTGTTCAACTTTACATGTACACACTTAACCATCCGTAACTTTTGGTTTAGAGTTCAGAATGACACGAATCAAATCCCCATGTTAAACTAGCTCAATTTTCTATATTGTGACAATATTTGAGACTGAAAGAGCTACCCCAAAGCCTTTAAATAATCCAATATATCCCAAACTCCATGATGCCATGATTATTCTTTATTTATAAGCGTTTACACAAGGAGCCACATGATCAGTTTAGAATGATCATTTCAACTGGCCGATCAACTTGACATGTCCGCACTAAATACTTCTTAAGTTTTGATTGATAGTGGCAATAGAGGCATGATGACTTGACGTCATCCTCACCTTCCTCCGGCTTATCATCGGAAGTCTATCAAAATAACACGAATTCAATGCCACATTAAGTTAGCTCAATTTTCTATATTGTGACAAAGCTTTCAAATAATCCAATGTATCCCAAACTGCGTGATCCCATGCATTTTGATTCTTTTAAAATTCTTTACTTAAGGAGCACCAATGATCAGTTCAGAATGATCAGTTCTGAATGATCAGTTCTGAATGATCAGTTCAGAATGATCATTTCAACTGGCCGATCAACTTGACATATCCACACTAAATCGTATGTAACTTTTGATTTAAAGTTCAGAATGACACTAATCCAACGCCCACGTTAAGTTAGCTCAATTTTCCATATTGTGACAAAATTTAAAATCGAATTTTTCCTAAACTGCATGATGACATGCATTAATCTTCATTTATACGCCTTTACTCAATGAGCACCAATGATCAGTTTAGAATGATCATTTTAACTAACTGATCAATTTGACATATCCTCACAACATCTTCTTTAACTTTTGATTTAGAGCTCAAAATGACTTGAGTCCAACGCCCACATTAAGCTACGTCAATTTTCCATATTCTGACAACAACTCTGATTGATAGAGCTACGAGAAAGCATCCAAGTAATCCCAAACTGCGTGATGCCATGCAGTATGCTTCTTTTATAAGTATTTACTCAAGGAGCACCAATTATCAGTATAGAATAATCGTTTCAACTGGCTGTTCATCTTGACATGTACGCACTTAATCATCTGTTACTTTTGGTTTATAGTTCAGAATGACAGAAATCAAACCCCACATTAAACTAGCTCAATTTTCTATATTGTGACGACATTTGAGACTGAAATAGCTACCACAAAGCCTTCAAGTAATCCAATGTATCCCAAACTGCGGGATGCCATGATTATGATTCATTTATAACCCTCTACTCAAACAGCACCATGATCACTTTAGAATGATCATTTTAACCAGACGATCAGCTTGACATGTCTGCACTAAATCGTCCTTAACTTTTGGTTTATACTTCAAAATGACATGAATCCAATGCCAACGTTAATTTAGCTCAATTTTCTATATTGTGACAAAAATTTAAGATCAAAATAGCTATGACAAAGCTTCCAAGTAATCCAATCTATCCCAAACTGTGTGATGCCATGCATAATGCTTCATTTATACGCTCTTACACAATAAGCACCAGTGATAAGTTTAGAATAATCATTTAAACTAGTTGATCAACTTGACATGTCCGCACTAAATTATCCTTAACTTTTGATTTTGAGTACAAAATGACATGAATCCAATACCCACATTAAGCTAGCTCAATTTTCAATATTTCGACAACATTTGAGACTGAAAGACATACCACAAAGCTTTCAAGTAATCCAATGTATCCAAAACTGCGTGATGTCATGCATTATGCTTCGTTTATAAGCATTTACTCAAGGAGCACCGATGGTCAGTTTACAATGACCATTTTAACTGGCCGGTCAACTTGATATGTCCACACTAAATCGTCCGTATCTTTTTATTTAGAGTTCAAAATTACACGAATCCATAGCCCAGGTTAAGCTAGCTCAATTTGCTATATTATTGAAAACAAATTTAGTCCGAAATAGGTACGAGAAAGCCTCGAAGTAATCCAATCTATCCAAAACTGCATGATGCCATGCATTATACTTCATTTGTAAACCTTAGCTCAATGAGCACCAATGATCATTTTAAGTAGCTGATTAACTTGACCTATCGTCTTTGACTTTTGATCTAGACTTCAAAATGGCATGGACTCCTCTGCGTTCATCCGGTAGGCTGGTCGATTAGGTAGGGCTGCTCTGGGCACGAGGTCAATCTGGTGCTCTATGCCGCGTAGGGGAGGCAAGCCTGCGGGTATCTCATCATGGAATATGTCCTGGAATTTGAGTCGGAGAGCTGCTACTTCAGGAGGTAGCTCTACCTGTACTTTTTCTACACTCAAAATCTCTTTGAAGACCATTAGCAACATTAAATCCTTCGAGCCTAAAGCTCTCCGGACATGACATGGTTGAATAAGAAAATTTGACTGAATGAGTTTCTTTTCCTTACTCATTTGTTGTTGTAGCTCATGTACCTGGGCAGGTGTGAGAGGAGCTAGGCTGACCTTTCTCTTGTCGTGCACAAAGGTGTAGAGATTGGTTCGGCTATCATGCCTTGTCTCCTTGTCAAACTGCCATGGCCTTCCTAGCAGAAGATGGCCAGGTTCCATTGGTACTACATCGCAAACTACCTGGTCTTGGTATCTGCCCACACTGAATGGCACGATTACTTGCTCATGGATCTTGAGCTCCACCTTGTCATCGAGCCATCTCAGTCTATACGGTCGAGGGTGCCTTGTCTTCTCTAGACCTATCTTATCCACCATATATGCACTAGCAATGTTAGTGCAAAAACCACCATCTATGATGAGGTTACATACCTTGCCCTTGATGGTGCACCGGCTGTGGAAGATGTTCTCCCTTTGAATGGTCTCTGAGGGATCTACCATTGCACTGAAAATGCGTCTAGTCACCAGCACTTCCCCCACATCAGGGTACTCAATGTCACCGTATTCTCCTTCTGGTTCATAGTCCTCTTCATCTTGGGATTCATACTCTCCAGTCTCCGTAATCAGCATGACCCGGTTGTTTGGGCACTCCCTTGAGATGTGTCCGCGACCCCTACACTTAAAAAAAGTGATGTCATGTGATCTTTGAGGGTTAGAAGACTCACTAAGCTCTCTCTGGTCTCTGATACCAAAATGATACAAGCCTCGAATCAAGGTTGTACGCGCGTGGGCTGTGTGGAGAAGATTAGGTGAGAAACTCAAGCTTAGGCTTCTGGATGGGGGTTTTCTGTTTGGTAATGGATGGAAGGGTGAAGTGAACCACACGAGGGATGATGAACCTCGTATAAATCACAAAATTAGAAGCTAGGAGGGCTGGTCTCGACTACGTTCTAAGCGCACAAGTTCTTGAGAGAAAAAGGTTGTCGAACAACAATGGTAAAGGAGCCTTATTAATATGCTTGGCAGCTTGACCTTCTAGGGTCGACTCAATAAAGAAAAATGGAAAAATTACAAAAGTGCACAAAAGGAAAAATTACAAAAGGGAATAACCAAAAAGGACTCCGATTAATCCAATCTATCACAAACTGCTTGATCCATGCAATATGCTTGATTAATAAGCTTTTATTCAATGAGCACCAATGATCAGTTGTGAATGATCATTTTAACTCGCCGGTCAACTTGACATGTCCACAATAAATCGCCGATAACCTTTGATTCGAAGCTCAAAATGCCATGAATCTAACGCCCAAGTTAAGCTAGCTAAATTTTCAATATTTTGACAAAATTTAAAACTGAAATTGCTACGACAAAGCCTCCAAGTAATCGAATCTATCACAAACTGCTTGATGTCATACTCTATGCTTCATTAATAAGCCTTACTCAATGAGCACCAACGATAAGTTTAAAATGATCCTTTTAACTTGCCGATCAACTTGACATGTCCGCACTAAATCGTCTGTAACTTTTGATTCATAGCTTAGAATAACACAAGTCCAACACCCACGTTAAGCTAGCTCAATTTTAAATATTGTGCAAAAATATAAGACTGAAATAGCAACGGGAATGCCTCCAAATAATTCAATCTATCACAAACTACTTGATGCCATGAATTATGTTTCAATAATAAGCCTTAGCTCAATGAGCATTACTGATCAGTTTAGAATGATCATTTTAACTCACTGATCAACTTGACATGTCCACACAAAATCATCTGTAACTTTTGATTCAAAACTCAGAATGACATGAATCCTACACTCACATTAAGCTAGCTCCATTTTCAATATTTTGAAAAATTTAAGACTGAAATAACAACGAGAAAGGATCCAAGTAATTCAATATATCGCAAATGGCTTGATGCCATGAACTATGCTTCATTTGTAAGCCTTTACTCAAGGAGCACCAATGATCAATTTAGAATGACCATTTTTACACATGGATATACTTGGCATGTCCGCACTAAATCATCCGTAACTTTTGATTCAGAGCTCAGAATGACACAAATCCAATGCTTCAACACTAAGTCTTTACTCAATGAGCATCAATAATCATTTTAGAAGTATCATTTTCACTGACCGATCAACTTGGCATGTCTGCACTTAATCCTGTTCTTCCAAGCTCAGAATGACATTAATTCAGCGCTCACATTAAGATAGCTCAATTTTTTATATTGTGAAAAAATTTAAGACTGAAATAGTTACGACAAAGCCTCCGAGTAATCCAATCTATCGCAAAATGCTTGATGCCATGCATTATGCTTCATTAATAATCATTTACTCAATGAGCACGAATGATCAGTTCAAAATGATCATTGTAACTCGCCGATCAACTTGACAAGTCCACACTAAATATTCTATAACTTTTGATTCAAAGCTCAGAATGCCACGAATCTAACACCCACATTAAACTAGCAAAATTTTCTATATTGTGTCAAAATTTAACACTAAAACTAGTACGACGAAGCCTCCAAGTAATCTAACCTATCACAAATTGCTTGATGTCATGCACTATGCTTCATTAATAAGCGTTTACTCAGGGAGCACCAATGATCAGCTTAGAATGATCATTTTAACTCGCCGATCAACTTGACATATTCACACAAAATCGTTTGTAACTTTTGATTCAAAGTTCAGAATGACATGAATCCAACGTCCACGTTAAGCTAGCTAAATTTTCTATATTGTGACAAAATTTAAGGCTTAAATAGCTACGACAAAGCCTCCAAGTAATCGAATCTATCGCAAACAGCGTGATGCAATGAATTATGCTTCATTTATAAGCCGTTACTCAATGAGCACCAATGATGAGTTTTGAATGATCATTTTAACTGGCCAATCAGCTTAAGATGTCCGTACTAAATCTTCTGTAACTTTTGATTCAGAGATAGGAATAACATGAATACAATGCCCACGTTAATCTAGCTCAATTTTCTATATTGTGAAAAAGTTTAAGACTGAAATAGCAACCAGAAAGCCTCCAAATAATTCAATCTATCGCAAACTGCTTGATGCCATGAATTATTCCTCATTAATAAGCCTTTACTCAGTGAGCAGCAATGATAAGCTTAGAATGCTCATTTTAACTTGACATGTCCGTAACTTTTGATTTAGAGCTTAGAATGACACGAATCCAATGCCCACGTTAAGCTAGCTCAATTTTCTATACTGTGACAAAATTGAAGACATAAATTGCTACAAAAATCCTCAAAGTAATCGAATCTATTGCAAAATGCACGATGCCACACATTATGCTTCATTAATAAGCGTGTACTCAATGAGCACCAATAATCAGTTTAGAATTATCATTTAAACTGACCGATCAATTTGCCATGTCCGCATTTAATCGTCTGATTCCAAGCTCGGAATGACATAAATTCAACGGTCACGTTAAGATAGCTAAAGTTTCTATATTGTGACAAAATTTAAGAATGAAATTGCTAGGACAAAGCCTCCAAGTAATCAAATCTATTGCAAACTGTTTGATGTCATGCACTATGCTTCATTAATAAACCTGTACTCAATGAGCACCAATGATAAGTTTAGAATGATCATTTTAACTCGCCGATCAACTTGACATTTCCGCATGAATTCATATGTAACTTTTGATTCAGAGCTCAGAATGACATGAATCCCACGCCCACGTTAATCTAGATCAGTGTTCTATATTGCGAAAAAATTAAGATTGAAATAGCTACGATAATGCCTCCAAATAATTCAATCTATCGCAAACTCCTTGATGCCATAAATTATGCTTGCATAATAAGCCTTTACTCAATGAGCATTAATGATCAGTTTATAATAATCATTTTAACTGACTTATCAACTTGACATGTCCACACTAAATCTTCTGTAACTTTTAATGCAAAGCTCAGAATAACACGTATCCAATGCTCACGTTAAGGTAGCTCAATTTTCTATATTGTGAAAAAATGTAAGACTAAAATAGCTACGAGAAAGCCGCCAAGTAATTCAATCTATCGAAAAGTGATTGATGTCATGAAATATGCTTCGTTTATAGGCCTTTATTCAAGGAGTACCAATGATCAATTTAGAATGATCATTTGAACTGACCGATCAACTTGGCATGTTAGCACTAAATCGTCCGTAACTTTTGATTCAGATCTCAGAATAACACAAATCTAATGCCCACATTAAGCTAACTCAGTTTTCTATATTGTGACAAAATTGAAGATGGAAATAGCTACGACAATGCCTCAAAGTAATCGAATCTATCGCAACTACGTGCTGCCACGCATTATGCTTCATTAATAAGCATTTACTCAATGAGCACCAATAATCAGTTTAGAATTATCATTACTGACTAATCAACTTGGCATTTCTACACTAAATAGTCTATAACTATTGATTCAAAGCTCAAAATGTGACGAATCTAACACCCAATTCAGATAGCAAAATTATCTATATTGTGAAAAAATTTAACACTAAAATTGCTACGACAAAGCCTCCCAGTAATCGAATCTATCGCAAACTGCTTGATGTCATGCACTATGCTTCATTAATAAGCGTTTACTCAATGAGCACCAATGATCAGCTTAGAATGATAATTTTAACTTGGCGATCAACTTGACATGTCTGCACAAAATCATCCTTAACTTTTGATTCAGAGTTCAGAATGACACGAATCCAATGCCCACGTTAAACTAGCTAAATTTTCTATATTATGACAAACTTTAAGACTTAAATAGATACGACAAAGCCTCCAAGTAATCGAATCTATCGCAAATAGTGTGATGCCATGCATTATGCTTCATTGATAAGCCTTTACCCAATGAGCACCAATGATTAGTTTAGAATGATCATTTTAGCTGGCCAATCAGTTAACATGTCTGCACTAAATCATCTGTAGCTTTTGATTCAGAGCTAAGAATATCAAGAATCCAACACCCACGTTAAGCTAACTCAATTTTCTATATTGTGAAAAAGTTTAAGAGTGAAATAGTCACGAGAAAGCTTCCAAATAATTCAATCTATCGCAAAATGTTTGATGCCATGAATTATGCTTCATTAATAATCCTTTAATCAATGAGCAGCAATGATAAGTTTAGAATGCTCATTTTAACTAGACAGCCAACTTGACATGTCTGCATGAAATCGTCCATAACTTTTCATTCAGAGCTCAGAATGACACAAATCTAACGCCCACATTAACCTATTTCAATTTTCTATTTTTTGAAAAAATTTAAAACTGAAATAGCTACGACAAAGCCTCCATGTAATCGAATCTATCGCAAACATCGTGATGCCATGCATTATGCTTCATTAATAAGCCTTTACTGAATGAGCATTAACGATCAGTTTAGAATGATCATTTTAACTACCTGATCAACTTGATATGTTCGGACTAAATCGTCTTTAATTTTTGAATTAGAGCTCAAAATGACATGAATCCAACACCTACGTTAATCTAGCTCAATTTTCAATATTGTGACAACATTTGACACTGAAAGATGTATGACAAAGTCTCCAAGTATTCCAATGTATCCCCAACTGCGTGATGCCATGCATTATGCTTCATTTATAAGCCTTTACTCAATGAGGATCAATGATCAGTTTAGAATTCTAATTTAACTGGCCGATAACCTTGACATGTCTGTACTAACTCGCACGAAACTTTTGATTTAGAGTTTAGAATGACACGAATCCAATGCCCACGTTAAGGTAGCTCAATTTTCTATATTGTGATTAAATTTAAGACCCAAATAGCTACGAAAAAGCCTCTAAGTAATAAAATCTATCCCAAACTGCTGGATGTATTTCACTATGCTGCATTTGTAAACCTTTTCTCAGTGAGCACCATTGATCAGTTTATAATGATCATTTTAACTAGTTGATCAGCTTGAAAAGTCTGGACTGACATGAATCCAGCGCCCATGTTAATCTAACTCAATTTTCAATGTTGTGACAACATTTGAGGCTTAAAGAGCTACAACAAAGCCTCCAAGTAATCCAATGTATCCCAACTTCGTTATGCCATGTATTATGCTTCATTTCTAAGCCTTTAAACAAGGAGCACCAATGATCAGTTTAGAATTATTATTTAACAGGCCGATCAACTTAACATTTCCGCACTAATGTCCAAAACTTTTGATTTATAGTTCAAAATGACATGAATCCAACGACCACGTTAAACTAGCTCAATTTTCTATATTGTGATTAAATTTAAGACCGAAATAGCTACGACAAAGCCTCCAAGTAATCCAAACTCGCCTAAACTGCTGGATGCCATGCATTATGCTTCATTTGTAAGCCTTTTCTCAATGAGCACCAATGATCAGTTGAAAATTAACATTTTAACTACCTGATCAACTTGACATGTCCGGGCTAAATCGTCTTCAACATTTGAATTGGAGCTCAAAATAACATGAATCTAATGCCCACGTTAATCTAGCTCAATTTTCAATATTGTCACAACATTTACGACTGAAAGAGCTACGGCAAAGCATCCAAGTAATCCAATGTATCACATACTGCGTGATGCAATGCATTTATGCTTCATTTATAAACCAATTATCAGTTTAGAATTCAGATTTAACTGGCCGATAACCTTGACATGTCCATGTTATACCGTCTGAAACTTTTGATTTAAAGTTCAGAATAACACGAATCCAACACTCACGTTAAGCTACCTCAATTTTCTATATTGTGATTAAATTTAAGACCCAAATAGCTATGATAAAGCCTCCAAGTAATCCAGTCTATCCTAATTTGCTAGATGCCATGCATTATGCTTTGTTTGTAAACCTTTTTTCAGCGAGCACCATTGATCAATCTTGAATGACCAGTTTAACTAGTCGATCAGCTTCACATGTCCGCACTAAATCAACTTTAACATTTGATTTAGAGTTTCAAATGACATGAATACAATGCCAAGGTTAATCTAGCTCATTTTACAATATTGTGACAACATTTGAGACTTAAAGAGCTACGACAATGCCTCCAAACAATCCAATCTATCCCAAACTGTGTGATGCCATGCATTATGCTTCATTTGTAAACCTCTTCTCACTAAGCACCAATGATCAGTTTAGAATGATCATTTTAACTGGCAGATCAACTTTACATATCCGCACTAAATCGTCTTACTTTTGATTTAGAGTTCAGAATGACCAGCTTAACTAGTGGATCAACTTGACAAGTCTGGACTAAATCGTCTTTAATATTTGATTTAGAGCTCAAAAACACATGAATCCAACACAAAGATAAATCTAGCTCAATTTTCAATATTGTGACAACATTTGAGACTGAAAGAGCAATGACATAGCCTCCAAGTAATCCAATGTATCCCTAACTGCGTGATGCCATGCATTATGCTTCATTTATAAGCCCTTACTCAAGGAGCACCAATGATCAGTTCAGAATGATCATTTTAACTGGTTGATCAACTTAAAATGTCTGCAAAACTTTTGATTTAAAGTTCATAATGACAAAAATCCAACGACCACGTTAAGCTAGCTGTATATTCTACATTGTGACAAAATTTATGGCTGAAATAGCTACGAGAAAGCCTCCAAGTAATCCAATTTATCCCAAACTGCGTGATGCCATGCATTATGCTTCATTTGTAAACCTTTGCTCAATGAGCACCAATGATCAGTTTAAAATGAGCATTTTAACTAGCAAGTTGACATGTTTGCATTAAATTGTGTTTAACATTTGATTTAGAGCTCAAAATGACATGAATCCAACGCCCACGTTAATCTAGCTCAATTTTCAATATTATGACAACATTTGACATTGAAAGAGCTACGACAAAGCTTCCAAGTAATCCAATCTATCACAAACTGCACGATGCCATGCCTCATGCTTCATTTGTTAACCTTTTATCCGTGAGAACCAATGATCAGTTTGGAATGATCATTTTAACTAGCTGATCAATTTGACATGTCCGGACTAAATCGTATTTAAAATTTGATCTAGAACTCGAAATAACATGAATCCAACACCCATGTTAATCTAGCTCAATTTTTAATACTTCTAGAACGTTTGAGATTGAAAGAGCTAAGACAAAGCCTTCAACTAACCCAAAGTACCCCAAACTGCATGATGCCATGCAATATGCTTCATTTATAAGCCTTTACGCAAGGAGCACCAATGATTTGTTTAGAATAATCATTTGACTGACCGATAAGCTTGACATGTCCGCACTAAATCGTACGAAACGTTTGATTTAGAGTTCAGAATGACACGAATCCAACACCCCCGTTAACTTGGATCAATATTAAAGCAAAGCCTCCATGTAATCCAATCTATCCCAAACAACTGGATGCCATTCATTATACTTCATTTGTAAACCTTTGCTCAATGAGCACCAATGATCAATTTAGAATGGTAATTTTAACTAGCTGATCAACTTGACATGTTTGGACTAAATCATCTTTGACATTTGAAATGGAGCTCAAAATGACATTAATCCAACATCCACATTAATCTAGCTCTATTTCCAATATTGTGACAACATTTGAGACTGATAGAGCGACAACAAAGCTACCAAGTAATCCAATATATCCCAAACTGCGTGATTCCATGCATAGCTTCGTTTATAAGAATTTACACAAGGAGCACAAATGATCAGTTTTGAATTATCATTTAACTGGCCTATAACCTTGACAAGCGCTCATTAAATCATCTTAAGCTTTTGATATAAAGTGTAGAATGACACGTATCCAACGCCCGCATTAAGCTTGCCAAATATTCTATACTATGAAAAAATTTATGGCCGAAATGCTACGAAAAAGCTTCTAAGTAATTCAATCTATCCAAAACTGCGTGATGCAATGCATTATACTTCATTTGAAAATCTTTGCTCAATGAGCACCAATGATCAGTAAAGAATGAGCATTTTAACTAACTAATCAACTTGACATGTCCGCACTAAATTGTCATTAACATTTGATTTAGAGCTTAAAATGACATGAATCCAACGCTCACGTTAATCTAGATCAATTTTCAATATTGTGACAACATTTGACACTGAAAGAACTACGAAAATGCCTCCAAGTAATCTAATCTATCCCGAACTACGTGATGCCATGCATTATGTTTCATTTTTAAACCTTTTCTCTTTGAGCACCAATGATCAATTCAGGATAATAATTTTAACTAGCTGATCAACTTCACATGTCCAGACTAAATTGTCTTTAATATTTGAGTTAGAGCTCAGAATGACATGAATCCAACACCCATGTTAATCTAGCTCAATTTTAATTATTGTGAAAATATATGAGAGTGAAAGAGCTCAGATAAAGCCTCCAAGTAATCCAATGTATCCCAAACTGCATGATGACATGCATTATGCTTCACTTATAAGCCTTTATTCAAGGAGCACCAATGATCAATTTAGAATTAACATTTAAATGACCGATCAACTTGACAAGTCCGCACTAAATCATATGAAACTTTTGATTTAGAGTTCAGAATGACACGAATCCAACACCCACGTTAAGATAGCCGAAATAGTTTCGACAAAGCCTCCAAGTAATCCAATTTATCCCAAACAGCTGGATTCCATGCATTATACTTTGTTTCTGGCCAAAATAGCTACGAAAAAGCCTCCAAGTAATCCAATGTATCCAAAACTGTGTGATCCCATGCATTATGCTTCATTTATAAGCCTTTACTGAAGGAGCACCAATGATCAGTTTAGAATGATCATTTTAATTAGCCAATAAACTTGACATGTCCGCACTAAATCGTCCGTAATTTTTTATTTAGAGTTCAGAATCCAATGCCCACGTTAAGCGAGCTCAATTATCTATTTTATGACAAAATTGTATACCGAAATAGCTACGACAAAGCATCAAAGTAATCCAATCTATACAAAAGTGTGTGATGCCATCCATTATGTTTCATTTGTAAACCTTTGCTCAATGAGCACCAATGATCAGTTTAGAATGATGATTTTAACTTGATGATCAACTTGACCTGTCCACACTAAATAGTCTCTGATTTTGATCTAGAGCTAAAAATGACCTAAATCCAACACCCACATTAATGTAGCTCCATTTTCAATATTGTGACAACATTTGAGATTGAATGAGCTACAAAAAAGCTTCCAAGTTATCCAATGTATTCGAAACTGTGTGATGCCATACATTATGCTTCATTTATAAGACTTTACTCAAAGAGCACCAATGATCAGTTTAGAATGATCATTTTAACTTGATGATCAATTTGACATATCCACAACTTTTGATTTAGAATTCCGAATGACACAAACCCAACGCCAACATTAAGCAATCTCAATTTTCTGTATTGTGATAAAAATTTAAGACCAAAATAGCTATGACAAAGCCTCCAAATAATCCAATGTATCACAAACTGCGTGATGCGAAGCATTATGCTTCATTTATAAGCCTTTACTCAAGGAGCACCAATGATCAGTTTAGAATGATCATTTTAAGTGGCCGATCAACTTGACATGTCTGCACTAGATCTTTGGTAATTTTTTTTTTATAGTCAGAATGACACGAATCCAACGCCCACGTTCAGCTAGTTCAATTTTCTATATTCTAACAAAATGTAAGATTGAAATAGCTATGACAAAGCTTTCAAGTAATCCAATGTATCCTAAACTGCGTGATGCCACGCATTATGCTTTGTTTATACGTCTTTACTCAGTGAGCCCCAATGATCAGTTTAGAATGATCATTTTAACTAGCTGATCAACTTGACATGTCCTCACTAAATCCGCCGTAACTTTTGATTTAGAATTCAGAATGACATCAATCCAAAACTCAGGTTAAACTAGCTCAATTTTCTATCTTGTGACAACATTTAACACCGAAAGAGCTACCACAAAGGATTTAAGTAATCTAATGTATCCCAAAGTGCGTGATGCCATGCATTATGCTTCATTTATAAGCCTTTACTCAAGGAGCATCAATGATCAGTTTTGAATGATCATTTTAACTGTCTGATCAACTTAACCTTTCCACATTAAATATTTCGTAACTTTTGATTTAGAGTTCAGAATGACACTAATCAATCGCCCAAGTTAAGCTAGCTCAATTTTCTATATTGTGACAAAATTAAAGATTGAAAAAGCTATGAAAAAGCTTCCAAGTAATCCAATCTATCCGAAACTGTGTGATGCCATGCATTATGCTTCATTTATACGCCTTTACTCAATGAGCACCAATGATCAATTTAGAATAATCATTTTAACTAACTGATCTATTTGACATATCCACACTAAATCTTCTTTAACTTTTGATTTAGAGCTCAAAATGACATGAATCCAACGCCCACATTAAGCTAGGTCAATTTTCCATATTCTGACAACAATTCAGATTGAAAGAGCTACGAGAAAGCATCCAAGTAATCCAATGTATCCCAAACTGTGTGATGCCATGCAATATGCTTCTTTTATAAATATTTACTCGAGGAGCACCAATGATCACTTTAAAATGATAATTTCAACTGGCTGTTCATTTTGACATGTACTCACTTAATCATCCGTAACCTTTGGTTTATAGTTCAGAATCACAAATCAAACCCCCACATTAAACTAGCTCAATTTTCTGTATTGTTACAACATATGAGACTGAAAGAGCTACCCCAAAGCGTTCAAGTAATCCAATGTATCCCAAACTGCGTGATGACATGATTATGCTTCATTTATAAGCCTTCACTCAAGGAGCACCATGATCAGTTTAGAATGATCATTTTAACCGCACGATCAACTTGACATGTCCGCAATAAATCGTCCATAACTTTTGATTTGTACATCAAAATGACATGAATCCAATGCAAACTTTAAGCTAGCTCAATTTTCTGTATTGTTACAAAATTTAAGATCGAAATAGCTATGAGAAAACTTCCAAGTAATCCAATCTATCCCAAGCTGCGTGATGCTATGCATTATGCTTCATCTATACAATTTTACTGAATGAGCACCAATGATCGGTTTAAAATGATCATTTTAACCAGCTGGTCAACTTGACATATCGGCACTTAATAATCTTTAACTTTTGATTTAGAGCTCAAAATGACATCAATCGATCGGCCACGTTAAGTTAGCTGAATTTTCCATATTCTGACAACATTTGAGACTGAAAGAGCTACGACAAAGCATCCAAGAAATCCAATGTATCCCAAACTGTGTGATCCCATGCATTATGCTTCTTTTATAAGTCATTACTCAAGGAGCACCAATGACCCGTTTAGAATGATCATTTCAACTGGTCGTTCAAGTTGACATGTATGCACTTAATCATCCATGACTTTTTATTTAGAGTTCAGAATTACAGGAATTCAACACCCATGTTAAGCAAGCTCAACTTTCTATATTTTCAGAACATTTGAGACTCCAAGAGCTACCAGAAAGGCTTCAAGTAATGCAATATATCCTAAACTGTGTGATGTCATGCATTATGCTTCATTTATAAGCCTTTACTCAAGGAGCACCAGTGATCAATTTTAATTGACCATTTTAGCTAGCCGATCAACTTGACATGTGCGCACTAAATCGTCCGTACCTTTTGATTTAGAGTTAGGAATGACACGAATCCAACGCCCACGTTAAGCTTGCTCTATTATGACAAAAGTTTAGACAGAAATAGGTACGAAAAATCCTTCAAGTAATCCAATCTATCCAAAACTGTATGAGGTCATGCATTATGTTTCATTTGTAAACCTTTGTTGAATGTGCACCAATCATCAGCTTAGAAAGATCATTTTAACTAACTGATCAACTTGACTTTTCCGCACTAAATCATCTTTGACTTTTGATCTAGAGCTTAAAATGACATGAATCCAACGCCCACATTAATCTCGCTCAATTTTCATGCATCGTTTCTCCGTCAGTTCAGAAAAACCCAGAGGAAAATCAGCATTTTTATTCTCAGAATCATGGTCAGAGGGAGGAGATCGATTTGCCGGAGTCTCGGAGGAGGGGCATTACAAAGCCTCATGACTGATTAATCCTCACTTTGAACAGAAATTACAAAGGCGTTCATACCGGAAACGAAGTGGAACTTCGAGATCACCAAATTGAAACTTCCTCTGAAAAATCAGAGGAGAATCGATGCGAAGCAAAACACGGACCCCGAAAAACTCAATGCAGTGGGCACCCTCCGTGATGAAGTCTGATTCAAGAAGCTCCCCTAATGTTCCTCCAATATGCATAACCATGCGATAAGTTAGAAATTGGAGGGGTGTTTCGTGAATTTGTACCCACAACGGGATATGTTGGAAGTCGGATTCCGATTAATCCGGCGCCCATTTCTGAAAAATCACCATGTAGTCGTTGAAAGACCACGGGCTCTGCAGAGGACGGAAATGAGTCCTTCTTCCGTTTGAAAAAGGAATTGCACCCTATTTCCCTCGATTATTCGAGACACAACAGTCTCTCCAACACTCCACAATCGCGGGAGTCTTGTCATCAGAGCCTGGAAATTTTGTTTACGGTGGCTTATCGGTTTCCTGATGAGAGAGAAGCGAGTCTCATTTGTGGCTTAAATGCATAATTCAGCCGATAATTCAAGCGGGCCTCATTAATTCCCAAGGAGATATCTTGTAGTTGCTTGGTAATGAAATCAGACATGGTTGGTTTTGAAAGTTTCAGGAAGAAATTGATTTAAAAGAGAAGATGTGTAAAAAACTGATTTGTAGAATTGGAGTATTTATAGATGGGCAATAGGAATTAGGAAAAGGAAACCATCAGATTTGACGAGAAACACTCTTCCGAAGGAAGAGATGGACACTTCGTCGACGGAACCAGAGGTAACCGTCACTGGAGACGACGCCTGAGAAGAAAACAGAAATCGCAAAGGCGTGAAAATTGAGAGAAAAACCGGTTACAAAAATTAAGAATTATACGTAAAATGTCTCACATAATTTCTATACTGTGACAACATTTGAGTGTGAAACAGCTACCAGAAAATCTTCAACTAATCAAATCTACTCTAAACTGCGTGACGCCATACATTATGCTTCATTTATAAGCTTTTAGTGAAGGAGCACCAATGATCATTTTAGAATGATCAATTTAACTAGCCAATCAACTTGACATGTACGTACTAAATCTTCCGTAACTTTTGATTTAGAGTTCATAATGACATGAATCCAACGCCTACATTAAGCTAGCTTAATATTCTATATTGTGATAAAATTTAATTTTGAAATAGGTATGACAAATCCTCCGAGTAATCGAATCAATCCAAAACTTCGTGATGTCATGCATTATGCTTCATTGGTAAACCTTTGTTCAATGAAATCCAATGATCAGTTTAGAATTATCAATTTCACAGGTCGATCAACTTGAAATGTACACACTAAATCTTTTGTAAATTTTGAATTAGAGTTCAGAATGACACGAATCCAACGCCCACATTAAGGTAAGTCAAGTTTCAATATTGTGACACAATTTAAGACCGAAATAGCTAAGACAAAGCCTTCAAGTAATCCAATCTATCCAAAATTGCGTGATGCCATGCATTATGCTTCATTTATCAGCCTTTACTCAAATAACACCAATGATAAGTTTAGAATGATCATTTTAACTGGCCGATAAACTTGACATGTCTACACTAAATCATCCGTAACTTTTGATTTATAGTTCAGAATGACACGAATCAACCCCCAAATTAAGTTAGCTCAATTTTCTATATTGTGACAAAATTTAAGATCGAAATAGCTATGACAAAGCTTCCAAGTAGGCACATCTATTCCGATATGCGTGATGGCATGCATTAAGAGTCATTTATAATCATTTACGCACAGAGCACCAATGATCAGTTTAGAATGATCATTTTAGCTGGCCGATGAACTGGAAATGTCTGCACTAAATTGTCTGTATCTTTTGATTTAGAGTTCATAATGACACAAATCCAATGCCCACGTTAAGCTAGCTCAATTTCCTATATTATGAAAAAAATTTAAGACTTAATTAGCTACAATAAAGCCTCCAAGTAATATAATACATCGTGACATGCATGATGCCATGCACTATTCTTCATTTATAAGCTTTTACTCAATGAGCACGGTGACAAATAGCTACGACAAAGCCTTCAAGTAATTAAATCTATCCCAAACTGTGTGATCCTATACATTATGCATCATTTGTAAACCTTTTCTCAATGAGCACCAATGATCAGTTTACAATGATCAATTTAACTGGCCGATAAACTGGATATGTACGCACTAAATCGTTTGTAGCTTTGGATTTAGAGTTGAGAATAACATGAACCCAACATCCATGTTAAGCTAGCTTAATTTTCTATATTATGACAACATTTGACATGCAAACAGCTACCACAAAGCCATCAAGTAATTAAATCTATTCCAAACTGCGTGATGTCGTGCATTATACTTCATTTATAAAGCTTTGCTCAATGAGCACCAATGATCAGTTTAGAATGATCAATTTAACTAGCCGATAAACTTGACGTGTCCGCACTAAATCGTTCATAACTTTTGATTTACTGTTCATAATCACATGAATCCAACGCCCACGTTAAGCTAAGTCAATTTTCTATATTGTGATAAAATTTAATATTCAAATAGCTATGATAAATCGTCCAAGAAATCGAATCTATCCCAAACGGCATGATCTCATGCATTATGCTTCATTTGTAAACAATTTCTCAATGAACTCTAAAGATCATTTTAGAATGATCAATTTAACTAGGCAATCAACTTGAAATTTACGTACTAAATCGTTTGTAACTTTAGATTAATAGTTCAGAATGACTGGAATCCAACACCCACATTAAGCTGGCTCAATTTTCTATATTGTGACAACATTTGAGATTGAACGAGCTACCACAAAGTCTTCAAGTAATCCATTCTATCCTAAACTGCTTGACGCCATGCATTATGTTTCATTTATAACGCTTTACTCATGTATCACCAATGATCAATTTAAAATGATCAATTTAACCTGCCGATAAACTTGACATGTACGCACTAAATCATCCGTAACTTTTGATTTAGAGTTTAGAATCACACGAATCCATCACCCACGTTAAGCTAGCTCCATTTTCTATATTGTGACAATATTTGAGACTAAATAAGCTACCAAAAAGCCTTCAAGTAATCCAATCTATCGGAAACTGCGTGATGCCAGACATTATGGTTCATTTATAAGCAATTACGCAAGGAACACAATTGATCAGTTTAGGATGATCAATTTAAGTGGCCAAAAAACTTCACATGTATCCATTGCCCAAGTTAATCGAGCTCATTTTTCTGTGTTGTGTCAACATTTGAGACTGAAACAGCTACCATGAAGTTTCCAAATAATCCAATCTACACTAAACTGTGTGATGCCATACATTATGCATTTATAAGCCTTTACTCAAGGACCACCAATGATCTGTTTAGAATGATCATTTTAAATGCCTGATCAACTTGACATGTCCACACTAACTTTTGATTTAGAGTTCAGAATGACACGAATCCAACGGCAACATTAAGCTATCTCAATTTTCCATATTACGATAAAATTTAAAACTAAAGTAACTACGACAAAGCCTCCAAGTAATCGAATCTTTTGCAAACTGCATGATGCCACGCATTATGCTTCATCAATAAGCCTTTACTCAATGAGCATTAATGATCAGTTTAGAATGATCACTTTAACTCGCCGATCAACTTGACATGTCCACACTAAATCGTACGTTACTTTGGATTTAGAGCTCAGTATGACACGAATCAAATGCCCACGTTAAGCTAGCACAATTTTCTATATTGTGAAAAAATTTAAAACTGAAATAGTTACAAGAAAGCCTCCAAGTAATTCAATCTATCGCAAACTGCTTGATGTCATGAATTATGCTTCATTTATAAGCCTTTGCTGAAGGAGCACCAATGATCAATTTAGAATGATCATTTTAACTAACCGATCAACTTGGCATGTATGCACTAAATCGTCTGTAACTTTAGTTTCATAGTTTAGAATGACACGAATCCAACGCCCCAGCTAAGCTCGCTAAATTTTCTATGTTGTGACAAAATTTAAGACTTAAATAACTACGATATAGCTTCCAAGTAATCGAATCTATCCCAAACGCTGTGATGTCATCATTCATTATGCTTCGTAAATAAGCATTTACTCAATGGGCACCAATGATCAGTTTAGAATGATCATTTTAACTGGCTTATCAGCTTAACATGTCCACAAGAAATTGTCTATAACTTTTGATTCAGAGCTTTGAATAACACTAATCCAACGCCCACGTTAAGCTAGAAAATTTTTTTATAATGAATGATCATTTGAGAATGATCATTTTAACTGGCTGATCAGCTTAACATGTCCACAAAAAATTGTCTATAACTTTTGATTCAGAGTTTGAATAACACTAATCCAACGCCCACGTTACGCTAGATAAATTTTTTATAATTTGAAAAAATTTAAAATTAAAAAAGCTATGAAAAAACCTATAAGTAATTCAATGTATCGCAAACTGCTTGATGCCACGGACTATGCTTCATTTATAAGCCTTTATTCAAGGAGCAGCAATGATCAATTTAGAATGATGATTTTAACTGACCGACCAACTTGGCATGTCCGAACTAAAATGCCTGTTACTTTTGATTCAGAGCTCGAAATGACACGAATCCAATGCCCACGTTAATGTAGCTCAATTTTCTATATTGTGATAAAATTGAAGACTGAAATAGATACGACAAAGCCTCAAAGTAATCAAATCTATCGCAATATGCGTGATGCCAAGCATTATGCTTCATTTATAAGCATTTACTAAATGGGCACCAATAATCAGTTTAGAGTTATGATTTTAACTGACTGATCAACTTGTCATGTGCGCACTAAATCATTTGATTCCGAGCTCAAAATGACATGAATTCAACGCTCGCGTTAAACTAGCATAATTTTGTATATTGTTAAGAAATTTAAGACTGAAATAGCTACGACAAAGCCTCCAAGTAATCCAATCTATCGCAAACTGCTTGATGCCATGCATTATGCTTCATTAGTAAGCTTTTACTCAATGAGCACCAATGATCAGTTTAGAATGATCATTTTAACTCGCCGGTCAACTTGACATGTCCACACTAAATAGTCTATGACTTTTGATTCAAAGCTTCGAATGCCCAGAATCTAACGCCCACGTTAAGCTAGCTAAATTTTCTATATTGTGACAAAATTTAAAACTAAAATTACTACGACAAAGCCTCCAAGTAATGGAATCTATCGCAAACTGCTTGATGTCATGTACTATGCTTCGTTAATAAGCCTTTACTCAATGAGAACCAACGATCAGTCTAGAACGATCATTTTAAATCGCCGATCAACTTGACATGTCCGCACAAAATCTTCTGTAACTTTTGATTCAGACTTCAGAATAACACGAATCTAACGCACACGTTAAGCTAGCTAAATTTTCTATATTGTGACAAAATTTAAGACTTAAGTATCTACGATAAAGCCTCCAAGAAATCGAATATATCGCAAACATCGTGATGCCATGCATTATGCTTCATTGATAAGCCTTTACTCAATGAGCACCAATGATCAGTTTAGAATGATCATTTTAACTGGCCGATCAGCTTAACATGTCCGCACTAAATCGTCTGTAACTTTTGATTTAGAGCTCATAATAACACGAATCCAACACCCACGTTAACCTAGCTCAATTTTCTATATTGTGAAAGCGTTTAAGACTAAAATAGCTACAAGAAAGCCTCCAAATAATTCAATCTTTCGGAAACTGCTTGATGGCATGAATTATGCTTCACTAATAATCCTTTAATCAATGAGCAGCGATAATAAGTTTAAAATGCTCATTTTAACTACCCAGTCAACTTGACATTTCTGCATGGAATCGTCCCTAACTTTTGATTCGGAGATCAGAATGAAACAAATCCAAAGCCAAAATTAAGCTAGTTCAATTTTCTATATATTGAAAAAATTTAAGACTGAAATAGCTACGAAAAATCCTCCAAGTAATCGAATCTATCACAAACTCTGTGATGCCACGCATTATGCTTCATTAATAAGCCTTTACTCAGTAAGCATTAATGATAAGTTTCGAATAATCATTTTAACTAACTGATCAAACTGACATGTCCGCACTAAATCTTCTGTAACTTTTGATTCGGAGCTCAGAGTGAAACGAATCAACCGCTCACGTTAAGGTAGCTCAATATTGTCAAAAATTTAAGATTGAAATAGCTATGAGAAAGCCTCCAAGTAATTCATCTATCGTAAACTGCGTGATACCATGAATTATGCTTCATTTATAAGCCTTTACTCAACGAGCACCAATGATCAATTTAGAATGATAATTTTAACTGACCGACCAATTTGGCATGTCCGCACAAAATCGTTTGTAACTTTTGCTTCAGAGCTCAAAATGACACGAATCCAATGCCAACGTTAAGCTAGCTCAATTTTCTATATTGTCACAAAATTGAAGACAAATAGCTACGAAAAAGCCTCAGTGATGCAACGCATTATGCTTCATTAATAAGCGTTTACTCAGTGAGCACTAATAATCAGTTTAGAATTAACAATTTAACTGACCAATCAACTTGGCAAGTACGCACTAAATCGTCTGATTCCGAGCTCAGAATGACATGAATTCAATGGTCACGTTAAGCTAGCTCAATTTTCTATATTGTGAGAAAATGTAAAACTGAAATAGCTATGATAAAGCCTACGAGTAAGCCAATCTATCGCAAACTGCTTGATGCCTTTGCATTATGCTTCATTAATAAGCTTTTACTCAATGAGCACCACTAATCAATTTAGAATGATCATTTTAACTTGCGAGTCAACTTGACATGTCCACACTAAATCATCTATAACTTTTGACTCAAAGCTCAGAGTCCCACGAATCTAACGCCCACGTTAAGCTAGCTAAATTTTCTATATTGTGACAAAATTTAAGAATGCATTTGCATCCACAAAGGCTCCAAGTAATCAAATCTATTGCAAGCTGCTTGATGTCATGCACTATGCTTCATTAATAAGCCTTTACTCAATGAGCACCAATGATCAGTTTCAATTGGTCATTTTAACTCGCCAATCAACTTGACATATCCGCACTTAATCGTCCATAACTTTTGATTCAGAGCTCAGAATAACACGAATACAATGCCCACGTTAAGCTAGCTCACTTTTTTATATTGTGCAAAAATTTATGATTGAAATAACTACGAGAATACCTCCAAATAATCCAATCTATCACAAACTGCTTGAATGAATTATGCTTCAATAATATGCCTTTAATCAATGAGCATTAATGATCATTTTAGAATGATCATTTTAACTGACTGATCAACTTGATATGTCCACACTAAATCTTCTGTAACTTTTTATTCAGAGCTCCGAATGACACGAATCCAATCCCCACGTTAAGCTAGCTCAATTTTCTAAATTGTGAAAAATTTTAAGACTAAAATAGCCACGAGAAAGCCTCCAAGTAGTTTAATCTATCACAAACCGTTTGATGCCATGAAATATGATTCATTTATAAGCCTTTACTCAAGGAGCACCAATGATCAATTTAGAATTTATCATTTTCACTGACCGATCAACTTGGCATGTCTGCACTAAATCGTCTGTAATTTTTGATTCAGAGCTCAGAATGACAGAAATCCAATGCCCACGTTAAACTAGCTCAATTTTCTATATGGTGACAAAATTGAATACGGAAATAGCTACGACAAAAGCCTCAAAGTAAGTGAATCTATCGCAAATGGCGTGTTGCAATGCATTATGCTTCGTTAATAAGTGTTTACTCAATGAGCACCAATAATCAGTTCAGAATTATCATTTTAACTTACCGATCAACTTGGCATGCCCACACTAAATTGCGTTATTCCGAGCTCAGAATGACATGAATTCAATGCTCACGTTAAGCTAGCTCAAATTTTATATTTCAAAAAAAATTTAAGGCTAAAATAGCTATGACAAAGCCTACGAGTAATCCAATGTATCGCAAACTGCTTGATGCCATGCATTATGCTTCATTAATAAGATTTTACTCAATGAGCACCAGTGATCAGTTTAGAATGATCATTTTAACTTGCCGGTGAACTTGACATGTCCACACTAAATAGCCTATAACTTTTGATTCAAATCTCAGAATGCCACGAATCTAACACCCACATTAAGCGAGCAAAGTTTTCTATATTGTGGCGAAATTTAACACTAAAATTTCTACGACAAAGCCTCAAAGTAATCAAATCTATCACAAACTGCTTCATATCATGCAGTATGCTTCATTAATAAGCCTTTACTCAATGAGCACAAATGATCTTTTTAGAATGATCATTTTAACTAGCCGGTGAACTTGACATATCCGCACGAAATCATCCGTAAGTTTTGATTCAGAGCTGAGAATGACACGAATCCAATCCCCACGTTAAGCTAGCTCAATTTTCTATAGCGTGACAAAATTTAAGACAAAACATAGCTAGGGCAAAGCCTCCAAGTAATCCAATATATTGCAAACTTCTTGATGCCATGCATTATGCTTCATTAATAAGCTTTTACTCAATTAGCACCAATAATCAATTTAGATCATTTTAACTCGCAGGTCAACTTGACATGTCCGCACTAAATTTTTTGTAACTTTTGATTAAGAGCTCAGAATGCCATGAATCCAATGCCCACGTTAAGCTAACTAAATTTTTTATATTGTGACAAAATTTAATCTTGAAATAGCTAGGACAAAGCCTGCAAGTAATCGAATCTATCGCAAACTGCTTGATGTCATGCACTATGCTTCATTAATAAACCTTTACTCAATGAGAACCAAATGCTCACGTTAAGCTAGCCCAATTTTCTATAGTGCGACAAATTGTAAGACTGAAATAGCTAGGAAAAAGCCTCCAAATAATCTAATCTATCGCAAAATCCTTGATGCCATGCATTATGCTTCATCAATAAGCTTTTATTCATTGAGCACCAATGATCAGTTTAGAATGATCATTTTAATTTTCTGGTCAACTTGACATGTCCGCCTAAATCATCTGTAACTTTTGATTCAGAGCTCAGAATGCCACGAATCCAACGCCGACGTTAAGCTAGCTACATTTTCTATATAATGACAAGATTTAGTACTGAAATAGCTACGACAAATCCTCCAAGTAATCGAATTTATCGAAAATGTCATGCACCATGCTTCATTAATAAGCCATTACTCAATGAGTAACAATGATCAGTTTAGAATGATCATTTCAACTTGCCAATCAACTAAACATGTCCGCACAAAATCAGCCGTAGTTTTTAATTAAGAGCTCAGAATGACACTAATCTCACACCCAAGTTAAGCTAGCTAAATGTTCTATATTGCGACAAAATTTAAGACTTAAATAGCTACAAAAAAACCTCCACGTAATCGAATCTATCATAAACAGCATGATGCAATTCATTATGCTTCACTAATAAAGCCTTTACTTAATGAGCACCAATGATCAGTTTAGAATGATCATTTCTTTGGCCGATCAGCTTAACATCTCGTCACTAAATCATTTGTAACTTTTGATTCAGAGCTGAGAAAGACACGAATTCAACACCCACGTTAAACTAGCTGAATTTTCTATATTGTGAAATTTTTTAAGACTTAAATAAATACAATAAAGTCTCCAAGTAATAAAATCTTTCACAAAATGATTGATGCCATGAATTATTCTTCATTTCTAAGCTTTTACTCGATGAGCACCAATGATCAGTCTAGAATGATCATTTTAACTCGCCGATCAATTTGATAAGTACGCACAAAATCGTCAGCAACTTTTGATTTAGAGATCCGAATGAGCTGAATCCAATGCCCACTTCAACCTAGCTCAATTTTCTATATTGTGAGAAAATTTCAGACTAAAATAGCACAATAAAGCCTCCAAGTAATCCAATCTATCGCAAAATGCTTGATGCCATGCATTATTCTTCATTAATAAACCTTTACTCAATGAGCACCAGTTATCAGTTTAGAATGATCAGTTTACCTGACCGATCAACTTGACATGTCCACACAAAATCGTCCGTAACTTTTGATTCAGAGCTCAAAATGACACGGATCCAACGCCCATGTTAAGATAGCTAAATATTCTATATTGTAACAAAATTTAAGACTTAAATAGCTACGATAAAGCCGCAAAGTAATCGAATCTATCGCAAACAGTGTGATGCCATGCATTATGCTTCATTAATAAATTTTTACAAAACGAGCACCAATAATCAGTTTAGAATGATCATTTTAACTTGCCGATCAGCTTAACGTCTATGCACTAAATCGTTTGTAACTTTTGATTCAGAGTTCAGAATGACATGAATCTAACGCACACATTAAGGTGACTTGACATGTCCGCATAAAATCGTCAGTAACTTTTGATTCTAAGCTCAGAATGAGACGAATCCAACGCCCATGTTAAGCTAGCTACATTTTTTATAATGTGACAAAATTGAAGTAGCTATGACTAGGCCTTCATGTAATCCAATATATCCCAAATGGTTTGATGCAATGAATTATGCTTCATTAATAAGCCTTTACTCAATGAGCACCAATAATCAGTTTAGAATGATCATTTTAACTAGTTGGTCAACTTGACATATCAGCAAGAAGTCTTCTCTAACTTTTGATTCAAAGCTCAACATGACACGAATGTAACACCCACGTTAAATTATCTCAATTTTCTATGGTGTGACAAAAGTTAGGACTGAATTAGCTATGACAATGCCTCCAAGTAATCGAATCTATCGTAAAATGCCTGATGTCATGCACTATTATTCTTTAATAAGCCTTTACTCAATGAGCATCAATGATCAGTTTAGTATGACATTTTTACTCGCAGATCAATTTGACATATCCACACAAAATCGTGCGTAACTTTTGATTCAGATCTCAGAATGACACGAATCCAACGTCCACGTTAAACTAACTAAATGTTCTATATTGTGACAAAATTTAAGATTTAAATAGCTACAATAAAGCCTCCAAGTAATCCAATCAATCGAAAAATGCTTGATGCTATGCATTATTCTTCATTTATAAGCTTTTACTCAATGAGCAGCAACGATCAATTTAGAATGATCATTTTAGCTCGCCGATCAACTTGACATGTCCACACAAAATTTTCTGTAACTTTTGATTCAGAGCTCATAATGACACGAATCCAACGCCCACGTTAAGCTAGTTAAATGTTCTATTTTGTGACAAAATTTATGATTTCAATAGCTACGGTAAAGCCGCACTGTAATCAAATCTATCGCAAACAGCGTGATGTCATGCATTTTGCTTCATTAATACAATTTTACAAAATGAACACCAATAATCGGTTTAGGATGATCATTTTAACTCGCCAATCAGCTTAACATCTCCGCACTAAATCGTTTGTAACTTTTGATTAAGAGCTCGGAATGACATGAAACAAAGGTCCACGTTAAGCTAGCTCAATTTTCTATATTGTGAAAAAATTTAAGATAGAAAAAACTACGATAAAGCCTCCAAGGAATCCATTCTATCGCAAAATCCTTGATGCCATGCATTATTCTTCATTTATAAGCTTTACCTCAATGGGCACCAATGATGAGTTTAAAATGATCCTTTTAACTCACTGATCAGCTTAACATGTCTGCACTAAATTGTGTGTAACTTTTGATTCAGAGCTCAGAATGACACGAATCCAATGACCACGTTAAGGTAGGTCAATTTTCTATATTGTGAAAAAATTTAAGACTGAAATAGATATGATAAAACCTTCAAATAATCCAATCTATCACAAACTGCTTGATGCTATGCATTATTCTTCATTTATAAGCTTTTACTCACTGAGCAAGAATGATCAGTTTAGATTGATCATTTTAACTCTTCGATCAACTTCACATGCCCGCACAAAATTGTCTGTACCTTTTGATTCAGAGCTCAGAATGACACGAATCCAATGCCCACGCTATGGTAGCTCAATTTTCTATATTGTGAAAAAATATAAGAATTAAATAGATTCGATTACGTATTATTCATTTATAAGCTTTTACTCAATGATCACCAATGATCAGTTTAGAAATATCATTTCAACTCGCCGATCAACTTGACATGTCCGCACAAAATCGTCAGTAACTTTTGATTCAGAGTCAGAACGAGACGAATCCAACGCCCCCGTTAAGCTACCTTCAATTTCTATAGTGTGACAAAATTTAAGACTGAGGTAGCTATGACAAGGCCGTCGGGTAATCCAATCTATCGTAAACTGCTTGATGCCATGAATTATACTTCATTATTAAGCCTTTACTCAATGAGCACCAATGATCAGTTTAGAATGATCATTTTAACTAGCCGGTCAACTTGATATATCGGCACAAAATTGTCCGTACCTTTTGATTCAAATCTCAAAATGACACGAATTCAATGCCCACATTAAGCTAACTCAATTTTCTATAGTGTGACAAAATTTAAGACTGAAATAGCTTTGACAAAGCTTCCAAGTAATACAATCTATCTCAAACTGATTGATGCCATGCACTACGCTTCATTAATAAGCTTTTACTCAGTGAGCACCACTGATCATATTAGAATTATCATTTTAACTTGCCGGTCAACTTGACATGTCCGCTCGAAATCGTCAGTCACTTTTGATTCAGAGCTTAGAATGCCACAAATCCAACTTGACATGTCCGCTAAATTTTCTATATTATGACAAATTTAAGAATGAAATAGCTACGACAATGCCTCCAATTCATCGAATCTATTGCAAACTGCTAGTTGTCATGCACTATGATTCATTAATAAGCCTTTACTCACTGAGCAATAATGATTAGTTTAGAATGATCATTTTTTCTCGCACAATAACTTCCGTAACTTTTGATTCAGAGCTCGGAATGACACAAACCCAATGCCCACGTTAAGCAAGCTCAATTTTATATATTGTGAAAAAATTTAAGACTTAAATAGCTAAAATAAAGCCTACAAGTAATACAATCTATCTCAAAATGCATGATGCCATACACTATTCTTCATTTATAAGCTGTTACTAAATGAGCTCCACTGATCAGTTTAGAATTATCATTTTAACTCGCTAATCAACTGGACATGTACGCACAAAATCGTGCGTAACTTTTGATTCAATGCTCATAACAAGACGAATCCAATGCCCACGTTAAGCTAGCTCCATTTTCTATACTGTGACAAAATTTAAGAGTGAAATAGCTACTACAAAGCCTTGGAGTAATACAATATATCACAAACTCCTTGATGCCATGAATTATGCTTCATTAATTAGCCTTTACTCAATGAGCACCAATGATCAGTTTAGAATGATCATTTTAACTAGAGGATCAACTTGACATATTGGCACCAAATTTTCCGTAACTTTTGATTTTGATCTCCGAATGACACGAATCCAATGCCAATGATAAGCTAGCTCAATTTTCTATAATGTGACAAAATTTAAGATTGAAATAGCTTTGACAAAGCCTCCAAGTAATCCAATCTATCTGAAACTGCTTGATGCCATGCATTATGCTTCATTAATAAGCTTTTACTCAGTGAGATCCGTTGATCAGTTTAGAATTATCATTTTAACTCGCCGGTCAACTTGACATGTCCGCACTAAATCGTCCGTAACTTTTGATTCACAGCTTAAAATGCCACAAATCCAACACCCACGTTAAGCTAGCTAAAGTTTCTATATTTTGACAAAATTTAATATTGAAATAGCCACGAAAATGCCTCCAAGTAATCGAATCTATCGCAAACTGCTTGATGTCAAGCAATATGATTCATTAACAAGCCTTTATTCAATGAGCACCAATCTATCCAAGTAATCCAATCTATCGCTAAATGCATGATGCCATGCACTATTCTTCGTTTATAAGCTTTTACTCAATGAGCACAATTGATCAATTTAGAATTATTATTTTAACTCGCCGATCAACTTGACATGTCCGCACAAAATCGTCCGTAACTTTTAAATCCGAGCTCAGAATGAGACGAATCCAACGCCCACGTTAAGGTAGCTCCATTTTCTATTGTATGACAAAATTTAAGACCCAAATAGCTACAATAAGCCTTCGATTAATCCAATCTATCGCAAACTGCGTGAGGACATGAATTATGCTTCATTAATAAGCCTTTACTCAATGAGCACCAATGATAAATTCAGAATGATCATTTTAACTACCCAGTCAACTTGACATATCAGCACGAAATCGTCCGTAACTTTTAATTTAGATCTCAAAATGTAACGAATCCAATGCCCACGTTAAGCAAACTGCTTGATATCATGCACTATGATTCATTAATAAGCCTTTACTTAATGAGCACCAATCATCAGTTTTGAATTATCATTTTAACTCGCCGATCAACTTGACATGTCCGCACAAAATCTTCTATAACTTTTGATTCAAAGCTCAGAATGACAAGAATCTAAGGCCCACGTTAAGCTAGCTGAATTTTCTATATTGTGAAAAAAAATTAAGACTTAAATAGCTACAATAAAACCTCCAAGTAATCCAATCTATCGCAAAACGCATGATGCCATGCACTATTCTTCATTTATAAGCTTTTACTCAATGAGCACCAATGATCAGTTTACAATTATCATTTTAACTCGCCTATGAACTTGACATGTCCGCACAAAATCTTCTGTAACTTTTGATTCAGAACTCAGAATTACACGAATCTAATGCCCAAGTTAACATAGCTCAATTTTTTATATTGTGAAAAAATTTATGACTTGAATAGCTACAATAAAGCCTCCAAGTAATCCAATCTATCGCAGAATACATGATGCCATGCACTATTCTTCATTTATAAGCTTTTACTCAATGAGCACCAATGATCCGTTTAGAATTATCATTTTAACTCGCCGATCAAATTTACATGTCCGCACAAAATCGTCTATAACTTTTGATTCAGAGCTCAGAATGCCACGAATCCAACGCCGACGTTAAGCTAGCTACATTTTCTATATAATGACAAGATTTAGTACTGAATTAGCTACGACAAATCCTCCAAGTAATCGAATTTATCAAAAATGTCATGCACCATGCTTCATTAATAAGCCATTACTCAATGAGTAACAATGATCAGTTTAGAATGATCATTTCAACTTGCCAATCAACTTAACATGTCCGCACAAAATCAGCCGTAATTTTTTATTAAGAGCTCAGAATGACACTAATCTCACACCCAAGTTAAGCTAGCTAAATGTTCTATATTGCGACAAAATTTAAGACTTAAATAGCTACAAAAAAACCTCCACGTAATCGAATCTATCATAAACAGCATGATGCAATTCATTATGCTTCACTAATAAAGCCTTTACTTAATGAGCACCAATGATCAGTTTAGAATGATCATTTCTTTGGCCGATCAGCTTAACATCTCGTCACTAAATCGTTTGTAACTTTTGATTCAGAGCTGAGAAAGACACGAATTCAACACCCACGTTAAACTAGCTGAATTTTCTATATTGTGAAATTTTTTAAGACTTAAATAAATACAATAAAGTCTCCAAGTAATAAAATCTTTCACAAAATGATTGATGCCATGAATTATTCTTCATTTATAAGCTTTTACTCGATGAGCACCAATGATCAGTCTAGAATGATCATTTTAACTCGCCGATCAATTTGATAAGTACGCACAAAATCGTCAGCAACTTTTGATTTAGAGATCCGAATGAGCTGAATCCAATGCCCACTTCAACCTAGCTCAATTTTCTATATTGTGAGAAAATTTCAGACTAAAATAGCACAATAAAGCCTCCAAGTAATCCAATCTATCGCAAAATGCTTGATGCCATGCATTATTCTTCATTAATTAACCTTTACTCAATGAGCACCAGTTATCAGTTTAGAATGATCAGTTTACCTGACCGATCAACTTGACATGTCCACACAAAATCGTCCGTAACTTTTGATTCAGAGCTCAAAATGACACGGATCCAACGCCCATGTTAAGATAGCTAAATATTCTATATTGTAACAAAATTTAAGACTTAAATAGCTACGATAAAGCCGCAAAGTAATCGAAACTATCGCAAACAGTGTGATGCCATGCATTATGCTTCATTAATAAATATTTACAAAACGAGCACCAATAATCAGTTTAGAATGATCATTTTAACTTGCCGATCAGCTTAACGTCTCTGCACTAAATCGTTTGTAACTTTTGATTCAGAGTTCAGAATGACATGAATCTAACGCACACATTAAGGTAACTCAATTTTCTATATTGTGAAAAAATTTAAGACTGAAAAAGCTACGATAAAGCCTCCATGTAATTTATTATATCGCAAAATCCTAATGTCATACATTATTCTTCATTTATAAGCTTTTACTCAATGGGCACCAATGATCATTTTAAAATGATCATTTTAACTCGCCAATCAGTTTAACATGTCCACACTACATCATCTGTAACTTCTGATTCAAAGCTCAGAATGACACGAATCCAATGACCACGTTAAACTAAGTCAATTTTCTATATTGTGAAAAACTTTAATACTAAAATAGCTATGACAAAACCTCCAAGTAATCAAATCTATCGCAAAATGCTTGATGCTATGCATTATTCTTCCTTTATAAGATTTTACTGAATGAGCACGAATGATCAATCTAGAATGATCATTTTAACTCTCCGATCAACTTGACATGTTCGCACAAAATTGTCCGTACCTTTTGATTCAGAGCTCAGAATGACACGAACTCAATGCCCACGTCAAGGTAGCTCAATTTTCTATATTGTGAAAAATTTTAAGACTTAAATAGCTACAATAAAGCCTCTAAGTAATCCAATCTATCGCAAAATGCATGATGCCATGCACTATTCTTCATTTATAAGTTTTTACTCAATGAGCACCAATGATCAGTTTAGAATTATAATTTTAACTCGCCGATCAACTTGACATGTCCGCATAAAATCGTCAGTAACTTTTGATTCTAAGCTCAGAATGAGACGAATCCAACGCCCATGTTAAGCTAGCTACATTTTTTATAATGTGACAAAATTGAAGTAGCTATGACAAGGCCTTCATGTAATCCAATATATCCCAAATGGTTTGATGCAATGAATTATGCTTCATTAATAAGCTTATACTCAATGAGCACCAATAATCAGTTTAGAATGATCATTTTAACTAGTCGGTCAACTTGACATATCAGCAAGAAGTCTTCTCTAACTTTTGATTCAAAGCTCAACATGACACGAATGTAACACCCACGTTAAATTATCTCAATTTTCTATGGTGTGACAAAATTTAGGACTGAAATAGCTATGACAATGCCTCCAAGTAATCAATCTATCGTAAAATGCCTGATGTCATGCACTATTACTCTTTAATAAGCCTTTACGCAATGAGCATCAATGATCAGTTTAGTATGACATTTTAACTCGCAGATCAATTTGACATATCCACACAAAATCGTGCGTAACTTTTGATTCAGATCTCAAAATGACACGAATCCAACGTCCACGTTAAACTAACTAAATGTTCTATATTGTGACAAAATTTAAGATTTAAATAGCTACAATAAAGCCTCCAAGTAATCCAATCAATCGAAAAATGCTTGATGCTATGCATTATTCTTCATTTATAAGCTTTTACTCAATGAGCAGCAACGATCAATTTAGAATGATCATTTTAGCTCTCCGATCAACTTGAAATGTCCACACAAAATTCTCTGTAACTTTTGATTCAGAGCTCATAATGACACGAATCCAACGCCCACGTTAAGCTATCTAAATGTTCTATTTTGTGACAAATTTTATGATTTCAATAGCTACGGTAAAGCCGCACTATAATCAAATCTATCGCAAACAGCATGATGTCATGCATTTTGCTTCATTAATACGTTTTTACAAAATGAACACCAATAATCGGTTTAGGATGATCATTTTAACTCGCCAATCAGCTTAACATCTCCGCACTAAATCGTTTGTAACTTTTGATTCAGAGTTCGGAATGACATGAAACAAAGGTCCACGTTAAGCTAGCTCAATTTTATATATTGTGAAAAAATTTAAGATAGAAAAAACTACGATAAAGCCTCCAAGGAATCCATTCTATCGCAAAATCCTTGATGCCATGCATTATTCTTCATTTATAAGCTTTACCTCAATGGGCACCAATGATGAGTTTAAAATGATCGTTTTAACTCACTGATCAGCTTAACATGTCTGCACTAAATTGTGTGTAACTTTTGATTCAGAGCTCAGAATGACACGAATCCAATGACCACGTTAAGGTAGGTCAATTTTCTATATTGTGAAAAAATTTAAGACTGAAATAGATATGATAAAACCTTCAAGTAATCCAATCTATCGCAAACTGCTTGATGCTATGCATTATTCTTCATTTATAAGCTTTTACTCACTGAGCAAGAATGATCAGTTTAGATTGATCATTTTAACTCTTCGATCAACTTCACATGCCCGCACAAAATTGTCTGTACCTTTTGATTCAGAGCTCAGAATGACACGAATCCAATGCCCACGTTATGGTAGCTCAATTTTCTATATTGTGAAAAAATATAAGAATTAAATAGATTCGATTACGTATTATTCATTTATAAGCTTTTACTCAATGATCACCAATGATCAGTTTAGAAATATCATTTCAACTCGCCGATCAACTTGACATGTCCGCACAAAATCGTCAGTAACTTTTGATTCAGAGTCAGAACGAGACGAATCCAACACCCACGTTAAGCTAGCTTCAATTTCTATAGTGTGACAAAATTTAAGACTGAGGTAGCTATGACAAGGCCGTCGGGTAATCCAATCTATCGTAAACTGCTTGATGCCATGAATTATACTTCATTAATAAGCCTTTACTCAATGAGCACCAATGATCAGTTTAGAATGATCATTTTAACTAGCCGGTCAACTTGATATATCGGCACAAAATTGTCCGTACCTTTTGATTCAAATCTCAAAATGACACGAATTCAATGCCCACGTTAAGCTAACTCAATTTTCTATAGTGTGACAAAATTTAAGACTGAAATAGCTTTGACAAAGCTTCCAAGTAATACAATCTATCTCAAACTGATTGATGCCATGCATTACGCTTCATTAATAAGCTTTTACTCAGTGAGCACCACTGATCATATTAGAATTATCATTTTAACTTGCCGGTCAACTTGATATGTCCGCTCGAAATCGTCAGTCACTTTTGATTCAGAGCTTAGAATGCCACAAATCCAACTTGACATGTCCGCTAAATTTTCTATATTATGACAAATTTAAGAATGAAATAGCTACGACAATGCCTCCAATTCATCGAATCTATTGCAAACTGCTAGTTGTCATGCACTACGATTCATTAATAAGCCTTTACTCACTGAGCAATAATGATTAGTTTAGAATGATCATTTTTTCTCGCACAATAACTTCCGTAACTTTTGATTCAGAGCTCGGAATGACACGAACCCAATGCCCACGTTAAGCAAGCTCAATTTTATATATTGTGAAAAAATTTAAGACTTAAATAGCTAAAATAAAGCCTACAAGTAATACAATCTATCTCAAAATGCATGATGCCATACACTATTCTTCATTTATAAGCTGTTACTAAATGAGCTCCACTGATCAGTTTAGAATTATCATTTTAACTCGCTAATCAGCTGGACATGTACGCACAAAATCGTCCGTAACTTTTGATTCAATGCTCATAACAAGACGAATCCAATGCCCACATTAAGCTAGCTCCATTTTCTATACTGTGACAAAATTTAAGAGTGAAATAGCTACTACAAAGCCTTGGAGTAATCCAATATATCACAAACTCCTTGATGCCATGAATTATGCTTCATTAATTAGCCTTTACTCAATGAGCACCAATGATCAGTTTAGAATGATCATTTTAACTAGAGGATCAACTTGACATATTGGCACCAAATTTTCCGTAACTTTTGATTTTGATCTCCGAATGACACGAATCCAATGCCAATGATAAGCTAGCTCAATTTTCTATAATGTGACAAAATTTAAGATTGAAATAGCTTTGACAAAGCCTCCAAGTAATCCAATCTATCTGAAACTGCTTGATGCCATGCATTATGCTTCATTAATAAGCTTTTACTCAGTGAGATCCGTTGATCAGTTTAGAATTATCATTTTAACTCGCCGGTCAACTTGACATGTCCGCACTAAATCGTCCGTAACTTTTGATTCACAGCTTAAAATGCCACAAATCCAACACCCATGTTAAGCTAGCTAAAGTTTCTATATTTTGACAAAATTTAATATTGAAATAGCCACGAAAATGCCTCCAAGTAATCGAATCTATCGCAAACTGCTTGATGTCAAGCAATATGATTCATTAATAAGCCTTTATTCAATGAGCACCAATCTATCCAAGTAATCCAATCTATCGCTAAATGCATGATGCCATGCACTATTCTTCGTTTATAAGCTTTTACTCAATGAGCACAATTGATCAATTTAGAATTATTATTTTAACTCGCCGATCAACTTGACATGTCCACACAAAATCGTCCGTAACTTTTAAATCCGAGCTCAGAATGAGACGAATCCAACGCCCACGTTAAGGTAGCTCCATTTTCTATTGTATGACAAAATTTAAGACTCAAATAGCTACAATAAGCCTTCGATTAATCCAATCTTTCGCAAACTGCGTGAGGACATGAATTATGATTCATTAATAAGCCTTTACTCAATGAGCACCAATGATAAATTCAGAATGATCATTTTAACTACCCAGTCAACTTGACATATCAGCACGAAATCGTCCGTAACTTTTAATTTAGATCTCAAAATGTAACGAATCCAATGCCCACGTTAAGCAAACTGCTTGATATCATGCACTATGATTCATTAATAAGCCTTTACTTAATGAGCACCAATCATCAGTTTTTAATTATCATTTTAACTCGCCGATCAACTTGGAATGTCCGCACAAAATCTTCTATAACTTTTGATTCAAAGCTCAGAATGACAAGAATCTAAGGCCCACGTTAAGCTAGCTGAATTTTCTATATTGTGAAAAACAATTAAGACTTAAATAGCTACAATAAAACCTCCAAGTAATCCAATCTATCGCAAAACGCATGATGCCATGCACTATTCTTCATTTATAAGCTTTTACTCAATGAGCACCAATGATCAGTTTACAATTATCATTTTAACTCGCCTATGAACTTGACATGTCCGCACAAAATCTTCCGTAACTTTTGATTCAGAACTCAGAATTACACGAATCTAATGCCCAAGTTAACATAGCTCAACTTTTTATATTGTGAAAAAATTTATGACTTGAATAGCTACAATAAAGCCTCCAAGTAATCCAATCTATCGCAGAATACATGATGCCATGCACTGTTCTTCATTTATAAGCTTTTATTCAATGAGCACCAATGATCCGTTTAGAATTATCATTTTAACTCGCCGATCAAATTTACATGTCCGCACAAAATCGTCTATAACTTTTGATTCAGAGCTTAGAATGACATGAATCCAACGCCCACGTTAGGCTAGTTTCATTTTTATAGTGTGACAAAATTTTATACTGAAATAGGTACGACAATGCCTGCACCAGTGATCACCTTAGAATGATCATTTTTACTAGCCGGTCAACTTGACATATCGGCACAAAATCATCCGTAACTTTTGATTTAGAGCTTAGAATGTCCCAAATCCAACGCCCACGTTAAGCTATCTAAATTGTCTATATTGTGACAGAAATTAATACTGAAATAGTTACGGCATTGCCTCCAAGTAATTGAATCTATTGCAAACTGCTAGATGTCATGCACCATGATTCATTAATAAGCCTTTACTCAATGAGCACCAATGATCAGTTTAGAATTATCATTTTAACTCGCCGATCAACTTGAAATGTCCACACAAAAACTTTTGATTCAGAACTCAAAATGACACATTCCAATACCCACGTTAAGCTAACTCAATTTTCTATATTGTGAAAAAATTTAAGACTTAAATAGCTACAATAAAGCCTCCAAGTAATCCAATCTATCTCAAAATGCATGATGCCATGCACTATTTTTCACTTATAAGCTTTTACTCAGTGAGCACAATTGATCAGTTTAGAATTATCATTTTAACTCGCAGATCATCTTTACATGTCCGCACAAAATCGTCCGTAACTTTTGAATCAGAGCTCAGAATGAGACGAATCCAATGCCCACGTTAAACTACCTCCATTTTCTATTGTCTAACAAAATTTAAGACTGAAATAGCTACGACAAAGCATTCCAATAATCCAATCTATCGCAAACTGCTTGAGGCCATGAATTATGCTTCATTAATAAGCCTTTACTCAATGAGCACCAATGATCAATTTAGAATGATCATTTAACTAGCCAGTCAACTTGACATATCGGTACGAAATCGTCCGTAACCTTTGATTCAGAGCTCAAATGACATGAATCTAATGCCCACGTTAAGCTAGCTCAATTTTCTAATGTGACAAAATTTTAAACTCAAATAGCTTTGAAAAAGCCTCCACGTAATCCAATCTATCTAAAAGTGTTTGATGCCATGCATTATGTTTCATTAATAACCTTTTACTCAGTGAGCACAACTGATCAGTTTAGAATTATCATTTTAACTCGGCGGTTATCTTGCCATTCTCTCACTAAATCGTCTGTAGCTTTTGATTCACTGCTTAGAATGCCAAAATCCAATACCCACGTTAAGCTAGCCAAATTTTCTATATTGAGAAAAAATTTAAGATTGAAATAGCCACAAAAAAGCCTCCAAGTAATCGAATCTATCACAAACTGCTTGATATCATGCACTATGATTCATTAATAAGCCTTTACTTAATGAGCACCAATGATCAGTTTTGAATTATCATTTTAACTCGCCGATCAACTTGACATGTCCGCACAAAATCTTCTATAACTTTTGATTTAAAGCTTAGAATGACAAGAATCCAAGGACCACGTTATGCTAGCTCAATTTTCAATATTGTGAAAAAATTAAGACTTAAATAGCTACAATAAAACCTCCAAGTAATCCAATCTATCGCAAAATGCATGATGCCATGCACTATTCTTCATTTATAAGATTTTACTCAATGAGCACCAATGATCAGTTTAGAATTATCATTTTAACTCGCCTATCAACTTGACATGTCTGCACAAAAGCTGCCGTAACTTTTGATTCATAGCTCAGAATTACACGAATCTACTGCCCAAGTTAAGATAGCTCAATTTTCTATATTGTGAAAAAATTTATGACTTGAATAGCTACAATAAAGCCTCAAAGTAATCCAATCTATCGCAGAATACATGATGCCATTCACTATTCTTCATTTATAAGCTTTTACTCAATGAGCACCAGTGATCCGTTTAGAATATTCATTTTAAATCACCGATCAAATTTACATGTCTGCACAAAATCGTCCGTAACTTTCGATTCAGAGCTTAGAATGACATGAATCCAACGCCCACGTTAGGCTAGTTTCATTTTTATAGTGTGACAAAATTTAATACTGAAATAGGTACGACAATGCCTGCACCAGTGATCAGCTTAGAATGATCATTTTAACTAGCCGGTCAACTTGACATATCGGCACGAAATCATCCGTAACTTTTGATTTAGAGCTTAGAATGCCCCAAATCCAACGCCCACGTTAAGCAAGCTAAATTGTCTATATTGTGACAAAATTTAAGACTGAAATAGCTACGACAATGCCTCCAAGTAATCGAATCTATTGCGAACTGCTTGATGTCATGCACTAATATTCATTAATAAGCCTTTACTCAATGAGCACCAATGATCAGTTTATAATGATCATTTAACTTGCCGATCAACTTGACATGCCCGCACAAAATCTTCTGTAATTTTTGATTCAGAGTTCAGAAAGACACGAATCCAGTGCCCACGTTAAGCTAGCTCAATTTTAAATATTACGAAAAAATTTAATACTTAATTAGCTACAATAAAGTCTCCAAGTAATCCAATATATCGTAAAATGCATGATGCCATGCACTATTCTTCATTTAAAGCTTTTACTCAATGAGCACCAATGATCCGTTTAGAATTATAATTTCAACTCGTCGATCAAATTGACATGTCCGCACAAAATCGTTCGTAATTTTTGATTCAGAGCTCAAAATGAGACGAATCCAGTACCCACGTTAATCTAGCTCCATTTTCTATTGTGTGACAAAATTTAAGACTGAAATAGCTATGGCAAAGCCTTCGAGTAATCCAATCTATCGCAAACTTCTTGATTCCATGAATTATGCTCCATTAATAAGCCTTTACAGTGAGCACCAATGATCAGCTTAGAATGATCATTTTTACTGATGGTCAACTTGATATCTCCACACGAAATTGTCCGTAACTTTTGATTCATATATTAGAATGTTCCGAATCCAATGCCCACGTTAAGCAAGCTCATTTTTCTATAATGTGTCAAAATTTAAGATTGAAATAGCTTTGACAAAGCTTCCTCATAATCCAATCTATATCAAACTGCTTGATGCCTGGGATTATGCTTCATTAATAAGCTTTTACTCAATGAGCACCCTTAATCAGTTTAGAATTATCATTTTAACTCGGCGGTCAACTTGACATGTCCGCACTAAATCGTCTGTAACTTTTGATTCAAACCTTAGAATTCCACAAATCCAACACGCACGTTAAAATAGCTAAATATTTTATATTGCGACTAAATTTAAGACTGAAATAGCAACGAAAATGCCTCCAAATAATCGATTCTAGCGCAAACTGCTTGATGTCATGCACAACGATTCATTAATAAGCCTTTACTGAGTGAGCACCAATCTTTAGTTTAGAATTATCATTTTAACTTGCCTATCAATTTGACATGTCCGCACAAAATCTTCCTTAACTTTTTATTCAGAGCTCAGAATGACACGAATCCAATACCCACGTTAAGCTAGGTAAATTTTCTATATTGTGAAAAAATTTAAGATTTAAATAGCTTCAATAAAGCCTCAAAGTAATCTAATCTATCACGAAATGCATGATTCCATGCACTATTCTTCATTTATAAGCTTTTACTCAATGAGCACCAATGATCAGTTTAGAATTATAATTTTAACTCGCCTATCAACTTGACATGTCCGCACAAAATCGTCAGTAACTTTGTTTTTGGAACTCAAAATGACACGAATCCAATGCCCACGTTAAGCTCGCTCCATTTTCTATAGTGCGACAAAATTTAGGGCTTAAATAGCCAAGACAAGGCTTCAAAGTAATCGAATCTATCACAAACATGGTGATGCAATGCAGTATGCTTGATTGATAAGACTTTACCCAATGAGCACCAAGTATCGGTTTAGAATGGTCATTTTAACTGGCCGATCAGCTTGACATATCCGCACTATATCATATATAACTTTTTATTCAGAGTTCAGAATGACACGGATCCAACTCCCACATTAAGATAACTCAAATTTCTATATTGTGGTAAACTTTAAGACTGAAATAGCTATTACAAAGTCGCCAAGTAATCCAATCTATCGCAATCTGCTTGATGCCATTCATTATGCTTCATTAATAAGCCTTTTCTCAATGAGCACCAATGATCAGATTAGAATGATCATTTCAACTAGTCGGTAAACTTGACATGTCTGCACGAAATCGCTTGTAACTAGTGATTCAGAGCTTAGAATGACACGAATCCAATGCCCACGTTAAGCTCGCTCAATTTTCTATAGTGTGACAAAATTCAAGATTGAAATAGCTATGACAAACTCTCCAAGTAATTGAATCTATCGCAAATAGTGTGATGCCATGCATTATGCTTGATTAAGAAGCCTTTACTCAATGAGCACAAATGATCAGTTGAGAATGATCATTTTAACTGGTCGATCAGTTTTACTTGTCCGCACTAAATCGTCTATAAATTTTGATTCAGAGCTCAGAATGACACGAATCTAAAGCCCATGTTAAACTACCTCAATTTTATATATTGTGTTAAAATTTAAGAATGAAATAGCTACGACAAAGCCTCCAAGTTGTTGAATCTATCACAAACTTTGTGATGCCATGCATTATGCTTTTGATATGCCTTTACTCAATGAGCACCAATGATCAGTTTAGAATGATCATTTTAATTGGCAGATCAACTTGCATATCTGAACTAAATCGTCTATAACTTTTGATGAAGAGATCAGAATGACACAAATCCAATGGTCACGTTAAGCTAACTCAATTTCCTATATTGTTAAAAAATTTAAGAATGAAATAGCTATTACAAAGCCTCCAAGTAATCCAATCTATCACAATCTGCTTGATGCCATGCATTATGCTTCATTAATAAGCCTTTACTCAATGAGCACCAATGATCAGTTTGGAATGATCATTTCAACTATCCGGTCAACTTGACATGTCCGCACGAAATCGTTTATAACTTTTAATTCAGAGCTCATGATGACAAAAATCAAATGCCCACGTTAAGCTAGCTCATTTTTCTATAGTGTGAAAAATTTAAGCTGAAATAGAATCTATCACAAACAGCGTGATGCTATGCATTATGCTTGATTAGTAAGCCTTTACTCAATGAGCACGAAGGATCAATTTAGAATGATCATTTTAACTGGTAGATGAACTTGCAAATCTGCACTAAATCGTCTATAACTTTCGATTGAGAGTTCAGAATGACACGAATCCAACGCCCAGGTTAAGGTAGATCACATTCCATATTGTGAAAAATTTTAAGATTGAAATAGCTACGACAAAGCCTCCAAGTAATCCAATCTATCGCAAATTACTTGATGCCATGCATTATGCTTCATTAATAAGCCTTTACTCAAGGAGAACGAATGATTAGCTTAGAATGATCATTTTAACTAGTCGGTCAACTTGACAAGTCCGCACGAAATCGCACGTAATTATTGATTCAGAACTCAGAATGACACGAATCCAATGCCCGCGTTAAGATTCCTCAATTTGCTATAGTGTGACAAAATTTTAAGACTGAAATAGCCAAGAAAAGGCGGCTTCCAAGTAATCGAATCTATCAAAAACAGGGTAATGCCATGCATTATGCTTGATTAATAAGCATTTACTCAATGTGCACTAGTGATTAGTTTAGAATGGATCATTTTAACTGGCCGATCAGCTTGACATATCCGCACTAAATCGTTTATAATTTTCGTTCAAGTTAACAATGACACGAATCCAACGCCCACATTAAGGTAGCTCAATTTTCTATATTGTGAATAAATTTAAAACTGAAATAGCTACGACAAAGCCTCCAAGTAATCCAATCTATCGTGAACTGCTTGATGCCATGCATTATGCTTTATTAATAAGCCTTTATTCAATAAACACCAATGATTAGTTTAGAATGATCATTTTAACTAGCCGATCAACTTGATATATTCGCCAAAATTGTTTGTAACTTTTGATTCAGAACTCCAAAATGACACGAATTCAATGCCCACATTAAGCTAGTTCAATTTTCTATAGTGTGACAAAATTTAAGACAGAAATAGCTTTGACAAAGCCTCCAAGTAATAAAATCTATCGCAAACTCCTTGATGCCATGCATTATGGTTCATTAATAAACTTTTACTCAGTGAGCACCACTGATGAGTTTAGAATTATCATTTTAACTCCATGGTCAAGTTGACATGTCCGTACTAACTCGTCCGTAACTTTTGATTTAGAGCTTAGAATGCCAAAAATCCAAAGCCCATGTTAAACTAGCTAAATTTTCTATATTGCGGCAAAATATAAGACTCAAATAGCTACGACAATGCATCCAGCTAATCGAATCTATTGAACACTGCTCGATGTCATGCACTATGATTCATTAATAAGCTTTCACTCAATGAGCACCAATGATCAGATTAGAATGATCATTTTAAGTCACCGATCAACTTGACATGTCTGCACAAAATCTTCCGTAACCTTTGATTCATAGCTCAGAATGACACGAATCCAATTGCCACGTTAAGCTAGCTCAATTTTCTATATTGTGAAAAATTTAAGACTTAAATTGCTACAATAAAGCCTCCAAGTAATCCAATCTATCGCAAAATGCATGATGCTTGATTAATAAGCATTTACTCAATGAGCACCAATGATCTGTTTAGAATGATCATTTCAACTAGCCGGTCAACTTGATATGTCCGCACGAAATCGTCTGTAACTTTTAATTCAGAGCTCAGAATGACACGAATCCAATGCCCACATAAATCTTGCTCAATTTTCTATAGTGTGACAAAATTTAAGAATGAAATAGCCAAGCCAAAGCTTCTGAGTAATCGAATCTAGCGAAAACAGGGTGATCCCATGCATTATGCTTGATTAATAAGTCTTTACTCAATGAGCACCAATGATCAGTTTAGAATGATCATTTGAACTGGCCGACCAGCTTGATATTTCTGCACAAAATCATCTATAACTTTTGTTCACAGTTCGCAATGACACGAATCCAATGCCCACATTAAGCTAGCTCACTTTTCTATATTGTAAAAAAACTTAAGACTGAAACAAATACAACAAAGCCTCCAACTAATCCAATCTATCGCAAACTGCTTGATGCCATGCATTATGCCTCATTAATAAGCCTTTACTCAATGACCACGATTGATTATTTTAGAATGATCATTTTAACTAGTCATCAACTTTACATGTCCGCACACAATCGGCCTTAAATATTGATTCAGAGCTCAGAATGACACGAATCCAATGCCCATGGTAATTTTGCTCAATTTCTATAGTGTGACAAAATATAACACTGAAATAGCCTAGACAAAGCTTCCAAGTAATCGAATCTGTCACAAACAGGGTGATCACATGCATTATGCTTGATTAATAACTCTTTACTCAATCAGCACCAATGATCAGTTTAGATGATCATTTTAATTGGCCGATCAGCTTGACATTTCCGCACTAAATTGTCTATAACTTTTGTTCACAATTCAGAATGATACGAATCCAACACCAACATTAACGTAGCTCACTTTTCTATATTGTGAAAAAAACTTAAGACTGAAACGGCTACAACAAAGCATTCAAGTAATCCAATCTATCGCAAATGGCTTGATGCTATGCATTATGCTTCATTAATAAACCTTTACCCAGTGAGCACCAATGATTAGTTTAGAATGATCATTTTAACTAGTCGGTCAACTTGACAAGTCCGCACGAAATCGGCCGTAACTACTGATTAAGAGCTCAGAATGAAACTAATCTAATGATCACGTTAAGCTAGCTCAACTTTCTATAGTGTGACAAAATTTAGGACTAAAATAGCTGTGAAAAAGCCTCCAAGTAATCGAATCTATTGCAAACAGCGTGATGGCATGCATTATGATAGATTAATAGGTCTTTACTCAATGAGCACCAATGATCAGTTTAGAATGATCATTTCAACTGGTCGATCATCTTGACATGTCCGCAGTAAATTGTCTATATCTTTTGATTCAGAGCTAAGAATGACACGAATCCAACGCCCACGTTAAACTATCTCAATTTTCTATGTTGTGTGAAAATTTAAGACTGACATAGCTACAACAAAGCCTCCAAGTACTTGAATCTATTACAAACTGTCTGATGTCACGCATTAATCATCATTTACTCAGTGAGCGCCAAATATCATTTACTTTGCGATGTCATGCATTATACTTCATTTATAAGCCTTTACTCAAGGAGCACGAGTGAACAGTGTAGAATGAGAATTTTAACCGGGCGATCAACTTGACATGTTCGTACTAAATCACCCGTAACTTTTGATTTAGTGTCAAAATGACCCAAATCCAACGCCCACGTTAAGCTAGTTCAATTTTCTATCCTGAGACAAAATTTAAGAGCGAAATAGCTATGAACAAGCCTCCAAATAATCCAATCTATCTCAAATGGCTTGATGTAATGCATTATGCTTCATTAATAAGCCTTTACTCAAGGAGCACCAATGATTAGTTTAGAATAATCATTTTAACTAGACGGTCAACTTGACATGTCCGCACGAAATCACCCGTAACTACTGATTCGAAGCTCAGATGACACGAATCCAATAGTCACGTTAAACTCTCTAAAATTTCTATAGTGTGACAAAATTTAAGACCAAAATAGCTATGACAATGCATCCAAGTAATTGAATCTATCGCAAACAGTGGGATGCCATGCATTATGCTTGATTAATTAGCCTTTACTCAATGAGCACCAATGTTCAGCTTAAAATGAACATTTTAAGTGGCTGATCAGCTTGACATGTCCGCACTAAATCGTCTATAACTTTTGATTCAACACTAAGAATGACAAGAATCCAACGCCCACGTTAAACTAACTCAATTTTCTATATTATGTGAAAATTTAAGATTGAAATAGCTACAACAAAGCCTCCAAGTATTTGAATCTATCGTAAACTGTGTGATGTCACGCATTATGCTTCATTAATAAGTCTTTTCTCAATCAGCACCAATTATCATTTTAGAATCATCATTTTAATTGGAAGATCAATTTGAAATTTTCACACTAAATCTTCTAGAACTTTTGATGAATAGCTAAGAATTACAGGAATCCAACGTTCACGTTAAGCTAACTCAATTTTCTATATTATGAAAACATTTAAGACTAAAATAGCTACAACAAAGCCTCCAAGTAATCCAATCTATCACACACTACTTGATGCCATGCATTATGCTTCATTAATAAGCTTTTACTCAATGAGAACCAATGATTAGTTTAGAATGTTCATTTTAACTAGTCAGTCAACTTGACATGTCTGCACGAAATTGCCCGTAACTATTGATTCGGAGCTCAGAATAACACGAATCGAATGCTCACGTTAAGCTCATTCAAATTTCTATAGTTTGACAAAATTTAAGACTGAAATAGCTATGAAAAAGCCTCCAAGTAATCGAATCTATAGCAAACACCGTGATGCCATGCATTATGCTTGATTAATAAGCCTTTACTCAATGAGCACCAATGATCAGTTTAGAATGATCATTTTAACTGGCCGATCATCTTGACATTTCAGCACTAAATCGTCTATCACTTCTGATTCAGAACTAAGAATGTCATGAATTCAACGCCCATGTTAAACTTACTCAATTTTCTATATTTTTTGAAAATTTAAGATTGAAATAGCAACAGCAAAGCCTCCAAGTACTTGAATCTATCAAAAACTGTGTGATGTCACGCATTATGCTTCATTAATAAGCCTTTACTCAATGAGAACCAATGACCAGCTTAGAATGATCTTTTTATTTGGCAGATCAACTTGACATGTCAACACTAAATCGTCTATATAAAGCTCAGAATGACACGAATCCAACACTCATGTTAAACTAACTCAATTTTCTAAATTGTGAAAAAATTTAAGACTAAAATAGCTATGACAAAGCTTCCAAGTAATCCAATCTATCGCAAATGCTTGATGCCATGCATTATCCTTCATTAATAAGCCTTTACTCGATGAACACCGATGATTAGTTTAGAATGATCATTTTAACTAGTTGGTCAACTTGCCATGTCCGCACGAAATCGCCCGTAACTATTGATTCAGAGCTCATAATGACAGGAATCCAATGCTTACGTTAAACTCGCTCAAATTTCTATAGTGTGACAAAATTTAGCACTGAAATAGCTATGACAAAGCCTTCAAGTAATCGAATCTATTGCAAACAACGTGATGCCATGCATTATGCTTGATTAATAAGCCTTTACTCAACGAGCACCAATGATCTGTTTATAATGATCATTTTAAGTGGCCGATAAGCTTGACATATCTGCTTTAAATTTTCGATAACTTTTGATTCAGAGCTAAGAATGACACGAATCCAATGCCCATGTTAAAGTACCTCATTTAACAATATTATGTGAAAATTTAAGACTGAAATAGCTACAACAAAGCCTCCAAGTACTTGAATTTATCGCAAACAGTTTGATGTCACGCATTATGTTTCATTAATAAGCATTTACTCAATGAGTACCAATGATCAGTTGAGAATGATCATTTAAATTGGGAGATCAACTTGACATGTACGCACTAAATCGTCTATAACTTTTGATTCATAGCTCGGAATGCCACGAATCCAACGGTTACATTAAGCTAACTCAATTTTCTATATTGTGAAAAAATTTAAGACATAAATAACTACGACAAAGCTCCAATTAATAAAATTTATCACGAAACCGTTGCAAATGAAGTCGCAAAATTTGCGACCATATACGTAGTCGCAAAATATTGTGGCATTTTGGCATTTTTCTTGTAGTGGTAAGCCTTTACTCTATGAGCACAAATCGTCTAGAATGATTATTTTAACTGGCCGATCTGCTTGACATGTTCGCACTAAATCGTCTATAACTTTCGATTCAGAGTTTAGAATGACACGAATTTAACGCTCAGATTAAGGTAGCTCAATCATCTATCACAAACAGCTTGATGTCATGCATTATGCTTCATTAATGAGCCTTTACTCAAGGAGCACCAATGATTAGTTTAGAATAATCATTTTAACTAGTCGGTCAACTTGTCATGTCCGCACGAAATAGGGCGTAACTACTGATTCAGAGCTCAGATGACACAAATCCAATGCTCACGTTAAACTCTCTCAAATTTCTATAGTGTGACCAAATTTTAGACTGAAATAGCTATGACAAAGCATCCACGTAATCGAATCTATCGCAAACAGCGTGATGCCATGCATTATGCTTGATTTATAAGCCTTTACTCAATGAGCACCAATGTTCAGCTTAAAATGATCATTTTAACTGGCCGATCAGCCTGACATGTCCGCACTAAATCGTCTATAACTTTTGAATCAGCACTAAGAATGACATGAATCCAACGCCCAGGCTAAACTAACTCAATTTTCTATATTTTTTGAAAATTTAAGATTGAAATAGCTACAACAAAGCCTCCAAGTACTTGACTCTATCACAAACTGTGTGATGTCATGCATTATGCTTCATAAATAAGTCTTTCCTCAATCAGCACCAATGAACATTTTAGAATGATCATTTTAATTGGCAGATCAATTTGACATGTCCACACTAAATCGTCTATAACTTTTGATGAATAGCTCAGAATTCCACGAATCTAATGCTCACGTTAAGCTAACTCAATTTTCTATATCATGAAAAACTTTAAGACTAAAATAGATACCACAAAGCCTCCAAGTAATCCAATCTATCACAAACTACTTGATTACATGCATTATGCTTCAGTAATAAGCTTTTACTCAATTTGCACCAATGATTATTTTAGAATGATCATTTTAACTAGTCAGTCAACTTGACATGTCCGCACAAAATAGCACGTAACTATTGATTCAGAGCTCAGAATGACAAGAATCCAATGCTCATGCTAAGCTCGCTCAAATTTCTATAGTGTGACAAAATTTTACACTGAAATAGCCATGACAATGCTTCCAAGTAATCGAATCTATAGCAAACACCGTGATGCCATGCATTATGCTTGATTAATAAGCCTTTACTCAATGAGCACCAATGATCAGTTTAGAATGATCATTTTAACTGGCCGATCATCTTGACATTTCAGCACTAAATCGTCTATCACTTCTGATTCAGAACTAAGAATGTCATGAATTCAACGCCCATGTTAAACTTACTCAATTTTCTATATTTTTTGAAAATTTAAGATTGAAATAGCAACAGCAAAGCCTCCAAGTACTTGAATCTATCAAAAACTGTGTGATGTCACGCATTATGCTTCATTAATAAGCCTTTACTCAATGAGAACCAATGACCAGCTTAGAATGATCATTTTATTTGGCAGATCAACTTGACATGTCAACACTAAATCGTCTATATAAAGCTCAGAATGACACGAATCCAACACTCATGTTAAACTAACTCAATTTTCTAAATTGTGAAAAAATTTAAGACTAAAATAGCTATGACAAAGCTTCCAAGTAATCCAATCTATCGCAAATGCTTGATGCCATGCATTATCCTTCATTAATAAGCCTTTACTCAATGAACACCGATGATTAGTTTAGAATGATCATTTTAACTAGTTGGTCAACTTGCCATGTCCGCACGAAATCGCCCGTAACTATTGATTCAGAGCTCATAATGACAGGAATCCAATGCATACGTTAAACTCGCTCAAATTTCTATAGTGTGACAAAATTTAGCACTGAAATAGCTATGACAAAGCCTTCAAGTAATCGAATTTATTGCAAACAACGTGATGCCATGCATTATGCTTGATTAATAAGCCTTTACTCAACGAGCACCAATGATCTGTTTATAATGATCATTTTAACTGGCCGATAAGCTTGACATATCTGCTTTAAATTTTCGATAACTTTTGATTCAGAGCTAAGAATGACACGAATCCAATGCCCACGTTAACGTACCTCATTTAACAATATTATGTGAAAATTTAAGACTGAAATAGCTACAACAAAGCCTCCAAGTACTTGAATTTATCGCAAACTGTTTGATGTCACGCATTATGTTTCATTAATAAGCCTTTCCTCAATGAGCACGAATGATCAGTTGAGAATGATCATTTAAATTGGCAGATCAACTTGACATGTACGCACTAAATCGTCTATAACTTTTGATTCATAGCTCGGAATGCCACGAATCCAACGGTTACATTAAGCTAACTCAGTTTTCTATATTGTGAAGAAATTTAAGACATAAATAACTACGACAAAGCTCCAATTAATAAAATTTATCACGAAACCGTTGCAAATGAAGTCGCAAAATTTGCGACCATATACGTAGTCGCAAAATACTGTGGCATTTCGGCATTTTTCTTGTAGTGGTAAGCCTTTACTCTATGAGCACAAATCGTCTAGAATGATTATTTTAACTGGCCGATCTGCTTGACATGTTCGCACTAAATCGTCTATAACTTTCGATTCAGAGTTTAGAATGACACGAATTCAACGCTCAGATTAAGGTAGCTCAATCATCTATCGCAAACAGCTTGATGTCATGCATTATGCTTCATTAATGAGCCTTTACTCAAGGAGCACCAATGATTAGTTTAGAATAATCATTTTAACTAGTCGGTCAACTTGTCATGTCCGCACGAAATAGGCCGTAACTACTGATTCAGAGCTCAGATGACACAAATCCAATGCTCACGTTAAACTCTCTCAAATTTCTATAGTGTGACCAAATTTAAGACTGAAATAGCTATGACAAAGCATCCACGTAATCGAATCTATCGCAAACAGCGTGATGCCATGCATTATGCTTGATTTATTAGCCTTTACTCAATGAGCACCAATGTTCAGCTTAAAATGAACATTTTAACTGGCCGATCAGCTTGACATGTCCGCACTAAATCGTCTATAACTTTTGAATCAGCACTAAGAATGACACGAATCCAACGCCCAGGCTAAACTAACTCAATTTTCTATACTGTTTCAAAATTTAAGATTGAAATAGCTACAACAAAGCCTCCAAGTACTTGACTCTATCACAAACTGTGTGATGTCATGCATTATGCTTCATAAATTAGTCTTTCCTCAATCAGCACCAATGAACATTTTAGAATGATCATTTTAATTGGCAGATCAATTTGACATGTCCACACTAAATCGTCTATAACTTTTGATGAATAGCTCAGAATTCCACAAATCTAATGCTCACGTTAAGCTAACTCAATTTTCTATATCATGAAAAACTTTAAGACTAAAATAGATACCACAAAGCCTCCAAGTAATCCAATCTATCACAAACTACTTGATTACATGCATTATGCTTCAGTAATAAGCTTTTACTCAATTTGCACCAATGATTATTTTAGAATGATCATTTTAACTAGTCAGTCAACTTGACATGTCCGCACAAAATAGCACGTAACTATTGATTCAGAGCTCAGAATGACATGAATCCAATGCTCATGCTAAGCTCGCTCAAATTTCTATAGTGTGACAAAATTTTACACTGAAATAGCCATGACAATGCTTCCAAGTAATCGAATCTATAGCAAACACCGTGATGCCATGCATTATGCTTGATTAATAAGCCTTTACTCAATGAGCACCAATGATCAGTTTAGAATGATCATTTTAACTGGCCGATCATCTTGACATTTCAGCACTAAATCGTCTATCACTTCTGATTCAGAACTAAGAATGTCATGAATTATACGCCCATGTTAAACTTACTCAATTTTCTATATTTTTTGAAAAGTTAAGATTGAAATAGCAACAGCAAAGCCTCCAAGTACTTGAATCTATCAAAAACTGTGTGATGTCACGCATTATGCTTCATTAATAAGCCTTTACTCAATGAGAACCAATGACCAGCTTAGAATGATCATTTTATTTGGCAGATCAACTTGACATGTCAACACTAAATCGTCTATATAAAGCTCAGAATGACACGAATCCAACACTCATGTTAAACTAACTCAATTTTCTAAATTGTGAAAAAATTTAAGACTAAAATAGCTATGACAAAGCTTCCAAGTAATCCAATCTATCGCAAATGCTTGATGCCATGCATTATCCTTCATTAATAAGCCTTTACTCCATGAACACCGATGATTAGTTTAGAATGATCATTTTAACTAGTTGGTCAACTTGCCATGTCCGCACGAAATCGCCCGTAACTATTGATTCAGAGCTCATAATGACAGGAATCCAATGCTTACGTTAAACTCGCTCAAATTTCTATAGTGTGACAAAATTTAGCACTGAAATAGCTATGACAAAGCCTTCAAGTAATCGAATCTATTGCAAACAACGTGATGCCATGCATTATGCTTGATTAATAAGCCTTTACTCAACGAGCACCAATGATCTGTTTATAATGATCATTTTAACTGGCCGATAAGCTTGACATATCTGCTTTAAATTTTCGATAACTTTTGATTCAGAGCTAAGAATGACACGAATCCAATGCCCACGTTAACGTACCTCATTTAACAATATTATGTGAAAATTTAAGACTGAAATAGCTACAACAAAGCCTCCAAGTACTTGAATTTATCGCAAACTGTTTGATGTCACGCATTATGTTTCATTAATAAGCCTTTCCTCAATGAGCACGAATGATCAGTTGAGAATGATCATTTAAATTGGCAGATCAACTTGACATGTACGCACTAAATCGTCTCTAACTTTTGATTCATAGCTCGGAATGCCACGAATCCAACGGTTACATTAAGCTAACTCAATTTTCTATATTGTGAAAAAATTTAAGACATAAATAACTACGACAAAGCTCCAATTAATAAAATTTATCACGAAACCGTTGCAAATGAAGTCGCAAAATTTGCGACCATATACGTAGTCGCAAAATACTGTGGCATTTTGGCATTTTTCTTGTAGTGGTAAAGCCTTTACTCTATGAGCACAAATCGTCTAGAATGATTATTTTAACTGGCCGATCTGCTTGACATGTTCGCACTAAATCGTCTATAACTTTCGATTCAGAGTTTAGAATGACACGAATTCAACGCTCAGATTAAGGTAGCTCAATCATCTATCGCAAACAGCTTGATGTCATGCATTATGCTTCATTAATGAGCCTTTACTCAAGGAGCACCAATGATTAGTTTAGAATAATCATTTTAACTAGTCGGTCAACTTGTCATGTCCGCACGAAATAGGCCGTAACTACTGATTCAGAGCTCAGATGACACAAATCCAATGCTCACGTTAAACTCTCTCAAATTTCTATAGTGTGACCAAATTTAAGACTGAAATAGCTATGACAAAGCATCCACGTAATCGAATCTATCGCAAACAGCGTGATGCCATGCATTATGCTTGATTTATAAGCCTTTACTCAATGAGCACCAATGTTCAGCTTAAAATGAACATTTTAACTGGCCGATCAGCTTGACATGTACGCACTAAATCGTCTATAACTTTTGAATCAGCACTAAGAATGACACGAATCCAACGCCCAGGCTAAACTAACTCAATTTTCTATACTGTTTCAAAATTTAAGATTGAAATAGCTACAACAAAGCCTCCAAGTACTTGACTCTATCACAAACTGTGTGATGTCATGCATTATGCTTCATAAATAAGTCTTTCCTCAATCAGCACCAATGAACATTTTAGAATGATCATTTTAATTGGCAGATCAATTTGACATGTCCACACTAAATCGTCTATAACTTTTGATGAATAGCTCAGAATTCCACGAATCCAATGCTCACATTAAGCTAACTCAATTTTCTATATCATGAAAAAATTTAAGACTAAAATAGATACCACAAAGCCTCCAAGTAATCCAATCTATCACAAACTACTTGATTACATGCATTATGCTTCAGTAATAAGCTTTTACTCAATTTGCACCAATGATTATTTTAGAATGATCATTTTAACTAGTCAGTCAACTTGACATGTCCGCACAAAATAGCACGTAACTATTGATTCAGAGCTCAGAATGACATGAATCCAATGCTCACGCTAAGCTCGCTCAAATTTCTATAGTGTGTCAAAATTTAACACTGAAATAGCCATGACAATGCCTCTAAGTAATCGAATCTATAGCAAACACCGTGATGCCATGCATTATGCTTGATTAATAAGCCTTTACTCAATGAGCACCAATGATCAGTTTAGAATGATCATTTTAACTGGCCGATCATCTTGACATTTCAGCACTAAATCGTCTATCACTTCTGATTCAGAACTAAGAATGTCATGAATTCAACGCCCATGTTAAACTTACTCAATTTTCTATATTTTTGAAAATTTAAGATTGAAATAGCAACAGCAAAGCCTCCAAGTACTTGAATCTATCAAAAACTGTGTGATGTCACGCATTATGCTTCATTAATAAGCCTTTACTCAATGAGAACCAATGACCAGCTTAGAATGATCATTTTATTTGGCAGATCAACTTGACATGTCAACACTAAATCGTCTATATAAAGCTCAGAATGACACGAATCCAACATTCATGTTAAACTAACTCAATTTTCTTAATTGTGAAAAAATGTGAGACTAAAATAGCTACGACAAAGCCTCCAAGTAATCCAATCTATCGCAAACTGCTTGATGCCATGCATTATGCTTCATTAATAAGCCTTTTCTCAATGAGCACCGATGATTAGTTTAGAATGATCGTTTTAACTAGTCGGTCAACTTGACATGTCCGCACGAAATCGCCCATAACTATTGATTCGGAGCTCAGAATGACAAGAATCCAATGTATCCTGAACTGCGTGATGCCATATATTATGCGTCATTTATAACCCTTAACTCATGGTGCATCAATGATCAGTTTAGAATGATAATTTTAACTGGCTGATCAACTTGACATGTCCGCACTAAATCGTCTGTAATTTTTTATTTAGAGTTCAGAATGACACAAATCCAACACCCACGTTAAGGTAGCTCAATTTTCAATATAGTGACAAAATTTAAGTTCGAAATAGCTATGAAAAATCCTCCAAATAATCCAATATATCCCACAATGTGTGATGCCATGCATTACTCTTCATTTATAAGCCTTTAATAAAGGAGCACCAATGAATAGTTTAGAATGATTATTTTAACTGGCCGATAAACTTGATATGTCTGCACTAAATCATATGTAACTTATGATTTGGAGTTCAGAATGATAGGAATCCAATGCCCACGTTAAGCTAGGTCAATTTTTCATATTGTGACACCATTTGAGACTAATTGAGCTACGAAAAAACCTTTATAACCTCTTACTCAAGGAGCCTTAAAGATCTGTTCAGAATGATCATTTTAACTGGCCAATCAACTTGACATGTCCGCACTAAATCGTCCGTAAATTTTCATTTAGAGTTCAGAATGACACGAATCGAATGCGATGGTTAAACTAGCAAAATTTTCTATATTGTAACAACATTTTAGATTGAAAGAGCAAGGCAAAGCCTCCAAGTAATCGAATCAATCCCAAACAGCGTGATGCCATGGATTATGCTTCATTAATGAGCTTTTATTCAAGGAGCACCAATGATCATCTTAGAATGATCATTTTAACTGGCTGATCAACTTCACATGTCCGCATTAAATTGTCCGTAACTTTTGATTTAGAATTCAGAATGAAATGAATCCAACACCCATATGTTATTCTAGCTCAATTTTCCATATCGTGACATCATTTGAGACTGAAAGAGCCACGACAAAGCCTCCAAATAATTCAATTTATCCAAAACCGTGTCGTAAGTTTTCCAACGTCGACGTTAACCTAACTCAATTTTCTATATTTTGAAAAACTTAAAAACGAAATAGCTACGACAAAGCCTCCAAGAAATCCAATGTATCCCAAACAGCGTGACGCCAAGAATTATGCTTCATTGGTAAACCTTTGGTCAATGAGAACCGATGATCTGTTTAGAATGATAATTTTAACTGGCCAATAAACTTGACATGACCACACTAAATCTTCCGTAATTTTTGATTTAGAGTTTAGAATTACATGAATCCAACGCCCAAATTAAGGTAGCTCAAATTTCTATATTTCCTAAACTGTGTGATGTCATGCATTATCCTTCATTTATAAGCCTTTAATCAAGGAGCACTAAGGATCAACTTATAATGATCAGTTTAGGATGATCATTTTAACTGCCTGATCAATTTGACATGTCCGCACTAAATCGTATGTAACTTTTGATTAAAGTTCATAATAACACGAATCAAACGCCCACGTTAAGCTAGCTCAATATCCTATATTTTCATAAAATTTAAGACCCAAATAGGTATGACAAAGCCTCCATGTAATCCAATCTATCCCAAACTGCGTGATGCCATGCATTATGCTTCATTTGTTAACCATTGCTCAACAAGCACGAATGATCAGTTTAGAATGATCAATTTATTTAGCCGTTAAACTTGACATGTCGGCACTAAATCATTTGAAACTTTTGATTTAAAGTTCACATTGGCATGAATCCAACACCCACGTTAAACTAGCTCAATTTTCTATATTGGGACAAAATTTTAGACTGAAATAGCTACCACAAAATAGCTATGACAAAGCCTCCAAATAATCCAATGTATCTCAAACTACGTGATGCCATGCATAATGTTTCATTTATAAGCCTTTAAATAAGGAGCACCAATGATCAGTTTAGAATGATCAATTTATTTAGCCGTTAAACTTGACATGTCGGCACTAAATCATTTGAAACTTTTGGTTTAAAGTTCACATTGGCATGAATCCAACACCCACCTTAAACTAGCTCAATTTTCTATATTGTGACAACATTTTAGACTGAAAGAGCTACCACAAAATAGCTATGACAAAGCCTCCAAATAATCCAATGTATCTCAAACTGCGTGATGCCATGCATAATGTTTCATTTATAAGCCTTTAATCAAGGAGCACCAATGATCAGTTTAGAAAGGTCATTTTAAGTGGCCGATAAACTTGACATGTATGCACTAAATCGTCTGTAACTTTTGATTTATAGTTCAGAATGACACTAGTACAACGTCCACGTTAAGCTAGCACAATATTCTATATTGTGACAAAATTAAAGATCAAAATAGCTACGAGGAAGCCTCCCTGTAATCCAATCTATCCCAAACTGCGTGATTCCATACATTATGCTTCATTCGTAAACCTTTGCTCAATGAGCACAAATGATAACTCTAGAATGATCAGTTTAACTAGCCGATAAACTTGACATGTCCACACTAAATCGTGCGTAACTTTTGATTTATAGTTCAGAATTACATGTATCCAACGCCCATGTTAAGGTAGCTCAATTTTCTATACTGTGAAAAAATTTAAAACCAAAATTGATACGACAAAGCGTCAAAGTAATCCAATGTATTCCGTACTGCTTGATGACATGCATTATGCTTTGTTTATAAGCCTTTAATCAAGGAGCACCAATGATCAGTTTAGAATGATCAGTTTAACTGGCCGATCAACTTGCCATGTACGCACTAAATCGTCCGTAAGTTTTGATTTTGAGTTCAGAATGACATGAATCCAACGCCAAAGTTAACCTATCTCATTTTCAATATTGTGACAACATTTTAGACTGAAAGAGCTACCACAAAGCCTTCAGGTAATCCAATCTATCTTAAACTGCGTTATGTCATGTATTATCCTTCATTTATAAGCCTTTACTCAAGGAGCACTAATGATTAGTTTAGAATGATCAGTTTAGGATGATCAGTTTAGGATGATCACTTTAACTGGTCGATCAACTAGACATGTTCGCACTAAATCGTCCGTAACTTTCGATTTAAAGTTCCGAATGACATTAATCCAACGCTGACGTTAAGGTAGCTCAATTTTCTATATTGTGACAAAATTTAAGACCTTAATGGCTACGACAAAGCCTCAAAGTAGCCAATATCTCCCAAATTGGATGATGCCATGCATTATTAAAGGTGCACCAATGATCAGTTTATGAGCTTTTACTAAAGGTGCACCAATGATCAGTTTAGAATGATCATTTTATCTGGACAATCAAATAGACATATACGCACTAAGTCATCCGTAACATTTGATTTAAAGCTCAGAATGACACGAATCCAACATCCACGTTAAGCTAGCTCAATTTTCTATATTGTGACATCATTTGAGACTGAATGAACTACCACAAAGCCTTCAACTAATCCAATCTTCCTAAGTTACGTGATGTCATGCATTATGATTCATTTATACACCTTTACACAAAGAGCACTAATGATCAGTTTAGAATGATAAGTTTAGAATGATCACTTTAACTGGCCGACCAACTTGACATGTCTGTACTAAATCATTCATAATTTTTGATTTAGAATGACACATATCCAATGCCCACATTAAGCTCGCTCAATGCTCTATATTGTAACAAAATATAAGACCAAAATAGCTACGAAAAAGCCTCCAAGTAATCCAATCTATCCCAAACTGCGTGATGCCATGCATTATGCTTCATTTGTTAACCTTTTCTCAATGAGCACCAATGATCAGTCTAGAATGATCAATTTACTAGCCGATAAACTTGGCATATCCGCCATAAATCGTTCATAACTTTGGATTTAAAGTTCAGAATAACATGAATCCAACGCCCATGTTATGCTAGCTCAATATTCTATACTGCGAAAAATTTAAGACCCATATAGCTACGAAAAAGCCTCCAAGTAATCCAATCTATCCCAAACTGTGTGATGTCATGCATTATGCTTCATTAATAAGACTTTTCTCAAGGAGCACCAATGATCAGTTCAAAATGATCATTTTAACTCGCCAATCAATTTGACATGTCTGCACTAAATCAACCGTAACTTTTGATTTATAGTTTAGAATGACCGAAATAGATACGAAAAAGCCTCCAAGAAATCCAATCAATTCCAAACCACGTGTTGCTATGCATTATTCGTCATTTGTAAACCTTTGATGTATGAGCACCAGTGATCAGTTTAAATGATCAATTTAACTGGCCGATCAACTTGACATGGCCACACTAAATCCTCTTCAACTTTTTATTTAGAGCTCAAAATGACATGAATCCAACGCCCATATTAAACTAGCTAAATTTTCCATTCCATATTGTGACTGAAAGAGTTAGACAAAGCCTTAAAGTAATCCAAACTATCCTAAATGCATAATGCCATGCATTATGTTTCATTTATAAGCCTTTACCCAAAGAGCACCAATGATCAGTTCAGAATGATCATTTTAAGTGGCCAATCAACTTGACATGTCCACACTAAATCATCCGTAACTTTTGATTTATAGTTCAGAATGACACGAATCCAACGCTCATGTTAAGGTAGCTCAATTTTCTATATTGTGACAAAATTTAAGGCAAAAATAGCAAAAAAAAGTCTCCAAGTAATCCAATCTATCCCAAACAGCGTGATGCCATGTATTTTTCTTCATTTGTAAACCTGTGCTGAATGAGCACAAGTGATCAGTTTAAATGATCTATTTAACTGGCCAATCAACTTGACATGTCCGCAATAAAATATATTTAACTTTTGATTCAGGGTTCACAATGATATGAATCCAACACATATGTTAAGGTATCACAATTTTATACATTGTGACAAAATTTTAGATCGAAATAGCTAAGACAAAGCCTCAAAGTAATCCAATCTATCCCAAACTGCGTGATGCCATGCATTATGCTTCATTTATAAGCCGTTACTCAAGGAGTACCAATGATCAGTTTAGAATGATCATTTTAACTAGTCGGTTAACTTAACATTTCCGTACTAAATCGTATGTAAATTTTGATTTAGATTTCAGAATGACACAAATCCAACGCCCACGTTAACCTACCCTACCTTTTTTTATTGTGACAAAATTTAAGACCGAAATAGCTACCACAAAGCCTCCAAGTAATCTAATCTATCCCAAACTGCGTGATGCAGTGCAATATGCTTCATTTGTCAAACTTTGCTCAATGAGCACCAATGTTCAGTTTAGATTGACCATTTTAACTAGCTGATAACCTTGAGATGTCCGCACTAAATCATCTTTAACATTTCATTTAGATCTCAAAATGACATGAAACTAACATCCATGTTTATATAGCTTAGTTTTCAATATTGTGACAACATTTGCGACTGAAAGAGATACGATAAAGAGTCCAAGTAATCCAATGTATCCCAAACTGCGTGATGCAATGCATTATGCTTCATTTATAAGCCTTTTCTCAAGAAGAGCCAATGTCCATTTTAGCTGGCCGATCCACTTGACATGTCCACACTAAATCGTCCATAACTTTTGATTTAGAGTTCCGAATGACAAGAATCAAACGCCGACGTGAAGCTAGCTCAGTTTTCTATATTATGACAAAATTTAATACCAAAATCGCTACAACAAAGACTCCAAGTGATCCAATCTTTCCCGAAATGCGTGATGCCATGCATTATGCTTCATTTATAAACCATTGCTCAATGAGTACCAATGATCCGTTTAAAATGATCATTTTTACCAACTGATCAACTTGAAATGTCCGCACTAAATCGTCAATAACTTTTGATTTAGAGTTCAAAATGACACAAATCCAACGCCCATGTTACGCTAGCTCAATATTCAATATTGTGAAAAAATTTAAGACCGAGATAGCTACAACAAAGCCTCCAAGTAATCCGATCTATCTCAAAATGCGTGATGCCATCCATTATGCTTCATTCATAAACCTTTGCTCAATAAGCACCAATGATCAGTTTAGAACAATCGTTTTAACTAGCTGATAACCATCACATGTCTACACTAAATCATATTGAACATTTGATTTAGAGCTCAAAATGATATGAATTCATCGCTCACGTTAATCTAGCAAAATTTTCAATATCGTGACAATACTTGCAACTGAAAGAGCTACGGCAAAGCCTCAAAGTAATCCAATGTATCCCAAACTGCGTGATGCCATGCATTATGGTTCATTTATAAGCCTTTACTCAAGGAGCACCAACGATCAGTTAAGAATGATCATTTTAATTTTCTGATCAACTTGACATGTACCCACTAAATCATTCGTAAGTTTTGATTTAGAGTTCAGAATGACATGAATCCAACACCCACATTAATCTAGTTCAATTTTCAATATTGTGAAAACATTTGAGACTGAAAGACATACAAAAAGTGCTCCATATAATCCAATGTATCCCAAACTGTGTGATGTCATACATTATGCTTCATTTATAAGCCTTTACTCAAGGAGCACCAATGATCAGTTTAGGTTGACATGTCCGCACTTAATTGTTCGTAACTTTGGATTTAGAGTTCGGAATGACACAAATCCAACACCAACTTTAAGCTAGCTCAATTTTATATTTTTTGACAAAATTTAACTGAAATAATTAGACAAAGCATCAAAGTAATCCAATGTATCCCAAACAGCGTGATGCCATGCATTTTGCTTCAGTTGTAAACCTTTTTCTCAATGAGCACCATATACTAGTTTAGAACGATCATTTTAACTAGCTGATCAACTTGAAATGTCCGCACTAAATCGTCTTTTAATTTTGATTTGGAGCTCAAAAAATTACATGAACTCAACGCCCACATTATTCAAGCTCAATTTTCAATATTGTGAATACATTTGAGACTAAAAGACCTACTACAAAGCCTCCATGTAATCCAATGTCTCCCAAATTACCTAATCCAATGATCAGTTAAGAATGATCATTTTCACTAGCTGATCAACTTGACATGTCTTCACTCAATCTTCGGTAACTTTTGCTTTAGATTTCAAAATTACACGAGTCCAACGCCCACGTTAATCTAGCCCAATTTTCAATATTATGAAAAAATTAGAGATTAAAAGAGCTACGACAGAGCCTACAAGAAATACAATGTATCTCAAAATGCGTGATTCCATGTATTATGCTTCATTTATAAGCCTCTACTCAAGGAGCACCAATGATCATATAAGAATGATCATTTTAATTGGCCGATCAACTTGACATGTACGCACTAAATCATTCGTTCGATTTAGAGTTCAGAATGACATGAATCCAACGCCCACGTAAATCGAGCTCAATTTTCAATATTGTGACAATACTTGCAACTGAAAGAGCTACGGCAAAGCCTCAAAGTAATCCAATGTATCCCAAACTGCGTGATGCCATGCATTATGGTTCATTTATAAGCCTTTACTCAAGGAGCACCAACGATCAGTTAAGAATGATCATTTTAATTTTCTGATCAACTTGACATGTACCCACTAAATCATTCGTAAGTTTTGATTTAGAGTTCAGAATGACATGAATCCAACACCCACATTAATCTAGTTCAATTTTCAATATTGTGAAAACATTTGAGACTGAAAGACATACAAAAAGTGCTCCATATAATCCAATGTATCCCAAACTGTGTGATGTCATACATTATGCTTCATTTATAAGCCTTTACTCAAGGAGCACCAATGATCAGTTTAGGTTGACATGTCCGCACTTAATTGTTCGTAACTTTGGATTTAGAGTTCGGAATGACACAAATCCAACACCAACTTTAAGCTAGCTCAATTTTATATGTTTTGACAAAATTTAACTGAAATAATTAGACAAAGCATCAAAGTAATCCAATGTATCCCAAACAGCGTGATGCCATGCATTTTGCTTCAGTTGTAAACCTTTTTCTCAATGAGCACCATATACTAGTTTAGAACGATCATTTTAACTAGCTGATCAACTTGAAATGTCCGCACTAAATCGTCTTTTAATTTTGATTTGGAGCTCAAAAAATTACATGAACTCAACGCCCACATTATTCAAGCTCAATTTTCAATATTGTGAATACATTTGAGACTAAAAGACCTACTACAAAGCCTCCATGTAATCCAATGTCTCCCAAATTACCTAATCCAATGATCAGTTAAGAATGATCATTTTCACTAGCTGGTCAACTTGACATGTCTTCACTCAATCTTCGGTAACTTTTGCTTTAGATTTCAAAATTACACGAGTCCAACGCCCACGTTAATCTAGCCCAATTTTCAATATTATGAAAAAATTAGAGATTAAAAGAGCTACGACAGAGCCTACAAGAAATACAATGTATCTCAAAATGCGTGATTCCATGTATTATGCTTCATTTATAAGCCTCTACTCAAGGAGCACCAATGATCATATAAGAATGATCATTTTAATTGGCCGATCAACTTGACATGTACGCACTAAATCATTCGTTCGATTTAGAGTTCAGAATGACATGAATCCAATGCCCACGTAAATCGAGCTCAATTGTCAATATTGTTAAAACATTTGAGACAGCAAGACCTACAACAAAAGCTCCAAATAATCCAAGGTATCCCAAATAGCGTGATGCCATGCATTATTCATTTATAAGTCTTTACTCAAGGAGCGCCAATGATCAGTGTAGAAGGATCATTTTAACTGCCCAATCAACTTGTCATGTCCGCACTAAATTCTCCGTAACTTTTGATTTAGAGTTCCGAATGACACGAATCCAACACCAACGTTAAGCTAGCTCAATTTTCATATATTCTGAACAAATTAAAGAATGAAATAGCTACGAAAAAGCCTCCAAGTAACCCAATGTATCCAAATCAGCGTGATGCCATGCGTTATGCTGCATTTGTAAACCTTTCCTCAATGAGCACCACATATCAGTTTGGAATGATCATTTTAATTTGCCGAACAACATGACATGTTTGCACTAAATTGTCCGTAACTTTTGATTTAGAGATCAGAATGATATGAATCCAACACCCACGTTAGGCTATCTCAATACTCTATATTGTGACAAAATGTAATACCGAAACAGTTACAACAAAGCCTCCAAGTAATCCAATCAATTCCAAACTGCGTGATGCCATGCATTATGCTTTATTTGTAAACCTTTGATCAATGAGCACCAATGACCAGTTTAGAATGTTCATTTTAACTAGCTGATCAACTTGACATGTCCGGACTAAATTGTTTTTAACATTTGATTTAGAACTCGAAATGACATGAATCCAACGCCCACATTAATCTAGCTCAATTTTCAATATTGTGACAACATTTGAGATCGAAAGGGCTACGAAAAAGCCTCCAATTAATCCAATGTATCCCAAACTGTGGGATGCCATGCACTACGCTTCATTTATTAACCTTTACTCAAGGAGAAGCAATGATCAGTTTAGAATGATCATTTTAACTGCCCGATCAATTTGACATGTCCGCACTAAATCGTCCGTAACTTTTGATTTGGATTTCATAATTACACGAATCCAGCAGCCACGTTATGGTAGCTCACTTCCCTATATTGTGACAAAATTTAAGACTAAAATAGCTACGAAAAAGCCTCCAAATCATCCAATGTATCTAAAACTGTGTGATGCCATGCATTATGCTTCATTTATAAGCTTTTACTCAAGGAGCACTAATGATCAGTCAAGAATGATCATTTTAATTGGCCGATCAACTTGAGATCAACACACTAAATTGTCTTTACCTTTTGATTTCGAGCTCAAAATGGCATGAATCCAACGCCCACGTTAATCTAGCTCAATTTTCCATAATTTGACAATAGTTGAGATGGAAAAGCCAAACAAAGCCTCAAAGTAATCCAATCTACCCTAAACTGCGTGATACCATTCATTATGCCTCATTTATCCTCCTATGCTCAAGGAGCACCAATGATAAGTTTAGAATGATCATTTTAAGTTGACATGTCCGCACTAAATCATTTGTAACTTTTGATTCAGAGTTCGAAGGACACGAATCCAATGTGCACGTTAACCTAGTTAAATTTTCCGTATTGTAACAAAATTTAACACCAAAATAGCAACAACAAAGCCTCCAAGTAATCTATCTCTCACAAACTGCGTGATGCCATGCATTATGCTTCATTTTTAAACCTTTGCTCAATGAACACCAATGATCAGTTTAGAATGATCATTTTAACCAGCTTATCAACTTGACATGTCCGCACTAAATTGTCTTTAACTTTTGATTTAGATTTCAGAATTAAACAAATCCAGCAGCAACGTTATGGTAGCTCACTTCCCTATATTGTGACAAAATTTAAGACCAAAATAGCTACAACAAAGCCTCCAAATCATCCAATGTTTCCAAAACTGCATGATGTCATGCATTATGCTTCATTTATAAGCCTTTACTCAAGGAGCACTAATGATCAGTCAAGAATGATCATTTTAATTGGCCGATCAACTTGACATGTCCGCACTAAATTGTCTTTAACCTTTGATTTCGAGCTCAAAATGGCATGAATCCAATGCCCACGTTAATCTAGCTCAATTTTCCATATTGTGACAACAGTTGAGACGGAAAAGCCAAACAAAGCCTCAAAGTAATCCAATCTATCCTAAACAGCGTGATACCGTTCATTATGCTTCATTTATCATCCTTTACTGAAGGAGCACCAATGATAAGTTTAGAATGATAATTTTAACTGGCGATTAACTCGACATGTCCGCACTAAATCATCCGTAACTTTGATTTAGAGTTCGAATGACACAAATCCAATGTGCACGTTAACCTAGTTAAATTTTCCGTATTGTAACAAAATTTAACACCAAAATAGCAACAACAAAGCCTCCAAGTAATCTATCTCTCACAAACTGCGTGATGCCATGCATTATGCTTCATTTTTAAACCTTTGCTCAATAAGCACCAGTGATCAGTTTAGAATGATAAATTTAACAGGCCGATCAACTTGACATGTATGCACTAAATCATCTTTAACTTTTGATTCAAAGTTTAGAATGACATGAATCAACGCCCTTGTTAAGCTAGCTCAAATTTCTCTATTGAGACCAAATTAAGACAGAAATAGCTACGACAAAGCGTTAAAGTAATCCAATCTATCCCGAACTGCATGATGTCATGCATTATGCGTCATTTGTAAACCTTTGCTATATGAGCACCAATTATCAGTTTAGAATGATCATCTTAAATAGCTGATCAACTTAAATAGCTGATCAACTTGACACTTACGCACTAAATCTTCTTTAACTTTTGATTTAGAGCTTAAAAAGACATGAATCCAACGCCCAAGTTAAGGTAGCTCAATTTTCGATATTGTGAAAAGATTTGAGACAAAAAGAGATAGAAAGATCAAAGTAATCCAATTTATCCTGAACTCCATGATGCCATGTATTATGCTTCATTTGTAAGCCTTTACTCAAGCAGCACCAATGATTAGTTCAGAATAAATATTTTAACTGGCCGATCAACTTGATATTTCTGCACTAAAATCGTCCTTAACTTTTATTTAGAGTTCAGAATGACACGAATTCAACACTCACATTAAGATAGATCAATTCCTTAACTTTTATTTAGAGTTCAGAATGACACGAATTCAACACTCACATTAAGATAGAACAATTTCCTATATTGTGTCAAAATTTAAGACCAAGATAGCTACGATAAAGCCTCCAATAATCCAATCTATCCCAAACTACGTGATGCTACGCATTATGCTTCATTTGTAAACTTTTGCTTAATCAGCACCAATGATCAGTTTAGAATGATAATTTTAACTACCTAATATCCTTAATATGTCCGCAATAAATGGTTTTTAACTTTTGATTTAGAGCTCAAAATGACATGAATCCAACGCCCAAGTTAAAGTAACTATTTTCCATTCCATATTATGACAACATTTGAGACTAAAAGAGCTAGAAAAAGCCTCAAAGTATTGCAATCTATCCTAAATTGTGTGATGCCATGCATTATGCTTCATATATAAGCCTTTTCTCTAGGAGCACCAATGATCAGATCAGAATGATTATTTTAACTAGCCAATAAACTTGACATGTACGCACTAAATCATTCGTAACTTTTGATTTATATTTAAAGACACGAATCCAACACCCACGTTAAACTAGCTCTATTTTATGTATTGTGACAAAATTTAAGACCGAAATATCTACAAAATGCCTCCAAATAATCCAATCTATCCCAAACTACGTGATCCCGTATTATTTTGCATTTGCAAACCTTTGCTGAATGAGCACCAGTGATCAGTTTAAATGATCAATTTAACTGTCCGATCAACTTGACATGGTCGAACTAAATCGTCTTTAACTTTTGATTTAGAGCTCAAAATGACATGAATCCAGCGCCCACGTTGAATAACTAAAATTTCCATTCCATATTGTGACAAAATTTGAGACTGAAAGAGCTAGACAAAGACTCAAAGTAATGCAATCTTTCCTAAATTGTGTGATGCCATGCATTATGCTTCATTTATAAGCCTTTACTCAAGGAGCACAAAATGATCAGTTCAGAATGATCATATTAAGTGGCCAATCAACTTTACATGTCAACACTAAATCATCTGCAACTTTTGATTTTTACTTCGGAATGACACGAATCCAACACCCACGTCAAGGTAGCTCAATTTTCTGTATTGTGACAAAATTTAAGAACGAAAGAGCAACGAAAAAGCCTCCAAGTAATCTAATCTATCCCAAACTGCGTGATGCCATGCATTATTTTTCATTTGTAAACCTTTGTTGAATGAGCACCAGTGATTACTTTAAATTATCAATATAACTGGTCGATCAACTTGACATGTCCGCACTAAATCGTCTTTAACTTTTGATTCAGAGTACAGAATGACACGAATCCAACGCCCACGTTAAGGTAGCACAATTTTATATATTGTGACAAAACTTAAGATCGAAATAGCTATGACAAAGCCTACAAGTAATCCAATCTATCCCGAGCTGCGTGTTACCATCCATTTTGCTTCATTTGTAAATGTTTGCTCAATGAGCAAAACTGATCAGTTTAGAATGATCATTTTAACTAGCTGATCAACTTGTCATGTCCGCACTAATTCGTCTTTAACTTTTGATTTAGAGCTCAAAATTACATGAATCCAACAACCACGTTATGCTAGCTCAATTTTCCATATTGTTACAACATTTGAGACTGAAAGAGCTAGACAAAGCCTCAAAACAATCTAATCTATCCTAAACTGCGTGATAACGCATTACACTTTATTTATAAGCCTTTACTCAAGGAGAATCACTGAGTTGTTTGGAATGATTATTTTTACTAGCCGATAAAATTGACATGTCCGCACTAAATTGTCCGTAACTTCTGATTTATAGTTTAGAATGACATGAATCCAACGCCCACGTTAAGGTAGCTCAATTTTCAATATTGTGGCAAAAATTAAGACCAAAATAGCTATGACAAGACCTTAAAGAAATCCAATCTATCCCAGACAACGTGATGCCATGCATTATGCCTCATTTGTAAACCTTTGCTGAATGACCACCAGTGATCAATTTATAAGGTTCAATTAAACTGGCCGATCAACTTGACATATCCGCACTAAATCGTCTATAACTTTTGATTCAGAGTTCAGAATGACACGACTCCAACGCCAACTTGAAACTAACTCAATTTTCTATATTGTGACAAAATTTAAGACTGAAATAGCTATGATAAAGCCTCCAAGCAACCTAATGTATCCCAAACTGCGTTATGCAGTGCATTGTGATTCATTTGTAAACCTTTGCTCAATGAGCACCAACGGTAAGTTTAGAATTACAATTTTAACTAATTGATCAACTTGTCATATCCGCACTAAATGGTCTTTAACTTTTGATTTAAAGCTCATTATGACATGAATCCAACGCCTACATTAAGCTAGCTCAATTGTCCATATTGTGACAATATTTGAGACTGATAAAGCTACTACAAAACCTCCAAGTAATCCAATGTTTGCTAAACTATGTAATGTCCTGCTTTATGCTTCATTTGTAAACCTTTGTTCAATGAGCACCAATGATCAGTTTATAATGATCAACTTAACAGGCCGATCAACTTGACATGTCCACACTAAATCGTCCGTAGCTTTTGATTTAAAGTTCAAAATGACACGAAACAAACGCCCAAGTAAAGCTAGCTCAATTTTCTATATTGTGACAAAATTTAAGACTGACAGAGATATGAGAAAGCCTCCAATTAATCCAATATATCCCAAACTACGTGATGCCATTCATTATGCTTCATTTGTAAACTTTTACTCCATAAGCACCAATGATCAGTTTAGAATGATCATTTTAACTAGCTGATCAACTTGATATGTCCGCACTAAATCGTCTTTTACTTTTGATTTAGAGCTGTATATGACATGAATCCAACTCCCACGTTAAGCTAACTCAATTTTCTATATGGTGACAACATTTGAGAAAGAAAGAGCTAGACAAAGCCTCAAAGTAATCCAATCTATCCTAATTGTGTGTTGCCATGCATTATAATGCATTTATTTGCTCAAAGAGCACAAATGATCAGTTTAGAATGATCATTTTAACTAGCTGGTCAACTTGACATGGCTGCACTAAATCGTCCTTAACTATTAATTTAGAGCTCAAAATGACATGAATCCAACGCCCACATTAAGCTACCTCAATTTTTCATATTGTGACAACATTTGTGACAGAAAGAGCTAGAAAAAAAGCCTTAAAGTAATCTAATTTATTCTAAATTGCGTGATGCCACGCATAATGCATCATCTATAAGCCTTTACTCAAAGAGCACCAATGATCAGTTTAGAATGATCATTTTAACTGGCCGATCAACTTGACATGTCGCAGTAAATCGTATGTAACTTTTGATTTAGAGTTCCGAATGACAAGAATCCAACGCCCATGTTAAGCTAGCTCAATTTTCTATATTTTGAGAAAATTTAAGACTAAAATATCCACGACAAAGCTTCCAAGTAATCCAATATATCCCAAACTGGGTGATGCTATGCATTATGCTTCATTTGTAAACCTTTGCTCACTGAGTACCAGTGATCAGTTTAGAATGATCATTTTAACTATATGATCAACATGACATGTATGCACTAAATCTTCTTTAATTTTTGATTTAGAGCTCTGAATGACATGAATACAACGCCCACGTTAAGCTCAATTTTCCATATTGTGACAACATTTGAGACTGAAAGAGCTAGACAAAGCATCAAAGTAATCCAATCTATCTTTCACTGCATTATACCAAGCATTATGCTTCATTTATAAATCTTTACTCAAGGAGCACCAATGATCACTTTAGAATGATTATTTTAACAGGCCGATCAACTTGACATGTCCGCACGAAATAGTCCGTACCTTTTGATTTAGAGTTCAGAATGACACAAATCCAATGCCCATTTTAAGCTAGCTCAATTTTCCATATTGTGACAATATTTGAGACAGAAAGAGCTAGACAAAGCGTCAAAGTCATCCTATCTATCTTAAACTGCGTAGCCTTTACTCAAGGAGCAACAAAGATTGTTTAGAATGAGCATTTTAGCTGTCCAATCAACTTGAAATGTCGGCAATAATTTGTCCGTAACTTTTGATTTAAAGTTACGAATGACACGAATCCAATGCCCACATTAAGCTAGCTAAATTTTCTGTATAGTGAAAAAATTTAAGATTGTAATAGACTACGGCAATGCCTCAAAGTAATTCAATCTATCCCAAACTGTGTTATGCCACGCATTATGCTTCATTTGTAAACCTTTGCTCATGAAGCAACAATGATCAGTTGAGAATGATCAACTTCACTGGCCGATCAACTTGACATTTCTGCACTAAATCGTATTTATCTTTTGATTCAGAGTTCAAAATGACACGAATCCAACACCCAAGTAAAGCTAGCTCAATTTTTTATAGTGTGTCAGAATTTAAGATCAAAACTGGTACAAGAAAGCCTCTAAGTAATCCAATCTATCCCAAACTGTGTGAGGCCATGCATTATCCTTTATTTTTAAACCTTTTCTAAGTGAGCATTCATGATCAGTTTAAAATGATCATTTTAGCTAGCTTATCAACTTCACATTTCTACACTAAATTGGCTTTAAATTTTGATTTACAGCTCAAAATGACATGAATCCAACGCCCACATTATGCTAGCTCAATTTTCCATATGGTGACAATATTTGAGACAGAAAGGGCTAGACAAAGCATCAAAGTAATCCAATCTATCCTAAACTGCATGATGCCATGCATTATAATGTATTTATATATTGTGATAAAGTTTTAGCTCGATATTGTTACGAAAAAGCCTCTAAGTAATCCAATGTATCTGAAATTGTGTGATGCCATGCATTATGCTTCTTTTTTAAACCTTTGCTCAATGAGAACCAATGATCAGTTTATAATGATGATTTTAAATAGCATATCAAATTGTCATGTCTGCACTTAGTTTGTTTTTAATTTTTGATTTTGAGCTGAGAATGAGATGAATCAAATGCATACGTTAAGCTAACTCAATTTTCTATATTGTGACAAACTTTTAGACCGAAGTAGCTATGACAAAGCCACCAAGTAATCCAATCTATCCCAAACTGTATGTTGGCATGCATTATGCTTCGTTTGTAAACCTTTGCTAAATGAGAACCAATGATCAGTTTATAATTGTCGTTTTAACTAGCTGGTAAACTTGTCATGTCGACACTAAATCGTCTTTAACTTTTGATTTAGTACTCAAAATGACATGAATCCAACACCCAGGTTAAGCTAGCTGAATTTTCCATATTGTGAAAACATTTGAGAATGAAATAGCTAAAAAAAGCCGCAAAGTAATCCTATCTTTCCTAATGTGCATCATGCCATGCATTACACATCATTTATAAGCTATTACTCAAGAAGCACCACTGATCTGTTTAGAATGATCATTTTAACTAGCCAATCAACTTAACATGTCCACAATAAATCATCTTTAACTTTTGATTCAGAGTTCAAAAAAAAAGAAACCAACGCGCAAGTAAAGCTAGCTCAATTTTCTATATTGTGATAAAATTTAAGACCAAAAAAGCTACGACAAAGCCTCGAAGTAATCCAATCTATCCCAAACTTTGTGATGCCATGCATTACGCTTGATTTATACGCCTTTACTCAAGGAACACCAATGATCAGTTTAGTATGATAAATTTAACTGGCCGATCAACTTGACATGTCTGCACTAAATCGTTTTTAACATTTGATTCAGAGTTCGGAATGACAGAAATTCAACGCCCATGTTAATCTAGCTCAATTGTCTACATTGTGACAAAATTTAAGACCAAAATAGCTACGACAAAGTCTTCAAGTAATTCAATCTATCCTAAACTGCATTATGCCATGCATTATGCTTCTTTTATAAGCCTTTACACAAGGAGCAGCAATGATCACTTTAAAATGATAATTTATCTCACTGATCAACTTGACATCTCCACACTAAATCATCCGTAACTATTGATTAAGAGTTCAGAATGTCATAAATACAACGTCCACATTAAGCTAGCTCAATTTTCTATATAGTGACAAAATTTAAGACCTAAATAGCTATGACAAAGCCTCCAAGTAATCCAATCTATACCAAAATGCACGATGCCATAAATTATGTTGTATTTGTAAACGTTTGCTCAATGAGCACCAATGATCAGTTTATAATGATCATTTTAACTAGCTGATCAACTTGTCATGTACGCACTAACTCGTCTTTAAGTTTTAATTTAGTGCTCAAAATTACATGAATGCAACACCCATGTTAAGCTAGCTCAATTTTCCATATTGTGAAAACATTTGAGATTGAAAAAGCTAGAGAAAGCCCAAAAGTAATCCAATCAATCCTAAACTGCTTGATGCCATGCATTACGCTTCATTTATAATCTTTTACTCAAGAAGCACCACTGATTTGTTTAGAATGATCATTTTAACTGGCCGATCAATTTGACATGTCCGCACTAAATTGTCTTTCTCTTTTGATTTATGGTTCAGAATGACACGAATCCAATGTCCTAGTAAAGGTAGGTCAATTTTCTATATTGTTATAAAATTTAAGACCAAAATAGCTATGATAAAGCCTCCAAGTAATCCAATATATCCCAAACTGCATGATGCCATGCATTACGCTTGATTTATGCGCCTTTACTCAAGGAGCACTAATGATGACTTTAGAATGATCATTTTAACTGGCCGATCAACTTGACATGTCCGCACTAAATAGTTTATATTTTTTTATTTAGATTTTAGAATTACACGAATCCAATGCCCACGTTAAACTAGCATAATTTTCTATGTTGTGACAAAATTTAAGATCGAAATAGCTACGACAAAGCCTTCAGGTAATCCAATCTATCTGGAACTAGGTGATGCCATGCATTATGCTTCATTTGTAAAGATTTGCTCAATGACCACCAACGATCAGTTTAGAATGATCATTTTAACTAGCTGATCAACTTGACATATCCACACTAATTTTGTCTTTCACTTTTGATTTAGAGCTCAAAATGACATAAATCAAACGCACACGCTAAGATAGCTCAATTGTCCATATAGTGACAACATTTGAGACTGAAAGAGTTAGGCAAAGCCTCAAAGTAATCAATATATCCTAAACTGTGTTATGTCATGCATTATGCTTCTTTTATAAGCCTTTACTCAAGGAGCCCCAATGATCACTTTAGAATGGTCGTTTTAACTGACCGATCAACTTGACATGTCCGCACTAAATCATCCGTAACTATTGATTAAGAGTTCATAATGAAACGAATACAACGTCCACATTAAACTAGCTCAAAATTCTAAATTGTGACAAAATTTAAAACCGAAATACTATGACAAAGCCTCTAAGTAATCAAATCTATCCCAAACTGCGCAATGCCATGCATTATGATTCATTTGTAAACCTTTTCTCAATGAGCACCTATTGTCAGTTTAGAATGATCAATTTAACAGGCGATCAACTTGAAATGTCCATACTAAATCATCTTTAACTTTTTATTCAGAGTGGCCGATCGACTTCAAATATCCGTACTAAATCATCTTTAACTTTTTATTCAGAGTTTAGAATGACACGAATCCAATGCACATGTTAAGCTAGTTCAATGTTCTATATTGTGACAAAATTTAAAACCGAAATAGGTATGACAAAACCTCCAAGTAATCCAATCTATCCCAAACTGCATGATGCCATGCATTATGCTTCATTTGTAAACCTTTGCTCAATGAGCACAAAAGATCAGTTTAGAATGATGATTGTAACTAGCTGATCAAATTGACATGTCCGCCCTAAATCGTCTTTAACTTTTGATTTAGAGAACAAAGTGACAAGAATCCAACGCCCACGATAAGCTAGCTCAATTTCCATATTGTGACAACATTTGAGATTGAAAGATCTAGACAAAGCCTCAAAGAACTCCAATCTATCCTAAACTGCGTGATGCCATGGATTATGTTTCATTTATAAGCCTTTCCTGAAGAGGCACCAATGATCAGTTTAGAATGATTATTTTAAGTGGCAGATAACCTTGACATGACCGCACTAAATCGTCCATAACTTTTTATTTAGAGTGTAGAATGAGACGAATCCAACGCCCACGTTAAGGCAGCTCAATTTTCTATGTTGTGACAAAATTTAAGACCAAAATAGCTACAACAAAGCCTGCAGGTCATCCAATCTATCCAAAATTCCATGATGTCATGCATTATGCTGCACTTGTAAACCTTTGCCCAATGAGCAGCACTGATAAGTTTTGAAATGATCATTTTAACTAGCTGATCAACTTGACATGTCTGCACTAAATTTGTATTTAACTTTTGATTTCGAGCTCAAAATGACATGAATCCAACACCCACGGAAAGCTATCTCCATTTTCCATATTGTGACAACATTAGAGACTGAAAGAGCTAGACATAGCATCAAAGTAATCCAATCTATCCTAAACTGTGTTATGCCATGCATTATGCTTCTTTTCTAAGCCTTTACTCAAAGAGCACCAATGATCACTTTAGAATAATCATTTTAACAGGCCGATCAACTTGATATGTCCGCACGAAATCGTCCTTAGCTATTTATTAAGAGTTTAGAATGTCACGAACACAACGTCCACGTTAAGCTAGCTCAATTTTCTATATTGTGACAAAATTTAAGACCGAAATAGCTATGATAAAGGCTCCATGTAATCCAATCTATCACACACAGTGCGATGCCATGCATTATGTTTCATTTGTAAACCTTTGCTCAATGAGCACCAATTATTAGTTTAGAATGATCAATTTAACGCGCTTATCATCTTGGAATTTCCGCACTAAATCATCTATAACTTTTTATTCAGAGTTCAGAATAACACGAATCCAACGCCTGTGTTAAGCTAGCTCAATTTTTTATATTGTTACAAAATTTAAAACCGAAATAGCTATGACAAAACCTCCAAGTAATGTAATATATCCCAAACTGCATGATGCCATGCATTATGATTCATTTGTATACCTTTGTTCAATGAGCACTAATGATCAGTTCATAATGATCATTGTAACTAGCTGATCAACTTCACATGTCCTCCCTAAATCATCTTTAACTTTTGATTTAGAGCACAAAGTGACATGAATCCAACGCCCACATTAAGGTACTCAGTTTTCCATATTGTGACAACATTTGAGATTGAAAGATGTAGACAAAGCGTCAAAGTATTCCAATCTATCCTAAACTACGTTATGCCATGTGTTGTGCATCATTTATAAGCCTTTAATCAAGGAGAAGCAATGATCACTTCAGAATGATAATTTTAACTTGCCGATCAACTTGAGATGTCCGCATTAAATCGTCCATAACTTTTTATTTAGAGTTCAGAATTTCACGAATACAACACCCACGTTAAGCTAGCTCATGATTCTATATTGTGACATAATTTAAGACCGAAATAGGTATGACAAAACCTCCAAGTAGTCCAATCTATCCAAAACTGCGTGATGCCATGCATTATGCCTCATTTAAAAACCTTTGCTGAATGAGCACCAATGATCAGTTTAGAATGATTAATTTAACTGGCCGATCAACTTGATATGTACGGACTAAATCTTCTGTATCTTTGGACTCAGAGTTCAGAATGACATTAATCCAACGCCCAAGTTAAGCTAGCTCAATTGTCTACACTGTGACAAAATTTAAGACCGAAATAGCTCTGGAAAAGCCTCCAAGTAATCCAATGTATCCCATATTGCGTGATACCATGCATTATGCATCGTTTATAAGCCTTTACTCAATGAGCACCAATGATCAGTGTAGAATGATCATTTTAGCTAGCTGGTCAACTTGACATGTCCGGACAAAAACGTCTTTAACTTTGATTTAGAGCGCAAAATAACATGAATTCAATAGCCACGTTAAGCTAGCTCAATTTTCAATGTGGTGACAACATTTGATACTGAAAGAGCTACGATAAAGCATTAAAGTAATCCAATGATCACTTCAGAATGATAAATTTAACTGGCCGATTAATTTGACATGTACGCACTAAATCGTCTTTAACTTTTGACTCAGCGTTTACAATGACATGAATCCAAGGTCCAAGTTAAGCTAGCTGAATTTTCTATATTGTGACAAAAGTTAAGACGGAAATAGCTACGACAAAGCCTCCAAGTAATCCAATGTATCCCAAATTGCGTGTTGCCATTCATTATGCTTCCTTTATAAGCCTTTACTCAAGGAACACCAATGATCAGTTTAAAATGATCATTTTAACTAGCTGATCAACTTGACATGTCCGCACAAAATCGTCTTTACCTTTTGATTTATAGAGCAAAATGACATGAATTCAACACCCACGTTAAGCTAGCTCAATTTTCCATGTTCTGACAACATTTGAGACTGAAAGAGCGATGATAAAGCCTCAAAGTAATCCAATGTATCCCGAACTGCATGATGCAATGCATTATACTTCATTTATAAGCCTTTACTGACGGAGCACCAATGATCCGTATAAAATGATCATTTTAATTGGCCGATCAACTTGATATGTACGCACTAAATCGTCTGTAACTTCTGTTTTAGAGTTTAGAATGACATGAATACATCGCCCACGTTAAGGTAGCTCATTTTTCTATATTGTGACATAATTTAAGATGAAAATATCTATGACAAGGCCTCCAAGTAATCCAATCTCTCCCAAACTGCGTGATGCCAAACATTATGATTCATTTGTAAACCTTTGCTTAATGATCATCAGTGATCAGCTTAGAATGATCAATTTAATTGGCCGATCAACATGACATGTATGCATTAAATCATCTTTAACTTTTTTTCCTGGAATAAATAAAACTTTTTTTCCATCAATTTACATGTATTCACTCGATCTAAATCGGTTTACCTTTTTTGGCGATACTGAAAACAAAGTAGTACGATCAGGAAAGCAAAAAAGTTTTATTTGATTTCATTCAGAGTTCAGAATGACACGAATCCAACGCACAAGTAAAGCTAGCTCAATTTTCTATATTATGGTAAAATTATAGAATGAAATAGTGATGACAAAACCTCCAAGTAATCCAATCTATCCCAAACTGCCTGATACCATACATTATGCTTCATTTATATGCCGTTCCTCAAGGAGCACCAATGATCAGTTTAGAATGAACAATTTAACTGGCGATCAACTTGATATGTACACACTAAATCATCTGCAACTATGGACTCTGAGTTCAGAATGACATGAATCCAACGCCCAAGTTAAGCTAGCTCAATTCTCTACATTGTGACAAAATTTAAGACCAAAATAGCTATGGAAAATTTAAGACCGAAATAACTAGCTGATCAACTTGACATGTCCGCACTAAATCGTCTTTAACTTTTGATTTAGAGCGCAAAATGACATGAATCCAACAGCCACGTTAGGCTAGCTCAATTTTCAATGTCGTGACAACATTTGAGACTGAAAGAGCTACGATAAAGCATCAAAGTAATCCAATGTATCACAAATTGCGTGATGTCATGCATTATGCTTCATTTAGAAGCCTTTACTCAAGGTGCACGAATGATCTGTTTAGAATGATCATTATAACTGGCCGATCAACTTGATATGTCCGTACTAAATTGTCCGTAACTTTTGATTTAGATTTTAGAATGACACTAATCCAATGCCCAAGTTAAGCTAGCTCGATTTTCAATATTGTGTCAAAATTTAATACCGAAGTACCTACAGCAAAGCCTCCAAGTAATCCAATGTATCCCAAATTGCGTTATTCCAAGCATTATGCTTCATTTGTAAACATTTTCTTAATGAACACCAATGATATGGTTAGAATAATTATTTTAACTAGCTGATCAACTTGACATGTTTGCACTAAATCGTCTTTACCTTTTGATTTAGAGCGCAAAATGACATGAATCAAGCACCCACATTATGCTAGCACAATGTTCTATATTGTGACAAAATTTAAGACCGAAATAGCTACGAAAAAGCTTCCAAGTAATATAATCTATCCCAAACTGCGTGATGCTAAGCATTATGATTCATTTGTAAACCTTTGCTTAATGCGCACCACTGATCAGATTAGAATGATCAATTTAACTGGCCGATCAATTTGACATGTATGCACTAAATCGTCTTTAACTTTTTTTCAGGGAATAAAGAAAATTTTTTTTATCCATCCATTTATATGTATTCACTCTATCCAAATCGGAATACATTTTTTAGTCGATACTGAAAACAAGGTAGTACCGATCAGGGAAGCAAAAAGTGTTATTGGAATTCATTCAGAGTTCAGAATGACACGAATCCATCGCCCAAGTAAGCTAGCTCAATTTTGTATATTCTGATAAAATTTTACACTGAAATAGCGACTACAAAGCCTCAATGTAATCCAATCTATCCCAAACTGCCTGATGCTGTTCCTTATGCTTGATTTATACACCATTATTCAAGGAGAACTAATGATCAGCTTAGAATGATCAATTTACCTGGCCGATTAACTTGACATGTCCGCACTAAATCGTCTTTAACTTTTGACTCAGAGTTCACAATGACACGAATCCAACGTCCAAGTTAAGCTAGCTTAGTTTTCTATATTTTGACAAAATTTAAGCCCAAAATAGCTACGGCAAAGCCTACAAGTAATCCAATGTATCCCTAATTGCGTGATGCCATGCATTATGCTTCATTTATAAGCCTTTACTCAAGGAGCACCATTGATCAGTTTAAAATGATTATTTTAACTAGCTGATCAAGTTGACATTTCCGCACTAAATTGTCTTTACCTTTTGATTTATAGAGCAAAATGACATGAATCCAACACCCACGTTAAGCTAGCTCAATTTTTCATATTGTGACAACATTTGAGACTGAAAGAGCTATGACAAAGCCTCAAAGTAATCCAATGTATTCCGAACTGCGTGATGCAATGCATTATACTTCATTTATAGGCCTTTACTGAAGGAGCACCAATGATCCGTTTAGAATGATCATTTTAATTGGACGTTCAACTTGATATGTCCGCACTAAATCGTCTGTAACTTTTGATATAGAGTTTAGAATGACACGAATACAACACCCACGTTAAGCTAGCTTAAGTTTCTATATTGTTACAAAATTTAAGACCAAAATAGCTATGACAAAGCCTCCAAGCAATCCAATATGTCCCAAACTGCGTGATGCCAAACATTATGCTTCATTTGTAAACCTTTGCTTAATGAGCACCAGTGATCAGCTTAGAATGATCAATTTAGCTGTCCGATCAACCTGACATGTACACATTAAATCATCTTTAACTTTTTGTTCCTTGAATAAATAAAAAAAAATTTATCCATCAATTTATATGTATTCACTCGATCCAAATCGGAATACCTTTTTTGTCGATACTGAAAACAAAGCAGTAACAATCAGGAAAGCAAAAAACTGTTATTTGATTTTATTCATAGTTCAAAATGATACGAATCCAATGCACAAGTAAAGCTAGCTCAATTTTCTATATTGTGATAAAATTTTAGAATGAAATAGTGACGACAAAGCCTCCAAGTAATCTAATTTATCCCAAACTGCCTGATACCATGCATTATGCTTGATTTATTCACCGTTACTCAAGGAGCACCAATGATCAGTTTAGAATGATTAATTTAACTGGCCGATTAACTTGACATGTATGCACTAAATCGTCTTTAGCTTTTGACTCAGAGTTCATAATGACACGAATCCAACGCCCAAGTTAAGCTAGTTCAATTTTCTATATTGTGACAAAATTTAGGACTGAAATTGCTACGGCAAAGCCTCCAAGTAATCCAATGTATCCCAAATTGCATTATGCCATGCATTATGATTTATTTATATGCCTTTGCTTAAGGAGCACCAATGATCAGTTTAGAATGATCATTTTAACTAGTTGATCAACTTGACATGTCCGAACTAAATCGTCTTTAACTTTTAATTTAGAGCCCAAAATGACATGAATCCAACAACCACGTTAAGCTACCTCAATTTTTCATATTGTGACAAAATTTGAGACTCAAAGAGCTACGAAAAAGCCTCAAAGTAATCCAATGTATCCCAAACTGTTTGATGCCATGCATTATGCTTCATTTATAAGCCTTTACTCAACGAGCACCGATGATCCATTTAAAATGATCATTTTAACTAGCCAATCAACTTGATATGTTTGCACTAAATCATCCATAACTTTTGATTTAAAGTTTAAAATGACACGAATACAATGCCTACGTTAAACTAGCTCAATTTTCTATATTGTGATAAAATGTAAGTCCGAAATAGCTACAATTTTATCCCAAACTGCGTGATGCCAAGAATTATGCTTCATTTGTAAACCTTTTCCTAATAAGCACCAGTGATCAGCTTAGAATGATCAATTTAACTAGCCGATCCACCTGACATGTATGCACTAAATCGTATTTAACTTTTTTTCCTGGAATAAAGAAAACTTTTTTTATCCATCCATTTATATGTATTCACTTGATCCAAATCGGAATACCCTTTTTTGTCGATACTGAAAACAAAGTACTACCAATCAGGAAAGCAAAAAGTGTTATTTGAATTCATTTAGAGTTCAAAATGACATGAATCCAATGTCTAAGTAAAGCTAGCTCAATTTTCTATATTGTGATAAAATTTTAGAGTGAAATAGCGACGACAAATCCTCCAAATAATCCAATCTATGCCAAACTGTCTAATGCCATGTATTATGCTTTATTTATACGCCGTACTCAAGGAGCACCAATGATCAGTTTAAAATGAACAATTTAATGGGCCGATTAACTTGACATGAACGCACTAAATCGTCTTTAACTTTTGACTCAGAGTTCAGAATGACACGAATCCAACGCCCATGTTAAGCTAGCTCAATTCTCTACATTGTGACAAAATTTAAGACCAAAATAGCTACAACAAAAACTCCAAATAATCCAATGTATCCCAAATTGTGTGATGCCATGCATTATGCTTCATTTACAAGCCTTTACTCAAAGAGCACCAATGATCAGTTTAGAATGATCAGCTCAACTAGCTGATCAACTTGTCATGTCCACACTAAATCGTCTTTACCTTTTGATTTAGAGCACAAAATGACATGAATCCAACAGCCACGTTAAGCTAGCACAATTTTCCATATTGTAACAACATTTGAGACTGAAAGAGCTACGACAAAGCCTCAAAGTAATCCAATGTATCCCAAACTGCGTGATGACATGCGTTATGCTTCATTTATAAGCATCTACTAAAGGAGCACCAATGATCAGTTTAGAATGATCATTCTAACTGGCCGATCAATTTCATATGTCCGCATTAAATTGTCTGTAACATTTGATTTAGAGCTCAGAATGACACGATACAACGCCCACGTTAAGCAACCTCAATTTTAGATATTGTGACAAAACTTAAGACCGAAATAGCAATGACAAAGCTTCCAAGTAATGCAATCTATCCTAAACTCCGTGATGCCAAGCATTGTGCTTCATTTGTAAACATTTGTTTAATGAGTACCAATAATCAGATTAGAATGATCAATTTAGCTTACCGATCAATTTGACATGTATGGACTAAATCGTCTTTAACTCTTTTTTCCTGGAATAAAGAAAATTTTCTTTATCCATCCATTTATATGTATTCACTTGATCCAAATCGGAATACCTTTTTGTTGATACTGAAAACAAGGTAGTACCGATCAGGAAAGCAAAAAGTGTTATTTGAATTCATTCCTAGTTACGAATGACACGAATCCAACGCCCAAGTAAAGCTAGCTCAATTTTTTATAGTGCGATAAAATTTTAGACTGAAATAGTGACGACAAAGCCTCCAAGTAATCCAATCTATCCCGAACTGTCTGTTAGCATGCATTATGCTTGATTTATACGCTGTTACAAAAGGGGCACAATTGATCAGTTTTGAATTTTCAATTTGACTGGCCAATTAACTTGACATGTACGCACTAAATTTTCTTTAACTTTTGACTCAGAATTCACAATGACACGAATCCAATGCCCAAGTTAAGCTAGTCCAATTTTCTATATTGTGACAAAATTTATGACTGAAATAGCTACGGCAAAGCCTGCAACTAATCCAATATATCCCAAATTGCATTATGCCATGCATTATGCTTCATTTATAAGCCTTTACTCAAGGACCACTAATGATAAGTTTAGAATAATGATTTTAACTAGCTGATCAACTTGATATGTCCGCACTAAATCGTCTTTACCTTTTGATTTAGAGCACAAAATGACATGAATCCAAATACCACGTTAAGCTAGATCAGTTTTCCATATTTTGAAAACATTTGAGACTGAAATATCTACGACAAAGCCTCAAAAAAACCAATATATCCCAAACTGCGTGATGTCATCCATTATGCTTCATTTATAAGCCATTACTTAAGGAGCATGAATGATCTGTTTAGAATGATCATTTGAACTGGCCGATCAACTTGATATGTCCGCATTAAATTGTCCACAGCTTTTGATTTAGAGTTTAGAATGACACGAATACAACTCCCACGTTAAACTAGCTCAATTTTAAATATTGTGACAAAATTTGAGACCAAAATAGCTATGACAAAGCCTCCAACTAATGCAATCTATCCCAAACTGTGTCATGCCAAGCATTATGCTTCATTTGTAAACCTTTGCTTAATGAGCACCAGTGATCAGTTTAGAATGATCAATTGAATTGGCCGATCAGTTTGACATGTATGCACTAAATCATCTTTAACTTTTTTCCTGGAATAAAGAAAACTTTTTTTATCCATCCAATTATATGTATTCAGTCGATCCAAATCGGAATACCTTTTTTTGTCGATACTGAAAACAAAGTAGTAACGATCAGGAAAGCAAAAAAGTGTTATTTGAATTCATTTAGAGTTAAGAATGACACGAATCCAACGCCCAAGTAAAGCTAGCTCAATTTTCTATTTTCTGATAAAAGTTTAGACTTAAATAGTGACGACAAAGCCTCCAAGTAATCCAATCTATTCCAAACTGTCTAATGCCATGCGTTAGGCTTGATTTATACGTCATTACACAAGGATTACCAATGATCAGTTTAGAGTGACCAATTTAACTGGCATATTGACTTAACATGTACACACTAAATAGTTTATTACTTTCGACTAAGAGTTTAGAATGACACGAATCCAATGCCCAAGTTAAGCTAGCTCAATTTTCCATATTGTGACAAAATTTAAAACCAAAATAGCTACGGCAAAGCCTCCAAGTAGTCGAATCTATCACAAACAGCTTGATCTCATGCACAATGATTCATTAATAAGCCTTTTCTTCAATGAGCACGAAGGATCAGTTCAGAATGATCATTTGAACTCGCCGATCAACTTGACATGACCGCACAAAATCGTCCGTAACTTTTTATCCACAGCTCTGAATGACACGAATCCAATGCCCACGTTAAGCTACCTCAATTTCTATACTGTGAAAAAATTTATGACTTAAATAGCTACGACAAAGCCACCATGTAATCGAATCTATCGCAACTGCGTGATGCCATGCATTATGCTTCATTAATAAGCCTTTACTTAATGAGCACCAATGATAAGTTTATAATGATCATTTTAACTGACAAATATACTAGACATGTCCACACAAAAGCTTCTGTAACTTTTGATTCAGAGCTCAGAATGACACGAATCCAATGCCCACGTTAAGCTAGCTCAATTTTTCATATTTTGTCAACATTTTAGGTTGAAAGACCTACGACAATGCCTCAAAGTAATCCAATATATCCCAAACTACGTGATGCCAAGAATTATGCTTCATTATTAAACATTTTCTCAATGAGCACCAATGATCAGTTTAGAATGATCATTTTAACTGATCGATCAGCATAACATGAATGCACTAAATTTTCTGTAACTTTTGATTTAGAGCTCTGAATGACACCAATCCAACGTCCACGTTAAGCTAGCTCAATTTTCTATATTGTGAAAAATTTGAAGACTAAAATAGCTACGATAAAGCTTCCAAGTAATCCAATCTGTCGCAAAAGTCTTGATGCCATGCATTATTCTTCATTTATAGGCTTTTACTTAATTAGCATGAATGATCAGCTTAGAATAATCATTTCAACTCGCCAATCAAATTGACATGTTTGCACTAAATCGTCTGTAACTTTTGATTCAAAGCTCAGAATGACACAAATCCAACGCCCACGTTAAGCTAGCTAAATTTTTAATATTGTGAAAAATTTTAAAACTGAAATAGCTACAATAAAGCCTTCAAGTAATCAAATCTATCGCGACCAGCGTCATGCCATGCATTATGTTTCATTGATAAGCTTTTACTCAATGAGTACCAATGATCAGTTTAGAATGATCATTTTAACTGGCCGATGAGCTTAACATGTCCGCACTAAATTGTCTGTAACTAGATTTCATGAAATACTCCATGGACATGACAAAATTGGTGGCCTAGTAGGACAACCGTGGAGTCTAATTGATTTTCAATAAATGGTGTCCAAATGTATGATGTCGAATTTATAATTTGTAAGGGAATAATATGACATGGGTGGGAACTAGTAATAATCAGCTAGTTCAATGTTGGCTTGATCGAGCTATGGTAAATGACGAATGGAAAGTCATTTACCCGGTTTCAATAGTCCATTATTTAGATATGATTGGTTCCGATCATCGGCCAGGCATAATCAAAATATGTCGAGCATCAGAATTCGGAAAAAGGATGTTGCGATATGATTCACGTTGGATAACTTTTGATGGCTTTAATAGTATTGTGAGTAATACTTGGAATTATTATGAACATATATCTACTTCATATTTATTATCTCGACTTACGACTTGTCGGAAAAGAATGTGCTATTGGAAGAGAAATTCTTATGTAAATACTAACCTCAGAATTCAGCAACTTACCGCTGAAAATCAACATTGCTAATACCAAGCATCATAGTGACCCAGCTACAATTTCGGCTCTGAAGAAGGATTTGATATTAGCTTATGAGGATGAGGAAAATTTTTGGAAATTAAATAGTCGGAATCGATGGCTTAAGGAAGGTGATTGAAATACGAGATACTTCCATGCAGTAACAAAAAACAGGAGGGCTCGAAATCATATTACTTTGATCAAGTCAGATAATGATAAGGATGTGTTAGGAAATAAAGCTATTGCCCACAATGCTTAGACTTGTTTTTCAGCTTTATTCAAAGCATCACCATAGGAAAACATGGAACATATCCTCTCGAATGTGAAGAAAGTTGTCTCCAATGATATCAATGTCGAGTTGGTCAAAACAGTTACAAAAGATGAAGTATTCGAAGCCATCTCCTCAATTGGCGCTAATAAAGCCCCAGGGCCAGATGGATTTTCGTCAGCCTTTTTCCAACAACATTGGCAGACTGTTGGGGATACAATTTATGAGGAAGTAGTTTGATTTTTTAGTACAAGACAAATGATACCGGATTTCAACCATACTAACATTTGTCTCATTCCGAAGATGGATTGTCCGAAATCTATAAAGATTTCCGACGTATATCCCTTTGTAATATAATTTACAAGTTATCTCTAAAATCCTCGTCATTCGTTTAATGCGATACCTTAATACATTTGTGTAAAAAATCAGGCAGATTTTATACCTAGGAGATTAATCACGGATAATGTGTTAATTGCTCATGAAGCATTACATTCCTTAAGGGTTCAGACATCCGCTGCTAAATAGTTTATGGCTGCTAAAACAGACATAAATAAAGCTTATGACCGTATTGAATGGAGCTTCTTGGAAGCAGTTCTTCTGAAAAAAGGGTTCTCGTCTCAATGGATAAATTGGGTAATGCAGTGCATCACCACAGTATCCTTTTCAGTTCTCATTAATGGAAGCCCCTATGGTAACTTTCTTCCAGGACGTGGTTTACATCAAGGGCATCCATTATCTCCCTATTTGTTCATTATGTGTGCAGATGTTTTAAGCTCGATGATTCATACTGCTGAATTGAATAATCAGATTCAGGCTTTGCGAATTTCTCGGAATGGACCTACAATCTCTCATCTTTTATTTTTGGACGATTCACTGTTCTTTATCAGACCTGATCAGAAAAATGTTACCAGTCTCCAAAAAAATTTCCAGGAATATGGTAGGGCTTCAGGAGAGATTATTAATATGGACAAATCATCAGTCATTTTTGGGAGTAAAGTTTTCGAACATACGAGAAGACATCTACAACAATCGTTACAGATATATAATATTGGTGGAGGAGGAATATATCTTGGGCTACTTGAACAGTTTAAATTTAACAAACATCAGATGTTTAAGTATATTATCGACAAAGTTCATTCTCATATTTCAGCATGGCAAACAAAATTTCTATCACCTGTTGGAAAAGAAATTTTAAAAAAGCTGTTTAAGTTGCCTAAAGAAATATGTAACCTGTTGGATAAAGCGTTATCTCAGTTCTGATGGGGATTCTCAGACTACGAACGAAAAATTTCATGGGTTTCTTGAAAGAAAATGGCTACCCCAAAAATAATGGGAGGTTTAGGTTTTCACGATTTTCAGAATTTTAACCAGGCTCTACTATCTAATCTTTGTTGGAAGATCCAAACCAGACCAGAATGCCTTCTTTCAAGAATCTTAAAACATCGATACTTTCCAAAAAGGGATTTGATGTCTGCTACTTAAGTTGTCACCCCTCATTTGGTTGGCAGTTACTTCTTCATGGTCGGGATCTTCTAAAATCAGGGTTACATCGTATTATTGGTGATGGAGTAAACACATGCATATGAGATACAAATTGGCTTCCTATCTGTCCATCTCGTGCACCCAAACTGCTACCATATACCAACCCACTGTTAAATATTGATTTACTCATTGATCAAACCACAGCACATTGGAATGCATATATAACTAATGATTTAATTGAACAAGAAGATAGTCACCTTATCTATAAAATCTATCTTCCACCTGAATCAAGTTAAAGATGATTGGTATTGGAAATTATCTAACAATGGAGTATATTTTGTTAAGTCTGGCTACTATCATGCGATTAATGTAAATGACAACGGGTCTGCCGGTATACAACCTCATTTGGCAAATCATCAGGATCTTACTAAGTGTATTTAGGCTCTGAAGATTCCACCCAAGTTACAACATTTTTCGTGGTGATTGTTGTCTTGAGTTTTACCTTTAAAATCACATTTAAAGCATCGAGATCTTCTCTCAGACGATCAGTGCACCCGTTTCTATTATTTCGAAGAAACAGAACTACACATATTTTTTCTATGTCATTATTCTCAAATGATGTGGAGAAAAATAGGTATTCTAACTACTACTATGCACGACAATGTCAGATATTTAATAGCAAGTTATAATCAGTTTAATTACGATTCGCCACAGAAGTTTATTCCTTTCTTTGTCCTCTAGCGCTTATGGAAAGTCAGGAATGATATTACTTTCAACAATAAGGAATTATAAGTGGATTCTCTGTTACAAAGAAGCCACAACGATGCTCTGGAATGGATAAATCAAAAGTTCAAGATAGAGGAAAATTGACCATCAACGACATTTAATTATGCCCTAACAAAATGGAAATCACCACCTCCACAATTGTTAAATGTAACTACGATGGTGCTCATCGGGAAGGCAATTCTTTTTCAGGTTTAGGATTGATTGTATGCGATAATAGCGGTTTTTTATTTAAGGCAGGAAGGGAAAAATTTCAGGGACGTTATACTGTTATTGAAGCAGAATTTACTGCACTTATCTAGACCCTACAATGCACGTGGTCTCTGGGATTCCGATATGTTATCTTTGAAGGAGATCATTTGATGATAAATAATCTTCTACTCAATACAACTGTCAATCACCAACTCCAACATTATATCAAGACGATCAAATTATGGTTCAACAAGTTTGAAGGAATCAAATTTCAACAACAACCGCGTTCATGCAATCAAGTGGCAGATGTCTTGGCTAAATCATCAATTATTTCTCCAGATGTTTGGAATATTTACTCATCTTGTCCGTATTTTTACAATCTTTTGTAAACAATGATATTGATTGATAATAAAATCATTATTGCTGGAAAAAAATATTTCTATAACTTTTGATTCAGAGCTCAGAAGGACACGAATCCAACGCCCACGTTAAGCTAGCTCAATTTTCTACATTGTGAAAAAATTTAAAACTGAAATAGCTATGATAAAGCCTCCAAGTAATCCATTGATGTGATCCTGATGAGGATCAAGCCCCTGATCAACTCCAAATAGTTGTGGAAGAGTGGATGAATGGATTGAAGTTGCGGATTGGGTGAAACGATGGTGTAACTTGCGGAGGTGTGAGCTCTTAAGTGGATGGATCCGAGAACAAGAGGAAATGGATGATACATTTCAAGGATGGTGTAAAATCCTTGGACTATCTGCTTGCTCTTTGTGAATGACAACGGCCAGGCACATTGGACAAGGGGTGAATCGAATTGAAACTTCCAAGGGTGATGAAGATCCCTTAGACTTTCGGCTCGTGAGAGGAATGGGAAAGTGTTCTAAAATTCCTTATTCAAGAGGATGACCAAACGAGTTTAAGAAGGAGATTTGCCATTAAAATGTTTGATGATTCAGAAAGAAAGATACAAGAGGGTACTTATAGTAGTCTACGACATTAAAAATGACTCCTAAAATTCTACCAAAACTTTAAAGGAAATACTTAGGGAATTACAAAGACAACTAAGACAAAAACTTAAAAGTAAATCATGTTTTGACTTGATTCTTCCTCTCTTATTTCGTGGATGAGATAAAATGGGCCTTGATTCACCAAGAGAGTGTGATAAAATACCTTGGGCTTCCCTCATTAAAAACTTATCATAGAAAACCCATTGGGATTAAACTAAGAATAGGGAAAAAGAGTACAATCCAAGTCACCTCTCTTGGTGACGTATATGTTGCTTGAATCACAACAAATGTGGTTGAATTACCACACACCAAACTGGCCTGAATGGTGTTGAGAAGGTGCTGTAGTGTTGTCTTAAGTTTGGCGTACTTGGACTGGGTAATGGGCTTTCATCTCCAATATCCGCGGGGTCTAGCTGCTCCATAGCATCTTTAGTGGCTTCTTCCTCCTCTGGTTCAAGCTGCTCCTTAGGTGGTGGTTCCTTGCTGGCCATGCTCACATCATCCCCCCTCATTTGGGAAGGATTTGGCCTCAAATCTGTTTCATCTGCAAAATATGTAACCAAATCAGTAATATTGAAGCTTGCACTTACTTGGTACTTACCTTGAAGATCCAGCTGGTAGGCATTGTCATTGATCTTCTTGATGACTTTGAATGGGCCATCAATCCTAGGCATTAACTTCTTTCCTTTCACTTGGAAATCTATCTATACGCAAATGGATCCACACCAAGTGTCCTTCCTCAAATTCTAACTCCTTTAGGCCTTTATTGGCTTGTTGAGCATACAACTTAGTCTTATTTTCAATATTGAGCCGAGCCTTCTCATGAATTTTTAACCAAGTCAGCCTTTTCTTTCCATCCAGGCTTGTCATTTCACTCAAAGGTAAAGGCATTAGATCCAAAGGTGAGATGGGATTGAACCCATAAACAATTTTGAATGGTGAGTACTTAGAAGTAGTATGCCTAGCATGATTATATGTGAATTCAACATGAGGCAAGCATTCTTCCTAAGTCCTAAGATTCTTTTTAATCAAAGCTCTTAACAAGTAGACAAGATTCTATTAACTACTTCTGTTTGACCATCCGATTGCGTGTTACAAGTTGTGGAGAAACAAAGCTTAGCTCCTAGCTTGGACCAAAGTGTTTTCCAAAAGTAACTAAGGAACTTAGTGTCTCTAACTGATACTATGGTTATAGGCATGCCATGAAGTCTAACTATCTCCTTAAAGAATAATCCGGCAATGATAATGGCATAATCCGTCTTATGACAAGGAATAAAGTGAGCCATTTGGGAAAACCTATCAACTACAACAAACATAGAATCCTTTCCAGTCTTAGTTCTAGGCAATCCAACAGCACAATCCATAGATATATCATCCCAAGGGTGCAAAGGTCTAGGAAGAGGGGTATAAAACCGTGCTTTTGAATTGTGGATTTGGCTTCCTTGCAAGTTACACATATTTGGCAAGTTTTCTCAACATTTAATGTCTCCTCATGTGTGGCCAAAAGAAGTGTTCCTGTAATACATTTAATGTCTTTACCATGCCAAAGTGACCCATAAGACAACCTGAATGTGCTTCCTTAACATAAAAAGTCGTGCAAAGAGGAGTTAGGTACACCTAACCGATTATCATAAAACAAGAAGCCCTCACTGTGAAAGTATTTTCCAGTACCAAACTTCTCACAAAAAAGCATAAATATCCTTAAAATCAGCATCAGTAGCATATAACTCTTTGATTTGCTCAAACCCTAGCAGTTTAACTTCTAAATAATTCAAGAGCACATATCTCCGAGAAAGTGCATCCGCTACTACATTCTCTTTACCTTTCTTGTATTTGATCAGATAAGGGAAGGTCTCAATGAATTCGACCCACCAAGCATGTCTTTTTTCAGATTTTTTTGCCCGTTGAGATTTTTGAGTTACTAATTGTCGGTATGGATGACAAACTCCTTGGGCCAAAGATAATGTTGCCATGTTTGCAAGGCCCTCACAAGCGCATTTAGTTCTTTGTCATAGGTTGGGTAATTGAGTGTGGCCCCAATACCAACTCTTGAGGCATCACATTCAATTTCAAAAGTTTTATAAAAGTTAGGAAGAGATAGCACCGGGGAGTGTGTAAGCTTGTCTTTTAAGGTTCGGAATGCCTACTCTTGGGCCTGCTCCCACTTAAATCCCACATTCTTTTTGATAACCTCAGTGAGTGGAGCTGCTATAGTGCTAAATTCCATGACAAATCTCCAGTATAACCCAGCTAGGCCATGGAAGCTCCTTACTTCCCCAACATCCTTTGGACTCGGCCACTACTTAATCACTTTTATATTTTCCTCATCAAACTTAACACCATCTGTACTCACAACAAAACCTAAGAAGACAAGTTTTTCTGTTCGAAAATTACATACCTTAAGATTGGCATACAAGGTTTCTTTTCTAAGCACTTCAAAAACCTTTTTGAGGTGTTCTACATGATCATCTAATGTTCGGCTAAAAACTAGATTGTCATCAAAGTATACTACTACAAAATGACCTATGAATTCCCTAAGGACATGTTTCATCAATCTCATGAAGGTAGTAGGTGCATTTGTCAAGCCAAAACGCATTACTAACCACTCATATAAAAATTGTTTAGTTTCAAATGCAGTTTTCCACTCATCAACTTCTTTCATCCTAATTTGGTGATAACCACTCTTAAGATCTACCTTAGAGAAGATGCTAGAACCATGCAATTCATCTAACATATCATCTAATCTAGGTATACGATGGCGATACTTTACAGTGATATTGTTGATGACTCTACAATCACCACACAGTCTCCAGCTTCCATCCTTTTTTGGGACAAGCAACCAGGTACAACACACGGGCTCATACTTTCGCGGGTATGTCTTTTCTCCATGAGTTCAGTTACTTGCTGTTAAAGCTCCTTGGTCTCCAGAGCGTTGGTTCTTTAGGCTGGCTTGTTGGCAAGAGATGCTCCTGGTAGAAAGTCAATTTGGTGCTCAATTCCTCGGATTGGTGGTAAGCCTTGCGGTTGCTCCTCCAGAAACACATCTTTAAACTCCTGCAAAAAGTGAATTTTTCTAGGAATGTCCTGCTTAGATTGGTTAGTATGAAAGCCTTCTTTAAGTACAAAGAGCAGGTGTGGTAAATTACTCACTGGGTTGGACTTAATCATAAGATTAGTCGGTTGTTTGGCTGCTGGCTTGGTTTGCAGTTTGGAAGTTCCGTCGGCATGGGGTTTTGCTTTTGGGTTCGGATTGGATTTTGTTTTCCTTTAATGCTATCTGATCTAAATGAAACTCTCATGGGGATAACGGTACTAAAATATGCTTCTTTCCCTTAAACTCAAATGAGTACCTATTAGTAAACCCATCATGAATCACCCTTCTATCCGATTGCCAAGGTCTACCTAACAAGATGTTACCAGCATTCATGGGTAAAGCATTACACAAAACCTCATCTTCATATTTTCATATGGATAAAGGAACTAAGACCTGGTTCTCTACTTCTACGTCACCCTCATCATTAAGCCATTGCAACTTATAGGGTTTAGACCTCTTAATAATCTCAAGAGTACTGACCAAAGCCCTTACACTTAAAACAATGAATTTCCCTATTTTTGGTGCTAGAGCCCATATCCATTCCCTTCAGTTTGGAGTCTTCTACCTTAGGTTTAGTGAAAGGCTTGTAATCTTTGTTAGACTTATCCTCCTTAGATTGACTAAACCTAGTAGAACTAAATCTGGGTTTAGGGTTTTTCCTCTTAACTTCTTTTTCAAACATGATAGCCTTACGGAGAAGTTCTTCTATTTCAACATAATGGTGAACCTCTAGCCTATCTATGATTTCCCTATTAAGGCCACCCATAAACCTAGCCATAGTGGCTTCACTATCCTCTTGAACATCAGCCCTATGCTATAAGGTTTCCATCTCCTTGAAGTAGTCCTCTACGGTTCTAGATCCTTGAGATAGGTTTCTAAGCTTAAAGTGAAGTTCACTATGGTAGTGGCTAGGTATAAACCTTTTCCACATGATTAATTTCATCTGGTTCCATGAATCTATAGGCAAATCCCCAGCCCTTCTCCTATAAGTAACTAATTGATCCCACCAACTTAAGGCATAATCTTTAAAAGCAGTTGGTGCTACTCTAAACTTACTATCCTGAGTGTATTCCCTACAATAAAACACTATTTCTATCTTGTTTTCTCAGTCTAGACACTCCTCAGGGTCATTGATTCCATGAAAAGAGGGAATCTTGATTTTAAGGCCAGCCAAAGGGTCGCGAGGATTGGGTTGGTTATTCCTATGCGGTTGGTCGTCTCTTGGCCGCCTTCTCCCAGGGTGTTGTGACCTAGATGAGTGACTGTAGTATTTCTCAGTATCAGAAGGTGGCTGGTTTATCCTAAGTCGGTGATTGATGGATCTTTCTATTTCAGCTCTCATGGCTTTAAAGGAATCAATGAGTTGTTTGTTGGAGTTTGAGGATTCTTCTCCATTATTGCTGGTTCCTACCGTGGTACCTGAAAAATTCAGACAATTAAACAAGTAAAAGGTTCAAAGTAAAACACAGAAACTTACACAACAATTCGCTGAAAAAAAAGACGCAAGAACAAAGACAAACCCTAGCAAAGCATGTTCTAGACCCTTTGAACTCCGGTTTTGAAATGGGTGAGTCTAACAAATTTAAATTCGTTTTAAAATGTTTTTAATTGGTATTCCTGATTCTATTATGTCTTAAAAAGAAGTTTCATTCAGGTTTTAATCTCTAAGATATTCAAAAAAGGTGATAAACTCGGATTGAAAAAAAAAGTTTTTAAGAACCTCAACGGTGCCGATTGGGTGTTTCACAAGTTTTGTCCTTTAGAAATCGGTTCTAAACTATTTTCAAGTTAATTTCTAGGTTCTTAAAAGATCTAAGATCATGTTTAGACAAGAAACAAACCCAGAAACATTTTAAAACAAATCGCACAAAAAAGACGAAAGGTTACAAAATGTTTTTGCAAGAATACGAAAGGGTGCAAACGGGTTTGTAGAGATACAACCTGGTTTAGAGTGGGCTCTGATACCACTTGATGTGATCCTGATAAGGATCAAGCCCCTTATGAACTCGAAATGGTTGTGGAAGAGTGGATGAATGGATTGAAGTTGCGGAATGAGTAAAACGATGGTGTAACTTGCGGAGGTGTGAGCTCTTAAGTGGATGGATCCGAGAACAAGGGGAAATGGATGATACTTCTCAAGGATGGTGAAAAATCCTTGGACTATCTGCTTGCTCTGTGTAAATGAAAAAGGCCAGTCAAGGTTGGCAAGGGGTGAATCGAATTGAAACTTCCAAGGGTGTTGAAGATCCCTTAGACTTTTGGCTCTTGAGAGGAATGAGAAAATGTTCTAAAATTCTATATTCAAGAGGATGATCAAATGAGTTTAAAAAGGAGATTTTCTACTAAAAGTTTTGATGATTCAGAAAGAACGATACAAGAGAGTACTTATAGTAGTCTAGGACATTGAAAATGACTCCTAAAATTCTACCAAAACATTAAAGAAAATACTTAGGGAATTCCAAAGACAACTAAGACAAAGATTAAGAAGTAAATAATGTTTTGCCTTGATTATTCCTCTTTTATTTCATGGATGATGAGATAGAATGGGCCTTGATTCACCAAGAGGCTGTGGTAAATTACCTTCGCTTGCCTCTTTAAAAGCCTGTCATAGAAAACCAACTGGGACAAAACCAAAAATAGGAAAAAAAGAGTACAATCCAAGGCCCTCTCTTGGGGAGGTTTAGGTGGCTTGAATCACAACAAATGTGGTTGTCTTATGTTTGGCTTGCTTGGATCGGGTAATGGGGCCATTAGAGTTTTGTAGGCTTTCATCTCCAATATTTGCGGGTTCTAGCTGCTCCTTAGCATATTTATTTGCTTCTTCCTCCTCTGGTTGAAGCTGCTCCTTAGGTGGTGGTTCCTAATCCATTCTATAGCTACGATAAAGCTTCCAAGTCATCCATTCTATCGCAAAATGCTTGATGCCATGTATTATTCTTCATTTATAAGCTTTTACTCAATGAGAACCAATGATCAGTTAAGAATGATCATTTTAACTCGCCGATCAACTTGAGATGTCCGCACAAAATTGTCCATAACTTTTGATTCAGAGCTCAGAATGACACGAATCCAATGCCCACGTTAAGCTAGTTTAATTTTCTATAGTGTGACAAAATGTAAGACTAAAATAGCTACGAAAAAGCCTTCAAGTAATCGAATATATCGCAAAATATGTGATGCCATGCATTATGCTTCATTAATAAGCCTTTACTTAATAAGAATCAACGATTAGTTTAGAATGATCATTTTAACTAACCGATCAACGTTGCATGTTTGCAGTAAATCTTCTGTAACTTTTGATTGGATAATTCCCATTGGATTGTCAGCTACTGCATCAAATGTTCCAGCTCCGCCCACGACGGCAACGGAACAAGAACTCCTTCCTTAACCGACAAACTGGAAAGCTGTTGTCTCGTTTAGGAACTTGAATTAGTCGACTAAGATGTAGAAAGTGACTCGAGTTGAAAGAAGCGGCCAAAAGGATTAGCGATGACCCCTCTCGGCTTACCCTAGTATGCCTTGGCTGGCTAGACTGATTTCAGACCTTTTGATGTGCCTCTTTTGGTTGCTTTCTATTCTTACATATATTACCTCATTTATCAAATAGCGCTCACGGCCCTCCGCTCAGAGTTGTCTCAACTTTCACCCAAGATTCAGTCTTGACAGAAAAATTGAGGTTTGATTCAGAGCTCTGAATGACACGAATCCAACATCCACGTCAAGCTAGCTCAATTTTCCATATTGTGACGACATTTTAGACTGGAAGAGCAACGAAAAAGCTTCAAAGTAATCCAATATATCCAAAAGTACGTGATGCCAAGCATTATGCTTCATTTGTAAACCTTTGCTCAATGAGCACCAATGATCAGTTTAAAATGATCATTTTAACTGGCTGATCAGGTTAACATGTCAGCACAGTTGTCTCTACCTTTTGATTTAGAGCTCAGAATGACACAAATCCAACGTCCACATTAAGATAGCTCAATTTACTATATTATGAAAAATTAAGACAGAAATGGCTATGGTAAAGCCTAGAAGTAATCCAATCTATCGCAAAATGCTTGATGCCATGCATTATTCTGCATTTATAAGCTTTTACTCAATGAGCACGAATGATCAGTTTAAAATGATCATTTTAACTCACCGATCAACTTGACATGTCCGCACAAAATCATCTGTAACTTTTGATTCAGAGCTTAGAATGACACGAATCCAATGCCCATGTTAAGCTAGCTTAATTTTCTATATTGTGAAAAAATTTAGGAGTAAAATAGCTACGACAAAGCCTTCAAGTAATCGAATCTATTGCAAACTATGTGATCCCACACATTATGCTTCATTAATAAGCCTTTACTTAATCAGAACCAATGATTAGTTTAGAATGACCATTTTAACAGACCGATCAACTTGACATGTTCGCACTACATCGTTTATAACTTTTGATTCAGATATCAGAATGACACAAATCCAACGACCACTTTAAACTAGCTCAATTTTCCATATCGTGATAACATTTTAGATTGAAATAGCTACGACAAATCCACAAAGTAATCCAATATATCCCAAACTGCGTGATGCCATGCATTATGCTTCATTTGTACATCTTTGCTCAATGAGCAGCAATGATGAGTTTAGAATGATCATTTTAAGTGGCCGATCAGCTTAACATGTGCACACTAAATTGTTTGTAACTTTTGATTCAGAGCTCAGAATAACACCAATCCAACGCCCACGTTAAGCTAGCTCAATTTTCTATATTGTGAAAAAATTTAAGATTAAATAGCTATAATAAAGCCTCCAAACAATCCATTCTATCGCAAAAAGCTTGATGCCATGCATTATTTTTCATTTATAAACTTTTACTGAGTGAGCACCAATGATCAATTTAGAATGATCATTTTAAGTAGCCGATGAATGACTTGTCCTCACTAAATCGTCCGTAACGTTTGATTTAAAGTTGAGAATGACACGAATCCAATGGCTATGTTAAGCTAGATCAATTTTCCATATTATGACAACATTTGAGACTGAAAGAGCTATGAAAAAGCCTCTGCAAGTAATCCAATGTATCCCAAACTACGGATGCCATGCATTATGCTTCACTTATAAGTCTTTACTTAAGGAGCACCAATGGTCAACTTAGAATGATCATTTTTGCTTGTCGATCACTTGAAATGTTTGCGCTAAATCGTGTGTAACTATAGATTTAGAGTTCAGAATGACACAAATGCAATGCCCACGTTAAGCTAGCTAAATTTTCCATATTGTGACAATATTCGACTCTGAAAGAGCTACGAAAAAGCCTCCAAGTAATTCAATGTATCCTAACCTGCGGGATGCCATTCATTATACTTCATTGATAAGCCTTTACTCAAGGAGCACCACTGATAAGTTTAGAATTATCATTTTAATTGGCCGATCAACTTGACATGTCCGCCCTAGATCGTCAATAACTTTTGATTTAGAGTTCAGAATGACACGAATCCAACGACCATGTTAAGCTACTTCAATTTTCAATAGTGTGACAACATTTGAGATTGAAAGAGCTACGAAAATGCCTCCATGTAGTCTAATTTATCCTAAACTACGTGATACCATGCATTCCACTTCATATATAAGCCATTAATCAAGCAGCACCAATGATCAATTTATAATCATCATTTTAACTGGCCATTCAACTTGATATGTCCACAGTAAATCGTTTGTAACTTTTGATTTAGAGTTCCGAATGACACGAATCAAACGCCATCTTTAATGTAGCTCAATGTTTTATATTGTGACAACAATTGAGACTTAAAGAGCTACGACAAAGCCTCCAAGTAATCTAATATATCACAAACTGTGTGATGCCATGGATTATGGTTCATTTTTGAGCCTTTAATCAAGGAGCACCAATGATCAATTTAGAATGATCATTTTAACTTGCCGGTCAACTTATTATGTCCACATTAATTCGTCTATAACGTTTGATTCAAATCTCGGAATGACACGAATATAACGAACACGTTAAGCTAGCTAAAATTTCTATATTGTGACAAAATTTATGATTGAAATTGCTACGACAAAGCCTCCAAATATTAGAATCTATCGAAAGTGCCTGATTTCATGCACTATGCTTCATTAATAATCCTTTATTCAGTGAGCACAAATGATCAGTTTAAAATGATCATTTTAACTCGCCGATCAACTTGACATGTCCGCACAAAATCGTCTGTAACTTTTGATTCAGAGCTCAGATTAACACGAATCCGACGCCCATGTTAAGCGAGCTCAATTTTCTATATTGTGCAAAAATTTCAGACTGAAATAGCTTTGGGAAATCCTCCAAGTAATTCAATCTATCGAAAATTGCTGGATGGCATGAATTATGCTTCATTTATAAGCTTTTACTCAAGGAGCACCAATGATCAATTTAGAATGATCATTTTAACTGACCGATCAACTTGGCATATCCACACTAAATCGTCCGTTAATTTTGATTCAGAGGTAAGGATGACAAGAATCCAATGCCCACGTTAAGGTAGCTCAATTTTCTATATTGTGATAAAATTGAAGACAGAAATAGCTACAACAAACCCTCAAAGTAAACGAATCTACCGCAAACTACGTGATGCCACGCATTATGCTTCATTAATAAGCGTTTACTTAATGAGCACCAATAATCAGTTTAGAATGATCACTTTTGCTGACTGATCAACTTGGCATGTCCGCACTAAATCTTCTGATTCCGAGCTCAAAATGACATGAATTGAACGCTCACGTTAAACTATCTCAATTTTCTATATTGTGAAAAACTTTATGACTAAAATAGCTACAACAAAGCCTTAGAGTAATCCAATCTATCACAAAATGCTTGATGCCATGCATTATGCTTCATTTATAAGCTTTTACTCAATAAGCACAATGATCAGTTTAGAATTATCATTTTACCTAGCCGGTCAACTTCATATGTCCACACTAAAGCGTCTATAACTTTTTAGTCAAAGATAAGAATGCCACGCATCTAACGCCCACATTAAACTAGCTAAATTTTCTATATTGTGAAAAAATTTATGTCTGAAATTGGTACGACAAAGCTTACAAGTAATAGAATCTATCGCAAATTTTTTAATGTCATGCACTATGCTTCATTAATAAGCCTTTACTCAATGAGCACAAATGATCAGTTTAGAATGACCATTTTAACTCGCCAATCAACTTGACATGTCCGCAGTAAATCGTCTAATACGTTTGATTCAGAGCTCAGAATAACAAGAATCCAACGCTGATACAAGCCTTGATTCAAGGATGTATGCGCGTGGGCTGTTTGTAGAAGATTAGGTGAGAAACTCAACCTTAGGCTTCTGGATAGGGGTTTTCTGGTTGGTAAACGATGGAAGGGTGAAGTGAACCACACGAGGGGTGATGAACCTCGTGATAAATCACAAACTTAGAGCTAGGAGGGCTGGTCTCAACTAGGTTCTAAGCGCACAAGTCTCTCTTGAGAGAAAGCTCGTAGGGAAAAAGTTCTACTTTATTAATAATCAAAAAGGTTGTCGAACTACAATGCTGGAAGGAGCCTTATTAATATGCTCGACAGCTTGACCTTCTAGGGTCGACTCAAACAAAGAAAAGGAAAGTTTACAAAAGTGCACAAAAGGAAAAGATACAAAAGTGTATAACCGAAAAGGACCTATTCCTAAAATGTTCTTGACTCAAAAATGTAAAGCAACTAGATCCTACCCTGCAAAACAGAAAGAGGCATATATTCGAATGTAAACTTACCTTAACTCACCTCACGGCCAAGAAATGGAAGGTGGCCGTCCTTGTGGCATGCACGCGCCTTGCTCCTAGTCTTCGACTTGGAGTAGGGTTAAAATCTTTGGGCCCTGACCTCTCTTGCCACTAAAGCCCAAGTCTCTGATGTCCCTTGTGTTGTTGAGAAGCCATTGGACTCTTCCTTGCACTTCTGGCCCATTGTCCTTAGTCGATCTTCCTCTAGGAGCTTGTCACCCATAAGCTGAATTTGTGGAAGAGTGCCCTTGATCTGCTTCTTGTCATTGCTCCTTGAGGTACCACTGGTGTAGATACTTCTTCTAGGTGCATGTCCTGGAGCTGGTAGCTCATTTGGTCCGAGTCCTCTTGTGTGGAAGTGGAATTGCGCGTGTACTCGGCTGGATCGGCTGTACCGGCTGGATT